>CM055517.1:621996-1243992 GCA_029298725.1 Gnatocerus cornutus
GATTTTGTAGATTTCGTGCTCTTCTTTGCAAATTCATGCCAGAAAACAACGAAAATCGGCGAGAAATCGTCGTTTTGCATCGAAAAATGCGGTTTTCTGTAAAAATTTTGATGATTTCGTGCAGAATTCTGCTGTTTTCTTGCAATTCAGCCGTTGAATCTTGGTAAAAAGTCATGATTTTGTAGATTTCGTGCTATTCTTTGCGAATTCAAGCCAGAAAACAACGAAAATCGGCGAGAAATCGTCGTTTTGCATCGAAATATGCGGTTTTCTCTAAGAATTTTGACGATTTCGTGCAGAATTCTGCTGTTTTCTTGCAATTCAGCCGTTGAATCTTGGTAAAAAGTCATGATTTTGTAGATTTCGTGCTCTTCTTTGCGAATTTAAGCCAGAAAACCACGAAAATCGGCGAGAAATCGTCGTTTTGCATCGAAATATGCGGTTTTCTCTAAGAATTTTGATAATTTCGTGCAGAATTCTGCTGTTTTCTTGCAATTCAGCCGTTGAATCTTGGTAAAAAGTGATAATTTTGTAGATTTCGTGCTCTTCTTTGCGAATTCAAGCCAGAAAAAAACGAAAATCGGCGAGAAATCGTCGTTTTGCATCGAAATATGCGGTTTTCTCTAAGAATTTTGACGATTTCGTGCAGAATTCTGCTGTTTTCTTGCAATTCAGCCGTTGAATCTTGGTAAAAAGTCATGATTTTGTAGATTTCGTGCTCTTCTTTGCGAATTTAAGCCAGAAAACCACGAAAATCGGCGAGAAATCGTCGTTTTGCATCGAAATATGCGGTTTTCTCTAAGAATTTTGATAATTTCGTGCAGAATTCTGCTGTTTTCTTGCAATTCAGCTGTTGAATCTTGGTAAAAAGTGATGATTTTGTAGATTTCGTGCTCTTCTTTGCGAATTCAAGCCAGAAAAAAACGAAAATCGGCGAGAAATCGTCGTTTTGCATCGAAATATGCGGTTTTCTCTAAGAATTTTGACGATTTCGTGCAGAATTCTGCTGTTTTCTTGCAATTCAGCCGTTGAATCTTGGTAAAAAGTCATGATTTTGTAGATTTCGTGCTCTTCTTTGCGAATTCAAGCCAGAAAACAACGAAAATCAGCGAGAAATCGTCGTTTTGCATCGAAAAATGCGGTTTTCTGTAAGAATTTTGATGATTTCGTGCAGAATTCTGCTGTTTTCTTGCAATTCAGCCGTAGAATATTGGTAAAAAGTGATGATTTTGTAGATTTCGTGCTCTTCTTTGCGAATTCAAGCCAGAACACAACGAAAATCGGCGAGAAATCGTTGTTTTGCATCGAAATATGCGGTTTTCTGTAAGAATTTTGATGATTTCGTGCAGAATTCTGCTGTTTTCTTGCAATTCAGCCGTTGAATCTTGGTAAAATTCATGATTTTGTAGATTTCGTGCTCTTCTTTGCGAATTCAAGCCAGAAAACAACAAAAATCGGCGAGAAATCGTCGTTTTGCATCGAAAAATGCGGTTTTCTCTAAGAATTTTGATGATTTCGTGCAGAATTCTGCTGTTTTCTTGCAATTCAGCCGTTGAATCTTGGTAAAAAGTCATGATTTTGTAGATTTCGTGCTCTTGCGAATTCAAGCCAAAATACAACGAAAATCGGCGAGAAATCGTCGTTTTGCATCGAAATATGCGGTTTTCTGTAAGAATTTTGATGATTTCGTGCAGAATTCTGCTGTTTTCTTGCAATTCAGCCGTTGAATCTTGGTAAAAAGTGATGATTTTGTAGATTTCGTGCTCTTCTTTGCGAATTCAAGCCAGAAAACAACGAAAATCGGCGAGAAATAGTCGTTTTGCATCGAAATATGCGGTTTTCTCTAAGAATTTTGACGATTTCGTGCAGAATTCTGCTGTTTTCTTGCAATTCAGCCGTTGAATCTTGGTAAAAAGTCATGATTTTGTAGATTTCGTGCTCTTCTTTGCAAATTCATGCCAGAAAACAACGAAGATCGGCGAGAAATCGTCGTTTTGCATCGAAATATGCGGTTTTCTGTAAGAATTTTGATGATTTTGTGCAGAATTCTGCTGTTTTCTTGCAATTCAGCCGTTGAATCTTGGTAAAAAGTCATGATTTTGTAGATTTCGTTCTCTTCTTTGCGAATTCAAGCCAGAAAACAACGAAAATCGGCGAGAAATCGTCGTTTTGCATCGAAATATGCGGTTTTCTTTAAGAATTTTGATGATTTCGTGCAGAATTCTGCTGTTCTCTTGCAATTCAGCCGTTGAATCTTAGTAATAAGTCATGATTTTGTAGATTTCGTTCTCTTCTTTGCGAATTCAAGCCAGAAAACAACGAAAATCGGCGAGAAATAGTCGTTTTGCATCGAAATATGCGGTTTTCTCTAAGAATTTTGATGATTTCGTGCAGAATTCTGCAGTTTTCTTGCAATTCAGCCGTTGAATCTTGGTAAAAAGGGATAATTTTGTAGATTTCGTGCTCTTCTTTGCGAATTCAAGCCAGAAAAAAACGAAAATCGGCGAGAAATCGTCGTTTTGCATCGAAAAATGCGGTTTTCTGTAAGAATTTTGATGATTTCGTGAAGAATTCTGCTGTTTTCTTGCAATTCAGCCGTAGAATATTGGTAAAAAGTGATGATTTTGTAGATTTCGTGCTCTTCTTTGCGAATTCAAGCCAGAACACAACGAAAATCGGCGAGAAATCGTTGTTTTGCATCGAAATATGCGGTTTTCTGTAAGAATTTTGATGATTTCGTGCAGAATTCTGCTGTTTTCTTGCAATTCAGCCGTTGAATCTTGGTAAAAAGTCATGATTTTGTAGATTTCGTGCTCTTCTTTGCGAATTCAAGCCAGAAAACAACGAAAATCGGCGAGAAATCGTCGTTTTGCATCGAAAAATGCGGTTTTCTCTAAGAATTTTGATGATTTCGTGCAGAATTCTGCTGTTTTCTTGCAATTCAGCCGTTGAATCTTGGTAAAAAGTCATGATTTTGTAGATTTCGTGCTCTTGCGAATTCAAGCCAAAATACAACGAAAATCGGCGAGAAATCGTCGTTTTGCATCGAAATATGCGGTTTTCTGTAAGAATTTTGATGATTTCGTGCAGAATTCTGCTGTTTTCTTGCAATTCAGCCGTTGAATCTTGGTAAAAAGTGATGATTTTGTAGATTTCGTGCTCTTCTTTGCGAATTCAAGCCAGAAAACAACGAAAATCGGCGAGAAATAGTCGTTTTGCATCGAAATATGCGGTTTTCTCTAAGAATTTTGACGATTTCGTGCAGAATTCTGCTGTTTTCTTGCAATTCAGCCATTGAGTCTTGGTAAAAAGTCATGATTTTGTAGATTTCGTGCTCTTTGCGAATTCAAGATAGAAAACAACGAAAATCAGCGAGAAATCGTCGTTTTGCATCGAAATATGCGGTTTTCTGTAAAAATTTTGATGATTTCGTGCAGAATTCTGCTGTTTTCTTGCAATTCAGCCGTTGAATCTTGGTAAAAAGTCATGATTTTGTAGATTTCGTGCTATTCTTTGCGAATTCAAGCCAAAAAACAACAAAAATCGGCGAGAAATCGTTGTTTTGCATCGAAATATGCGGTTTTCTGTAAGAATTTTGATGATTTCGTGCAGAATTCTGCTGTTTTCTTGCAATTCAGCCGTTGAATCTTGGTAAAAAGTCATGATTTTGTAGATTTCGTGCTCTTCTTTGCGAATTCATGCCAGAAAACAACGAAAATCGGCGAGAAATCGTCGTTTTGCATCGAAATATGCGGTTTTCTGTAAGAATTTTGATGATTTCGTGCAGAATTCTGCTGTTTTCTTGCAATTCAGCTGTTGAATCTTGGTAAAAAGTGTTGATTTTGTAGATTTCGTGCTCTTCTTTGCGAATTCAAGCCAGAAAACAACGAAAATCGGCGAGAAATTGTCGTTTTGCATCGAAATATGCGGTTTTCTGTAAGAATTTTGATGATTTCGTGCAGAATTCTGCTGTTTTCTTGCAATTCAGCCGTTGAATCTTCGTAAAAAGTCATGATTTTGTAGATTTCGTGCTCTTCTTTGCGAATTCAAGATAGAAAACAACGAAAATCAGCGAGAAATAGTCGATTTGCATCGAAATATGCGGTTTTCTCTAAGAATTTTGATGATTTCGTGCAGAATTCTGCTGTTTTCTTGCAATTCAGCCGTTGAATCTTGGTAAAAAGTGATGATTTTGTAGATTTCGTGCTCTTCTTTGCAAATTCATGCCAGAAAACAACGAAAATCGGCGAGAAATCGTCGTTTTGCATCGAAAAATGCGGTTTTCTGTAAAAATTTTGATGATTTCGTGCAGAATTCTGCTGTTTTCTTGCAATTCAGCCGTTGAATCTTGGTAAAAAGTCATGATTTTGTAGATTTCGTGCTATTCTTTGCGAATTCAAGCCAAAAAACAACAAAAATCGGCGAGAAATCGTTGTTTTGCATCGAAATATGCGGTTTTCTGTAAGAATTTTGATGATTTCGTGCAGAATTCTGCTGTTTTCTTGCAATTCAGCCGTTGAATCTTGGTAAAAAGTCATGATTTTGTAGATTTCGTGCTCTTCTTTGCGAATTCAAGCCAGAAAACAACGAAAATCGGCGAGAAATCGTTGTTTTGCATCGAAATATGCGGTTTTCTGTAAGAATTTTGATGATTTCGTGCAGAATTCTGCTGTTTTCTTGCAATTCAGCCGTTGAATCTTGGTAAAAAGTCATGATTTTGTAGATTTCGTGCTATTCTTTGCGAATTCAAGCCAAAAAACAACAAAAATCGGCGAGAAATCGTTGTTTTGCATCGAAATATGCGGTTTTCTGTAAGAATTTTGATGATTTCGTGCAGATTTCTGCTGTTTTCTTGCAATTCAGCCGTTGAATCTTGGTAAAAAGTCATGATTTTGTAGATTTCGTGCTCTTCTTTGCGAATTCAAGCCAGAAAACAACGAAAATCGGCGAGAAATCGTCGTTTTGCATCGAAAAATGCGGTTTTCTGTAAGAATTTTGATGATTTCGTGCAGAATTCTGCTGTTTTCTTGCAATTCAGCCGTAGAATATTGGTAAAAAGTGATGATTTTGTAGATTTCGTGCTCTTCTTTGCGAATTCAAGCCAGAACACAACGAAAATCGGCGAGAAATCGTTGTTTTGCATCGAAATATGCGGTTTTCTGTAAGAATTTTGATGATTTCGTGCAGAATTCTGCTCTTTTCTTGCAATTCAGCTGTTGAATCTTGGTAAAATTCATGATTTTGTAGATTTCGTGCTCTTCTTTGCGAATTCAAGCCAGAAAACAACGAAAATCGGCGAGAAATCGTCGTTTTGCATCGAAAAATGCGGTTTTCTCTAAGAATTTTGATGATTTCGTGCAGAATTCTGCTGTTTTCTTGCAATTCAGCCGTTGAATCTTGGTAAAAAGTGATGATTTTGTAGATTTTGTGCTCTTGCGAATTCAAGCCAAAATACAACGAAAATCGGCGAGAAATCGTCGTTTTGCATCGAAATATGCGGTTTTCTGTAAGAATTTTGATGATTTCGTGCAGAATTCTGCTGTTTTCTTGCAATTCAGCCGTTGAATCTTGGTAAAAAGTGATGATTTTGTAGATTTCGTGCTCTTCTTTGCGAATTCAAGCCAGAAAACAACGAAAATCGGCGAGAAATAGTCGTTTTGCATCGAAATATGCGGTTTTCTCTAAGAATTTTGACGATTTCGTGCAGAATTCTGCTGTTTTCTTGCAATTCAGCCGTTGAATCTTGGTAAAAAGTCATGATTTTGTAGATTTCGTGCTCTTTGCGAATTCAAGATAGAAAACAACAAAAATCAGCGAGAAATCGTCGTTTTGCATCGAAATATGCGGTTTTCTCTAAGAATTTTGATGATTTCGTGCAGAATTCTGCTGTTTTCTTGCAATTCAGCCGTTGAATCTTGGTAAAAAGTCATGATTTTGTAGATTTCGTGCTCTTGCGAATTCAAGCCAAAATACAACGAAAATCGGCGAGAAATCGTCGTTTTGCATCGAAATATGCGGTTTTCTGTAAGAATTTTGATGATTTCGTGCAGAATTCTGCTGTTTTCTTGCAATTCAGCCGTTGAATCTTGGTAAAAAGTGATGATTTTGTAGATTTCGTGCTCTTCTTTGCGAATTCAAGCCAGAAAACAACGAAAATCGGCGAGAAATAGTCGTTTTGCATCGAAATATGCGGTTTTCTCTAAGAATTTTGACGATTTCGTGCAGAATTCTGCTGTTTTCTTGCAATTCAGCCGTTGAATCTTGGTAAAAAGTCATGATTTTGTAGATTTCGTGCTCTTTGCGAATTCAAGATAGAAAACAACAAAAATCAGCGAGAAATCGTCGTTTTGCATCGAAATATGCGGTTTTCTCTAAGAATTTTGATGATTTCGTGCAGAATTCTGCTGTTTTCTTGCAATTCAGCCGTTGAATCTTGGTAAAAAGTCATGATTTTGTAGATTTCGTTCTCTTCTTTGCGAATTCAAGCCAGAAAACAACGAAAATCGGCGAGAAATCGTCGTTTTGCATCGAAATATGCGGTTTTCTTTAAGAATTTTGATGATTTCGTGCAGAATTCTGCTGTTCTCTTGCAATTCAGCCGTTGAATCTTGGTAATAAGTCATGATTTTGTAGATTTCGTGCTCTTTTTTGCGAATTCAAGCCAGAAAACAACGAAAATCGGCGAGAAATAATCGTTTTGCATCGAAATATGCGGTTTTCTGTAAGAATTTTGATGATTTCGTGCAGAATTCTGCTGTTTTCTTGCAATTCAGCCGTTGAATCTTGGTAAAAAGTGATGATTTTGTAGATTTCGTGCTCTTTGCGAATTCAAGATAGAAAACAACAAAAATCAGCGAGAAATCGTCGTTTTGCATCGAAATATGCGGTTTTCTCTAAGAATTTTGATGATTTCGTGCAGAATTCTGCTGTTTTCTTGCAATTCAGCCGTTGAATCTTGGTAAAAAGTCATGATTTTGTAGATTTCGTGCTCTTTGCGAATTCAAGATAGAAAACAACAAAAATCAGCGAGAAATCGTCGTTTTGCATCGAAATATGCGGTTTTCTCTAAGAATTTTGATGATTTCGTGCAGAATTCTGCTGTTTTCTTGCAATTCAGCCGTTGAATCTTGGTAAAAAGTCATGATTTTGTAGATTTCGTGCTCTTGCGAATTCAAGCCAAAATACAACGAAAATCGGCGAGAAATCGTCGTTTTGCATCGAAATATGCGGTTTTCTGTAAGAATTTTGATGATTTCGTGCAGAATTCTGCTGTTTTCTTGCAATTCAGCCGTTGAATCTTGGTAAAAAGTGATGATTTTGTAGATTTCGTGCTCTTCTTTGCGAATTCAAGCCAGAAAACAACGAAAATCGGCGAGAAATAGTCGTTTTGCATCGAAATATGCGGTTTTCTCTAAGAATTTTGACGATTTCGTGCAGAATTCTGCTGTTTTCTTGCAATTCAGCCGTTGAATCTTGGTAAAAAGTCATGATTTTGTAGATTTCGTGCTCTTTGCGAATTCAAGATAGAAAACAACAAAAATCAGCGAGAAATCGTCGTTTTGCATCGAAATATGCGGTTTTCTCTAAGAATTTTGATGATTTCGTGCAGAATTCTGCTGTTTTCTTGCAATTCAGCCGTTGAATCTTGGTAAAAAGTCATGATTTTGTAGATTTCGTTCTCTTCTTTGCGAATTCAAGCCAGAAAACAACGAAAATCGGCGAGAAATCGTCGTTTTGCATCGAAATATGCGGTTTTCTTTAAGAATTTTGATGATTTCGTGCAGAATTCTGCTGTTCTCTTGCAATTCAGCCGTTGAATCTTGGTAATAAGTCATGATTTTGTAGATTTCGTGCTCTTTTTTGCGAATTCAAGCCAGAAAACAACGAAAATCGGCGAGAAATAATCGTTTTGCATCGAAATATGCGGTTTTCTGTAAGAATTTTGATGATTTCGTGCAGAATTCTGCTGTTTTCTTGCAATTCAGCCGTTGAATCTTGGTAAAAAGTCATGATTTTGTAGATTTCGTGCTCTTCTTTGCGAATTTAAGCCAGAAAACCACGAAAATCGGCGAGAAATCGTCGTTTTGCATCGAAATATGCGGTTTTCTCTAAGAATTTTGATGATTTCGTGCAGAATTCTGCTGTTTTCTTGCAATTCAGCCGTTGAATCTTGGTAAAAAGTGATAATTTTGTAGATTTCGTGCTCTTCTTTGCGAATTCAAGCCAGAAAAAAACGAAAATCGGCGAGAAATCGTCGTTTTGCATCGAAATATGCGGTTTTCTCTAAGAATTTTGACGATTTCGTGCAGAATTCTGCTGTTTTCTTGCAATTCAGCCGTTGAATCTTGGTAAAAAGTCATGATTTTGTAGATTTCGTGCTCTTCTTTGCGAATTCAAGCCAGAAAACAACGAAAATCGGCGAGAAATCGTCGTTTTGCATCGAAAAATGCGGTTTTCTGTAAGAATTTTGATGATTTCGTGCAGAATTCTGCTGTTTTCTTGCAATTCAGCCGTAGAATATTGGTAAAAAGTGATGATTTTGTAGATTTCGTGCTCTTCTTTGCGAATTCAAGCCAGAACACAACGAAAATCGGCGAGAAATCGTTGTTTTGCATCGAAATATGCGGTTTTCTGTAAGAATTTTGATGATTTCGTGCAGAATTCTGCTGTTTTCTTGCAATTCAGCCGTTGAATCTTGGTAAAAAGTCATGATTTTGTAGATTTCGTGCTCTTCTTTGCGAATTCAAGCCAGAAAACAACGAAAATCGGCGAGAAATCGTCGTTTTGCATCGAAAAATGCGGTTTTCTCTAAGAATTTTGATGATTTCGTGCAGAATTCTGCTGTTTTCTTGCAATTCAGCCGTTGAATCTTGGTAAAAAGTCATGATTTTGTAGATTTCGTGCTCTTGCAAATTCAAGCCAAAATACAACGAAAATCGGCGAGAAATCGTCGTTTTGCATCGAAATATGCGGTTTTCTGTAAGAATTTTGATGATTTCGTGCAGAATTCTGCTGTTTTCTTGCAATTCAGCCGTTGAATCTTGGTAAAAAGTGATGATTTTGTAGATTTCGTGCTCTTCTTTGCGAATTCAAGCCAGAAAACAACGAAAATCGGCGAGAAATAGTCGTTTTGCATCGAAATATGCGGTTTTCTCTAAGAATTTTGACGATTTCGTGCAGAATTCTGCTGTTTTCTTGCAATTCAGCCATTGAATCTTGGTAAAAAGTCATGATTTTGTAGATTTCGTGCTCTTTGCGAATTCAAGATAGAAAACAACGAAAATCAGCGAGAAATCGTCGTTTTGCATCGAAATATGCGGTTTTCTCTAAGAATTTTGATGATTTCGTGCAGAATTCTGCTGTTTTCTTGCAATTCAGCCGTTGAATCTTGGTAAAAAGTCATGATTTTGTAGATTTCGTGCTCTTCTTTGCAAATTCATGCCAGAAAACAACGAAGATCGGCGAGAAATCGTCGTTTTGCATCGAAATATGCGGTTTTCTGTAAGAATTTTGATGATTTTGTGCAGAATTCTGCTGTTTTCTTGCAATTCAGCCGTTGAATCTTGGTAAAAAGTCATGATTTTGTAGATTTCGTTCTCTTCTTTGCGAATTCAAGCCAGAAAACAACGAAAATCGGCGAGAAATCGTCGTTTTGCATCGAAATATGCGGTTTTCTTTAAGAATTTTGATGATTTCGTGCAGAATTCTGCTGTTTTCTTGCAATTCAGCCGTTGAATCTATGTAAAAAGTCATGATTTTGTAGATTTCGTGCTCTTCTTGGCAAATTCAAGATAGAAAACAACGAAAATCGGCGAGAAATCGTTGTTTTGCATCGAAATATGCAGTTTTCTCTAAGAATTTTGATGATTTCGTGCAGAATTCTGCTGTTTTCTTGCAATTCAGCCGTTGAATCTTGGAAAAAAGTCATGATTTTGTAGATTTCGTGCTCTTCTTTACGAATTCAAGCCAGAAAACAACGATAATCGGCGAGAAATCGTCGTTTTGCATCGAAATATGCGGTTTTCTGTAAGAATTTTGATGATTTCGTGCAGAATTCTGCTGTTTTCTTGCAATTCAGCCGTTGAATCTTGGTAAAAAGTGATAATTTTGTAGATTTCGTGCTCTTCTTTGCGAATTCAAGCCAGAAAAAAACGAAAATCGGCGAGAAATCGTCGTTTTGCATCGAAATATGCGGTTTTCTCTAAGAATTTTGACGATTTCGTGCAGAATTCTGCTGTTTTCTTGCAATTCAGCCGTTGAATCTTGGTAAAAAGTCATGATTTTGTAGATTTTGTGCTCTTCTTTGCGAATTCAAGATAGAAAACAACGAAAATCAGCGAGAAATCGTCGTTTTGCATCGAAATATGCGGTTTTCTCTAAGAATTTTGATGATTTCGTGCAGAATTCTGCTGTTTTCTTGCAATTCAGCCGTTGAATCTTGGTAAAAAGTCATGATTTTGTAGATTTCGTGCTCTTCTTTGCAAATTCATGAAAGAAAACAACGAAAATCGGCGAGAAATCGTCGTTTTGCATCGAAATATGCGGTTTTCTGTAAAAATTTTGATGATTTCGTGCAGAATTCTGCTGTTTTCTTGCAATTCAGCCGTTGAATCTTGGTAAAAAGTCATGATTTTGTAGATTTCGTGCTCTTCTTTGCGAATTCAAGCCAAAATACAACGAAAATCGGCGAGAAATCGTCGTTTTGCATCGAAATATGCGGTTTTCTGTAAGAATTTTGATGATTTCGTGCAAAATTCTGCTGTTTTCTTGCAATTCAGCCGTTGAATCTTGGTAAAAAGTGATGATTTTGTAGATTTCGTGCTCTTCTTTGCGAATTCAAGCCAGAAAACAACGAAAATCGGCGAGAAATCGTCGTTTTGCATCGAAATATGCGGTTTTCTCTAAGAATTTTGACGATTTCGTGCAGAATTCTGCTGTTTTCTTGCAATTCAGCCCTTGAATCTTGGTAAAAAGTCATGATTTTGTAGATTTCGTGCTCTTCTTTGCGAATTCAAGATAGAAAACAACGAAAATCAGCGAGAAATTGTCGTTTTGCATCGAAATATGCGGTTTTCTCTAAGAATTTTGATGATTTCGTGCAGAATTCTGCTGTTTTCTTGCAATTCAGCCGTTGAATCTTGGTAAAAAGTCATGATTTTGTAGATTTCGTGCTCTTCTTTGCGAATTCAAGCCAAAATACAACGAAAATCGGCGAGAAATCGTCGTTTTGCATCGAAATATGCGGTTTTCTGTAAGAATTTTGATGATTTCGTGCAGAATTCTGCTGTTTTCTTGCAATTCAGCAGTTGAATCTTGGTAAAAAGTGATGATTTTGTAGATTTCGTGCTCTTCTTTGCGAATTCAAGCCAGAAAACAACGAAAATCGGCGAGAAATCGTCGTTTTGCATCGAAAAATGCGGTTTTCTCTAAGAATTTTGATGATTTCGTGCAGAATTCTGCTGTTTTCTTGCAATTCAGCCGTTGAATTTTGGTAAAAAGTCATGATTTTGTAGATTTCGTGCTCTTCTTTGCGAATTCAAGCCAAAATACAACGAAAATCGGCGAGAAATCGTCGTTTTGCATCGAAATATGCGGTTTTCTGTAAAAATTTTGATGATTTCGTGCAGAATTCTGCTGTTTTCTTGCAATTCAGCCGTTGAATCTTGGTAAAAAGTGATGATTTTGTAGATTTCGTGCTCTTCTTTGCGAATTCAAGCCAGAAAACAACGAAAATCGGCGAGAAATCGTCGTTTTGCATCGAAATATGCGGTTTTCTCTAAGAATTTTGACGATTTCGTGCAGAATTCTGCTGTTTTCTTGCAATTCAGCCGTTGAATCTTGGTAAAAAGTCATGATTTTGTAGATTTCGTGCTCTTTGCGAATTCAAGATAGAAAACAACGAAAATCAGCGAGAAATCGTCGTTTTGCATCGAAATATGCGGTTTTCTGTAAGAATTTTGATGATTTCGTGCAGAATTCTGCTGTTTTCTTGCAATTCAGCCGTAGAATCTTGGTAAAAAGTGATGATTTTGTAGATTCCGTGCTCTTCTTTGCGAATTCAAGATAGAAAACAACGAAAATCAGCGAGAAATCGTCGTTTTGCATCGAAATATGCGGTTTTCTCTAAGAATTTTAATGATTTCGTGCAGAATTCTGCTGTTTTCTTGCAATTCAGCCGTTGAATCTTGGTAAAAAGTAATGATTTTGTAGATTTCGTGCTCTTCTTTGCGAATTCAAGCCAGAAAACAACGAAAATCGGCGAGAAATCGTCGTTTTGCATCGAAATATGCGGTTTTCTCTAAGAATTTTGACGATTTCGTGCAGAATTCTGCTGTTTTCGTGCAATTCAGCCGTTGAATCTTGGTAAAAAGTCATGATTTTGTGGATTTTGTGCTCTTCTTTGCGAATTCAAGATAGAAAACAACGAAAATCAGCGAGAAATCGTCGTTTTGCATCGAAATATGCGGTTTTCTCTAAGAATTTTGATGATTTCGTGCAGAATTCTGCTGTTTTCTTGCAATTCAGCCGTTGAATCTTGGTAAAAAGTCATGATTCTGTAGATTTCGTGCTCTTCTTTGCAAATTCATGCTAGAAAACAACGAAAATCGGCGAGAAATCGTCGTTTTGCATCGAAATATGCGGTTTTCTGTAAGAATTTTGATGATTTCGTGCAGAATTCTGCTGTTTTCTTGCAATTCAGCCGTTGAATCTTGGTAAAAAGTCATAATTTTGTAGATTTCATGCTCTTCTTTGCAAATTCAAGCCAGAAAACAACGAAAATCGGCGAGAAATCGTCGCTTTGCATCGAAATATCCGGTTTTCTGTAAGAATTTTGATGGTTTCGTGCAGAATTCTGCTGTTTTCTTGCAATTCAGCCGTTGAATCTAGGTAAAAAGTCATGATTTTCTAGATTTCGTGCTCTTCTTGGCGAATTCAAGATAGAAAACAACGAAAATCGGCGAGAAATCGTCGTTTTGCATCGAAATATGCGGTTTTCTGTAAGAATTTTGATGATTTCGTGCAGAATTCTGCTGTTTTCTTGCAATTCAGCCGTTGAATCTTGGTAAAAAGTGATGATTTTGTAGATTTCGTGCTCTTATTTGCAAATTCAAGCCAGAAAACAACGAAAATCGGCGAGAAATCGTCGTTTTGCATCGAAATATGCGGTTTTCTGTGAGAATTTTGATGATTTCGTGCAGAATTCTGCTGTTTTCTTGCAATTCAGCCGTTGAATCTTGGTAAAAAGTCATGATTTTGTAGATTTCGTGCTCTTCTATGCGAATTCAAGCCAGAAAACAACGAAAATCGGCGAGAAATCGTCGTTTTGCATCGAAAAATGCGATTTTCTGTAAGAATTTTGATGATTTCGTGCAGAATTCTGCTGTTTTCTTGCAATTCAGCCGTTGAATCTTGGTAAAAAGTGATGATTTTGTAGATTTCGTGCTCTTCTTTGCGAATTCAAGCCAGAAAACAACGAAAATCGGCAAGAAATCGTCGTTTTGCATCGAAATATGCGGTTTTCTCTAAGAATTTTGACGATTTCGTGCAGAATTCTGCTGTTTACTTGCAATTCAGCCGTTGAATCTTGGTAAAAAGTCATGATTTTGTAGATTTCGTGCTCTTCTTTGCGAATTCAAGATAGAAAACAACGAAAATCAGCGAGAAATCGTCGTTTTGCATCGAAATATGCGGTTTTCTCTAAGAATTTTGATGATTTCGTGCAGAATTCTGCTGTTTTTTTGCAATTCAGCAGTTGAATCTTGGTAAAAAGTCATGATTTTGTAGATTTCGTGCTCTTCTTTGTAAATTCATGCCAGAAAACAACGAAAATCCCCGAGAAATCGTCGTTTTGCATCGAAATATGCGGTTTTCTGTAAGAATTTTGATGATTTCGTGCAGAATTCTGCTGTTTTCTTGCAATTCAGCCGTTGAATCTTGGTAAAAAGTCATGATTTTGTAGATTTTGTGCTCTTCTTTGCAAATTCAAGCCAGAAAACAACGAAAATCGGCGAGAAATCGTCGTTTTGCATCGAAATATGCGATTATCTGTAAGAATTTTGATGATTTCGTGCAGAATTCTGCTGTTTTCTTGCAATTCAGCCGTTGAATCTAGGTAAAAAGTCATGATTTTATAGATTTCGTGCTCTTCTTGGTGAATTCAAGATAGAAAACAACGAAAATCGGCGAGAAATCGTTGTTTTGCATCGAAATATGCGGTTTTCTGTAAGAATTTTGATGATTTCGTGCAGAATTCTGCTGTTTTCTTGCAATTCAGCCGTTGAATCTAGGTAAAAAGTCATGATTTTGTAGATTTCGTGCTCTTCTTGGCGAATTCAAGATAGAAAACAACGAAAATCGGCGAGAAATCGTCGTTTTGCATCGAAATATCCGGTTTTCTGTAAGAATTTTGATGATTTCGTGCAGAATTCTGCTGTTTTCTTGCAATTCAGCCGTTGAATCTTGGTAAAAAGTGATGATTTTGTAGATTTCGTGCTCTTCTTTGCGAATTCAAGCCAGAAAACAACGAAAATCGGCGCGAAATCGTCGTTTTGCATCGAAATATGCGGTTTTCTGTAAGAATTTTGATGATTTCGTGCAGAATTCTGCTGTTATCTTGCAATTCAGCCGTTGAATCTTGGTAAAAAGTCATGATTTTGTAGATTTCGTGCTCTTCTTTGAGAATTCAAGCCAGAAAACAACGAAAATCGGCGAGAAATAATCGTTTTGCATCGAAGTATGCGGTTTTCTGTAAGAATTTTGATGATTTCGTGCAGAATTCTGCTGTTTTCTTGCAATTCAGCCGTTGAATCTTGGTAAAAAGTGATGATTTTGTAGATTTCGTGCTCTTCTTTGCGAATTCAAGCCAGAAAACAACGAAAATCGGCGAGAAATCGTCGTTTTGCATCGAAATATGCGGTTTTCTCTAAGAATTTTGACGATTTCGTGCAGAATTCTGCTGTTTTCTTGCAATTCAGCCGTTGAATCTTGGTAAAAAGTCATGATTTTGTAGAGTTGAAGTCGTGCACAACACAAAAGCAAATTTGAAGAAAGGATCAATTTTAAACAAAGGAGATTTGATTTGGTTCAGACAAGTTTCGGCCACGCAGGACACTACGTTATTTTTCGAACTACTCATACGACTGGAACTTTTAAATGAAGAAACCCACTCCAAAACAGCGCAAAAAGGAGGTCAACAAAACAAGTCTCAAGAGACAATTGGTTAATTTATTACACAAACCAGCCAGGGTCCATTATCCTCGTAGACATGTAATAATTAAAGGCTTAACAGATTTGGGTCAAGTTGATCTCATTGATATGCGTGATTATTCAAAAACCAATAAAGGATATAATTACATTTTAGTATACATAAATGTGTTTTCAAAATCTGTTGATTGTATCCCCCTAAAAACTAAAACTGGTCTTGAAGTAACCAAAGCGATGAGTACCATTTTGGATAGAATAAAATATCCCGTTTCAAAAATTCAATCTGATGATGGAAAAGAATTTTTAAATACACATTTTCAAGCTTTAATGGAAAAGCATGGAATACAACACTATCGTACATTCTCAAATTTAAAAGCCAGTATTGTAGAAAGAGTTAACCGCACATTAAAAAATAAATTATGGAAAGAATTCAGCTATAGAGGCAACTATAAATGGATAGATATTTTAGATTCAATAGTGGAAAAATACAATGCTACCAAACACAGAACGATTCAAATGGAGCCCCGAAAAGTTAATAAAAGAAATGCTAAAAACATCTTACATAATGTATACGATAAATTAAAAACTGTCGACCCTAAAACACCTCGCTTTCACCTGAATGATGTCGTTAGAATTAGCAAATATAGGTCGATTTTTCAAAAGGGTTACTTACCAAAATATTCAAATGAGGTCTTTACCGTTTATAAGGTAAACAACACCTACCCACGTACATATTTATTACGCGACATGTTTAATGAAAACATAGCCGGGAGTTTTTACGAGCAAGAATTACAATTAGTACCACCTTCATTACACGGTGTACACTTGGTTGAAAAAATACTTCGCAGGAAAGGTAAAAAGGCTTATGTGAAATGGTGGCAAATGGATGATAAGCACAACTCTTGGATTAATCTATCAAACATCCTTACTTAAATGTTTTTTTAATAAAATAAATATATATATAATCATTTGTTTATTGATACATCAAAAAGGCATTTTACATCTATAAAACTCATTTAGTTGTGATATAATAAACTCGGGATATCTGTATCGCAACTCCATCAATATGTTGTTGTTAGGGGTGTTGTCAAATGTCAACTCTTCTATATGTTTAAGAGGGTCACCACCCTGCTTAGAAATTACCCTTCGTTTGGTGTTTTCAAAGAATTCCTCAAATTGGTGTTGTCCTAGTTTCCCCAAATAATCATTAAGTACTGGTTTCAGTTGAAATAATTTTTGTAGCGACTCTTTTCCAAAATATAAATAATGATCGATACCATTGTTCTTTTGGATCAACAACATCTTGTATTGCTGTTCGATTACTCGGAGGGTGAATGTGGGTGTTGACTTCATGATATTCATTGGTTGTTTTCCATCCAAAGCGCTGAAGATCCACTCTTTGTGTTGCAAAAAAGTGAGAAATTCTTCCTTCGTCAGCTCCACACCCGTTGGTACACCAAGTATTTTACCCAAATGGATAATTGGGGTAAAACGAACGTACACATCTAAACCGACACTCACATACTTTGATTTGCTCTTGTTTAAAAAGAACATACGCTCACCCACCAACATGGGGTTTGCATATGGAGGACACACATAGTCAACGGTATTTTCTTCGGAACACATCTTGAACTAACCCTCTATTCCATTACACCATTCAATTTATACACGATAGCATTTTTTTAGTTTCAAGGTTACATTTTCTTTCAAGGCCACTTTTTTCCAAGGCCACTTTTTTTCAAGGTCACTCAGCTTTGCTTAACTCTGTGGTGTTCAAAGCCACTTTTTTTCACTCAGCTTTGCTTAACTTTTCCGTCATTTTTAAGCAGCAACTGCTGCTGAAAAACTTGAAAGGTTTTTCTGAAGATCGAGAATCGATCTTAAAAAGAAACCGTAGAGCTGCAGGCTGCAATGACGAGTCATAGGTGTGCATTATTCGGTCAACGTCTCCGCAAGGTCAACAACATTTCTTTAACAGTATTTATTATAAGTCAACATTATACATACAATTTTTGTAATAAGTAGGATGATCACAATATATTCAATCCTATAAAACTTTTTATTACTAACACAGAGTTTTGCAAAACCACAATCCTTTGAATACTTGAGATGTTCTTCAGAAATTACATCCGTTGAACGAAATGATCCCAGCTCGATGTTGCAATGAAAACAGCGCACAATATCGAACTTCTTGAGGTAGTAAAACCCGTTGTTGGCTAATTTTAATGGATCAACATCTTTTAGCGGCCAATCGTGAAATGTCAACAACCGATCTTCAAAACACTTCATTTGTCTCAACGGGTATTCGATAATATCTTCGGTCATGGTCTTCCGATTACTCATCAATTAATGACGGAGAGCGAGACTGGTGAGCACTGGGTTCAAGGCCAAATAAACTATTCTGTGGCGTTCAACTGTTAGGAGACCCAAATCAATGTATGTCGATAATAATTTGGTAATCACTGCCATGTTGTCACTAATGGTGTTGTATTGTAAGGTTCCATTGAAGTCACTTTGAAAAATATCTCCTTACAATCCTTACACGGTTTTCCATATTCTTGAATGCATTCCCTCAATTTCTTCTCATCACAAATGACGTCGATGGTAAATTCGGTACTATCAAACGTTTCACATGGGGGCGTCACACGACTTGCTTCTTCTTTTCTTTTATCGTAGCAACACTTGCAATAATCTGACAAAGTAAAAAATCTTTGCAGGGAACTACCATCCAAGTCCAAATGGCCCAATTGATTGAAATAACAAGTTTCACTAAACAAACTACCACCAGTACACGTAAAACGGAAATAGCGCATGACTAGATGGAGAGTTAAGGGAGACTGTCCCTGGTCGGTGGTCGGGTGGACACTGCCGCAATTGACCTTGGGGAAAAACTAGGGTGGGGGGTGGCCTTAGAATGGCCTTGGGATGACCTCGTTTGCCTCCCCATTCTCTCACTACTAACCAAGGGCTTGTCTATTCATATCATCGGGAATACAGGCACTTCTTTTGAGTGATCTGTGTTCGCGAGATGTGGTAGCGGCCCGGGTGACAGTCATGAGAGAGGGTAGGCAGAGACCATTTGTAGTGTGCTCAGCCTACTTACCATATGATTCACCTACTTTACCACCATCCAGAGAGCTGATGGAGGTAATTGAATTCTGCAAGAAAAGCAACCTGCCTCTCGTGGTCGGATGTGATGCCAACTCGCACCACATAGTGTGGGGGAGCTCGGACATCAACCCCAGAGGAGACGCCATGTTGCGTATCTTGCCACAACTGGCTTAGATATTCTAAACCAGGGCGACAAACCAACCTTTGTCACAAAGACGAGGAGTGAGGTAATTGATATTACTCTTTGCTCAATAAACTTGGTGCATGAGATAAGAAACTGGCACGTATCGGAGGAGCTAAGTCTATCGGACCACCGATACATACGGTTTGACATCCAAAAAAATTTGAAGAAGACAGAAGGGTACAGGGACCCGAGGGCGACAAAGTGGGCCTCCTACAAGGAGGCTCTAGCTCTCAGGGTCTCAGGACTCTGTTGTAAAATCCATCGCAACGACGAAGCGGAGACTCTGTCCAAGGCACTAAGCGAGGCTATTGTGGAGTCCTACAAAGAGAACTGCTCTGTTCGCAGATCTCGTAAGACTGACAGTGCCCCTTGGTGGACCGAAAAGCTTAGTAAGCTAAGGAAAACCGCAAGGAAACTCTGGAATAGAGCAAGACTTGCGGGAACAAACGAGTCTTGGGAGCTTTATAAGAAGGCACAAAGGGACTTCAAATCTGAGGTAAACCGCAGGAAAAGGGACAGCTGGAGAGACTACTGTGAGCGGATTAACAACTTTCCGCAAGCAGCAAGACTTCAGAAGGTTCTATCAAAAGACAAGTTTGTCAGTCTGGGGTGTCTGAGAACTCAAACAGGGGACTACACGGTCTCCGAGGAGGATACTCTCAGGCTCCTACTACAGACTCACTTTCCAAACTCCTTGGAATCCAAGGAGGAAGGAAGTGTCAACATTGGAAAATGCACCACCTCTCGGGAGGCGTGGAGATTTGCTTCTAAAATCATCACCCACGAAAGGATAAAATGGGCCATAAATTCATTTGCGCCTTACAAGTCGGCAGGTATGGATGAGATATTTCCAGCTCTCTTACAAAAGGGACTAGATATGCTCACCACACCACTGCTGCACCTATTCAGAGCCTGTCTTGCACTTGGCTACATACCACGTAGCTGGAGGGAAGTCAGGGTTATCTTTATACCCAAGCCAGGGCGTGCAACATATGCCGAGGCTAAAAGTTACAGACCGATCAGCCTTTCCTCGTTTTTACTAAAAACCATGGAAAGACTGATAGACAAACATGTTAGGAAGGAGTTGCTGTGCAATATGCCACTACATCCAAACCAGCATGCCTATCAAATGGGCAAATCCACAGAATCGGCTCTGCATCAAATCGTAATGAAGATTGAATCAGGGCTAACTGGAGGATATTACACTCTTGGAACGTTCCTAGACATTGAGGGGGCATTTGACAATGCAACCTATGACTCTATGGAATTAGCTCTAAGGAATCATGGGGGAAATCAAACATTAATAAAATGGGTCCTAACCATGTTGACAAACAGATCAATCAACACAAATCTTGGTAAGTGTTGGGTTAAGGTCACCGCTACACAAGGATGCCCACAGGGAGGAGTTTTATCTCCACTTCTGTGGAACTTGGTAGTGGATGACTTAATACATAAACTGCACATGGAAGGTTGCAAGGTTATGCTGATGACATCGTAATCCTTGTTCAGGGCAAGTTTCTTGACTTGGCTAAAGAGCTCACACAAGGGGCTCTAAGGCTGGTCGAGAAATGGTGCACAGGACAAGGACTATCTGTAAACCCTGACAAAACCAGTCATGTAATCTTTACCAAGAGAAGAAAGGATCAATATACGGCCCCAACACTCTTTGGCAAGACACTAGAAGTTCAAACAGTGGTCAAGTATCTAGGCATCCACCTAGATTCTAGACTCACATGGAGAACTCATGTGCAAAACAAAATTGGAAAAGCTACAGCAGCCCTGTGGGCGTGCAGGAGGACTGTGGGGAAAACATGGGGAATTACTCCCAGAATATTGCATTGGCTGTACGCATGTGTAGTAAGGCCAATGATAGTCTATGGATCCATCGTCTGGTGGGGCGCGACGTCTAGGCTTTGGGCCAAAACTCTTTTGGCTAAAGCTCAAAGATTAGCGTGCCTTACTATAACAGGAGCGATGAAATCCACTCCCACATCGGCCATGGAAATACTGACGGGGCTTACTCCCCTTCACCTCAAAGTGAAGGAGTCAGCTGCGGCGGGATTCCTTAGGTTAAGGTGTACAGGGCAGTGGAAAAATACAACAATGGGCACAGGACATTGGGCTATCGCCCAACTTGTGACAGACATCAACCCCATCTTCAAGATGAGGGAAGATTGTATGGCTCCCATTATTGTGATCAATCACTCATATGAAGTGATAATACCTTCAAGAGAAGAATGGAGTGAAAGAACAAGAGCCATAACTCAGGGGGGCTGGACCATCTGTTATGCAGATGGCTCGGTCTCACAAGAGGGCTCAGGCTCTGGAGCTGTTATTTGGGGCACGGATTTTGGTGTCTCAACATCACTGGGTAGATATACCAGTGTGTTTCAAACAGAAACCTTTGCTGTAATACAGTGTGTTACAGAATGTACTCAGAGAGCTATTGTTAATAAGCACATCTGCTTCTTTACTGACAGCCAAGAAGTTTTGAAAGCTCTGCAGTCATGCAGACATGCGTCAAGACTTGTCAGTGAATGTCATACAGCACTGCAAAATCTGGCAAGGCGCAACAAACAAATTGTGCTTTGCTGGATACCAGGACACACAGGGGTCGAAGGGAATGAAAGGGCTAACCGATTGGCCAAAAGAGGCTCTGCTAAGGGCTTCTTTGGACCGGAGCCGGCTCTTCCAATTCCGAAAACCCTCCAGAAAAACCTCCTGAAAGAGTGGATTGAATCACTCCACAGGGAGGAATGGCAAAAGCTTGAACTGCGACAGTCTGGGCTATTTATTGATGGACCAGACTTAAAACGCAGTGAAGAACTATTGAAACTCTGTAGGAAAGACCTCAGAATATTAGTGGGACTGTTCACAGGACACTGTCCCCTTAACAAACACATGCACACAATCGGTCTCAAGACTGACGACATGTGTAGAGCGTGTATGGAGGACACGGAAACTCCACTACACATATTATGCCTCTGTCCAAATTTTTCTGAACTGAGGAAGGAACATATGGATTTTCATATTTTGGAACCATCTGAGATTCGGGAAGCACCCATAAAGAGCATCCTGGCGTTTGCAAAGACAACAGGGCTCTTATAGGTCGCCCCGTAAACGAGGATTGCACACAATGGGTTAATAGACCTCAGCGTGCGGCTCTTAAAGGGTCTCCTCGGAAACAAAAAAAAAAAAATAGGTGAACGCTGACTACCCCGCGAGTCCCACGTAACAAGCTTCCAGCACTGGAGGGTTTTCGAAAGTCAAAAATCAAAGTTTAATTTTGAATTGATCACACTCAAAAAAAGGAACATGCTAACATTAACGCGAGAGGCTGTTTGTTATGTTGAGTCTTTTGTGACGAAGAAAATCTAAAAAGGAGAATTGGGTTCGGACAAGTACAGAGCAGCTAAGAAAACAAGGGACATACATAAAATACATAAACATATAAATTTTCAGTTTCAGTTTCAATAAAATACAATGGAAGAGAAAGTCATGGACTTTAGGAAAAATGTACTCGTTTTTGCTCACGAATGACACAGAGCGATTCAAAAAGACATTCCCAGTTAATTTGATGTATTTCACAATTTCTTTAAAATCCTATTCTATTTTTAATCCTTTGAACTCAACAGTAAAAATTCCTTGAACAGAATCGAATAAAATTCAAGTTTCCAAAAGTATCGGGTTTCCACGAATCTAAACTGCTTCTGCACGTGTCTTATCGGACGGTGGGCGAACACTGGTTGAATCCAGACGCTTACGTCATCGGAAAAACGCGTTACTTTAGAATTGTACAGAAAATAACTACTTTACATGATTCCGGAGTGACTTCCTTCTTAAAACAACAAATGACAAGAATTATTACATACCAAAAGGTGACAACACACAAGCGCTTCTAAAAGAAGCCCTAAAATAGTCACTACACTCCCGTCAAAGTCAATGGGTTTAAAAAAAAAAGAAAATTATTTACAAGATTTTGACAAACTACCAATGAACAAAACACAAAATGAAAAATTAAAACAAAATAGGAATTGAAATTAACACTTGGAAAAATTTGGCGAAACGCACTCGATAACACAACACCTTGGTAGTTCCGAAGTCGTACCAAGAATGATTGCCTCCGGCGTCGCCCGCCTCCTCCGCTGTCGCGGCGGTGAACTACCCAGTCCACCAACTTCTTAACGCAAAAGTTCCTGCTGTCGTTGTGGCGCGAAAAGTTTGAAATTTGAATTTGAAGTGGGACACTACAAGATGTTTGGAGTGATACATCTCAAAGCAAAAGTTATTTAGGTGTAACTCTCCACTTCTTAAACGGACTTGAAATGGACACTGTCACGCTTGGTGTCTACCCTTTAGACCAAAGACACACTTCTGATTATATCTATAAAATTCGAAGAAGCATTAACCCAGTGGAATTTGCCAAAAGAAAAGATTTTAAATATTGTTACAGATAATGCTGCAAACATGAAAAAAGCTATTATTGATATGTTTTCTGAGAAAATACATTTGCCATGCTTTGCACATACGCTTAATCTTGTTCTGGATGGTTCCTTTAAAGTTTCACGTGATATTGAAAATGTAATTTCTAAAGTCAAAAGTATAGTAACTTTTTATAAACAGAGCGTTAGTGCTGCCGATAAGCTTCGCCAACTACAAACTAAAGATGGTGTGGCTGAATCTGATGTTATAAAATTAAAACAAGAAGTCGCAACGAGGTGGAACTCAAAATATTATATGACTGATAGATTTCTTACCCTGGCGAAATACATTGCAACAGTTAGTCTAGAGGATTCTAGGGCTCCTGTCATGCTCAACGCTAATGAAGTGGAGATATTAAAAGAGTTAAAACAGTTACTGAAACCCCTTGAAATGGCTACAAAGGAGCTTTCTGGAGAAAAGCATGTAACTGTTAGTAAGATTATACCAATGGTAAGATGTTTGGAAGAGACAATTGTTAATTTTTTGCCACAACATGAACAGGTTACACTGTTCAAGGAGCAAATACTTCAACAAATTCAGATACGGTTTGGAAAATTTTAAATACGGTTTTAAAAAATAGAAAAGTTGGCAATTGGAACATTGCTAAACCCAAGGTTTAAGAAAATTCATTTTAAGGATTACTTGGCCATCGAGACCGCTGTAAATAGTATTAAAAGAATAGCAAAAGAACTCTCAAATTTGAACGACACATTTGAGAAAACAGTTTTTGTGGAAAGAGAAGGGAATTTAACTGCTAATAAAGAACGTGATGACAACATTGACATTTGGATTATCATAAATCTTTGGTAGATTATTTTCCTTTGAAGGTTACTAGAGAAGAAAAGGATGAAATTGGTTTTTTAATTAGTCAGGAGCTGTCACTTTTTTTAAGTACCGCAGTCAGTGATTTAAAAGTAAACCCATTTCTCATCTGGCAAAATCTAAAATTTAATTATCCTCATCTATATCCAGTCGCTAAGCAGTATCTTCAAAATATAGCCACATCAGTTCCTGCTGAGCGTCTATTTTCTAAAGTCGGTCATATTTTAAGTGACAGAAGGTGCCGCATCAAACCCGAGAGGTTGAATAAAATGGCCTTTTTAAATTCTTTAAATGAAGAAGACTGGAATTTAATTTGATCTAAAGCAGTTATATTTTAGATTTTTGTTTATTCTTATTAATCTCGAATTTGTTATTTTTTTATAATTTATTTACTTTATATTTTGTTTATAAATTATGGTTTTTATTTATTTTTGTTTTTTTTTGTATATTTATTTATTTTTTTGATGGTTTATTAATAATTTTATTTATTTTTGTTTTTCACTATAAACTATGCTATATTGAATTTTTTATTTACTATTTTTCAAAATCGATGTTTTCTCCGATGTATTAGAGATCGATGTAATTGTGCTCTTGTTAAAATTGAGTTCAACATCGATTTTTTTTTACTCGATGTTCCCATGTTTAGCTCAGACCATTGTTGGTGCGCATCCGTTTGTTTATTCACATTTAGTTTGGATGGGCAATACTAGAGGATGAAAAGGCGGTGGTGAGGATGTTTTAACAAGGGCGCCATGTTGGAAATAGTCTTTCTTGAAATGTATGCAACCAAATTTGATTCAATGTACTGATTAAACAATTTATTTCCATGTTTTTAAAGATGCGGCTCAACCACATCAATATACAGTTTCATTTTAAATTGTCTGGGGAAAATTTTAGACAAAAATTAACCAAAATAGATTTATTTAAACACCAGTAATAATAAATTCAATCAATTTGATATCACTTTTATTCTTTCTATTGAGAGCGGTTCAAATTTTATGCAAAGTTTTGGTCTACAGCATGTACAAATTAAACAATAAACAAAAAAATAATTTGTTTTTCGTAATTTAAGAAGACTTGTGTATCATCATAATTGTTGCGATTCATTTGTTTTGCTACCAATTTTTAAATCAAGTAGCTTATAACTTTGTAAGTATTAAACTTTTTTGTTTTCAAAACGAAATACTTTACACTGCTTAAATCCAATTAACTCAAAACTAATGTAAAAAGAACGAATTTTTGTGAGCGCAAAAGTTTGCATCAAAGTTGGCAGTCAGATAATTTATGATTTATGATCTGCATAATAATTTCTTTTGTTTAATTGTTTTAAAATTTTCGTTTTTCTTGATATAGTTTAAATATTTATTACAATAAATTTAATACGTTAACCTGCAAAAACAACCTCTTTTCTATATTTTTTAACTATTTTTCAAATTGACATATTATGATTGTACGTGATACGAAGGTAAAAGGTAAAAAAAATGTTTTGTACTTTGTTTAGATCACAAAACATCAACTTTCAAAAAGGGCAGATAAAATTAGTTTGAATTTAGCGGGCAGTGTCATAATTAGTATAATATTTTTTTAAGTTTATTTAAGTTAAACAAAATATTGAACTGCTTATCAATTGTTGATAAAAAATAATAATGAATTTAATGATTTATAGACATGTTTCTTTTCATAAAACAACAGTTTTATTTACTTATCTTGTATGCACCCCCTTATTAGTGGGCAACCCCCATTTACACTATGCCCAAAACACAGCATTTGGCTATTTCCAATATGGCGCTCTTTCATAAACAGTTTTGGTTACCCCCTCTACCATCTTTTCATCCTCTAGCAGAGATAACATCGAGATGCCCAAGTACAGGCATTTTTCTACTCCTGAGAACTTGTCTGGTCGACTTTGCGGCCTGGTTCGTGTAGATGCCGCTACTTGTCTCAAAAGGCGCTCGTTTTAAAAACTGAACTGGGGTTTTATTATTCAAAGTAATTTTTATGAATTACTTTAAAATCACAATTTATGTTAATCATTATCTAAATGATAATAATTAACATAAATTGTAATTTTAATGTAATTCTAACCACTTCGTATTCAGATTAATGTAAATAAAACTCTTTGGTTTAACAAATAATTTATTACATAATTATTTTCAATTTCAAAGGAAGTACAGACTATTTTTTTGTTGATAAAAAATCATATATTACACAGTTAGTGATCTTAAAACTACAATATGATTGTGTAATAACATTTTTAAGACTAATTTACATACATAAATAAAATATTACGCAGGTAGGAATTTTCATTACGTCTTAAAAACACTCTGGGGAATCGCATTTTTCAGTGTGAATCATGGACAGAGTTTTTAGGGGTTTTGTGTCCAGACGGTGAACCCCTCGGAGTGTATTGAAGGAAATTATCGTTTTTACAAGTAGTGGTGCCATAAAACCAGAATGCGATTTGCAAATCTTGATAACTAGAAATATGACAAGAAGTGAACAATAAAAACTGAAATAATGAATCTGAGTTGTTTGAATCAAAACGTTTTATACGGGGTCACCCCAATCAGCTAAATTCGACTTATAATTTTAGAATGGTATCCTTAAAAAGGATAAACCGTAAAGATCACTTGGAAAACAAACATACAAATAGCGATATTGAATTTGAAAACTTACGTTAAGTCCACATTTTGAAAATTTGAAGAACGTGTGGTTAATTGTAAATTCTGTTAATTCTTTAAACTTTATACGCATGCGAACTATAGTCGAAATTTTGTAACTTTGGTTTAACCCCGCCCACATGGACAAATGACGATTTGAATTTGTCGAATCAATGAATGGCTAGCCTCCTTTAAACAACATAATAAAAAATTTGACAACTCTAGTGTCACACTTGCCATGAAGATTTGCGGTTTTGCGGGAATTAATAATTGGACCGAAATGGCTTTTTTTAACGTTGGCTCCCAATTTATTAAAGTGTATTTTGGACAAATAATTTGAAGATAACCTTAAATTTTGTCAATGACAAATTTTACGTCAACAATTTTATGACAATTCCCTAGAATCTTGCGTCTCGTTCTAACCCATTGCTTTATGGACTATGTCTGTCTCTCTTAAATTGCGCACTGAAAACTATAGTCAGAATTTTATAATTTTGGTTTAACTCCGCCTACCTTTTGGGCCAATTGAATTTTAGCTGGAAGTCTGATTTACTCTGCAACATTTTGATAGTTCGTTGATATTTGCCAGAAGCCGAGATAGAAATGTCTATTCATTAGAAGACGAAACAAGATCAAAATCGACGAAGGTTTCACGATTAATTAAATTCCCGCAAAACCGCAAATCTTCATGGCAAGTGTGACACTAGAGTTGTCAAATTTTTTATTATGTTGTTTAAAGGAGGCTAGCCATTCATTGATTCGACAAATTCAAATCGTCATTTGTCCATGTGGGCGGGGTTAAACCAAAGTTACAAAATTTCGACTATAATAGCGGTACCTTATAAAACAGAAACTTTGATCTAGTGACCTTATATGCCAAACGAAAACATTTTTGCCAAGAGTAAATGGCACGGCCATATTACTTGTAATAAATGCAGTTGGTCATGGTACGATATAGTGGGAAAAATGCGCATCAGACAGAGACATAAGATTGGTTTAAAATGGGACAAACTCTGCCATAAGACTTGAGGATCTCGAAATTATCTCTGCCTCTAGTAATATTAGTTTCAACTCTCTGGCTCAGACCTATATATTTAGGAACTTTGATTATGTTTATAAAGTCATAAGTCATAAGTCAGTAAATGAAGTAAATGAGAATTGCTAGTTTAAGCGGCAACAGGCGGTTTTCACAAGGTCACACGAGAATGCAAAGAACTGTTTTTTTAGGCATTTTAAGTAATTTTTCTGAATGATCGGTTCGTATCTAATTTTAGCTTCGGGCTGCGTAAATTCAGTTCGATAAAAAGTGATAGCGAAATATTTTTTTATGTAGTCATTTTGACGACCATACAGTTATCTATAAGTAGGTTCGACAGTAAGTAATCAATTTTTTATCAATCCCTTCTAAGTGGTATTGAAACGTTGACTTGATTTTAGTATTCACGCGTGAATGTGCGCAAATTAGCTACCCTTCCAGGGTAGTACTAAGGTGATTAGAGTTTAAGCTCTTTCCAAAATGTCTGAGGTGAGTTCTTCACACTTATTCCAATAACTTAAGTTTTTACCACAATTATGGAACTTCAGCTTTGGTTAATATTTTTATTCGCTTCTTAGCAATTGTGGAAAATACGGTTTTTTTTAACAGAAAATTAATTATACATATACAGAGTATTTTTGAAATAACCTACACTACTAAACAAAAGACGGTAATTAGTGAAAACTAGTAGAATCAATTGACAAAAAATGCTGTATGTAAAAACATTTGAATTAATTTTAGAACCACTAGAATCTGTCAAAGTGACAATTTCGGTTCATAGCAAGCTAACTAAAATTAACAGGTTTGCTACAAACTTTTAGCCAATAGGAGCACTTAAATTGGCGCGAATACGTCACTAGAAAGTTATTTTAAACGCAGATCTTCAGCTTTTAATGTTAATGGGCCGGTTTACACAATAAGAGAATTGAAATTAAAGTAATCTCGCAACTAATTTGAGAATTGCTAACATTTGATTGGCGGAAGAAGGATTACATGTCACTTTAACATGATGTTAAGTAATTAATCGAAATCAAAGATTTAACTTAGCTTCTGTAAACCGGCCCAATATCTTTTAATTTCTAAACGCAATTACTTCTAACAACGATAAATAGGTAAAAAAGATTTCGTTCGATAATTTTAATGATCTGAATTTGAATTTATCGTAGAAATAAATTTAACAAGATCTTATCAAAATTACAATTTATCATCATCAGAGCGATGATTAAACTTATTTTAGTATACCTTTCTTTCCTGCCATACTTCTTGAGGAACTTTTGTTTATTCCTGATGATTTTATAGCTGATGATCGTACCTAAACCTGATGTACTATCGCGGAATCAAAATTTCGAACATCACTTTTTGAGATGGCAATGTAAATCAAGCTTTATTGTTATTGTGACTGACATACAAAGTAAATTTCTGACACTTCTGAGTCTTTTACAAATTTTAAGGTTATAAAGACAAAGGACAGTTTACAATTTTTAAACATCAATCAATTTGATGTTTGAAATTTTGTTTCCGCGATAGTACGTAATGTATAATATTGATGTCCTGTGGCTTCAATTTGTGTTAAATTAATTCTTAGGCTGGGATTTACAACAGATTTCAACGTCGTGGAGAATGATAGTGTGACAACACCACACATTTGTCTGCACAGTTTGTATGTTTGTAACAACCATAACAACTCAATGCTCCTAGCAACCAGTTCGGCCAATCAGAATCACTCGAATCATTCACGTGGCATTTGCAGCGACCGCAGCTCTCTCTCACAATTTTGGGGGAAAGTTTTAGCAAAGTTTCAAACCTTCCAAATTTTATCCCGGTCTTCTTAGGGAAACTTTCTCATCTAAAGTGTTTGATTAATGACTGCCACTACTTCTGTCACTTTTGACATTTTTATTAATCTGAACATTTGGTGTAAGTGCGACAAAAGAAAGCAGCACAACGGCAAATATAGCAGTAAAGTCCGTTTTTTTTTTTAAACCACCAACACGGCAATCTTCCCCTGCGTTACAACCGGCAACGTTGCCTAGGGAGATTTTTGGTGAAAAATAATTGTCAAATTTTTAAAATTTCTGAAAAATGACACAGTGTTTCCGTTAAAAACGTTTCTTTTACAGCCTGTTGGATTGCAAATCATATGATTTAATAGTGAAAAGACTCGGCACAGCCTGAAAGGCCGTTTTGTGTAATCAAATTGTCACTTAGGCAGCTAACCTATTTGATTTTATCACCAAAAAGTCAGGTCAGGAGAGTGGAGAGTGCGGTGTTGGTGGTTTTTTAATAAAAAAATGGACTTTACAAACACTACGAACAAAAACTTTTGGAGCGACTAGAACAGATCAACGTCAGCTGACAAGTGCAAACTATTTGAGGTTAGTTTTTTCCAGAGATTTGGAAAATAATAGATCCGGTTACCATATGGAAATTTGGACATACGTTACACAAAACATGTGCAACAACAATTTTTATTTCCGTCTCTATCTAATGCATTGATTCTTATCGCTGCTACGCTTACGCATTAGTGTCTCTCTCGTCAGGATGGAACCAATCAGGGATCATGACGTAGATCGTTACTCGAATTTCAAATGGCAAATCCAAATTCTCATAGCTAATGTCAATAAAGAACTTTGAATGCAAAGTTTTGTGAATTTAAAGGTTCTAGACGTTATTTCTCTTGTATGTTGCTAAATTTTGTGACAAAGTTCTTTCATCACTAGTTTGATTTCGTTTTGCTGTATTCTAAGTATTGTTAAAACTTTAATTCTTTAATAGGCCGAAGCTCTTCTACATCAAGTGGAGACTCACACAATATGAATGCGGTAAAACCGATTATTTATAGCTCCACAATTAAACGATATTGAGACAATTCTCAATGTGCATATAGTATATTACGTAACGTGTAGGGTAAGAAGCGTATTACACACGAGCGAAAAATTATAAGCACGAGGCGTTAGCCGAGTGCGATAATTCGCGAGTGTACATAAGTCGCCTTACCCTCGAGTTGCGTACTATACTTTTTCTACGATTGCGGTTGAAATGCGATTTTCTACGATTGCGGAGGAAAATTTCAACTAAACTTCAAAAAAATGCTTTTATTTATTATTTGTGTTATAATAATTATTGATGTTTATTGTAACATTTTTGCAATTAGTGAGGGCAACTGGTGCCGCACATTTCGAGGTTGATGGTCCCATTTCTACGTTTCGATTAAATTGAGAATAAGCCACATTTGGTGTGTCACTGTTATTCTCAATGCTGTTACACAGAATATCTGACGTATGTCTTTTAGCTGCCATCGAGTTATCCACATAACCTTCAGCCACGGCTTGGCTTTTCCATCCGCCATGGCGATTCAATGCCATTAAATCACCTCCTCCATCAACCAAAATTGTCGCCGAAGAACGCCTAAAGCAATGGCCTGTGTATTGCTCTGGATGTTCCAAATTTAAAAATTTGGCAATGATTTTTGGTTGATCACCTAACTTGTTAATGCCAACCACTTGACGAGAGCATTTCCCATTATGATGGTTTAAAAAGTACTGAGAACTGTCAGCATTTGCAAGTCGTAGGGTCATGTACCTTTTACAAATATCATAGAAATGTCCAGAAACAATAAAAGATCTTTCTGTTTTATTTTTACTGTCAGGGATTTTGATATAAAGTTCGTTTCCCATGTCTTTCACATGATGTACTTGCATATCTTTTAATTCCTTTTTGCGACATGCACCGAAAACAGCCATAATCAGTGCAACCTACAAATAGATAACTATAATAAAATGTCGCGTTTAGATAGATGAATTACCTTTGAAAACAAATACTTTTCGTCTGGAGCTTCCTTAATAAAACGTTTAATTTGTTCAGAAGTAAACGTTGACGATTTTTTTGCTTTATATCCATCTGAGGTTCGTTTCAGGTATGCACGTAATTTCAAATATGTGGTAATGTCAACATTTTCCTTGATGTTGAGAGTACTTCTCAACATAGAATATGTCGCCCATAATGACGAAGGTTTCAATGTTTTACCTAAAGTTTCAAAATAGGCAAGAATAACGTTTTCAGAAAATGAGGTTATGTTTTTCTTTCTTCTCCAATTTTTCATAATTATATTCATACTTTTCCTTTGACTTTGGCGGCAGCAAATTACTAATAACCATGTTGGCTTGGGCCGTAATTTCAGGGGGTGTAGCCGTAAATTCGTCTTCGGCGTCAGACATTGTATTAAACTGCGCCACGAACTGCGCAACACGAGCAATCGTTGACACTTGCAAATTATCACCCCACTAGATCTAATGCCAATCCACAAACCAAACACAAACAAATTCACTAAAAATTGGATTTTTAAATCGATAATTCAGCTGATTTAAAGCGATTTTACTTTTAAATATCTCTTCCGAACACTTTAATGAACTGACCAAACTGAATTACCAACTAAAATTTTGGATACGTAATCGATTTAAATTTTCGGTTTTTCTGCGGTCGCCATTAATTTAGAATACACGTGTAGTCTAAATAGACTATTACTTAACTGCTGTCAAATACGTAATGAGTAATTTATATTAGAAGGAGTAGAAAAACATAGTTTTCAATAAGTTTAAGGTCAAACACTAATGACAAAATCAGAATTACCAACGTGTGACTAACACTTTTCTAGTCTGACATTAGAAATCTGGCAAAATGGAGAAGCTAATTCAAACAGCCTAGACTAATTGTAAGAACATAAAAAACTTCACATTAGACCCAGACTTCCGAAGAAGAAAATGCAGTAGGTGACGTTTAAGATGTATTTGCAACTATTTACATCAATTTGATTTTGTTCCTCGTCAGAGTGTAAGAAAAGAGCGCAGTCTTCTCTCGGATTGTCAACCTTTTTGCTTGTGTCCAAATCTTAAACATAATCTTATTTGCTACAATGCCACAGGTTTCCTTGCGTGTTCCTCTTTCTGTCCATATTTTGTTAACCAGTTCTGAGCTTCATATTCTTTTGGTGTTTTCAACAATCTAATTGTCCCTTTTTGATGTATTTTTCTATTGCTTCCATTTATGTTTCTTCAATACTTTGAACATTTCTCTATTCATCCAATTTAGTTAGGTACACCTTGGATTTTTATTAACTAGGATATTTCTTTCACTTGAATTTTACTCTTTTCTCTTTTTGTCAAAATCCATGCTTTTCTTCCTTTCCGTATGTTTGGTGACTTCCGTTTCAATTATAAATCTTTTGGTAATCGCATAATAATACACTTTCTTTGCACTTTGTAGTCTGTGGTTGATTTTCATATCTTGCTTCTCAATTTCTCCACAGATGACGACTTGGTTCAGAAACATGCTAGTTGTAATATTCCATCGATTTATATTTCACTAGTTAGCCCTTAATTTGTACCTTTTTTATTTTTTGCTTATGACAAAATCTGTTTCGACAATTCTCTCGACAATTCTCGCACAAATTTGTTCAAATGCGTCTTGAGCCAAAAATTCCTCTTTGAACTCACTTTCTGTCGTCTGTAGTATGCGACGTTGGTAGTTTTTTGGTGCTGAGAGAACTTGTTGTTGTGTTACAGTACGTTGGATTACTCATTTTGCTGTCACACATTACAATTGTTGTCAAGTTTTAAAATTAGCCAATCAAAAACTCTCCATCCTGGCGAGAGAGATAGGTATACACTGTATCCAGTGAATGCGAGCCACAGACAAGGACGAAAGTTGTAAAGCTAGTCGTAGATATGTTTCTAAGACTTTTGACTACTCCTCATTTATTTTGAATACCGGAGTTCAAGGTCATAATTTGTGACAGTCGTGGAGCTGTGCGACAAATTTAAGAGGATTTATGTATTGAAAAGAATCACGAACAGGTTTTTGGGTGTTCCAGTACTCGTTTATATTCAATTCAATGGATAAATCTTCTCAAATTTGACGTAGAGCTCCACAAGTTTCACAAATTATGACCTTGAAATGCGGTATTCAAAATAAATGAGGAGTATGTCCCCCCCATCTATTAATTCCCAAATCTCTGTTTTTTTCTTCGAATGCAGCGCCATGCGGGAATCAGTTGCAAATGCCGAATGCACAGGCCATGCAAAATACATCAACAATTTGTGCGTGCCTTCTAAAACTTTCTTGTGACGTCATTTATGGTCGCGAGTCCCTAGCAACCAAAAGGGGGTGGAGTATCAGCCTTAGTAACGAGCAAACCTGTTAAATTTAGGAACCTTGGGTGCTACCAACCTATTGTTGGTTAAATCGGGTGGAAATGTCAATGCAATGCAGGACGGTTGGACGACTATAATGTTTGCTTTTCAGAACGGACACGAGAAAATGGTGGAGTTGTTGGTTAAATCAAGTGGAGATGTCAATGCAGTGGACAAACACGGTCAGACGGCGATGATGATTGCTTCTCTGAACGGACACGACAAAGTGATGGAGCTGTTGGTTAAATCGGGGGGAGATGTCAATGCAGTGGACATGGACGGTCGGACGGCGATGATGTTTGCTTCTCAAAAAGAACACGAGAAAGTGGTGAAATTGTTGGTTAAATTGGGTGGAAATGTCAATGCAGTGAATAAAAACAGTCGGACGGCGATGATGATTGCTTCTCAGAAGGATCAAGAGAAAGTGGTGGAGTTGCTAGTTGAATCGGGTGGAGATGTCAATGCAGTGGATATTGACGGTTGTACGGCGATGATGATTGCTTCTCAGAAAGGACAAGAGAAAGTGGTAGAATTGCTAGTTAAATTGGGTGGAGATGTCAATGCAGTGGACATGGACGGTTGGACGGCGATGATGTTTGCTTCTCAAAACGGACACGAGAAAGTGGTGAAATTGTTGGTTAAATCGGGTGGAAATGTCAATGGAGTGAACAAAAACGGTTGGACGGCGATGATGGCTGCTTCTCAAAACGGACACGAAAAAGTGGTGAAATTGTTGGTTAAATCGGGTGGAAATGTCAATGCAGTGAACAAAAACGGTCAGACAGCGATGATGATTGCTTTTCAAAACGCACACAAGAAAGTGGTGGAGCTGTTGGTTAAATCGGGTGGAAATGTCAATGCAGAGGACATGGACGGGGGGACGGTGATAATGTTTGCTTCTCAGAACGGACACGAGAAAATGGTGGAGTTGTTGGTTAAATCAAGTGGAGATGTCAATGCAGTGGACAAACACGGTCAGACGGCGATGATGATTGCTTCTCTGAACGGACACGACAAAGTGGTGGAGCTGTTGGTTAAATCGGGGGGAGATGTCAATGCAGTGGACATGGACGGTCGGACGGCGATGATGTTTGCTTCTCAAAATGAACACGAGAAAGTGGTGAAATTGTTGGTTAAATTGGGTGGAAATGTCAATGCAGTGAATAAAAACAGTCGGACGGCGATGATGATTGCTTCTCAGAAGGATCAAGAGAAAGTGGTGGAGTTGCTAGTTGAATTGGGTGGAGATGTCAATGCAGTGGATATTGACGGTTGGACGGCGATGATGATTGCTTCTCAGAAAGGACACGAGAAAATGGTGGAGTTGTTAGTTAAATCAAGTGGAGATGTCAATGCAGTGGACAAACACGGTCAGACGGCGATTATGTTTGCTTCTCTGAACGGACACGACAAAGTGGTGGAGCTATTGGTTAAATCGGGGGGAGATGTCAATGCAGTGGACATGGATGGTTGGACGGCGATGATGTTTGCTTCTCAAAACGGACACGAGAAAATGGTGGAGTTGTTGGTTAAATCGGGTGGAGATGTCAATGCAGTGAACAAAAACGGTCGGACGGTGATGATGATTGCTTCTCAGAAGGGACAAGAGAAAGTGGTGGAGCTGTTGGTTAAATCGGATGGAGATGTCAATGCAGTGGATATTGACGGTTGTACGGCGATGATGATTGCTTCTCAGAAAGGACAAGAGAAAGTGGTAGAATTGCTAGTTAAATTGGGTGGAGATGTCAATGCAGTGGACATGGACGGTTGGACGGCGATGATGTTTGCTTCTCAAAACGGACACGAGAAAGTGGTGAAATTGTTGGTTAAATCGGGTGGAAATGTCAATGGAGTGAACAAAAACGGTTGGACGGCGATGATGGCTGCTTCTCAAAACGGACACGAAAAAGTGGTGAAATTGTTGGTTAAATCGGATGGAAATGTCAATGCAGTAAACAAAAACGGTCAGACAGCGATGATGATTGCTTTTCAAAACGCACACAAGAAAGTGGTGGAGCTGTTGGTTAAATCGGGTGGAAATGTCAATGCAGAGGACATGGACGGGGGGACGGTGATAATGTTTGCTTCTCAGAACGGACACGAGAAAATGGTGGAGTTGTTGGTTAAATCAAGTGGAGATGTCAATGCAGTGGACAAACACGGTCAGACGGCGATGATGATTGCTTCTCTGAACGGAAACGACAAAGTGGTGGAGCTGTTGGTTAAATCGGGGGGAGATGTCAATGCAGTGGACATGGACGGTCGGACGGCGATGATGTTTGCTTCTCAAAAAGAACACGAGAAAGTGGTGAAATTGTTGGTTAAATTGGGTGGAAATGTCAATGCAGTGAATAAAAACAGTCGGACGGCGATGATGATTGCTTCTCAGAAGGATCAAGAGAAAGTGGTGGAGTTGCTAGTTGAATTGGGTGGAGATGTCAATGCAGTGGATATTGACGGTTGGACGGCGATGATGATTGCTTCTCAGAAAGGACACGAGAAAATGGTGGAGTTGTTAGTTAAATCAAGTGGAGATGTCAATGCAGTGGACAAACACGGTCAGACGGCGATTATGTTTGCTTCTCTGAACGGACACGACAAAGTGGTGGAGCTATTGGTTAAATCGGGGGGAGATGTCAATGCAGTGGACATGGATGGTTGGACGGCGATGATGTTTGCTTCTCAAAACGGACACGAGAAAATGGTGGAGTTGTTGGTTAAATCGGGTGGAGATGTCAATGCAGTGAACAAAAACGGTCGGACGGTGATGATGATTGCTTCTCAGAAGGGACAAGAGAAAGTGGTGGAGCTGTTGGTTAAATCGGATGGAGATGTCAATGCAGTGGACATGGACGGTTGGACGGCGATTATGTTTGCTTCTCTGAACGGACACGACAAAGTGGTGGAGCTATTGGTTAAATCGGGGGGAGATGTCAATGCAGTGGACATGGATGGTTGGACGGCGATGATGTTTGCTTCTCGAAACGGACTCGAGAAAGTGGTGAAATTGTTGGTTAAATCGGATGGAAATGTCAATGCAGTGAACAAAAACGGTCAGGCGGCAATGATGATTGCTTCTCAAAAAGGACAAGCGAAAGTGGTAGAGTTGCTAGTTAAATTGGGTGGAGATGTCAATGCAGTGGACATGGACGGTTGGACGGCGATGATGGCTGCTTTTCAAAACGGACACAAGAAAGTGGTGGAGCTGTTGGTTAAATCGGGGGGAGATGTCAATGCTGTGGACATGGACGGTGGGACGGTGATAATGTTTGCTTCTCAGAATGGACACGAACAAATGGTGGAGTTGTTGGTTAAATCGGGTGGAGATGTCAATGCAGTGCAGAAGGATGGTTGGACGCCGATGATGTCTGCTTCTCAGAACGGACATGACAAAGTGGTGGAGTTGTTGGTTAAATCAGGTGGAGATGTCAATGCAGTGTACAAGGACGGTCGAACGGCGATGATGGTAGCTTCTCAGAACGGACATGAGAAAGTTGTAGAATTGTTGGTTAAATCGGGTGGTGATATCAGTGCAGTGTACAAAGACGGTCGAACGGCGATGATGTTTGCTTCTCAGAAAGGACACGACAAAGTGGTGCAGCTGTTGGTTAAATCGGGTGGAAATGTCAATGCAGTGGACATGGAGGGTTGGACAGCGATGATGTTTGCTTCTCTGAACGGACACAAGAAAGTGGTGGAGTTGTTGATTAAATCGGGTGGAGATGTCAATGCAGTGCAGAAGGACGGTTGGACGCCAATGATGTCTGCTTCTCAAAACGGACACGAGAAAGTGGTGGAATTGTTGGTTAAATCGGGTGGAGATATCAGTGCAGTGTACAAAGACGGTCGAACGGCGATTATGTTTGCTTCTCAGAACGGACACAAGAAAGTAGTGGAGTTGTTGGTTAAATTGGCTGCGAAACAAGTAAATGTATCGATTTTCGGTTCATTAGTGACACAATTTTCCAGCTAATTGCCATCACTCAATGCTAAGCATAATTTGGTTAACGGATCTTTCGCGAGTTCTGACACCCTTTGGCTATTTCACAAAATTACTTGGTTTTATAATTTTACGAAGCATTATTTGCCGTCCAAACCGCAGGTGAAGGTAACATTTTGCTATATAGTTGTAAAACCGTTGCAGTGCGAGAACTGAATAACGTTTTTTGCAAAAGTGTCTGTTTTTAATAAAGAGGAATTCAAATGTGTCTCCTGAAAAATTTAACGACAGCAGATGTATTGTCAAACAAAATTCAACTAACTATCATCGTTGGTCATAATAAAGTATCCGGGCATCTGCTTAAATTGTAGGAGTATTTTGGATTCCATTTTGGTCTCGCCAGGCTCGTGATCTTATAGTAATTAACTCTGCATACTTGTATCTAACAGCTTATTGAAAGATTTTGTAGTAGGCGCATACTTCTTATCTAATGAGAACATGAATTGATCTGAATATTGCTTTTTTGATATTTCTTTATCATTACAATTAATTAGTTTATTCCATTCGAAACTAAGTTTTTCTGGGTCAATACAAAAAATGCATTAATTCTGCAAAGCAAGAATTTTGAACAAAACCATTGCTTTGAATTTTCAAAGATATCGAAAATTCTTTTTCCTGTCGTTTGATGTTTACTAATTTCTAGTATTAGTCCTATTGTAATTGTTTAGTCTATCAAAAAATTATTAATCTTTTCAAATTATTTTTAGTTTAATTTGTATTTTATTATCTGTAAATACATTATTATTAAGTAGGTAAGTGTGTATGTAAAAAGACAATAAAATTGTAATAAACAACAACTTTTAGCGCTATTTTCAAATGCATGTTAATGTTTTTTTGGCGGGCCTTTTGGGTTATTAGTATTAATACATTTTTGTTTTAATTTTTATTTATTTTTGTTGAGTAATTGCATTAAGTGGTTTCGGCGCGGACGGGTTAGAACTGCATTCAAAATGACAACAAACAAAGCGCCGCTGAAAATATATTATACAGAATTGAATTTTTAATTCTAATATTTAGCACACTCACGTCATTTGTTTCGCAAGATGTCCCCACAATGCGGAAATAAATAACAGGTCTTTCTGAAAATGTGTGCTCTTGCCATCCAGTATAGAAAGCACCGGTTTTATTGACAGCAGTTTCCCATTGCGATTTATCAATTGAAGTTTGTATACTGTATGTATAGTTATATCGCTCATCTAACCACAACTTGACTGCAGAAATCAAGTACGGCTGAGCTAAAAAGAAGATCGCTTCATATCGATTGTTAAATAGTTCTAGTCTACCTAGTTGTGCCACAATGCTTCCTTTTCCGATTTCATGGTAACTCCAACCATACATTGGATCTCCATTTAGTATACCATTGCCAAAACTCTCCCTAGAAGTGAGTTAAAGACATTATTTTTCACACAAACTCTCACCCTTCAATGCAGAGAGCTCCATTTAGTAATGTGGCCACGTTGCTTGTAGGACGAATGATACCTTTTACAGTGGTGGGAATTTCATTACTCCATAATGCTTCAAGAGACACCAGCTCAAAATTCTAGGGACAAAATAGTTATTTATATCTTGCCAATAGGAAATTTTGATTTTTCGAAAATAAATAATTTCTCCACAAATACAAATTTCTGTTCTTGAATCTACATAAAGACTTTAATCGTTTTAATTACTAATTTCTAATTTAATTCCTAACCTCAAAAAAACACGCGCGCACAGTGGAGCATGGCTAACTATGCAAGGCAGCGAACTGCAAAGCATGGATGTGTTGACAAAAAAAAAACAGTTTATTTAGTCAGTGACCTTTTGAATTTGACTGTTTGGTGATAATTAAGTTTAAATGCAATTTGAATATAGCGGGCAAAGAAAGCAAGTCGATTCGTAGCCAGTCGCTGTTGTGAGATTGCTATGACAGCTTAATGCCCTAGGGCGTAATTGTACCTCTAAAGCCGCGATTCCACTTACTTGTTCTAGCCCAGACCAGAGCAAACATCCAAGATTTCTGTGTTTAGAACATAAGATAAAACATTAAGATGCAATTGCACCTCTGACTACGCAGAAAGCGACTGAAGAATTATAAAAACGTTTCTCAAAATCTTGGATGTCTGGTCTGGTCTGGGCTAGACCAAGCAAGTGGAATCGCTCCTTAATGTACCGCACATCCAATAATAGTATATACATAATAGTATATAAAAACACGTGTTTTATAATGGCCAATTTGGTGCACAAGTTCCCGGGGACAAAACGAGTTTTCTATGGGACGAGTGCACCAATGCCATTATAAAACAAGTCCTTTATACTGTTTTTTCGAATTTGCACCCTTTTTTTTAATAAAACATTTTAATTTTTCAATTCCAAGAGTTTTCGTGTTACACGATTGGTAATGCTTTTGTAACCACGACTTGTCACTTGATTTTCAAATTTAATTTAAAATTTGACATTTATTGAGTTTCACTATCACTGAATTTTGACTTAACGTAAACTAACCTCACATCTATTATATTTAGGTACAATTATTGTTGGCCGCAAAGGAGAATTATATTAATACATTGTTTGTTCACGCAGCAATTTATTAAACACGAATCGTAAAATCCAAATTGACCAAGAACTTGACAGGAAACAGGTGACAGTCAGACGAATTAGTTCTGCCAATTCTTAAAAAACAAAATTTCCTACTTGAGTTCTTTTATAGATACCTTTAAACGACTCCAAATTGAGTACTCTAATAGACCTATTAAAGCGGCAAATTCGAAAAATGTATATTGCGATATTCTTTTATGGGATACTCAAATACTTATTTTTTTCTATTTCACGTTCATAATGAAGATATTTCGATACGCGTTTGAACGTATTTCGGCATCGTAAAGGACCAATCCCGTGCCAATATTTCCAGGAACTTATATTTTTCTTAGGTTGGCAGCAGACAAACTGTCAACCTGCCGTCAACGTTGACAATTTAGATTTTGATTTTGAAAAACCATGATAAATCGATCAATACACTATTATTTCTTGTTGTATTTGCCTTAATAATTCATCGGAGAAAAACTCTTTGGATGCAAGAGAACCATCATGATCATGATCAACATCTTCGCTCCCTTGCACTCCGATAACCTCAAAACGTCACACCTGTCAAACTGACTGAAATTGGATTTGGCTACTTCGATTTTTTTTCCCGAACATTTTGCTAATGCCAACTTACCTTAAATTTCCCTAGATTTCGAAATCAAGTTTTTTCGTTTAAAATAAGGCGAAATAGAAAAAATAGCGTATGATACTTGTTCATAATGCATTTTCCCGCACTTACTACTTTATGACACTCCTCGTCGTGTCTTAAAAACGTGCGTGCGGCAAAATGTTCATTATGAAACGCGTTTCATAATATACTCATTTTCTACTCATACTAGCGTAAGTAGGCATTTTTGCACAGACTACTTGCGTTGTAAGTATGTCATTATGTGTGTACATAATCAGCTAACTCCAAATATCAATGCGGTGACAAAATGTAGTCGTATTCGTAGAAAAAGTATAGTACTCAACTCAAAGGTAAGGCCAATTACACACTTGTGAAATTATTGCACTTGGCTACGCCTCGTGCACAATTGCTTCACTGCGTGCGTAATTGGCTTATTACTATTCTTGTTGCGTAATATACTATCGCGGAATCAAAATTTCGAACATCAAATTGATTGATGTTTAAAAATTGTAAACTGTCCTTTGTCTTTATAACCTTAAAATTTATAAAAGACTCAGCAAGTGTCAGAAATTTTCTTTGTGCGCCTCCGTCATTTTTCATGAGATTTGTGGCAAGAAAATCACCTTTTGAATGTCTAGGCAGTCAAACGTGACATTTCGAATAGTTGGTTTTATTTTACAAGTTGGCATCGCTGCACAAATGTCAATTGTGTCAATTTGTGTACCGATTTGAAGACGAATGACCTTCGAAAATAAAGGTAAATTAATTAAGTAAAGATACCACAAAAATTTGCTGAAACACATTTGAATTTACATTAATCTGCAATCGTTTGATTTGAATAGGGTGCTACCAACCTATTTCCCAGCTGATGATTCCCCTAAGCGAATGACGTTTCAAGTTCAAACCAAAAGTCAAAATAAATAACTAACGGAATCAAAATTTCGAACATGAAATTGATTGATTTTTAAAATTGTAAACTGTCCTTTGTCTTTATAACCTTAAAATTTATAAATAGCACAGCAAGTGTCAGAATTTACTTTGTATGTCAGTCACAATGACAATAAAGCTTGCTTCACATTGTCATGTCAAAAAGTGATGTTCGAAATTTTGATTCCGCGATAGTACTATTGTTGATACCTCTAATTTATGATAAGTACTCACAACTCCTGATGAGCTTTTCGTTCCCACAACTTTTATAAATTGAACCATTTGTTGATTAAAGTGCAAATGTTGCACAGAACGACAAACGAAACGTTGATAGTCAATAATTCTCGTTCAGTTTTGGCGATCACGAGAAATTTCGATGTAGTAAGAATAGAAACTGCAAAGGTAATTGTCAGCAATTTTCTACTTATTTTTATTTTACCTTTGGCTGTTCTCATTAAGTCTCATTTTTATGTAGTTTATACAATACACTCGGCAAAGCCTCACTACAATACTATCATTGCCATTTATAACGTGACGAGCGCAATGATTTTTGCCTACTCCAGTAAGCATTGCAGCTGAAGCAACATTTACATTTTCAACTTAAAAAAACATTTCATTTTACAAAACCGTTAAAATTACACTCACGTGCTAGACATCTAAGTTTTGATCTCTTCGGTTTCACTCCAACAACTTCTAAAATGAACTCAAGTAACGTTTTAATTTTCAGCAAATTAGTGGGCCAGACTATGGACACTATTTCGGTCACTGACATTGTCGAGAAGCGAATGCACTCTAAAACTCCATCATCAACACATTTGTTGCTTTTACACCACTTTTCAGCTAATTTAAAGAGCTTGATTTCCCCAATTAAACAGGAGTCGCGTTGTAATAACCTTATTAAAGATTCCTAAAACTTCTTGTTAGACCAAAAGTGAAACTGTTTTGCTCTTCTACCTTTGATAACTGCTGACAATTGCCTCTTGAAAACACCGCTTCAAAATGGCGATCTATAAACTCGTGACAACTCTTTTGCAATTGAACTAAACTATAAAAATTTGCAGTGTTTAGAATTGGAATCACATTCTCCACCTTCATGGCAGATTTCAGTTCAGCAAAAACGCCAGAACTAAGACGATTTTCTATGTTATGTTCTGATAGCCCAAATTTTTTCAACACTTCTGGAATCGATGCTGAAGATCGGTGCCCTAGAACCAAACATCGACATGAACAAAATTAGCATGAATGAAAATAATTTGACCTAGGATAACACCATTTTTAATTTGCTGAATCGCAGTGAACAATTTTGATTCTTCGATGAGTTTTGAAGGAGCAACAGTATTAAAAATATCACTTTCGGTAAGAGAAGTCAATCTGATGCAGTTTTTAACCAAACCATCTTTGTCTGTGTTGACTTTGCACCAATTTTCTATCAGTATGAAGACTTCAATTTCAGGGAGAGGAAAATCATCACGTTCAAACAACGCGATCATGGACGCCTAAAAATTCAATTAAGAAGTATCAAAAAAGTCTTTTAAGTTTACTACTTGAGACAAAGAGTAAAAAGTGTCGTTTTTAAGGCGAGTGCGAAGACTCGTCGCTGGTCAGAATTCGAGCTGAGCTGTCACATCGGGAAGGTTGTCAAGCGGTACCTCTGTTTACAACACCCCTTACTGTGCTATCGTAAAGTGATCGTAAAATGATAAATGCTTATTTTGCCTCTGTCTGGTAGAAATACTTCTTCATGGGTAAAATAATATGAATCAAAAAAATTTATTTTAAAATTGTAAGTACATTAGTACGTTGTTCAAAAAATAATTTAACTAGTCAAATAATAAATAGATTAAAGTATTATTTAATATTAGAATGCCAAACAGAAATTTTCTAAAAAAAACTAAACTTATCTGTTTTATGTTTAATTTTATTTGTTTTCAAATAGATACGTATTTGGTAAGAAGGTATACTCAAAAGATATAAAATTCATAGTATAATAATGTGTATAATATGTACATGTTAGTAAGTATTTATAAGAAAAGTGGTATTTACATAATAGGTACTTATTTACAATATTGACAATTAACTAATACATAGGTAATACAAACTCAATGACGGCAGATCGGAATAGACAATCTTTGTTTCCTAGAGTCAATTAATTCCAGCAACATGTGATCAAAATAAAACTTAATCAATTTTGGTTCCATTTTTTTTTCCAAAAAGTTGTGTCTTCATAAATATATTCATATTTCATATCACTTTCTTGTCCAAACCAAACACCCAGAATACACTTTTTTTTTCGTGTTATTCTTAACTGCCCTTGGATTTGGTAATACCAATTATGATTTGAATTTACAATGTATGTTCCATTTTTTTCTAGTTACCAGAAGTCAACCTTTTTATTCTCCCAAAAAAAATTTATATTGTTCTCAAAGGAACAAGATTTAGTGGGTTTTTCAGTAAAAGTTGAACCGGCCGGCGGCAAAATGAAAGAAATTGTCATCACCTAGTAAAACTCCGGTCAGTTTCTTAGATAAACTCTAATCCAATATTGCAAACATCAGGTAAATTGCATCCGGTCAGGTCGCTCCATAGAGTCATACCATTCAAAACAATTTCGTTTCATTCAACATTTTTTATTCATTGATGAACTTTTAAATTCTAGTGAAATAAGAAAAAAATAAACATAAATAATAAAATATGTAATAAGAAAAATAGTAATAAATTACTATTTTATTAAATTTCATTTTCTAAATTTTACGTCCAACACCGTGAAATAGTCGAGAAATTAATTCGTGTGTCATTGAAAGACTTTAGTTGAAAACATGACTATAAATTAAATGAATTTTCATACTACATAGTTGTTTCTATAATTTCATACATCAAGCATTATGAAACTTCGATGTGCTTGTACTTATTAGCACTTTTAATAACGCTCTTCTAATTGTAACCATTTTATTATCCTCTGTGCGAAACAAGCAGGTAAAAATTTTAGAAGAAATCCCTTGATTTACAACTTCCAAAGCTGGTCAAGAAACCGCAAATGAGGGTTCGGTTATAAATCACCATAGTCGTAAATTATCTGCAAAGCTCAGAGCTTCGATTGAAAAATTTTTAGTTTATCTCACTCATAACTAGACCAATTTTAATGATATCGATTTAAATTTAGCGGCAAAGTGATTTTGAAAGTATTCTTTACTAATTCTAAGTTTAAAAATTCACAAAAATCGGACATAAACTTCTATTCGTAAAACTACCCCTAAATTATCGAATTTTCAAGTCCTTTAACTTTTAAATTAAATGTTTTTTCCAATGTTTGATTCTTAGTTTTAGAAGAAAATATGAATACAAGCAGTTGAGAATAAGAACGAAACTGATACATGAAAAAATAAGCGAAATATTTAGACGATACTTTACATGGGATTCTCCATAAGAAAAATGTCTTGGCACTCGCCTTAAGAATCTCCATAATGTTTTTATCCATGAAATTCAAACAGTTCTTTTCAAGTTCCTGTAGATGGCATACATTTGCAGTATTTAGTGATTGGCAAACATTCTGACTATTTCGAGTAGTAATTTTTTCAATGATGAGTTTTGCCAACGACTCCAACGAAAACTTATGAACAAGATTTAAAATATCAGCCACTATTGCGCCCTCAGACGGAATAGAAAGAGTTCCTACAACCAACCTTTGATTTTGAACAATATTTTCGTGTATTTTACCCAAGTAAATGAACTTTAAAACTTCTTTAAAAGCTCGCAATGGAACATCCATTTTTACCTCCTAAAAACGAAGAATGCCGTTACTAAATAAAAAACGCAGGGACGTACTTTGACCTCTGACAACAAGGAATCAAAATAGTTGGAGCGACCGGCGAGAATCACCTAAAATTCCACGTCAATAGCAAAAGATTGCAACAATGTCAAATTATGTAACAAGAAACTCACCTTTTAGCGTGGATTTTGACATTTTTGAAATTAAAAATTACGTCGGAAAATCTTAGATTGTAGAGAAATCGTGCCATATTTTTGCCCAAATTTCCCTCATCAGGAATTACTTTGATTTCTATTTCAAACGCCTCCTGCGCCATGGTTTAGAGATGTAAATTTACGAGGGCAAACTGCTAATTGGAAGAATTGAAAACAATTGAGATTACAAGCGGATAATACAAAATTTTATTTGAGAATTGATAAGAAATCGTCAACACGATTTATTGCGATGTTTTCAAATTCGAGGTCTTTGCGAATTCAAGCCAGAAAACGGTGAGAATCAGTGAGAAATCGTCGTTTGGCATCGAAATAAGCGGATTTCTCTAAAAAATTTGATGTTTTCTTGCGATTCAGCCGTTGAATCTTGATAAAAACTGGTGGTTTTGTAGATTTCGAGCTCTTCTTTGCGAATCCAAGCCATAAAACGGCGAGAATCAGCGAGAAATCGTCGTTTGGCATCGAAATAAGCGGATTTCTCTAAAAATTTTGATGATTTCGTGCTGATTTCAGCCGTTTTCTCGCGAGTCAGCCGTTATAGATCAGGGTCGATAATTTTTGAAACCAAAAAAAATCGTAGTAGAATGAAACCTATTGGAAAATGTTGAGAATATTACAAAAATGAAAGGAAAAATAAATTACGGTCGATTCGAGATCGGAAAGTGGGAGAGGGTGGGTTTTAAAGGGTTAAAATCGGTTTATCTCGATTTCCCGCAAAACTACAAGTTTTATGGAAAAAAGTTAAATAGCGAAGTTGTAGGTAATAAAAAGATCTACAACTTTTGTATTTACACCTTTTTCTCATAACCTCAAAATTCACATGAAAAACTCAAAAAAACACGTTTTTGGTTTTTTAATTTATCTTTTACAAAAAAAAAAAATTTTATGAAATTTGGTGAGAACTTATCTTTGTATATACCAAATACACAAGAATTTTTTGGATTTGAAAAATTCATTTTTTCTCCTTTTTTTTTATTTAATACCGAAAATGCACCCTAATTTTCAATCAAAAATTCACGCGTCAAAATATCAGCTTTTTTAAAAAAGTTGGTGGGCTTTTTATTTGTTGAAATCTCTACTTTCGGATAGTGTAATAAAAAATATACGTCACTATGGAAAATATTTTCAAAAAATTTAGAAAACGAAAAAAATTCAAATCGAAAAATTATTTTTCTATCATTATGTACAATTTTGAGTTATTTATTAATATTAACTCTGTAATTACTTATTTAGCGTATGATTCTATGTTACATTGATAAACAAAAAAATTTTCAATCCATCAAACATTAAGATTGCAAAATAAAACATGGGAAAATGGTTGTTAAAAATATTCAAGATAGGATTTAAAGGGAATTTTATCTAAAAAATGAGAATGTTATAATTTTTTTTCAGTAAAAAAGCTGGTTTATTACAGTTTTATTATATTTTTGTCATAAAAAAATCTCATACTACATAAATGTTCTTCGGAATATTTTTTAGTTCAATAATTTCTGTCTCTTTGATGGTATTCTTTCGTCGTTTTCCGATTCTAGCAATGAAATTTCGGGAGGTTTTTAATCTAGACTTATTTATTAATTGTGCCAAATTACAAAATTATCGATCAAAAGAAACACATTTCGAAATTTTTTAAATTGATGATGGAACTAGAAATTTTTGAAAAAATATGTTAATACTTGTAACTCTAACAATTTTAATGCCAAAGCAATCAAATTTGGCAAAGTTACTAATTTGGACTAAGTTACTAACCATACGAAACTTTAAAGTGGACCAAAAACTGTAAAAATTATTTATTAGGGGTTTTATCTCGGTCGGTTTTAACGCCAAACAATAAAATTTGAGGAAGTTACTAATTTAGACTTATTTATTAACTGTGCTAAATTGCAAAAATATAAACCAAGAAAGTCAAATTTTGGAATTTTTTATTTTGAAAAAGAACCAAAAACATTTGGAAAAATATATGGGTCTATTTTAATGACAAAACAATGAAATTTAGCAAGGCTATTATTTCAGATTTAATTACTAAATATGCCAAATTTCAAAATTATACAGCAAAATTTTTGAAAATTTAATTTTTTGATGGAACCGAAATCTGAAAGAATTGTCTAATAAGGGCTGCATCTCTAACAATTTTAATGCCAAAGCTATCAAATTTGGCAAAATTACTACTTTGAACTTAATTACTAAGTCTGCTAAATTTCAAAATTCTACAGCAAAACATACTAATTTTGGCAAATTTTTTTTTTTCATTAAACCGTTAACTGTTTAAATTATATATGTATTAAGGGCTGTATTTTTAACAAACATGAAAATTGAGGAGATTACTAATTTAGACGTACAGTAATTAATATACAATTAACAGCGAAAAAAAATGCTATTACAGATCAAAAATGACAAATTTTGGATTTTTTTATTTTGGGAATAAACTATAAACTTTTGGAAAAAATATGTTAAAACTGTAACTCTGTTAATTTAAATGCCAGAGCAATCAAATTGTAGATGTTTTATCAAATATACACTTATTAACTTAGTTGTTTGTTAATTATAGTAGTATCTTTTGATTAAAAATTTTTTTGGTAATCAATGTAACTTAGAATCATACGCTAAATGAGTAATTACAGTCTTAATATTAATAAATAGCTCAAAATTGCACATAATGATAGAAAAATAATTTTTCGATTCGAGTTTTTTTCGTTTTTTAAATTTAAATTTTGAAAATATTTTTTTTAGTGACGTATATTTTTTATTACACTATCAGAAAGTAGAGATTTCAACGAATAAAACTTTGCCATTTAACTTTTTTCCATAAGACTTGTAGTTTTGCCGGAAATCGAGATAAACCGTTATTTACCCTTAAAAACCCACCCTCTCCCACTTCCCGATCTCGAATCGACCGTAATTTATTTTTCCTTTCATTTTTGTAATATTCTCATCATTTTCCAATAGGTTTCATTCTACTACGATTTTTTTGCACTTTTTACCTTTTTTAAAGGCTTCGACACTGGTGTATTAAATCTTGACAAAAACTGGTAATATTAAAACGTAAAATCTTAAAATAATGTTTTTCTGCAAACGTCACGAAAAGTCACTATTTTTTAGTCGTTTTTAGACAATAAAGTAGACAATTTTGTTAAAGTGATGAAAAGCGCTTGTTGACATGGAAACACTTTTTCTGCTTAGACAGAAAAAGTACTTTTTGTGACGGTTACTATTTGAGACTCTTTGAAACCAATATTTTTCACAGTAAATGTCATCAATGACAACTACATACATAGCCATCCATGTTTATAGTTCAATTTGTGTTTGCTCATTGTCGGTCGTGGAACTGAATATTTCGTTTGGAGAAAAAGTACCACTTTTCTGCCGTATAACAAAATCTACTATTTTTCTAATTACATTAAAGCTTCTTAAAGCAATTTAGGAAAATTACATTATGAAAACTTTATTCTTATGTTCAAGCAATTAATTCAATAGTTTATTGTATTGTTAACTCAAAAGAAGACAAGTTTGTGAACTTGACATCTTTAAACTCAATTTCTATAAAAACCGATTTTTGCAGTTAGGTGCTTTTGCCCTCGAAAATAAGGATAATCCAAACAAAATTCGTTCTTAATCGGTGAATATAGAAAATTTAAATAAAATTTAAAAAGAATGTATACTAATTTCCATCCGATTTTAAAAATGGATCTTATCATCCAAAATCTAGAAAACAATTAAAAAAAAACTTCAAAAAGAACAAAGAACAAAGAACAAAGATTTACGAATATTAAATGTAAAAATCCAAATTTATGATTCTTCAAGCTTCCAAAAGAACCTAAGAAAGTCGAGAGATAATCTAAGAAAAATAAAAAATAAATCTAAAGACAGTATAGAGAACTTGCAGAGAAAATAAAATAATCCGATTAAGAAAATTTTAAATTAATCTGAAAAGAACGAATATAGAAAAAATTGTAATAATTTAACGAACCCGAGAATTAAAGAAAATCTAAAGATTCTAGGAACTTTAGAAATTTTCGTTTAGGTCAACAATTTTCCGCTAATTTAAAAAAAATCCAAAGGGAATCAAAGGTAAATCAGGAATCTAGCTAACCTGACCTCTGAGGAAAACCAACACTTCTGGAACTTACCGGCAGTTTGTCGTTATCTTGAGTCACTGAATGTTAAAATTTATAAACAGATATGTCTAAGAATTTTAGATGGTTTATAGAAAATTTTAAAAATAAAATTTCAAAATTTTCAAGTTTTTAAGTTCTTAGATCCGATTTTCAATCTTATTTTAAGTCCTCAGATTTTCGTCGGAGTTTAGAGTGATTTTTAAATTTCCGAATCCAAAGAATTCAAAGAAGAAAACAACAAATACTGTGCAATGGTTTACATACATCGTTAGAAAAATTTTAGTTTACATTTTACATTACATTTAATTTTTGTATCATCGCATTGTTTTAAAAATTTGACAGATTTGCGACTACATTTCGAAACTTTCCCCAATTTCCTCACACCCTCTGTTCCTTGTCGCACTTTTCTTATGGAACTCCTTCAACAGCTCCCAGAAAAACAAATACAACGTGGTGTGTCTCCCAACTTTAATATAATTCACCCCAAACCCCTTATAAAACGACAGGATTCCTTCTGATTTCACCATCTTATAGATACAGTTAGTCATGTCATCGTACAACACCCCTTTTCCCTTGCTGTCAAGACCTGAAAATCACCCATGAGTACCATCAGTACCACCATCTTCCTCTTACGTTGGTTGTTGAGCCGCACGGAGACGACATCAAATGGTGTTTGGAAAATCACTTGCGCAAATCCGGCAAACCAGCTGGCGATAAGAGCGCTTGAGATGCCGGTGGTCTTGGAATAAATACCACGTACTCCTGAAGAGCTTGTTTAGCGTGGAGGAAATTGGTAAGTTGCGCTGAAGAACCAACGGCCGATCTGATGATGACCGCGTTGGAGCCGCACCACAGCCCGCGGATCTGCAAAAAGGCTTTTTCGCTTTAACAGGTTCATTAGAGTACTCAATTTTGAGTCGTGCAGCTCATTACTATCAGTCCACTCTCCTGTGTGAATTTTCGAAAATTTTTGGGTGTAAATCGGGCTTTCGTTTTTTTAGGGAGAAAATTAGGGGAAAATTGAATGTAGCGATTTTTGAGGTTAACACGTTGTCACAGTTGAGTGTATTAATCAATAACTAAATAAATATTTGTTGCAAAAGAAAGATTTTAACAAGTTTTGGCAATGTTGTGCCACAGTTGCGTCAAGGTCAAACGCTTTTGCTGCCAATTGTTACTGATAAAAATCACTAAGGGTTGTTGCCAACTTAACTTTTTAATGAGTGAACCGATAGTGATGAGCTCTGGTATATAAGAGAACTCAAAGTAGGAAATTTTCTCACGTCTGGCCGCTTTTATTTTTGTCCGTACTAGGGTTACGCCATCTATCGTTAATTGTTTAAATTACATCAAGATACCGATATTACTTCAAATTTTATAATGATTTCGGTAAAATGAAATTGACAAACTGGTGTAAAGTGCAACAAAGACATGGTGAATTATTGCAAATGAACATGTCTAGCAGTCCTGCTGCAACAACATCAAAAAGCACATCAAACCTAGTCCATACAAATTGTGAAGCTACACATGCCAAAATTGCAAATGTCAATAAAGAACATATAAACTTTTTTGAAGAATTCATAATATAACTATCTTAAAAACTATTTATTATGTTGCTTACGTCAGTTACGGTTTTGTGTTCAAATTTTTTATTTTCAAGTTTCAAACCACAACTAGAACAGTTTTCCTCTCAAAACTTACTTTACTCTATGATTGAGGTTAACTACCAATGGAGTGCAGGCACTACCGCCTGTAAAGTATGCAACCTCCCACTCTGGAGAATCAACAAATCCTGCCGCTCCATTTAAATACCATTGAAAGAGTTGTTTAGATGCAGTATTTAATTATTTTTTGTATTGTAATTGGGTTGCAACTTCTTAGAATACAAGCTGCTATTTCTATTAATTTTAGTAAAAACACAGTCAATAATAATTAAATACTGTATCCAAATGGACCGACACGGTTTGTTGATCCTCCAGAGTGGGAGGTTGCATACTTTACAGGCGGTAGTGCCCGCACTCCACGTCAGTTGAAAAATCTAAACCCACATTTGTAATGAGCGGCAATTTTCTTTGACATTTCATAGCCACTCTTGATGCTAGAAACATTTATAAACACTTTGTACGTCTACTTTAGAAATCAGCATTATTTGAAAGGGATAAGTTAGACAACGTCACTAAATGCCAATTTACCGCAGCATAAACTACTCGATTTCAGATTTATACGCTGTTCAAATTTGTCTCAGCTCAACGTTGCCAAATTTATTGTTATAAATGAATTATTTTCTTATAATCCACAACGCAAAGAATTTTTTTATTATTTTTTGGAATTTCGTAGGCTTTTTTACATAACGTATCGAAGAGTTCTTTCGTCATTTTTTAAACACCCTGTATATGTAAATGTAAAAATTTGAGAAAAAATGTTGTTTTATCAAATTAGTTTTCAAATTCACTACGTTTACAACCATTCTTATTTAGTGAAATTGTTGTTTTTTCGATGTAAATTAACAATTTCTAGTGTCTAAAAGGTGCAACACACCCGCGTTAATCAAAATTGACTTTTATACCAATAAATCAAAAGACTTGTGAAAATTTAATGTAATCGTAGTTTACCACTGACCTCTCATAATTTTGAAAACTATAGAGATAAAACAGCGATTTTTGCTCAAATTTTAAACAGAATTTGCATTAGAGGTAAAATAAAAACTAAGATAATATTATCACAATTATGTTGCGCAAAACTCAAAAATCGCTAAAAATTATATAAACGAACCGTGATAAACTATAAGAGCATCCAAAATTGCAAATTTTTATCTTTGAAATTAAAAACAATCAGCTGAACGACCAAATGCAGAGTGGCATTTTAAATTTGGCGCCTACAAAATTTCTCTCAAGAAAAATTAAGTTTAGTTCTGTTTTCTTGGAAAATTTTCTTTTAATTCTAATATCTCGTAATTCCCAATATAGTTATCATTTAACTCCCGTGGTGCTTATAAGGTTTTTTGCATGGTCAGAACAAAAAGGCATGTTAATAAACAGAGACTAAAAGACAATAAGACTAAAGCAAAGGAAAAATGGGACATTAAAAAGACAACCGAACTATAACTATTTAATAACACCTTTGGAAGACGTAAAATTTGACCAAAAAAGAACCATGCTTGCTTCCATGTGTCAAAAATTGCAATTGTTTTCTGCTCCATTTTGTCAAAAATTGTTAAAATCTCACACCTACTCTTTAAAATTTCCATCACAGGAGGACCTTAATTCCCTCGAAGAAAATCTCCAGTTTTGATTATAATCTTCTTAATTTGCCTATTTAATTCATTTTTTTCGAATTTGCCGCTTTAATAGTCCATTAGAGTACTCAATTTGGAGTCGTTTATAGGCAAAGATGTTTTAGTATAACAGATTCGGGCATACAGTGTAAATAGAACCTACGTTCAGTTCCAACATGTACAACGTACTTTTATAAAACTTCTCTTTCTTTCATATTGAAATTTTTATCGATGTTCAGTCTTTCCTTTTCTATAAGATCTAGCCAATAACGTTCGAGCTCGTCAGTCGTGGCTTATTTCTGTTTGACGCCAGAAATGTGACAGGACACCGTCTTTCCGTTGCGTTTAGAGGTTACGTTCATTTGTTCTGTGGTCCATTTGCAAACCGGTTAACATAATATTTGATTGTTTATGTTGTGTTGTGTTGTGTTGTATTTGACTTTATTTAAAAACAATGTTAGTGTGTGTAGTGTGTAACGCTAAAGCGAGCGATTCTACGCTAAATTTTTATTAATCTCTTATTTTAAAGGTTTCTCTTCCTTTAAATTCAAATCACGCGCCAACTCTCTTGACCAATCAATTCTCAGATACTGTAGAAAAGGACAGACTTATTTAGTTGTCAGTTTTCAATGTGTTAGAAAGGGACAAAAACCAAGGCGCTTTTCTGAGATTGTTCGATGATGTTGGCCCAGAGTTAAGACCTTATCCCCGAATCTGTTATACTAAGGGCCGCTTTTACAAAGCAGGTATAAATTGAGAATAGCATTATTCCTTAGATAAACCCTGGAAATGCGTTTTACAGTCAGTGGTTAGTTCGTAGAATAGATAAACTTGAGTATAACCATGGGTATTTCTTATTCGGTCGACCGGCGATAGGATAGTGAGTTATTCCTGGTAAAAGTGGGAAATGTATGCGTGTTTACCTGTCATAATTAACATATTTCACTTCAAACATTTTTGCAAAGTGCTTCAGAGAAGTGGTAAGTTCAAAAAAAGCTCTATAATTTTGCATCAAAATTGGCGGCTAAAAAATTATGATTTGCATGCGAAATTTTTAATTTTTTTGCAACTTTTGTGTTTTCTGATATAAACTTATCCAAAAAATGTAATAGAGAATGTATAAAGAAACCAAAAATAATAGCAACTTAAAAAAATTAAATATACACAAATTATTAGAAAAATTAAGATACAAATAGTCAAAGATTTCGAGGAACTTTATCTAAAGCAAATGAAGATAAACTCCAAATAGAGATTTTAAACGAATTTAAAAAAGATGAATGATCTAGTAAGTTTTGTACAAATGTGTAAAATATGTACGATTTGAAATTGCAAATTAGGAAAAAATTTAGTCATATTTAAATTTAAAGAATAATAAAATAAATAAATTTAGTGAAGTGGAAGTTACAAAACTTGTTGAATTCTAAATAATCTTGGATTGATAAATAATATCTAAAAAGTTCTAAAAAAGGAGGAAACTAAGAATATATTTATAGCCATAAATAGGTTAACATTATAAATAAACCTGAATAAGGATATGTTAACAATATTTTTTCTATATTTTTTATACTTTTTTAATTTGACATAACAAAAAAATTATACGTGATACGAAGTTTTTGAGACAAAGGTGTTGTTTAGTACTTTGCTTAGATTTCAAAACTTTCAAAAAAGGCACTCAAAATTAATTTCAATTTATCGAACAGTGTAATTAATTACATCTAATTGATTCACTGCAGCTACAAAAGTCTGCTAGTACATATTAGGATCATGGTTCCAGTCGCATCACGTGAATACGATTAGCTGTCGAACGAATTCTATTTTGAATTAATCTTAACAAATTTCCAAATGTACTTAAACGGAACCTTCAAATATTTTATCATTTTCGATAACTAGTTTTTCTTATAAATAAAAATCAATCTACAAACCGTTTAGGGCCTCGTACTTATGAAAGTTGTTCGACAATTTCCTCATCATCATCATCCGAATCAACATTTATCAACATTATCAACATTTTGGGATTTTAATAATTGCAAACCACAACGTAAACCGTCTTTGTCCCGTTCATTTAACAAACAAAATTAAATAAAACTTGGGGAATTTTGTTTCCAGTGTCACCAATTTCGCTTATCTCCGGTATAACTAACCTAGACCGAAAAAGTACTTGTAAAATTGGTCATCATTTATACCAGGAATAACCGGCGGTATAAAATTATACCTAGAATAACTACCCCGAGCTTATACAGGGTTTATACCTGATTTGTAAAAGCGGCCCTAAAACATCTTTGTTTATAGGTATTTATAAGAGAACTCAAAGTAGGAAATTTTGTTTTTTAAGAGTTGGCAGAACTAATTACTCTGGCTGTCAGCTGTTTCCTGTCAAGTTCTTGCTCAATTTCACATTACGGATTTTACGATTCGTGTTGTGCATGCAGGTTGTGAGGTTAGGTTACGTTAGGTGAAACTCAATGTCAAATTTTAAATTGAATTTGAAAATCAAGTGGCAAAGTCGTGGTTACAAAACCATTACCAATCGTGTAACACGAAAACTCTTAGAATTGGAAAATTTATATTTTTTATTAAAAAAAGGGTGCAAATTCGAAAAAATAGTATAAAGGACTTGTTTTATAATGACATTGGTGCACTCGTCCCATACAAAACTCGCCTACGGCCATTATAAAACACGTTCTTTAATATACTATTATATCGTTTGCACGGTGAGAGATTGAATGACAGAAAAGTCACTAAATCTACGCGCGAAATTTAAAATAACAAAATAGGCCCACTTAGTGTCAACCCAGTTTGCGTAGGAATTTGGTGTATTTTGTAGCATAATTTGCTGCCAACCTATATGTCAACTGTCAAAATCTCTCAATCTCTCACCGGATCTACTATAGCAGTCTTTCTCTTTTTGTTTTTCATTATCCATTTGGAAACAAAATGACAATAAGTAGTGTCAAAGTACAACAATTTCCAAAAATTGAGGACAATTCCTGTAACTTTGACAGTCAAATTAAAAACTTTCACTTGTACGATACATAAAATCAAACATTTTCGGTTTATTTGAAAAAAACAAAGTTTCCAAAATTCTACACTAACCTCTATAACTTCATTAGCTTTTACATTGTGACACTGAAATTCTTTTTCTGCTTTCTTGTTTTACTTTTAGTACGATAATTAATTACATTACATTACAAACTCAAGGAACAGAAGCTTCATTTTTTGGAAATTCAAAAAGCTTTCAAAATTCTTATTTCTGTAACTGTGATTGTACCTTTGTAATTCTGAAATATGTTAGTTTTATTACTTCTAAAACACTTGAGTAAACTGTTTTAGGGCAGAATATTAGAAAATTTAATTTTGGCGAAACAAAGAACCTTTGTTACCTGTTGTGTAAATAAAATTTGTAGGTGTTATTTACATCCAATGTGCTAATTAATTGTGATGAACTACAAATTTTTATACAAGGAACAGAAATTTCCATGTTAACTTTTGAAATTCAGGCACTTTTTACTTGCTGACAATGAAACTTGAAGGTGTTATTTGATTCAACAAACTTAAATTACAAGATTTTCGAACAAGAAATTTTATTTTTAGAAAAAAACAAAACTTTCAAAATTGTATCCAATTATTTGTTTCTCAGCTAGTTTTTACTTTAATAGAGTTTAGTGTGAAAACAAAAATTTTGGAAGTCCTTGTTTTTAGAAGACACAAAATATCTAAAAAAATCTACATAAACTCCTACAACTTTAATAAACCATATTTTAAGTAAAATTATTGTAAAATTCCAATTGGATGTGTGAAAATATTTTTCCGCTGCATCGTTTCTTTGACAGAATTATTGCTAATGTCAAATCTATCGAAAAAGTAGAATTGCCACCTGATTCTAAATCCGAACCCGCTTTTGCTCACGTCAGGAGTTGAGACAGATATTGGAGAAACAAGTTTTTTTGAATACCCAGTTCACTTTTGGTTAACTACTTGCAAAATCACTAAACTCTATAATCTACAGGCTGTTTATTTTTCTAGAATCAAGAGTGGCTATGAAATGGCAAAGAAATTTGCCGCTCATTATAAATGTGGGTTTAGATTTTTCAACTGACGTGGAGTGCGGGCACTACCGCCTGTAAAGTATGCAACCTCCCACTCTGGAGGATCAACAAACCGTGTCGGTCCATTTGGATACAGTATTTAATTATTATTGACTGTGTTTTTACTAAAATTAATAGAAATAGCAGCTTGTATTCTAAGAAGTTGCAACCCAACTACAATACAAAAAATAATTAAATACTGCATCTAAACAACTCTTTCAATGGTATTTAAATGGAGCGGCAGGGTTTGTTGATTCTCCAGAGTGGGAGGTTGCATACTTTACAGGCGGTAGTGCCTGCACTCCATTGGTAGTTAACCTCAATCATAGAGTAAAGTAAGTTTTGAGAGGAAAACTGTTCTAGTTGTGGTTTGAAACTTGAAAATAAAAAATTTGAACACAAAACCGTAACTGACGTAAGCAACATAATAAATAGTTTTTAAGATAGTTATATTATGAATTCTTCAAAAAAGTTTATATGTTCTTTATTGACATTTGCAATTTTGGCATGTGTAGCTTCACAATTTGTATGGACTAGGTTTGATGTGCTTTTTGATGTTGTTGCAGCAGGACTGCTAGACATGTTCATTTGCAATAATTCACCATGTCTTTGTTGCTCTTTACACCAGTTTGTCAATTTCATTTTACCGAAATCATTATAAAATTTGAAGTAATATCGGTATCTTGATGTAATTTAAACAATTAACGATAGATGGCGTAACCCTAGTACGAACAAAAATAAAAGCAGCCAGAAAACGATCATTTTTCGTCCGCATTTGAGAACTGAAAAGTACAGTTTTTAATTAAGGTCGCCAAAAAAATCATTTATTAAACAAACAAAAATTCAAATTTTGTCTCCTATAGATAGAATAAGAAGGTCTCATTTTCAAGCGCCACTGCTCCTCTCATATAAATATTTAAGGATTCTAAAACATTTTAATCTAGACAAAGAGGGTGGCAAAATTTGACAAAATTAATAATAAAAAAGAATTATTTATTTTGGGTTGAGGAAACTTTATTAAAAAACAACAATATTATATTATCATTATTCTATAGCAACAAAAATAAATACACTGCCTTACAAAACTATTGTAAAATTTAAAAAATTTATTTTTTCAAATAAATTTTAATTTTTTTTTAACAATTTATGATCAAAACTACCATACAATTTACACTTGTAAAAATTGTAAAAAACAAAACTGAATCACTTTTCCTTTCACTGCGAGTTATACAATTGACTTTAACAGCTTCTAAACAAAATGCTACATCTAGCATTTATCCTTGCATATAGAAAATTAAATTTCGAACTTCTCATTTGGAAATTTTTGCCACATTCGCGTTAAACCAATTAATAGGTCAGGAAGGATCGCAGAATGCTGCTGAATCACTAATTTATTCAGTCTTGTTAAGTTTGTGTGAATCAACAATATCTTTTTATTGCTATTTTTAAAAAGTTTTATAAAAATTTATAAATTTATAAATTTTAGAGATTATCTACAAGAGGTAGGTATAGTTGACTTATGAGGCTTGCTTATGACATATTGAATAAAATGTATTAAAAAAGTATACAAAGCAACATAAAATTCGGCAACATTATTAATAGAATAAATATTATATCATTTTGCAATTTTGCAGACAAAATAGTTCCACCTAAATACCATATATTTTAACGGATTTTTAAAGTAAATTAATTTTGTGTATTTGTGACGAATACGAGCTTTAATTTTTATTAAATATTTATTTTTATGATGTAATTTGTTAGTCAGTATGATTTTAAATTATTATAAATTATGTGCACCAAATAATAATTATCCAAAATACTATAAATTTAGTTCTGATTGCATCAGAATTTCTAGTAATTTTAGCAGCAGTATTATTGCTTTGTTTAAAATATTGATAATCAAAATATGAATTGTATTTTTAAAATAAATAAATAAATAGCTAACCAATGGGAAATTAGTTTGTTCACAGCCACCCTGATGAGAATCAGGCATTCCTAGATACCCTGCACAAAAGTCTTTGTCGCACTGTGTTTATACTGCGCTTCTCACTCTAACGCACCATCTATTTGTTATTAGATCCATGGTTAGTAATTTATGGCTCTACGGCGACCAATGAGAGTCAGCGGAGAAATTGAAGTAGCCAATAGCGTAACAAAGTTAGATAGAGCACACCGAATTGAACTTAACAGTATTGCTGGTTATCTATTCATAAACCAAATTCCATTGTTTATTTTTGATTAAAATTCCTAAAAATATCCTATGGCGGCTAAAGGGCCCTAGCAGCAACCACTGAAATAATCTGTACGACCGACAGAAACCTAAAAACTCCACCATTTAACATTTGACAGATGCAGAGTTAAGAAGTGAATGCGCAGACGCATAGTACTGAATTTTTAAATTCGTTGACTTTTGGAATATTTTTCATTATATTTTAAGCTTATATGCTTTTTAGAAAGACAATGTAATAAAGGTTTAACAGCCATAGGTCCAAGTTTCTTAAATATTTCAAATAAAAGCACAATTTGCTAGTAAAAAGATGTTTGCAGCAGTGTATTTGAAATTTTCTGGAAATAATTGCGTTTTTTGTGAATTTTTCAGGAACTTTCTTCGATTTTTTATCCGTCACAGTTCGGCACACGTTTTGGTAGCGTCCGGTCGCAGCTGCCATTATTCCAAGACTCTCGCCAAAAAACGCCTATCGTCTGGTAATGTCAAACGCAGTATGGCGTCTGTGTCGTTAAAACCGCGCTCGTTTGTGACGCTGCAACAAGTTTTAGAGCTGTTTGTAGTCGTTTTAGTCGTTTGAGAAGCTCTAATGTTGATATAAATCCTCTTTAATTAACTATTTTGCCGTGTACAACATAATAAACAATAAAACGCGGCGGTTCTCGTGTGTTTAGTGTCGGAAAACCACATGTTGACAACATTGCCGGTAAAGGTAAGAAGTTTTATTGTCATTAATTTAGCGGTGTTTGGTGCAGACAAGATGAAAGGACTTTGTGTTTTCAAAATCTCGCCAAATCCGGCGTTTTTATCAATTTTAAAATGTCTGAAATCTTGAAAAAAAGGGAAGTTACTGAAATGTTAACCGTTTTTAGGACAGCCGGTAAATCAAATCTTAAATAAACATGCGTGTGATGTAATAAAACGGAAAATGAAACCTACAACACTTTAGATGAGAAAGTTCCCCTAAAAGGGAAATTGAAAGGTCTGAAACTTTGCTAAAACTTTCCCCCACAATTGTGAGATGGCGCTGCGGTCGCTGCAAATGCCACGTGAATGATTCTAATGATTCTGATTGGCCTAACTGGTTGCTAGGAGCATTGAGTTGTTATGGTAACTTAAAGTTATCAATAATACCCTAGTGTACATTGGGTTGTGGAAAAATAAAATGTTCAAAAAGCATAAAAAGGTAAAAATTTAATATTACCTAATAAGTATTTTAATCATACCTATTCCGAGGGCTAACTATCCCCCGATATTTCATTATTTATGGTGTTTTAATATAATTAAAAAAAAAATGCAAATTAATAGTTGACAAAGTGCGATTGTTTCGTACTTGCGAGAAATCATCTCTAATTCTTTTTATTTTTACTAATTTTATTCGCTGCCCTTATATGGTGTGACAAAAAATTTCAACATATTTTATTTGTATTCTCAAATCATACATGTTATACGAATTATTATTTACATACAGGTGTCTGGAAAGTGGCGCACAACAAAAAAAGAAAAAAAATCACACTCTGTTTTCGTTTCATCAAAGAAACCAATAATCGCCACAAAAGATTGCGACTATCATTTTCATTCGGCTGAAAAAAATGCCATTAGATATATTTGTGGTTTTTTAATAAAAAAATGTTTAACAATGCCAATGTCTATCAAATTTTGGACGAAACAACAATTTATGCGCACTTTAGAGCCTATAAAACCAAAAATATGGAAGGCTTTGGAAAATATACATGCCCAACAATAATTTTTTCTTATACATACACTACCGCTCAAAAGTATTTGCCCACTTAAAAATATTATTAATTTTTTTGCGATTTCGCGGTTATTTCTGCTGATTCTGTGGTAAGCGATAATCATTGCACGCGTTTCCACACCTAACTTAACTTTCTTCACCATTTCTGTAGAAAACTGTCACTAATTTTTTGAGAAAAACTTGAAGAACAAGAAACTTCCCCAACCACAAATTAAAGAAGTTTGTCAAACACCTTAATGATATTAAAAAAATGGTAAACGTCAGTCAACACTTCTGGTTTTTGCCTTTATAGGCTGATGGTCTGTGAAAATATATGAAACGACAACTTTTTCAAGTAAAATTTCTAAAAGTACTTTAAAAAATAAAAAAAATGATATTTTCTAAAACATCAAAAAAAGAAAAAAATTGCTGTTAGCATCAATAAAGTATACAGTATGTCCCTGGATTGAGTTTCCAAGAGGAAAAAAAACACGTTATTTTTCATTTTACAAAAAAATGACAAAGGAATAATATTTTTTGCTTAATTTAAAATAAATAAATCTTTAATTAAAACTTTAATATTATCAAGCTGTGTTCTTAAAATCGAAGAAAACAAAAAATAACGAAGAACTTTTTTATTTTTAATTTTGCAAAAAATGTCAAAGGAATGAAATTTGTTCCTTAACTCAAACCAATTTCCACTATTTGATTGCCTATTACCTTTTTTAGCACTTAGTTCAATTCGAACTCGTAATTATTTAAGACTGTTTCGAATTTTCTCAATTATTGTTAAGGATGCAATTGCATTTTTTTTCCATTTTTTTAATACTTACACATTATTGGGTAAATTTTTCTTTAATTTTTAACGCACTATTTGATATTGCAACTCCACAGCTAGCTATTATTTAAACACGATTACAAAATTTAATAAATAAAAACTAGCCTGTCTTTATTGTTTTGGCACTCGCTTGTTTCAAACAACATGTATCTTTTTTTTAAGTCGCATTTTTCGTCTACTTGTTAATTAAGAGAGTCGGGGTAATAAGCGCATGATCTGTTTATTTGTTAATTAAGACAGTCGGGGGAATAAATACATGATCCATCCATTTGTTAATTAAAACAGTTGGGGTAATAAGCGCATGATCCGTCTATTTGTTAATTAAGACAGTCGGGGTAATAAGCGCATGATCTGTTTATTTGTTAATTAAGTCAGTCGGGGTAATAAGCGCATGATCTGTTTATTTGTTAATTAAGACAGTCGGGGGAATAAGTACATGATCCGTCTATTTGTTAATTAAGACAGTCGGGGTAATAAATACATGATCCGTCTATTTGTTAATTAAGAGAGTCGGGGTAATAAGCGCATGATCTGTCTATTTGTTAATTAAGACAGTCGGGGGAATAAGTACATGATCCGTCTATTTGTTAATTAAGAGAGTCGGGGTAATAAGCGCATGATCTTGTCTATTTGTTAATTAAGACAGTCGGGGGAATAAGTACATGATCCGTCTATTTGTTAATTAAGACAGTCGGGGTAATAAGCGCATGATCTGTTTATTTGTTAATTAAGTCAGTCGGGGTAATAAGCGCATGATCTGTTTATTTGTTAATTAAGTCAGTCGGGGTAATAAGCGCATGATCTGTTTATTTGTTAATTAAGACAAGTCGGGGGAATAAATACATGATCCGTCTATTTGTTAATTAAGAGAGTCGGGGTAATAAGCGCATGATCTGTCTATTTGTTAATTAAGACAGTCGGGGGAATAAGTACATGATCCGTCTATTTGTTAATTAAGACAGTCGGGGTAATAAGCGCATGATCTGTTTATTTGTTAATTAAGTCAGTCGGGGTAATAAGCGCATGATCTGTTTATTTGTTAATTAAGACAGTCGGGGGAATAAGTACATGATCCGTCTATTTGTTAATTAAAACAGTCGGGGTAATAAATACATGATCCGTCTATTTGTTAATTAAGAGAGTCGGGGTAATAAGCGCATGATCTGTCTATTTGTTAATTAAGACAGTCGGGGGAATAAGTACATGATCCGTCTATTTGTTAATTATGAGAGTCGGGGTAATAAGCGCATGATCTGTCTATTTGTTAATTAAGACAGTCGGGGTAATAAGCCCATGATCTGTTTATTTGTTAATTAAGACAGTCGGGGGAATAAGTACATGATCCGTCTAATTGTTAATTAAAGCAGTCGGGGTAATAAGCGCATGATCTGTCTATTTGTTAATTAAGACAGTCGGGGTAATAAGCCCATGATCTGTTTACTTGTTAATTAAGACAGTCGGGGGAATAAATACATGATCCGTCTATTTGTTAATTAAGACAGTCGGGGAAATAAATACATGATCTGTCAATTTGTTAATTAAGACAGTCGGGGTAATAAGCGCGTGATCTGTTTATTTGTTAAGGATGCAATTGCATTTTTTTTCTATTTTTTTAATACTTACACATTATTGGGTAAATTTTTCTTTAATTTTTAACTATTTGATATTGCAAATCCACAGCCAGCTATTATTTAAACACGATTACAAAATTTTATAAATAAAAATAATAAAAAATTTAATTTTAAGAGTACAAACTAATAATTTTGAAACTTTAATTGCAGATTTATCTGTTCTGAAATAAGCAAAAAATGTTATTCTTTTGTCATTTTTTTGTAAAATGAAAAATAAACTTTTTTTCCCTCTTTTGAACTCAATTCGGGGACATACTGTATAAACATGAAAACAAAAAACGCCAAACAAAAACGGAAGAAAAAAATTATTTTGGAGTTACTTAAAAAAATGTTGGTGGGCAAATACTTTTGAGCGGGAGTATATGTCAACTTGAAGAAATTTTTTTTTAATAATTTTGAAAATATTGGAATTCAGAGAAATACGCTTGAAAAATTTGTTGCTATGTACAAAGAAGTTATTTTACTTCATTCATGTGAAAATTTTTTACATGAATATTTGTTAGCGTTATATAGCAGAATGCGGCTATTTTACACATTAACATTTGAAATTTTAAATATACCAATTTAAATGGTGAATAAATTAATAGAAAAAATTATATTCCAGCATTAATAAATGGGTACAGTTAACATAAGCGATATTTTTGTATGTTTGTATATAACATGTATGTGTTTTAAGTATCACAATTTGTATAAAGTTCATGTTTTGTATTTGAAATCAGTTGTAAATCCAAGCCTAAGAATTGATTTAACACAAATTGAAGCCACAGGATATCAATATTCTACATTACGTACATCAGGTCTAGGCACCATCATCAGCTATAAAGAATAAACAAACTGAACTGCTTTCATCAGGAATGAACAAGTTCTCTTTATAACTAAAGTTCCTCAAGAAGTATGCCAGGAAAGAAAGATAAACTAAAATAATGATTCCATAAACCGAGTTAACACATTTAATTATCTAGGAATAAACAAGAGATTCTCTTGTCCAGAAGAACAGGCACAAAATAAAGGACAATGTAAAGTTTTGAGATGTGGACTTATACCGGGTGTTCCAGCGATTGCTGAACATAGGGAAATAACATGGGAAAATGAATTTTATTTTTTTCTTGCTCTCTGGAACCCCCAAATCAAATTCGGACAATGGTGGATTATTCTGTGAATGATTCTGAATCAGACCGTAATTTTTTAATTCGATGCTTTTACGGCATTATTCAAAAAAACAAATTAAAAACGGTTAATTTCAAACTTCCCGCCGAAATGTCGGTACAATTGAAATTTGATATTTGTCATTGTGACAGCAGATCACCGGCACAGTTTGTTGATCCTCTATATTGGGAGGTTACATACTTTACAGGCGGTAGTGTCCGCACTCATTAGCAGAGAATAAATCGAGGGTTTAGTGTCAAAATGAACTAACCGCAAAAATCGGTTTTTATAGAAATTGAGTATAAAGATGTCCACTTTGAAACTTTGCGGTCGATTTCAAGTGTGACTTGCGTTATTGCATCCCATTTGCAACATAGCAACGCCAATCACATTGTTCATACCTTGGCAACGGTTGCAAATTTGCGTTAACGCAGTGACTTGAAATCGACCCGTTTGTCTTCTCTTGAGTTAACAATACAATAAACTAATGATTTCTTGAACAAAAAAAGGGTTTCCTTATATACAATTTTCCCAAATTGCTTTAAAAAGGTTTGATGTAAAAATATAATTTACAAAATACTTTTTCTCGAATTGAATTTGCGCGGAGAGCTTACCAATCTCTTGTATTTTTGAATAAATTAAGTCTTGAGTTGAAATTTGATAATTCTTTTTTTGTTCGATCGTAATTTTTTTTTCTTTAATCGTAAAACCCATTGACGTGTTTAGTTAAACAGCTTTAAACGATTCGAACGACTAATACCTCAGGTACAATTTGACAAATTTTTTGATTCCCTATTGCTTTATGGATCTGTACACTATAATCATCGCCCCCCCCAATATTTAAAATGAACCTGAAAATTCTTTTTTGCAACTTTTTAATTTTTAATTTGACTCATACCTGTAGCATAGAATCGTAATGCTATTAAAAACTGATCTGCAACTGATAATGGTGGGTTCCTTATTCTAATGGGTGCTGTATCATCTTCTAGCAAATTGATAATCACCTGAACGGTATTTTTGCTCAAACGATATCTATTCTTAAATTCTTCTTCATTATATTTTTCAAAGGGATCAATCTTTGTCCTAAATAATCTTGGTCTTTCTAAATTTGCGATCATGTCTATTACTTCTTTGTCTGAAGATGAGCTGCTGTCGGTGTACATTGTTAATACTAGAAATAAATAAAATATATGGTTTGTTTCTAATAAAAAATGTTAATTTACTTTTAACTCTAGTTGTATTGTTCCTATAGAAATTATGTAAAATATATTTGCAGCACTAATGCTATTGTACACATTTACCATATAAAATTCTCTTATATAATAAAATAACAACAATTATTTACAATAACACCAAAACTGTCACTTGTAATAACATAACCACTTTTAACATTTTTTTAAACATTGATAAACTTTTTTCGATTTTTTTTGCCGAAATGGTTTCAAAAAACATTACACTTACACATAAATTCAGTTTATGGTATTTTATTGGTTACTTGAAGAATAAAACAGTTTTTTTCGTTTTCTGTAAAATTATTAAAATGGCACTTGCAACGTTTTGGAATGGCAGGCCTCATTTAAGGAGTTATTTTCAAAACTCAATAAATTATTACAAGCGTTTAGAAAAAACGATAATTTTTTCAATTTACTTCAACTATTTTGGCATAAGAGACCATAAGGTAACAAGAGGTTTTTCACTGAATAAAATATTCACATTGTTGGGTTCACCCAAAGTAATCTCAAATTCACATCAAACCCACTGTCAGTCAAAGGTGGATTTATTGAGTTTTGAAAAATAACTCATTTATCAAAACTGTTGGAGTATATTTCAGTTTTTACATTTCCTTTGGCAACTTTTTGCGGTTTGAATTTATATGGAAAAGCAACCAATGAGTCAGTTTCGCCGCTATAAGTGACTTGTCGTTATAAATGACTTTTACTGTATTTTCGCTCACTGCCATGTCGTCAACAATGGTGTTGTATTGTAGGGCTAAAATATGTTTTTACAATCCTTGCACTTTTTACCGTAGTCTCGAATATATATTTCATCAATTTCTTTTCATCACAAATAAAATCGATGTTGAATTCGGTACTGTCAAACATTTCACAAGGAGGACGTCAATAAATGATGATTGATGATATTGAATTGATTCAATAATTTTAGGTGATTTTAGATTTGATCTTTTCATGAGCGAAACGAATTTTAGATTACGTTTTTAGCGTCGATTAGCTGTTGGTTGCTCGCCGATTACTCCAGTTCTTGGGAAACTCTTGTCTCTTTATGCACTTCCTGGTTCCGGTAACATTGTTGTCACTGTAATTTATGTTTTAAAATGTCAAAATTGATTTTTCGAGTGGTGCCCAAAATTACATGAGTGCGAGTGTACTATATCGGTCAAAAAATGTCATTCTGACCGACGTTTCAAATCAATACATTTACTAAAATTTCTATAAATGTTGTAACATGAAAAAGACAAAATAATGATAATTGAATACTTCAAAATATATAACGAAAATAAGTGTTTGTAATACATAAAACTTCTTAAACGACTAATTTTAATAAATTTTTAGCAGTAATATATTACTGAAGGTGTAAAACAAGAATATAATGTATTTATTGGCGAATTTATGCATTTTTGAAAAAGTCGGTAATACAGGTGTCCCAGAACTCGTGTACTGATAATTGCTTTGCAGATAATTTTTTTAACCAAATTGATGTAATATCTGATCGTTTTTAAATTGCTTTGAAAGATTAATTACTTTACTTGAATTTTGTAAATTCGTATTTAAACGCTAAAATTAAAATAATAGTACTTAAACCTAAAATTCCAATAGTCTTATCCGAAATCTTTTTCAGCGAATTCTTCAAGCTTATTTATAATTTTGTGAACAACATTTGTGGGATATCATTTTTTTTACTAAGTTGATTTATTAATTAATTCGTTTTTTGTTGGATTTCATGTCAATGTCCTCATTTTGCGGCTTAATAAAATTTGCTGAAAATATGTCTTTTAAAAGATGTTTTGTTAGTTCTTTTTTAACTCTTATGTAAAAACATTTAAACCACTTGTTTAAAAACATTAAAGCATCTTTACATCCATGATTTGTAATAAAGCCTGTCCGAATTCTGCTGTTAAAAGATGAATCTAACTTCATAAACCATATAAAGTGTTGAATTTTAGCTTTGCTGATACGTGCTATGGTGAAAAGGCGTGTGTAAAGTGTCTTGGCTTCAAAACGATTTTTTCCCATCGTTTTACTAAATTGATTAAAAAAAAAACAACAATTAACTGAAAGTGTTAAATAATAAAACGAAATATATCAAGCATCTTATTTTCTTCTATACTTATTCTATTTTATGATGATTTAAATATGTAAAAACATAAGACAAAATTTGAGGAACGTGTAACAATAAAAATCAAATGAATTTCAACATATTGCAATCTTACAAATTTTGATAATATAATAAAGAGTTCACTGATAAGAAAAAGTTAAATTAAATGGAACATTCAAAGTAGTAAAATATAGATTTTGTTTTGTTTTCATATAATTTAAATTAGCTTTAATGAAAAACTAGAAGGTAAATAAATAAGCAACCAATATTAGTAAAAATATGTTGTTTAATTAGTGGCCTATTTAAAAGTTTTTATTAAAAAATAAAATAAAACAATAAAACTTATTATAATTATTTCTTACATTATTACAAATGTTTAGAAATATGATTAATTACATCTTTACATTTGCCAATTAAGTTAAGGTTTAATGCCTCGGTGGTAAGTTTTCTTCTTTTTTCGTTTATAAGTAGAAGAAATTTCTCTTCTTTTTTGATGAGTTCCTGGACGGCCTTCTCTATATCTTCTAGATGGTAAAGGGGCTTCTGTTTTTCGCTGCCGACATCCTCGCAGTGTGGCTGCTGTGGAATCTTCTTCTTCTGTGGAGCTTTGTGATGAAAAATGTGACTCCTCGTCTTCCAATACTTTTTCTTTCAGTAACCTCTTTTTTTTTCCATGGAAGTGGTCGGTTGTTAATCGTTGAGGAATCAATTTCTTTCTGAATTAGTGTTAACGAGGGCATTTTGACTTTCAGAACGTGGATTGTGATTTTGGCACATTCAGAATTTGACATTGTCATCTTAAATGACAGTTCTGTAACTTGATTTACAGTTTAGTTAGTTTTTTATTATCAGCAAAGGTACATTAAGAAAATATATGATATGACATAATTTTTCGCATTCGTTTGGATTTTATTCAAGATTTAACAAAAAATATTTCGATTTTGGGGATGGTTGAATGCAATCAATTTTTTTTTAACATTTTGCTAGCTTGTACTCTCCAAGACGCATCTTTTTTGTCATAAATTGAAATTGTGTCAGAACTATCGTTTCCGAGATATTGCTTTTCAAACTTCAAAAATTCAAAATTTCAGTTGTAACTTGACACGATGTGAGTAAAATCTACATCTTTTTTCAAAAATCAATTATACTTAGGTAGAACGTCTTGAAAGTGGGGTGCGTCTCTAAGAAACTCAAAAAAAGTTTTGCTACTGAAATAAATTTTATTGCTGTTGCGTCTCACCTCCTCTAACGAAAGGCTACTACTACCGCACCCCAACCATTTTTACTATGATTGCAATTTGTTACATAAGATCTTGACATATTAGCCTATTTTGTCTTGTTTTTGTATTGATTCTTTTGACATTATGTTTTTACCACAAAATTTGCAACATAACATATTATATACATGAATGAAGAGGAAGTTTTATTTGCACAATAGATTTTTCTTGAACAGTATTAATATTGGTGTTACAGGACAAACTATTATTACTGCTAATAGTTGTGGAACAATTCTTTCATTAAAAATATGATCCTTAATATATCTAGGACTCATATCATGTGTATAATTTTTGCAATAAAATCTCTGAAATTATTCCATTACACTAGGGTATTTGTTATCACAGTATTCTGGGACGGTCAAAATTTTGGCATCATTGCATTCTATGAAGACTGTGTCGTCCTGGACCATCAACCGAAAGAATAACATTTTTCTGTTCCATAAACTTTTCTTATTTTTTTTTATCTTTAAAAGTGGTCTCATAATTGCCATGGCTTTGTGTCATGTGTATGTGTTTATTATTTTTATCACTAGGTAACATTATTATTGAATTGGAATGTCAATCTTCTAGGAAACACCTCGCATATATTGATATTTCTTACTGCTTATTTTTATTTGGGTCAAATCTGTTCTTGTTTTTCATTATTGTTCATGTAACAGTATTTGATTAACCATATGATAAAAATAAACAAACTTGTTTACATTCAGCTCTATAATCTATTCTATACATGTACCTATTCTGATATTCCTCTCTTCAAATGTCATTTGTTCTACCATCTTGCATTGCGTTTTCTGCTGGCTATGATAACTCCCTTGTTGTCGAATTATCTGACAATTCTAGTTATCTTTTGAATTTAGTTTTTAGGTGCAAAGCAATAAGATACACCTCAATTTACATTACCATTTTTTTATTTCATTGCATTCTTGTGTTACACTTTCTCTACATTGACAATTTCTTAATTTTGGTCGAAGTTTATAAAATTCAATTGAAGATTGTCCTAGACATCCACTCCTCGATAAAAACAATTTAACTTTGAATTTTTACCCTTGTTTTTTATAATGAACATGGACAATTATGACATCATTGAATTATAGTCCGTTTTTATCATCTTTGTCAATTCAAATTTACAATGGACAGTGAGAAGCTTTTCATTGTGAACCCATTGGCCACGCTCCGGGTGAGAGAATAGATGACTTAATCGAGAAAAATCTGCTTACTTGACAGCTTCCTCAATAAACTAGTCAAGTTTATCGCTAACAGACCAACTAACGGAGTCTCGATTTGAAAAGAAATGCCTCCCATCGAAGTAATGCATGTCTTCATGCATTTAGGGCCAATCGAACCATCACAGAATGTGTAGTCAGAAAATATTGAAACATACGTCTTAATATATTAAAATAATTTTGATTTCGACTATGAAATTGATGTTGTTCTCAGGTCTTCGAGACCACAAGCTTGTCTCTTCGATGAGAAATGAAGAGTTCAGGGTTTTCTGAAATGAACGAAACTTTGTCTTACATGTTTACCATATTGATTACAAATCAAGTCAAAGAAACGGGATACATTTTCAAATTATATATATATTTTTTTCGAATTAGTTAAAAACGATCCACATATCATGGAGATATTTTATTTTCGCGATTAAATAAACGCATACCATGAAGTTTCTACACTACTCAAAGGTAGACTATCAAACAAAGTTTCGTGATTTCTTGCACAAGCAGGACAAATACCGACTATGAAATTAATGTTATTCTCAGGTTTTCGAGACCACAAAGTTGTCTCCTCTGTGAAAAAGGGAGAGTCTAGGGTTTTTTGCAAAAATACAATTTTATTCCTATTTTTTCATCTTTCTAAAGAGAGTTTTGAAGTCATTGATTTTTTTTATATCGTTTTACATCATCAGTATCGACTATGAAATTGATGTTTTTCTCCGGTTTTTGAGACCACAAAGTTGTCTCTGCTATGACGAAGGAAGAGTTTAGAGTCCAGAGAGAAGAATTGTTATTATTTTTCAACGTATTGCCAAATCACCAGAACTCTTTAAAATTTTGTTCTTTACAATTAATATAATTTTAGATTAAGTAAAATGTAGAATAAATGCATTTAAAGTTTACGGTTTCTAAAATGTCCAAGCTTTCAAGCTAGCTGCGTTATTCTGTTGGCGCAGTTACAAGGACAAAAGTAACCTTAAGAACTTACCATAGTGGTAAGTTTTATGAAACGGGCTGCAGAGATTTTTGTAGCCAATTTAAACATCGAAACAGAAATTGTTATGTATTTGCCAGACTAGAATCGATAAGTCAAAAACTGAAAAAATGTCAGCCTCATAAGAAGTCTCATTGATCTTACCATTCTTTTCTGATCTCCGAGCAGTTAATGATAAGGTGGAAGGTTTGCTCAGCTCAAGTTTATCTTTATCACTTACAGCTAGGTTGATTCAAGCAAATCTAAGTTTTTTAGGGTCTGTTTGAGTGTGTCTTGTCTTGTTTAAAGTAGATCTAATGCCTTTTGAACAGAGGCCAATTCAGTCTGATTGACAGTGTTATGTCTATAACGTCAGTTGTTTAACAGATGTTTGGAAAGAGCTAATCGTATTAGAGGCAAGCTGTTTTTCTAATGACTGTGCCTCTTCTATCTCAAATCCCACGGCTAAGGATATGAAGCTCCGAGCAACTGCCCATAAGGAGGAAGGAGAAAGGTTTCCATAAATATGTAAGACGAAGGTCATTTAAGACAGTTAAGCCAGATAATTTCCCAAAAAATATACTAATGATGATGAAGTTTTTAGGATTTAAAAGCTTTGAAATAATTGTTTTTTTGAAATTTTCTGTTGATAACTGTCGAATTAAACCATTTTTTATCATGATTTTGGATTCTGGGTATTCTGCTCAAGTACATTGTCGACCCATAAAATTATTTCGTACTTCTGATTAGCTTCAAAGAAATTTCCTGACATGACTACGATCGTTCATACCGACAACTAGTGGAGGTGCATCTTTGAAGAGTTTTAAGATCTGGCTTTATTATTTTAGTAGTCTTTATTTATCTATCGTTGGAAAGACATTTGATGAAGGGGGAAAATGCCAATTCAGTTAATTTGGCAATAAAATCATGTTTTTTCTTGTTTGGTTTAACCAATGCATGCATTATCGTCATCTCAAACTCACGGTCCATAACCATAGGAAATAACCTTCCTCCAGAATCACTAGTTCGCTTTGATTTAGAAACAAAAAACCCATCTTTATTACGGTGCCAGTTTCTTTATTGCTCATTTGCAATAATAGTATATTATATCGTTAAGAGTAGAAGTAAGTCAAGTAAGACCAAGACAAAATGCCCGATTGAATTATATAAGCGCAAAGGCGCTTGAAAAATTCAAATCGCACATTTTTTTTTTCAGAATGTGCGGGTAGCTTTTGCTACCCTTATATTCTAGTCGGAAGGCCCGAGAAAGAACAGAGGGTTCTTCTCAGTATTTTTTTGTCCCGGGACGCCTCTTGAAGCCTCGTCTCGCACAGAAGTACGATGTCCACTTCAAGTCGGTCCATGAAATCCTCAAGCTCGTTACGAGCTTGCCGGAGTCCGTTGGCGTTCCAGAACGCAATCTGTAGGGAAGAAGAAGTTAGTGAGGAACTACCCATTTAGCAGAGGAGCGATACAAACGCTGCCAGTTTCCTGGCGAGATCCTGTGTGTCCTTGGCTTGGGTGATGGCCTCCAGGAGTTGGTTCTTCTGGAGGGCGAAGTTGACTTCCTGCTTCTTCGCCGGTGCTCCTCCTTTGACCATCTCGGCCCATGAGATGGTTCCGGGGGCGGCGGGGGTCCTGGGGGCGGCGGCGGTGGTCCGGGGAGCGGTGGCTGCTTGAGTCCTCTTCGGCATCGGGGGGTTCCTCGCTGGTTTCGGGAACTTGGAGCACCCCTTGTAGTTGGCCGTGTGAGGGCCACTACAATTCGCGCACTTGGCGGGGGCGGTTCTGGGTTTCTGGCATTCCCCAGAACGGTGTTCTTCTGCACACTTCACGCAGCGCGGCTTGGCAGTGCAGTGTGTCTGCGAGTGATGGAAGCGTTGGCAGCGGTGGCACTGACTGGTCGCTTCCTTCTTGTGCGGCTTCTCCACCTTGACGGAGATGGCCTCGAACATCTTGGTCACGCGGTGGATGTTCTCCGTCTGGTTGGCTGGGACCTCAACCAGGACCAGGGGGAGCTTCTTTCCCTGGCGATGCATCCTGCTGGCGCGCAGAGCTGGGATGCCGATCTTCAGCAGGTCCTGGAGGACCTCTTCGGAGGAGATCCCGACTGGGACTCCTCTGATGACTGCCCTTGCCGGTCGAGCTTCGGGGAGCGAGTAGGTGAAGTACTCCACCTTCTCTTGTTCCAGGAGTCGAGTGAGACTCCTGAACTCCTCCGACGAAGCCGTCTGGATCTTCATGCCGCCGTCAGCGGTGGCGGCAGCCTTGGGGATCGCGACGCCGGCGGTCCTTGCTTTCATCTGGACGTGGAGGAATTTCGTTGAGTCCAGCATTGTGATGGGCGGGACCCGGGTTTTCTTTGGTGGCGCTTCGGCGTCGTCACCGTCGGGTTGGTCTTGCGACCTGGTGCAGGATCTTCTCTCTTCCCCGATCTTGGCGCCCTCTTCGGCGACGCCTTCCATGGCGTCATTGACGAGCTGGTTCGCAGTGATGGCGATGCTCGTCGAGGAGGAGGTGGTTCCCCGTGAGGTGGAGGGGACGATGGCGGAGTCGGGGGCGGCTGCAGGGGTCGGCCTGCTTACCGCAACGTCCCTTAACGAGGGGGCAGTCGTCGTCTTTTTTGACGACTTGGACTTGGAGTCCTTGGTGGACTTCTTGGAGTCCTTTGAGGTCTTCGCGGTCTTCGCGGTTTTCTTCTTCGCCTCCTTGGCGATCTTCTCTGCCTCTTCCGGCATGGGACGGCCGAGCGGTGCCAACTTTTGGCTGCTCGGGGCGCTGGGGCGCAAGTTGAGGACTTCCATCGTGGTGGGGGAGGCGTTCCTTGGCGTCGTGAGGCGGCTGCCCTCCTGGCTCGACGAGGGACGGATCGCAGGCAGGGGTTTGGATTTTTCCCCCGACGTTACCTGAAAGGGGAAGAAATTAAAACCGAGATCCGGCGATTTCTTACCTCTGGTCCTCTTGGGGAGGGATTGGCCATCCTCGTCCTCGAGGTCGGCCAGGGCAGCAAACTTGTTGCTGGTGTTCTAGGACTTTGATCTTATTAATGTTTGACTGAGCTGTCAATTGTCTAGGTATTCTATTACTAACAAGTATTAGTTCTTGTACTCCTAAATACTAAATTAAATTAGTAACGAAAGAAACGTTAGTTAAAACATGTATAACAACTTACTAGTGGATAGACCCTCTTCGTTAATTTCATATAAAACATTCATGTTTCCTGATGTATGCAACTAATAATCTACCCACTATGTGTATCACTCTGTTTGTTTACCAGGTTTAAACAAAAATAACATCCAACTAACCAACTACCCAACTGAATTGTTTTTTTGGCGCTTGCACGATCGCGTGATACTGTTCCAACACGTGTCCACTTGTGTATGCTTACTAATCGCAGGCGCCCTGGGCAATCCACGTACCGTTTTGTGGCGGTACAAAAACATGAGTTGGAACAAACCTATTGTTACGATCATCGTTTACTTCTTTTCCTGGTCGAAGTTAAAAGAACGGACCCAAAATTGCTATGTTGTGTTTCAAGTTAAAATTTACGTTCAATGAAAATTCTGCTGTTGTAGAAAGAAATTAAAAGATTTGGGCACACTCTACTTAAGCTTACTTAAGCTTTATTAACACAAAATTTCAAAATGAACTTAAATACATTCGGGCAGGTCGCTTATCAGCTGGGCTTTACTTAACCTAAGAGTCTCCTAATGGTACGAGGGTGGGATTTCCTGTACGCGAAGGCTTCACCCTAACTACTCGTTTATCCGTGCAGGCTCACCCTAACTAACTTGTTCAATGTTTGTGAAGGCTTCACCCTAGCTAATTATTTTAGTTCTCCGAAGGTTTTTCCCTAACTAATCGTTTCTGTTTCGGTCTCACGTCGAACTTTCAGTTTTCTGGATTATCAAGGGTAATCAAGGTTATCAAGGGTATCAGTGGGTAATTGAACATGTTCACTCCTATCGGTCTATCGGTTTGGATTTTAAACGGGAATATAAGTAATCGAAAAACCGGTTGTTGAATTAGGAAGAAATTCAGATAGACTAGTCAAGTTTATTGCTAACAGACCAACTAACGGAGTCCCGATTTGAAAAGAAGTGCCTTAAAAGGTCTTAGCGCTCTTTGTCCCGATTTGGAATAGTGCCCAACAAGTCTAGGTCTGCTCCTCTCAACGAAATTATTAAAAATGTGGATTTTTCTGATTTTTCTTCATTCTACCATCCGTTCTATTTGGCTGCCGCTTCAAATTGCAGTTTGTAATTGTTGAATGAAGTCGAACCATTGTAAGTGGGGAGTCTCACTTCTTTTGCTGCGGTCAGGCTGGTCTCATTTGGAGCTTGACGTCTTAGGCGTAATAGTTCGGTTTGCACCTGTTGCTTGAATCGCTCCAAATCTTCTACAGGTACCTCTTCTTTGACGCCTTGTACTTTTTTTTAACCCTCTTATGCACCCTTCTAACCTCTTTTTTATTAAAGTATTTATTTCTTGGTAGCAGAGCGTGGTTGAAGGAGTAGTATTTATTTTTAATATAGAGAGGATCAAATCTATTCCTTTATTTTTTTTCAACTTTTTCTTGGCAGTATTTTATTTAAACAACTATGTACATATCCAACTTTTTAATATTTGAACATTTACTTAATTTTTGAATTTCGTCGATATTTGTTATCATGGTCACGTTTATATTCTGTTCCATGCCTTTCAGCTGACTCAAGATTGATGCATTTTCTGGTTGTCTTTTTTCTTCTATATTAGTCACCAACTTTTGTTGTGTTTTCAATTTGGCCATCAATTCTTCAAGCGCCTCTATTTCTGCGGATTGTTGTCTCGTCTGAACAGGCATAAAAATGTCTACAATCAGGTACAACAATCTTTCAATCCGAAATTGTCACGAATTTTATGAGACCACAAAGTTGTCTCTGCTATGAAGAAGGAAGAGTCCCGAGTCCAGAGAGTAGAATGTTTATTATTTTTCAACATATTGCCAAATCACCAAAGCTCTATAAAATGTTGTTCTTTCCAATTTATATAATTTTAGATTAAGTAAAATGTAGAATAAAAGCATTTAAAGTTTAGGGTTTTTAAAAAGTCCAAGCTTTCAAGCTAGCTGCGTCATTCTGTTGGCGCAGTTACAAGGACAAAAGCAACCTTAAGAACTCACCATAGTAGTAAGTTTTTTGAAACGGGCTGCAGAAGATTTTTGAAGGCAACTCAAATATCGAAACAGAAATTGTTATGTATTTGCCAGACCAGAATCGATAAGTCAAAAACTGAGAAGACGTCAGTCTCATAAGAACTCTCAAAGATCTTACGTATCTTCTCGGATCTACGAGCAGTTAATGATGAAGTGGAAGGTGCGCTTAGCTCAAGTTGATCTTTATTACTTAGAGCTAGGTTGATTCAAGAAAATCTGAGGGTGGACCTGACCTATTAAGTTTTCTAGGGTCTTTTTGAGTGTTTCTTGTCTTATTTAAAGTAGATCTAATGCCCGTTGAACAAAGGCCAATTCAGTCTGATTGACAGTGATATTAAACTAGACGTTATAGACAGTTGTTTAACAGATGTTTGGAAAGAGCTAATCGTATTAGGGGCAAGCTGTTTTTCTAATGACTGTTCCTCTTCTATCTCAAATCCCACGACTAAGGATATGAAGCTCCGATCAACTGCCTATATGGGGAAGACAGGAGAAAGAGTTTGCATAAATATGTAAGACGGAGAGATCATGGCCATTTGAGACAGAAATTTCAGAAATATACATACTATACTCACTAAAAATAATAATAAAAACTTTTTTCTAAACTAATTTCTGCTTCGTGGAAACAAAAAAGTTGTAATGTATCAACAATAATTACATTAAGTTTAATTCTCTCACTTTTAAGGCCTTTTTTTAGTCGTGGTTTATACCAAAAAATGTTGTTAAATTATTTAAATCCATGTTTGAAGTTTTTCAGTCGTTTGCTGAATTAAACTTCTGTTTTTAGTTAGTTTAATCCAAATTTTAATACAAGTGTTTTAATGGATTAACTAAAAATTAAGCTGAGGCAAGTTCATCAAATAAAAGTCATCAAAGTCGGTCAAAATATTTTACCGAAGAAGAGTTGCTACTCCTGGCGGAGTTATTTTTTTCAAGACCTGCAAAATAGGTGTCTACAACATCTTTGACCTCCTCATTTGTTGAAAATCTTTGTCCACTTAGAAAGATTATGAGTCGAGGAAACAATTGAAAGTTTGAGGGGGCCAGGTCAAGTGAATAAGGGGGATGGAGAAGTAAATCGAATTTTAATTTTTACTCTATTTGCCTCACTATATCTCCAGTAGGGACTCCTCGGAGTCTCGCTTCGGATTTCAAAAGTTATGTTCTGGTGGTCGCTCAGGTTAACGTCATCCGTGACTATCCACCCTGTAACTCTGCTTACCAATTCTTCGCTGTGCGACACCCCGTTGTGTCTGATGCACGTGGGTGCATCCCCTTGGTTGAGGATACACAGGTTCATCCTGCTCCTCTTCCCTGCTGCCTTAACACTATGTCGCATAGAGTTTAGGACCCTATTTAGTTTTTCGATGTGTACATTTGGTGACACGTAACACGCGTACATGACGCATGCGTCTACGTCCACCCACACATATCCCTCCCCGCCACCAGTGTACTTACCTTTGTACTTGTTACTGGTGAACCTTATCGCTGCGTCCCGGTTGGGTTCAGTCAGCCACCCTCTGTGGCCCGCCATCCTGATGTTCGGCTCGGCCACCGTCCTAAGCAGCAGCTCCTGCGCTACTGCACACCTATTTAGGTTGACTTGGAGGACCCTCATGCGCGGGTTGCGCCCCCCGCTGCCCCATTTTCTCTTTGCTGAGCCTCTCGGTACCTGGGGCATGCGCGTGTGTCGCTCCTGTGCCCCTTGACCTTGCAGCGGTTGCAGCTTGGCTCATCCTTGCACGCTTCGGCTTTGTGCCCCTCCTTTCCACACCTGTGGCAAGCTGTCTCCCTCCTTACCTCTTTGCAGTCGGCCGCTCTGTGGCACTTGAAGCACCTGGTGGGTTTAAGGCGGTACCTGACTCGGCACGACGTCCATCCCGCCTTCAGCCTCCCGATCCTGTTCGCCCTCCTGGCTACCTCCTTTGGCACACGAACTGTGGCTTGCTGGGTGGTCCTGTAACCAGCCCGTAGACGTACATCATTTGTACTCTCACCTTGGTCACTTCCTCGACTGTTGCCACCGCATCCAGGTCGAGGATTTGGATCTCTTCCTTGCGGTTGCCAGTCTTGACCTCCACCTTGTCGATCTTTTTCTCGATCGCCTACTTCACGGCCTTGCTCGTGCCTTCTCCCTCGTCAAGGGTGATGCTTCCTGACCCCCTTGGTTTCCGCCCCTGTGGCCTCCATGTTGACCTAAGTCCTCATCCGTTTCAGGAGTTCAGCATATTGAACTCCTGTGGCCTTCACCAGGATGTTCTCCCTTGGTCGCTTGGAGGACCCTGGCCTCTCCTTTTCCTCTGGCTTCCTTTGCACCTCTCGTGTGGTGCAGACCGCCACCTCCATCTCCGTGCTGCCAGCCACAGCGCAATTTGCCAGCTTTCGGTAGGTTCGAGCGTCCAGCGCGGTCGATGAGCTTCCTCACGGCGCGCACGTCTTCAACCCTGGGCTCTGCCCCCTCTTGGCATTGCGGCACTCCCGCAAGGAACACAAATCGGTCTCTCCGATTCTCCCCTGCCGTGTCGCTTCCTACAACTGAGGTGAACTTGACGTACTTCAATTCACCTACCTTGATCGGGACGAGATGCCTCAGCTCCGGGTACCTCTCGGCAACCTTTCTTCCTACGGACTTCTCCCGGTTGTCTTCTGGAGCAAGCATCAATGCGATGTCCGCGTTGCTGGGGGCCATCGCCGGATGTCCCTGGACCATCTTCATTTTCTGGAAGGCCTCTTCAGGCGAGTTCGCAGATCGCTTCGTCCGAAACTGCCTCGACCATCCTCTCTCGGATGTTCCTTGTCTCGAGGTCGAGTGCAATCTCTTCCTCGCTCACCGTTGATGCACCCATCTGATCTTTGGTGCGTCCGTTTGGCAGCATGCCTAGTCTCGCTAGATGCGAACTCACCTATGCTGATCTCCTTCTTGGTGTTCGGGTTTTCCCTTACCAATTTCTGGAGTTCCTCCAATGTGGCAGCCAGCGCTGCCATCTTCTTCTGCCGGTCTCCCATGAAAGACCAGCTGTCATGAAGGCCCTCTTCCTTTTCGTTCGGACTCTTCTCCATTGGGAGGTTTCTTGTCTTCCTCCGGATTCGGTCTCATCCGTTGAAGAGATGCTGATGGTGATGTCGCCACACGCCGCCAGCTCGTCTCCCAAGGCTCCACCCTGGGTGTTGGGCTTCGGCGATCTTGCCAGAGCCCTCCCCTGAAAGGGATTCTCACCTACATCCGTCCTTGTCTCCTCTCTGGTGGCTCCTTCGTCCACCCTTTCCTCCTTGATTTGTTTGTTTATGAATTCCATATGTGTTCCCACGAGTAGGGGGGATTAGACTGTCGTCGCACGCGGTGCCCCCTGCACGTGCGAAAGGCTTCCTCCGACGGGGTGTGCCTGTTGCCCTGAAGTTGGCCGCTCACGACTGGTCCGCTCTCCAGCCACGCAGCCCTTTGGCGCGCACCTCGCCGTGGGATTGAGGGGTTTTTATAGTGGTCGCCCCTCCACTTGGCCCAGGCGGTTAAGCCAAGACCCCCGTTCCCCTCGCCAGCACTAGTATGGGCTAGCAACCGACTTAAGCTCTTCCACCACGACAAGGTAATGACTCCAGGGGGAGCAGGGGGAGGACCTGACCTGACCTGACCTGACTCGTTCAATGCTCGCGAAGGCTTCACCTTAGCTAATCGTTTCTGTTTCGGTCTCACGTCGAACTTTGAATTTTCTGGATTATCAAGGATAGTGGGTAATTGCACAAGTTTTCTATACGTCATCAGAAAATATTTTTTTTTGCTTTAAAGAAACTTTCACCGAAGCAGCAAGATCTTCTAGAGCTACCACGAGCTTCTTTAACACTTCTTTCGAGGGTCGTTTGTGGCACAGAATATGTTTTCGCCGCTAATTTATACCCCATTTTCTCTTCAACGACTTGTACTTCATTTATTATAATCGTTTCACTCCAATTAAGTTTAAAGAATTATAGTGTCTTCAATAAATAATTTGAATTATACTGAATCGTTTTCCAGTGGTTCTTAAAATCTTTACCCGGTCTGAGTATTTTACAATTCCCACGTTTTTCATCTTTCTAAAGAGAATTTGAAGAGAAATTGATCTTGTTTTTTTTTTAAATAGATATGATCATCAGTATCGACTATGAAATTGATGTTTTTCTCGGGTTTTTGAGACCACAAAGTTGTCTCTGCTATGACGAAGGAAGATTAATATAATTAATATAATTTTAGATTAAGTAAAATGTAGAATAAAAGCATTTAAAGTTTACGGTTTCTAAAAAGTCCAAGCTTTCAAGCTAGTTGCGTCATTCTGTTGGCGCAGTTAGAAGGACAAAAGCAACCTTAAGAACTCACCATAGTGGTAAGTTTTATGAAACGGGCTGCAGGAGATTTTTGTAGGCAACTCAAATATCGACACAGAAATTGTTATGTATTTGCCAGAACAGAATCGATAAGTCAAAAACTGAGAAAATGTCAGCCTCATAAGAAGTCTCGAAGATGTTACCTATTTTTACCGTTTTGCAATAATAGTATGCGCAAAAAGATCTTCCACTCTGAATGATATGTACTATTTTATCTTTATAGGGAATCGTACCATTTTTTATAAGAGCAATTTTTTACTCAGATGCATGGTTATCTAACTGATCGACGCCGCCTATATACAGGTGTCCCAGAACGCTCGCGCTTCCTTTTAATAAGGAATTCTCCATCAAAATCTGAGTTGATTGTAGTACCGCACAATGTTCTGGCCCTTCTAGTTTCTGAGTTACAAGCTCTTTAAGTTGCTCATTATCGCTAGATTGCATTCTATTGCTACATTACTTGCGAAAATTTTTCCTTAAATTGCACGAAGATGCGCCGTGAATGGTCAGCTTTAAATACTTGTAACTTGAATACTATAAATGCCTGAACATTGCGCGATACGGCAATCAACTCGGATTTTGATGGAGAATTTCCCATTAAAAGGAAGTCTATTTATTTTTTGCTTTATACAAAATTTCTGAAATATCGTGCTTTGCGTTTTGAGAATTTCCTCATTATGGATGCCCTCAATTCTTTGACAACAAAATTACTAAAAGTTGAAAATTTGTTTTCCTTCTTGGTCATGTCAATTTCGTCCATTACTTTTAATGTTTTTTTTTTAACAGAAGTGTCAGTGTCATCAGATACGGTTCGTTTTCTCTTGGTCCTTTGTGGTGCTTCAGGTACAGGGCGAAAAAAGCTGTCACTGACCAACGTAGCGTATTTTCATCAAAAGTTCTTTTACCAGCTTCACTGTCTTCATCAGCGCCGTCTACAGACTTCTTCTTTTGTTTAAAATTGACTTTGCCTGCAGGTGTGTGAATTGTCGAACTTTCATGATTTTCTACTTAACTTCCTTCAAAATGATTACAATCTCATAATTTGGGTCTGCCAATTGAACGTTTTTTGGTATATTCATAATTTTATTTTGAAATTGAAAAATTGGAATTACCAAGAAGCCCGTTGATAATGAAAACTTCCCAGTGATTGGGTGTGACTGGATATTTGCCATTTCGTTTACTTTCGAGACTTATTTAGTGACGTCATAATTACGGCAAAAAACCTTTTTTCGTAGCTGTGGGTTTGGACAATTTAGAATGAAACGTCTTGCTGATTTCCAATGCTAAGGGCCAGTTTCATAATCTAATTTAAAGTAACTAAATATACCAAGCAGCGCAAACCTCCGCCATGTTTGGGTTTTTAAGCGCGCCAATTTTAAATTTAGCAATGTCTTATAATAGTTATACAGAACGAAACAGAGGTCAACTAAAATTGACCCGCTTTTTTTGAAAATCTACGGGTAAGTGTCTCTGTTTCGTTTTCGTTGACCTACCCTGTATAATAATTTGAAGCTCTTCTTGGTTTTACTAATGGTGGCCCAGTCAACAAAGACATTGAAATCGACATAATTCCAGAAGTTTGAAATTTTTGTGTAAGATTTTTTTTTCAAACAGCCTTTGCATTATCCGAGTTTTTTTTATCACAGCAGGGGCTGGTTAACCCTTATTGAACCCTTCACTGTCTTCTGTTGTTGAAATAGGTCGCTTTCTTGGGGCAATGCGAGTAAAATCTGAATCGCTATCAGAGGTTCTGAAGAAAATATTTACATACTATTATTTACATTATCCATTTTGTTAATATAATTATTTACATACCTGCCATCATCTGATGAAGATGGTAACTTTCCTCGAATTTCTTGTTTTAAAGTGCTATTTGAACTACTAAAATTTCAGAGTTAGAACAGATTTTTTGATTCACAAAATGTTCCCTGTTAGGTAGACTTTGTACTCGTCCCTCAACAAATACATCGCCCTGGTATTCTTTCTTACCGAAAACAGGAACCTACCTAGCGTAGTTTGGTGGAATGATTGTTGTCTCAACAGCGCATAAGGTTACATTATTCTCCTTTGGAGGGAATGCGTTAAGGGTTTCCACCCTGTTGGTGTTAATGAAAGACTGACCAATAAGGATGGGAATACTTTGGGTGTCATTCTTCATGACGTAGACGTCGACATCGTCTTCGGCTTGGTCGAGTTTAAGGTGAACTTTAAATTTGTCGAAAGATTCGCGTTGATCCATATTAAAGGTGCTACCTGGTTTATCAAACAAATTATATTTGTATTTTTCAAAAGAATATAAAAATCATCAACTTCTTTTCTGTTCAATCCTTGTGCCCTAAATTCATTACCATATTTTTCAAAGTAAGTGGAATATATGACAAATTAAGTCTTTTTTCAATTTTAACCCTTTGGGTACTGAATTATTTAAAGAGTATCATACATCTGAAACGTATTTAATTTGTTGCTATCTGAAGTAGTATGATAATGCAATATTTTGTATGTAACAAATTGTTTATTTTAATTTAATACATAGTTTAAATAAGATATAAGTTTATAATAATTACAGAATAATAATGATAAATAAAACAAACAAAAATAATAACAAGTAGTTTTCAACTAACAACTAAATATATCAAAAAGAAAATTACTAATAATTTTGCAAAGTGTGATATTTTTCGAAACATGTTGGTAAATGCAGAGGTACTTGGCATTGTTTGCACTGCCAGGTAGTTTCACTTCTAATTTTGTTTTTATAACAAACTCGGCATCTTTTTGTAGGGTGTTGTTTGGACTCTGTTGATGGAATATTCTCTGGAAAGTGTGCCCAGGTTTTTGCCTGTAAACGGTATGGTGTATCACTATGCGAAGGACGACCACGGCAATTATAATTTGGCAGTGACACTTGCTCTAATAGTTCTTCTGCAATATTCAGCCGATATGATACAATGCCAGAGGTTTTTGTGCTGTTTATTTTAGAATATATGATGTGTGCATTATAAATAGCCATGTCTAATAGATAAAATGCCATTTTCTTATATCCCTTTACACACTTTCTCATAACAGGGAAGCACGCCTAGCATTTGGTCATGTTTATCAACACCTCCCATGCCTTTATTATAATCAACAATGCATGAAGGTTTGATAATATTTTCAAAATTGCCATCCTTTAGTTTTCGCCTTTTGCCTGTATCTACCATTCCAACATTTGCATGTTTTGTGCTAAGCATATACACGTCTTTTCTGTCTTTCCATTTCAATGCCAATAAACCACGACAGGATAACATTTTATATTCCCCTTTCTTCAATTTGAATGAAGCAAGCTGTTTTGGCATATGCTTTCTGTTTTTTCGGACAGTTCCAACGACATTTGTATTTTGGCTTTGTAAAACAGAAAATAATTGTGGCGATGAATACCAATTGTCCATGTATAATGTGTAGCCTTTATTTAGAATTGGTTGCGCCACTTCCATGACTACACTCTCTGAAGCAGGTATATCAACACCCTGTACTTTATCTTTGCCTACGTATATTTTGAAACGCATGCAGTAGCCAGATGAAGATTCACAAAGTTTATATATTTTGATGCCAAATCGAGCTCGTTTTGATGGGTTGAATTGAATATAACTCAATCGTCCCTTGAACTTCATCAGAGATTCATCAATAGATACTTCATTATTAGGAGTATATAGATTAGAGAATGTATTATTGAGATAATCTACTAAATTTCTAATTTTTCTTATTCTGTCATTTTTACTTATTATTTCATTATCTGTAAAATGCAGAAAACTTGAAATGTCAAAAAACCTATCCCGAGGCATTGTGTTTGCGAAAATTGGTGTATTTATAATATTTCGTTTAGACCAATACATATGTAACTTTGATTTCTTTACTTGGGACATCAAAATGCATAACGCAATATATGCTTTCATTTCATCAGATCTTACAGGAAACCATCTTTGATTCCTTTTCTTGGCAAAACCTTCTTTTTCTATTTTTTGTCTAGCATACCTATTTGTTTCTTCTGTTATAATATCCCAAAAACTTTGAGTGAGCACTTGGTGTAAGACATTCAATGGCGAAGGACTATCACTTACTCTTCGCAGGCAAATAGGGTTGATTCCAGCAATATCGGAAAATTGTTTTATATTAGGTATATTTTCTGTTTCATTCCAAACCCATTCCTCCTGAAATGGTTGATCAGATGACTCACTATCACTACTCGATAAGAGTCTGTTGCGTCTTCGTCGTATGGGTTGTATGTCGCTATCACTATCATCTTCCAATTCGTTATTGTCTTCACTTTCCATTTCACTAATTGACGCATCTCTATCAAATTCTTCATTAAATTCTCGTTCATTATCACTTTCGAATAATGCAGTTTCAATATCTGACATTATGGAAGAGATAAAATATAACTAAATATCGTCAAACAATCTCAGTTTTTTACTCGCAAAGCAATAGGGTTAGGTGCTAGTGACAACTAACAAAAACAAAACCAAAAACAAAAAACAATCACAAATTAGCGCACGGCAAACTCAAATCGTTTTTACAGCCGTATTGCGCATGCGCCGCGCGCTCCCCGGCACCCGTTTAGCTTGCGTTATTTGAAATGACGAGTCGGACTCGTCAAATGTTATTACGCCAAAATTTCCGCATGACGAGCGTGGGCCGTCAAATGTACCCAAAGGGTTAATAATCAAATCATCATAAATTTTTGTAGTTTATTCTTAGCAATCATCCCAGATACATAGGCCGTGGCGACATCAACTGGTTATACCGGATTTGGAATCTCCACCAAGTTGCAAACTTGCTCTATCCGATGTTCAATAAAATTTTTGAGAGTCGAAACAATTGGAGCCAACGGAAAGGGGAGAAACAAGACTGTTAATAAGTAACGATTTGAATATAGAAGAAAAAGCAGAACAAATGGGTTTTCGATTGGGTCCGGCGTGGCTACTCACACAAGAAACAAAAATTTCAATTGGATCCTGATTGAAGGAACGGGGAATTAGATATTTAAAACCCTTTGCAGACAATTGATTCCATGTAACTGAAGCTTCGCAGGGTAAAACCCCATTTGAAAAAGAAGGAATGCGAATACGTTTAGAAGAAGAAGAGTCAGTATAGTACATAGATTCAAGAATGGGAATTGATTTAAACCAAAGATCATGGTGTTTAGAATTGGCAGAAATTGCGTAACGAAGTGATTGGATATTTGGAGGCCTCAGTCGACTACCAATCACGATATCAAAAAGATTATTAAAAAACATTAATATATCGCTTATATCCACTGCAGAAAGATCCAAATAGGTCTCGAATTCTGGGCATTGATGCCCTTGTCTCCATTGTGGAAGCAACTGTGCGACTAAAAACTTGTGTGCAATGTCGTACACTCATTTTTCGAATTCTAGTCGGCATAATAATTTCATCCGTTAACTTTACGAATTGACTATATTTATTTTTCCCATCAATTCTATACAATTCCATCACATGGTTCCAAGAGGCTCGTTTTTCTTTGCCATCTTGAGAGAAAAACTTGAAAACTTGAACATTTGTTCCACAAAGAAAATCCAAACCATTCAACAAACGCCGTTTTATTGGATGGCAAACTGAACAAACAGTCTTTGAAGGAGCCTATAGCCCTTCTTACTCTGCTTCATTAATGACAAAGCCAAAATTTTATCATCAAGTGTGAATCTCCTGCCTCTAGACTTTCAAAAGTTTCAAAAAATTTCAAAGTGGTTTTATCTAAATTTTCAAATGAACTTAACATTTGTGGATTATTTTGCAACAAGCGACTTTTTACTTCTCTGAAGATATCTGGCTTTTACCTTCAATTTCCGGATTGTCCCTTGTATAACCCTGAAGCTGAAGAGATGTAACAACTTATTTTATTGGAAATATATTCAGAGTGATAGGGCGAGCGCCCTCTTCGAGTCTGAAACTAAGAACTTAACATTTGTGGATTATTTTGCAACATTCTCAATTTTTGGACAAGCGACTTTTTACTTTTTTACTTTTTACCTTCAATTTCCGGATTGTCCTCTGCATAACCCTTTCATTCACCCTCCCTATCTTAACCCTAATCGGCCGAGTTTTCTTTCCGTGATGTATTCCTAAAAAATAATAATTCATTATATTAACCTTTTCGCTGCTCCTCATGTTTTTAAGAATTGTTCTGCAGTGCGCCGTTCGCAAGCTCGTACGTGATTATACGTTCAGAGCAGTTCACGGCTGTTTTGCTTGAACGTATATTTACGTTCCGAGCAGTGAATTGATCAAGTAATTTCGTAGATGGTCACAGTGGTTTATATTTTTCACGACGTCAACCAATTAGGCAAGATAAAGGAATATATTAAAAAGAGAACAAGAGTTATTACTAATTTAATACCTTTTCAAAGTATGAAATTTTTCGAAACATGGAAGTATACATAAGGGTGCATCACATTGTTGACACATATAACGTGTCTCACGTCTTATTTTGTTTTTAGAACAAACCACACATCGTTTGGTAGGATTCTTTCTTTTGGTGGTATTTGGCACGTGCCCTGGGAAATGCCGATCCGAAAGACGAATAGGGTTGTCAGCATCATTAGATCGTCGGCCTGCAGTTCCAGGATTATTATTTTGGGATATTGGCTGATGGTACTTTTCTAGTAACTGCCGAATGAGTTCTTTTTGGAAAGTACTTGAAGATATATTGTTTCCAGAAGCTGTTTTATACAGTATGTATGCGTTTAGCAAGGATAAGTCTAAAAAGTGGAAAAACACCTTTTTATACCACTTTATGGTTTTTCTTACTGATTCCAATGAACTTAGTATTAAATCAGATTTATCTACAGCACCCATATATTTGTTGTATTCAATGATACACAGTGGTTTTTTGATAGGTTCATTTGTTTCGTGGTCTCTTTTTTCCGTTTCTGTTATTTCGTTTTGATGAGAAGTAGTCAACATGCGAACATCACGCTTATCACGCCATTTCAAAGCCATCATATTTTTGGTTGCTTTGACATCTACTTCACCTTTCTTTAGTTTTTGGTCTAGACTTGGCAAATATTTTCTGTTGCTTTTGACAGTGCCACAGGCATTTGTGGCTCTGTCATGGAGAAAATTAAATAGCGTGGGACTGGTATACCAGTTATCTACGAAAAGACTATGGCCCTTTCCAAGATAGCGTTCCAGCATAGTGAGTACAATTTGTCCCGATTTTCCAAGTCCTTCTTCGTCAAATCCAGTATTTATCTCTGTTGTACTACCAGTATATATTATAAAATCGAGGATGTAACCCGTCTCACAATCGCATAGCAGAAAAAATTTGATTCCAAACCTGTGTCTTTTTGAAGGAATAAATTGCTTAAAAAACACACGCCCAGGTAAAAAGCAATAAACTTTCGTCTATGCAAACGTTTTGAAAAGGGTAAAACGAATTTTGAAATGTTGTCTTCATGTGGTCCACAATTTTTCTAATTTTTCTTAGAGAATCGTTTTGAATTATAGGCTCGTTCAAATCCATGAAGTGAAGGCAACGAAGAAGTACCAAGTACCTATCCCAGCTCATAATTTGAGAAAATATAGGGGTTCTTATTAAAAAATCGGTAGACCAGTAATCGTTAATATTTTTCTTGCGTACTTGAGACATCAACATGGTGACTGCAAAAAAGCAATACATCTCTTCCATATTGGCGTTTTTCCATCGCTGTAGACGCGAATCTTCGGTAGCACCTTCCAACAAATGTGTAGCATACTTGTTGGTCTCAGAAACAATGAAATTTACTATTTCTTGAGTAAAGAATACTTCAAAACATTCCAGTTCTGTAGGGGATGTATCAAAATCAACTAAAATACCAGAGTTTTGATGTCCCGTAAAATCATAAACGACCGGATTGAAATTATCGCTTTTCCAGTTAAAAGGATTTGGCAATTTTCCAATTTTTTTTCTCTTTGGTGTTGGTTGAGATTCTAAGTCGACCTCGTCCTCAGTATCTTCTTCAATCGCTCCTTCTGTTTCTTTTTCAATCTCTTCGTCGCTTTCATTACATTCTTTTGGATCGTCTGGATCTTCTGCATCCAAATCATCATCTGAGTCATTACAGATAAAATCTTCATTTTCACTGTCACTATTGGCCAAAAGTTCAGCTAATTCAGCTTCGGTTAAAGATTTCTTTTTGCACCATTGTTTCGCCATCTTAATAAATCAAATCTGCATTCAGACTAACAAGTAAATGACTTGGGCAAAAACGTGTCCAAACAAGTGCGTAGGTACCAAAACATGTGCAGTAGCGCTTGGAGTGCATTTTAGCCGCATGCGGAAATATCTGGCTTGAGCAGTCAGGGCGTAGAAACAAAAAAAAATTAAATTCGACACAACTTGTAAATTCGCACTCCTTAATGGTAGGTAATCCTATATACATGTCCATAAAAATACGCTTTGAGCAGTTTACTGCCTCTCAAGCCATGCGAACATATCCGCTTTGAGCAGTCTGAAAAAATTTCCGTTTTGCGTATTTTGGAGCAGCGAAAAGGTTAAATGTCTCACAAAAACATTAGAAATTGGACGGTAACTGCTGGTAATATGACCACACTAGTTTATACTAATTAATAAATTATTATTTTTGCTTTGCTTCATGACGTTAACAATGTGGCCATTAGACCTTCTTTTACCGTAAGAATCCACACATCAAGTTTACCATCAAATCTGATAGGAGAAAACCATAACCCTCAACAACCGCAGAAATAATTTATATTGAAACCTCCATCAAAACGCCATGCTACAAAGTTAATAATGATGTTTACCGTCTTTGATTATGAATCTAAGATATTGCTTAACTGCTTTGTAAATAATTAGCATTTTTTTGTAACTAAATGTCTTCTTCTAAGAATGTAAAATTATTATAAATAATATTTTTTGCTTACGCGATGTTTTAGTGAAGTTAGTTAGTTCTAGACCTGACAGGGACGGATCCAGGTTCATCCAGGAATGACATGGGCTGAACACCTAAAAATAATTATATTAATTTTCGTTGTAATTGGCCAATAGCAATAACAATGATTCAAAAGAAAAAAATTAATTCCCTTCGTCAAATGCCGTAGATGTTTGAGGCTTAAGGATCCACAAATACCTTCGCCTTTGATTTTCTCTCGTCAGACCTTGTTTTTGAGGTTAACGTTGAAGGTTGAGAATTCTCAAACAGTCTGGCCCTAGGCTCATACATCTTTGATGTGAGGTCCTTTTCGCCGCCATCCGAAGAGCTTCTGTAAAACATGCAAAAATTAATAAGAGAACTATTTTAATGTTAATATTTTATATTACACTCGAAGTTCTTTGGCGTAACCAATGTGACTTCTGGCGGAGAAAAAGAAAAGCAATTCTCTGCTGTGGAGTCCAATGTAAATCTTTTAATTCACTATTAATATCTTTAAATTTTATAAATAACATACAATTAATCAGGTAAATTTAGACTTGGCAAGTTTTTTTTTTTAAGCCTTCTAGCTCGGTGTCGATCTCGCACTAGGTCTCGAATGTCTGGCGGCAAGCTGTCACGACGTGTTCTTAGAGACACTGTGGTCGTAGCGTCAGTTTTCGCCTCTCGGACGCAGTTCTCGAGGTTTTCGATAGCTAGATCGATATCCTCCTTCTCCCAAATTTGCGGCTTTGAAGAAGAAGTGTAAGTGTCTCCTTACCAGGCGTAAACCATTCATTCGTGCTGGCAAACTTAACATCTTGGATAAATCCAAATGTTACCCTACCATTCTCACTTTCACACCACCTTGTCTGCCATTCATTCCACAAAGCTTTCGGTGAGCCCTGCCAACTCAGGTGTACCATCCTGGATCCCCAGCGTCAGAGGTCCAACTGACCGAATTCCTAGCCCCCGCTTTATCGAGAATGCGACCCCTCTTCGCAGAAACTCCAGATCCCACGGGAGCTCACGTAATAAGACTTGCATGGCATCAGTACTCACCGTTCTACCCATAGAATACTTGCCTTTAACATCTATTCACCATGTCCCTAGCATACCCATATCTCAAAATATCATACCAAACTCCCACACCATATGCCACCATTAACCCTTTATAAAGTGTTTTCAAACCTTTTCCTTTTAGTCCCCATTCATTTTTGAGCACACGTCTCATCATGCCCATGGTCTTTATAACCTTCGTTTTCAGTCCTTCGAGGTGTGGTCTAAACTTCAACCTTTGTCCGACGGTTATTCCCAGATATTTTATTTGATTGACTGTTTTTAGGTTTTGCTTCTCAACTTTGATGGGGACTCATGCAAAGCAGAGTACTGTTTTCCCTTTAGAGATGCTGACTCCTACTTTCTTTCCCCAAGCTGTAATTTCAGCCATAATTTCAGTGCCTTTTTTGCCTAAATCCGACTTGCTATTAGCTTCAACGAGGCAGAGTAGGTCGTCAGGATATGCTATTACTTTTGTGTTTTTTCCTTCAATGGTCTTTAATAGATCGTCCATCATAAGATTCCCGAGAGACGTGGGGTCCAGCGCATTTCACGCACCTGGTGGTAGCGTGACAGCCGCGCTGTGAGTGACCCCACTGCTGGCAACGGCCGTTAGACCGGCGCTTCTTCAGCGGCTCTGTCGACACCTGGAGGCCTTGAATCGTGGTTAGATCGTAGATGTGCCGATGTTCACGCGGAACTTCGACTACGACCATGTCCAGCGGTTTATGACTTTATGTCAGCCATTGAAGAGACTCCTCGTAGGACGACTTTTAACGGTTTTTCAGTTTTCAGCGAAAAGGAGTGGAATGGCAGTACTTGGCTGGATTCGTATTTCACCCACGACCGCTTTTGCCTTGGTGTTCTCGATGGTATTGATCCGAAGAATTGTGGACACCTCATTCCACGACTTCGTTGTTTCGTCCCTGTGGAGAATTACCAGTGGTATTTTCTCCAGACGATCCGAAGTCGTGTTCTAATCGCGAGATTCGGGGACGACCTTTTGAGGCTTTTTAGCCGACTTGAAGTTCCTCGAAAGGGTCTTTGTCGACAATTTTGCCTCGCGTTCGTCGTCCTCGTCGCTCTCGGAAGCAACCATTCCTTGTTTATTGGCCTTTCGGCTTAAAACGGTGGTGAATTGCTCCTCCTCTGGTTCTGATTCCTCCGAAAAGGAGAAAACCAGTTCCATGGATGCATCAGCCTCTGGGACGCCGCCGCCTACTAACACCTCCTCAGAGGTCTTTTCGGGAATTGGTGGCGTCGAGACGTCAGCGGACGTCGATGGTACGGCTGTCTCGGCCGTTTCTATCGGTTCAGGTGATTTCTTCTTGGTTTTTTCAATTTCTTTTTCTTCATCCATTGCTGGAGGAAGGACAGCGGGGAATTGCGGTTGCGCCTGATGAACCGCTTCAATGAGATCGCGACGGATATCTGAAAAGACTCCGTTCACTAGCGTCTCCAGCAGTTTGGCTCGCAATTTTTCCCCCAAGTCCGCGACGGCTTTCGCCACTGTTTCTTCGAGGAACAGCGTCCCAGACTTCTTGGATTTTCGTCTGTCCAGGCAAAGATGCCAAAAGTCAATGTAGACTTGGAGGACATTTTCACCTACAGTATCGGACAAAGTTAAAGCAACTTGACAAAAATCGATTTGTAATTTTTTTGCACACTAAAAGGAAGTGGGTAGCTATAGAATCAAACTGTTTAATAATAAAGCAACATCTACAATACAAAATTATATTTATTCCACTTATTATTTGCCAGAAATTAGAGTAAATGTATTCAACAATAATAATTTTGCGACAAAATTAAAGCAACTTCCCAAAAAATATTCAAAAAAGAGTAATATAGACAAACTGGTCAATATTTAGTCCAATACCCATTATTGGCTATGACGTCACGACATCTCTTGAGCATGGAAGATATTAGATTCGAAACAGTTTCCTGATTGATGCAGGTCCAAGCGGCCTGGACTTCAGTGAATATTTATTTTTTATTGGACATTTGTTTCTGACGAATTTGTCGCTCCACTATCTCCCAAAGATTCTCTATTGGGTTTAAGTCCGGAGACTGCGCTGGCCATTGTAATACATGAATATTATTTTGTTGAAACCACTCTTTTACACATTTCGCCGTGTGTTTAGGATCATTATCCTGTTGGAATATAAACTGTAGCGGCATCTCCCATTCAGCATAAGGTAACATCACAGATTCTAAAATGTTTCTATACACGAAGCGATCCATAATGCCTTCAATTTGATGGACAGGTCCCATACCGTATCCCGAGAAACAACCCCAAACCATGATATTACCTCCTCCGTGTTTAACCGTCGTACCAACATACTTCGGATGCAATCTTTTATTTTGAGGACGGTGAACATAGCGTGCTCCATCACTTCCAAATAGTTGAAACTTAGATTCATCTGAAAATAGCACCTTCTTCCAATCATCTTCCGACCAGTGCAAATGCCTATTCGCAAAACACAGTCTTGCTTCCTTATTTTTTTTTTTTACAGAGCGGTTTTTTTTGCAGGACGTCATCCAGGAAGTCCAAATTCAACTAGTCGACGTTGAACTGTTCTGCAGGATACATTAGCATTATCAATTTCTGCCAGAAGTCTGGGGCAAGAAAGCCAGGGATTGTTGTCGCTCATTTTCTTTATACGACGATCAAGTTTCTTTGTGGTTTTTCGGGGTCGACCTCCTCTTTTAAAGTTCACTACACATTTACGTTGCCGATATTTTTTTATAGTTCTGGAAATTACGCTTTTACAAACACTAAACTGTTCACTTATCAAACGTTGAGATTTTCCCGACTGATAGGTCTCTATTATTTTATGTTGCTCTAACTTTGTCCGATACTGTATGTTGGTGACAGGCAAAGACCCATTGTGGGTGGAGGACGAACTTGTGTTTAAAGCTGGACATGAAATCTTATGCCAGCTAGAACAGTTTGAAGTGTTAAAAATTAAGTGTCCTTATTTTGGTATTATTTTTAAAAGTTTTGTCCATTTTCACTGCTTAAAATTATGATCTTATAGGAAAATCCAACAGTCACGAAGCTCTTGCGAGCAATTGCTATTTTTTAACAATATGTAACGGCACTTGCGTCTTGAAACAAAAACATACTTATTATGCCCAGGTCCAATTCCAATATTAAATTATTATTTTACTGGAGGTAAAGCTAAATGATAAAAAACATCAAAAAACTCACCTGTCAACCCTATTTGTAATTGAAGTTTTGCAAACGCCCGTTTTTCCCTTCTCCCAGTCCAACAAAATTCTTTCCCCAATTTGTTTGTCATTATTCGTGAAAGGCATCTCTTCACACATTCATAAACACTAGTCCCACCAATTTTGGTGATAAATGTTGCCTACGACAATAAATTTAGGTCCTCATGCAATTACAAAAAATAATTTACTGAAAACTTACATATTTTTTAAATTCGATTTCGTGTTTTAAACAAGTTGATGACCAAGTAATATCTGTTCTTATTCAAAATCTAATGCAAATTGTGTTTAAAATGAGAGAAAAACCGCTGGTTCATCAAGTTACTTTTTAAAATTATGGCGGGCAGTGAGTGAGAAACTACACCAAATTTTCACAGGTCACTTGATTCATTTGTATGAAGGTCAGTTTTGACGCGAACGTATTGCACTTTTGGTCACTAGAAATTGTTAATTAACTTTGAAAAACCTGCAAAATAAAAGTCCACAGCATTTTTGACCTCCTCATTTGTTGAAAATCTTTGTGCACCTAGAAAGATTTTGAGTCGAGGGAACAAGTGAAAGTCTAAGGGGGGCATATTTCTTAAAACGGTCTAAACATTCTTGCGAAATTTCATTCGGACACGTTTTTGATCAATTGTGGTTGGTTTAAATAATAATGTTTATTCACTAATTAAATACTAAAACCTCTCGCCTAAAACCTTTTCTTTTTCTTCTCTAGGTGGCGTTTTCGTTGCCGTTGTTGTAAGGTCACTAGATAAAAATTTTCGTTTTATAAGGTACGGCCAATGATTCTGGGTGAGCAACTGAAGAGAGACAGATTGAAATCAGCGACTGCAGAGTAAAAATATTTTTTTAGAATAAAAGAACGCTAACTTGATTTTTGACATTAGCTAAAGTGGTTTTATAACCTCACTAAAGTTCTTGTGCTGCATTGGCTTACAATCAAGTAATACCCATCGTTCTTGCTGCAGTTAATGTGTTTATATCGTGTGATTCATTAAATTTCCATTCTAGGTAGGCCGTGTATTTTGGACGTGCGTTGACTTCTTGTTCGATAACTAGCAAATCTCGCAAATATTAAGTCGAAACTACTGTAATGGTGTTAGTTACGACATGAATTTTTTTCTCAAAGCCAACTGCAAATGGAAATTTAATGAATCACACAATAGTAATATTAGAAGACGCAGATGAAGAAGAAGAAGACGATTATAACGCCATTGAAAAAATAGATAATTATGCAGAAGAGACGGTACCTAGGTTTAGTAATGAACAATTTAAACAACATTTTCGTTTAAATCCTACAACCTTTGAGATCATTTTGCAAAGGATCCATTTAAGTGACAATAATGTTCATGATGGTCTTTGGCGAATTTAACTTGTACTTTTACAAAAAACAGGAGCAAAGCTTTCAGGAGCTGCGTGCCTTTTGGGTGTTACTGATATTGCTGGTTGGATTTAAGAACTTTAATCATTGAAGCAATATTCTGATTTAGAGAATCTAATCTTTGAAGCTTTTCTCGATGTCTTCTTTCTGCTGTTTCTTCCTTTCTTACTCGTTTTTGCGAAAACCTAGTTTGACATGGTTTTGCCTTTTCACTACTTTCACCACTTAATAACCGTTAATAACGAGACCGCTATGAGAACTACAGGTAGCCGGTGGCATTATTTCAGGTTTTCGTGCAAAACAGAATAAAATTCCCAATGTTTCCGCGGCTTTCCTGTGGTATTATTGTTTTCTTTTATGTTTTTTGTACGTATTTAGTAAACTCTTCCACTCTCCTCATTTCCTTCGCGATTTTTTCCCACACATGCTTTTCAACTTTTGAACTAAATTCGTTGTCGTATTTTTTCACGAGGCTAATCAAGACGAGGGTATTTTCTTTTGTCCAAAGTTTAGTTTCACCTGGCGTTTTGTGTACGTTTGCATCATGTTCTCCTGGCGATGACAGTTGATTTGTGATTGCTGTAACGACAATTTCACCAAGAAAGACTTTTGTTACAATCTAAAGCGAATCAAAGGTTAGATGACATTTGTAAGACAAGATGTTGACTTGATAAAACAGCATTTTTCTTTCAAATTTTGAATACATTTGCATTTACGTAAGTCGAGAAAAAATTTGACAGTGGTTTGACATTTGTCATTTGATTTAATTTCAATTGGTTTTCAATACATCATTGATTCTAAAGAGACACACGATACATTTTCTCTTATTTTCATAAAAAAATGAGGTTAAAGCAAAAACAAAATTTCACTCCGATATGACTTATCTCTCTTTCATGGCCTACCCTAAACAAAAATTTTGTTGCGCACATGTCTTTTTTCCTTGCCCTTGCCCTTGATTGACACTGAAAACTGGATTCAGTGAGTTTTCTTCCTCGTGGGGACGATATTTCTGAAATATTTTTCTTACGTTTTGATGGTGCAGTGGTCAAGTTGTTCTCTTTCGACTTCTTGCGAAATATTTCCATCCTAGCACTGTTGACATCGGGTAGATTTTTTAATGCGCACAAATGGCAGATGAAGATTCCATGGTAGGAAATAATTCTTCAATATCATAAGCTTCACATCCCAAGTTTGCAAATGCTTGTTGAAAAGTTGCCATCAAAATGTCTAAAGGCCTTTTTTGCCTCGTCTGTAAAAAGTTGGGTTGCAATCGCATCCCGTTAGCTGGTATATTTAAACTGAAATAACACAACTAAAAGTGGAAATTTAAGTAAATAGGTGCAAAATACAAAAAAGGTTTTTTCGCTCACATTTTTCGCTCATCTAAAATTAATCAGTCTCAGACTCACATTTAAATGTGCCAATTTTTTACAATTTCGGCATTGTAGCCAATCTCCTGTGCTCGATGAAAAGGAACCTGAACATACCAAACAAAAGGTTTCTTCATCAGCAAACCCTGAAGAAACATCTTTGATTACTTTTCTAGCTGGCTTTTTTCCTTGGTTTTGTTTTTCTGATGCACTAATGTTTTCTTCAGCTTTTGGCTAAGGGTGCGCTTCAATAGAACTACCTATATTTTCTTTTTATTTTGCTTTTCTGGGGAATCCGTCAATATTGCCGATTTCAATTTTCGTTTTCCGTCTTTTCTGGGTTTGGTCACTTCTGTTTTAGGTAGCTACTGAAGGTTGTTGGTGATGGAGTTGTGTTCCTAATTATTGCTGATTGTTTTGGTTGACTTTCCGGAGAAGTGATATGTTTTATCAACCCTGTCCTACTTCTAGGATGACTAGTGTGACCCCCAGAGGATGGCCCCGCTTGAGTTTTAAATATTTGTGATAGCGGTCTACATGTCACACTTGATGGGGCATAATCGCAATCATTAAAAATATGTCGATTTAAGGGTCATATGCCAGTGCAAGAAAAACCGGCCAAGATATTTGCTGGGGTAGTGGCCAAAGGAAGCGAGGCTTTTACAATTGAAGGCAAATCGTATATAGTCGATCGTTTGCCAGGGTTGTTTTTCATCCAATGGTCAGCTGCATTATTGAAATATTTTTTAAACGGACCATAAACTCCTCGGTCAAGAGGCTGGAGCTTATGGGACGTATGTGGCAGTAAGGAAAGCAAGGTTATGAAATTGGCTTTGCAATAATCAATTAAACGAATTGAAATATGTGATGAATGGTTATCAAGTTTCACTGGGTTGAACATGTCTAAGAAAATGTTGCATAAATTCAAGGAATTTCTTTTCTTACATCCATCCAGATTTATTTCCGCTACCTATACATCCGATGGGACCGTTTCTAATAAAGTGATCTTTAAAATGTAACCTCGGAAATAAAATCATAGGGGGGACCGTGTTTCTAACAGCATTGATAACTAAACACAATGTGACAAGTTTTCCATGTTCTTGAGATGTTATAGATACCACATGTTTCGTTCCCTTTTTGGCAATCACCTTGGTCGGTTTCTGAACGGTCGAAACGCCTGTTTCGTCAATATTGTATATATTTTGTTTCCATATTTCCGTTTTCATGTGTTACCCTGGAGGAAATTGACTTAGAAGACAAATAGAACTTGTTTTTTATATGTATATCAAAACGATAGTACACAATTAAGCATTTATTTACCTACAATAAATTAATTTTTATTGCAAGGCAAACACAATCATCATGTCATAATATAATATCATAATATGTGATAATATAACGGCTCGTTTTTTTTTTTGCCGTAAGAGACCAAAGTACTTTTTTTGTTGAAAAGCAAAAAAGGAAGCATTTACCGATTTTAAAACGGATGGGAGCAATTCTTGTGAAACAAATCTCTTATTTTTGCGAAGTGTACCGCATTTCATCTTTTTGTCTTCTCTCCATTCTAGTTTTAAAATTATCAAACCTAAGGAATCTTGTCAAAAATTTGAACCTGTCTCTTCTCTTTTTCTATTCAATAAATTTTGAATTTCTCTTTATTTATAGCAAAACCACTGGATATAGTCTGAAGGATAATATAAAATCTTCATCATTGCCAGAAATTTCTGCAGACACTTCAAAATTTTGAAAACATTTTCGGGCTACATTACCATCATTTCTATTTCCGTAGCCTGGTTTCGATTGGTCAACTATAAGTGACATTCCTTTCCTAAATTGGTCATGAAGAAATTTTTTTTGACATTCAACAATGGTTTTGTTCTCTTCATTAACACGTCTTTATGGGTAATTTATAGGCAAGTTGTAACAAAAATTCATAACTTTGTATCCAAGAGTGCAAAACTGAAATTCCAAATGATAATAGTATATTATGAAACGCGTTTCATAATGAACATTTTTTTAAGGCACGACGAGCGCAGCGAGGAGTGTCGTAAAGTAGTAAGTGCGGCAAAATGCATTATGAACAAGTATCATACGCTATTTTTTCTATTTCGCTTTATTTTAAACGAAAAAACTTGATTTCGAAATCTAGGAAATTTTAGGGTAGTTGGCATTTGCAAAATGTTCGGGAAAAAATTTGAAGTAGCCAAATCCAATTTCAGTCAGTTTGACAGGTGTGACGTTTTGAGGTCATTGGAGCGCAAGGGAGCCAAGAGAGCGAAGATGTTGATCATGATCATGATAGTTCTCTTGCATCCAAAGAGTTTTTCTCCGATGGATTATTAAGCCAAGTACAACAAGAAATAATGGTGCATTCATCGATTTATCATGGTTTATCAAAACCAAAATCTAAATTGTCAACGTTGACGGCAGGTTGACGGTTTGTCTGCTGCAAACCTAAGAAAAATATATTCTCTTGGAAATATTGGCACGGGATTGGTCCATTACGATACCGAAATACGCTGAAACGCGTATCGAAATATCTTCAGTATGAACGCGAAATAGAAAAAGTACTATTATTTACAGTTCTCCAGCATTTAAATTATTAAAATCTTTAGACGTGGCACCGCACAAATAGCATCTAATAGGGCTGGGTTTTTCCATCTTTATTTAACTTACAATTTGAATTAACTAATAGTTAACTACCACGTAAGTGTTTTTCCATTGTCGTAAACTAATAGGTCTTACTTAACTCTTAATTTATTTTGACCAGTACATGAAGTTCGAGTTAACTTGTAGTTTAACGGTAATGACATTAATTTACAAATTCTACTTCAAATGTCACAACAGATGATTGTTATGATATAAATGTGTACAGTGATAATGAGGATTATTTACCTATGAGAAAACATCGTTTGTTACAACGAGTAAACTATTTTGAAAAATTGGAGGCAAATGAATTTTTCCAACGTTTCCGTTTCCGTTTGCCACAACTGTGCTAGATATAGCAGACGAAATTGAAGACACTATCAAATATGATTCAGATAAGTTAGAATTTGAATTTAAAAAAGTGCTTTATGCTTTTAAAATTTATATTTTAGAAATTGTGCTCTAACACCAGAAGAACAGCTATTGCTGACCCTAACGTTTTATGCCACTGGTTCTTTTCTGCGGGTAGCAGGGGACTTCTATTTCTTCTTTTTTTGTAGGAAAAGTTCATGTGTTCCTTTCTTACACGCCCATGATTTTCGTTGGCCTAAAAAATTGTACCAATTAATTTAGTGAAATCATTTGATAAAATCATTCAAACTTCTTTTAGATCGCAATTTTCATTAATTGGTCGTTTTAATTTCTTGATACTAAGTTGTGACCAATCTGCGTCTTTAAAACGGTCTTGATCTAAAATTTAGGAAATTTGTAGATACCTCTAGATTCGTTATCAACATTTTTACTTTCATTGGATCATTGGATTCATTTCACTTGAACATGAAGCAGGCTGCATCATCGCATCTTCCATAGGACTATTCTGCACCAGCTCATTTCCACTCGATTCTAGTTCTTCAATTTGAGTGTCTGATTTTAAAACTCAACAACTTATCATGAATGTCTGATAGAAGAAGTTTTGGTTTTCTAAGAATTTTATATTTTACGTAATGTTGAACCAGAAAATTCTTCTGATCTTCTGTTAATTGTATCTAATTCAAAACTTACCGATTTCCTGAGCAGCATTAGCATCGGCATCAAAGACTAACTTATAGCTAATTTTAATTATTAGTTGCAAAACTATAAGTTAACTAAAAGTTGGAAAAACCCAGCCTAAATGAATTATTTTTTTGAGTCACACGCGTATTAATTTAACTCGTGGATTTTTTATAAATTGTTACCATAAAAAAATTGACTTTGAACATGAAAAATGTACTTTTTTGTTTTTGGAAAACTGCCTTTTCAAAAAAAAGACATTTTTTTCGAATATCGAAAGGAAATTTGATTATCTAAGTGTTTGTTCACTTTTAAATTGATATTTATTGATTTGCAAGTTTATCATATTTTCACGTTGTAATTAAATATGTTTTTTTCCAAACGTCCCAAAAAGTCACTATTTTTTAGGCGTTTTTAGACAGTAAAGCAGGCAATTTTGAAAATGAAAGCGCTCGTTGGCATGGAAACACTTTTGCTGCCTAGGCAAAAAAAAATACTCTTTGAAACCAATATTTTTCACAGTAAATGTCATCAATGACAGCTACATGCATAGCCATCCATGTTTATAATTCAACTTGCGTTCACTCATTGTCGGTCGTGGAAGTGAATTTAACATTTGGAGAAAAAGTAGCATTTGTTATTTGGCCGAAAAGTAGGCCTAAAAATTGACTAATAATTGACAACTGGAAGGTTAAATCTTCCAAATTTTCTTCAATATCTTCAGTATTTTGAAAACACGAAACAATTGAGTTGACAGCTGTTGACAGTTCAAGTTACGTCCAATATCGATCAAGTTGTCACAGCGGAATTCATCACAAAAATTATCTAAAGAATAGGAATAAATTGTAAAAATTGCAGAATTGTAAAACTGAACGACTCAGTACAATTTCAAATTATTAGCATTCATTTTAATAAAATTTCCAAAACGCATTAATGCCGGCAAATGGCGGAACTATAGACATCATTAATCGTCCGATTAGATTTTGTTTCAAACGCAACTCGATTACAAATTATTTTGCTCGCTGGATATAAGCGTTAATTGGTCGGTCAAATTTTTTTATTATTTGTCTTTTGTTACCTTAAAATAAGTAAAAAGGAACGTAAGTTTTTATTGAAAACAACTGTATGTAATAACTGCAATTTTTAAACTTGTGAAATTGAAAAAGCCTAGAATTGAATGAGTTTTTTCTTTTTCGGTTTTTGCTGGCGTTCTCTTTTACGGCTATTATCTTTGTGTGGAATGAGCATAATATGGCTAGGCGTGAGTTTATAAACATTTTCAATGCTTGGAGATTATTTAACTTATCCAGTGGAATATTCAGTCTTGTATTGTGTAATTTTGGAAAACATTTTTTTTTGTCTGCTTAGTTGGGATCGGAAGTTTTTTCAAACGTTCGTCGCCAAAACTAAGCTTGCAACAAGATTTACCAGTTGGCGGAGTGCAAATCGTTTTTATGTCAGTGACTACAAGATCTCCATTGGTTCTTCCTGGTCGAATTGAATTGTAGACCATTTTTTCATCAATGGCAAAATTTTTCAAGAAATTGTAGCTTATCATTTTAGATCTGTATGGCATTGACTTTAATCTTTTAGCCCTAGAAAGTACATCAAACTCACTTGGTCGATGCACAGAATCACATTCTATCTGTATTGATTTTTTTTCTAAAATCTTTTGAATGATTAGCACATTTCTCGAGATACTTAGATGTAACAGTGCAATCAATGGACCATTTGTCGACTGTTCATCATGCTTATTCACTTTGTTTTATACAGGGTGTTTAGTAGCAGAGCACCAAACTGTAACAGCAAAGTTATGAAGGTGGTAGTAATTGAAATCTCGAAGAATTTTACTGCAGCACTTCTTATTAGCAGTGGAAGGACGTAAAAGTAACCAATCACGTCACAGTTTGTAGAAAAACAATAAAAAGAAATTTTTCACGAAGACCTCTTTCTGTAAACCACCTGATTCTAAGAGTTGGTGCTTTACTTATCAAACACCCTGTATAACACAGAGCGACAATCAATGGGTCAATTATAAAACTCATGGTCTTTTCTTGTTTTTTTTTTTTAATGTTTAGCAAGTTACTGAAGCACTTTTGTTTTAGTAATTGCTAAATTACTAAGTTCATCAGCAAAAGTTGGCTCCGTTAATAATATGCTGTCTTTTATATTCATGACCAAATTCGCATTTATTAAGATGTAGCTGTTTGCTGTTTTCAGAAAGTAAACAACTGCAAAAGACCTAAAATTCTTCAAAAATCACTAATTTTTATACAACTCAAAAGTTAGGATTTCGGCTCGGATTTCAACCTGCCATCAAAGGCTGTAATAAAGCCATAGCATTCGTGGTATCTTCAAAATTTAATCGGATTCTACCGATTTTGCCAAAATTTTAATGAAACTAAATATTTGTCACATTAACAAATGGGTTTTGTGAAATGTAATTAATGACAAATCGGCAAAACGAGACGGAGCAGAAACATATTCACTGTGAAGACGTTGAAAGCAGATCAAGGTAAAAAATCTCTTCGGCCTTTTCACCAGCTGGTCAGGATTTTAAAGGCTTGCTTATATACTTGTATTATAATATACTTTTAAACAACTACTCTTAAAAGTTTTCTTTTGTGGTCTGAATTTCAAGACATTTATTTAAGTAATTTGTCCTACTGAAAATTGTTTCCGTCATCTTCATTTAAGTCTGCTATATTATGCTGAATACATAAGTTGTGTAAAACAACACATGTATTCACAATATGACCAGCCTGTTGAGGAGAATAGTGTAAAACTCCTATTTTCTAGAACTCTTACACCGTTCAATAATGCTCTTTACATGTTTCTTAGCAGTGTTATAGTTATTTTTTGGAGTATTCGGAGCAGGTTCTTCATCCAGGGGGTTTCAAACAACAAGGTGGCAGATCATAACCAGAATCTCATAAGAAAAAAAAAAAAAACGTACCTAGTAGATAATAAGTACCACGTCTTCTTTCATAAATTCTTCTCGTTACTAGCAGCACATTTGAATTATTCCAAACAAAAGAGTACCAAAGGGGGAAATTACTAGTTTTCAATCGTTCATTAATTTTGCCAAATTGCAATATTGTAGATCGAAGGACACAAATTTTAGAAATTTTTATTTTCAAGGCGAAGCTGAAATATGAAAGATCCTCCTCTAAAATTTGTAACTTTAGTAATTTTAGTGCTACACCTATGAAATTTAGAGAAAGTACTAGTTTTCAGTCGTTTATTAATTAGCATCATAATCGAACTTGGGGGTAATGGCTATTTCATTAATGAGGATACAACAGTGTCATTAATTTTGCTATTCTTATTGTGTATGCCTTCATCAAGGTCTTATCGCTCCACTGAGAACCTTTTGCTGTTTTTCGCCTTAGGTATTGTTCTTGATCGGGATTTAAATAAGGAGAAAGTCCTGTTTCAAGCCTAAATTCTCAGTTCAGCTTTAAGTTCTTCGTTTTCTTTCTTCAATTTCAAGTTTTCTTCTCTTCTTTTCGTGTGTTTACAATCAGTACTTGTACAATCCTTCGCTGACGTATTGAACATAAAGGAGAACTAATTGAGGTCAAACGGAAAGCTTTTGAAGGGCCAGGTTTAGGATAGTTGGAGCTGGGACTTACAAGTGTAGGGAACTTTCACACTGTTAATCAAGGAAGAAATTGGAATTGTTGCAATTTTATGTTTACAATCAGCACTTGTACAAACCGCTGGAGTTCAAAGGAAAAGCTCTTAAAAGATCAGATTTAGGATAGGTAGTGCTGGGATTTAGAAGTTTAACGGACTTATGCACTCTTAAAATTGGATTATCTAGATAAATTTTAATTAATTGTTTAGTTTATGTTTGAAAATCCTTTATTTAGAAAGCCTGCACATTTACAGAAAGCACATAATAAGTAACCTATGTATACAGGCTGTCCCAGAACGCTTGCACTTCCTTTTAATGGAAAATTCTGCATCAAAATGCGGATTGTGGTTGTTACAAAACACAACCTTGGAAGAATTTTAACGGCGATAGTGACAGATAGACGGAATGTCTCAATGTGCTTTCGTTTCAGTTTCTGGTTACATTGTTTTTTAGTATTCCACTGTTTTTCCTAACGCTGTTTCCCCTAGTTTAACTTTGCTAATAGCAATTATGGTCACATCATTGTTATATCAAAGTGTTAAAAAAAGTAACGGCACTCGCGGAGGCCTTTATAGTCTTTTGGTAGGAAAAATTTACGACTTTTCGTATTTCTGCGTTCTCCTTCATTATTTGTTCTTCGTTTTATTGCCACAAGCTGTTACTTCTTTTCACATACCGTGTGAAATTGTTTAAAAGGCGGGTGGAAGATAGCAGATAGTAGTAGTAACTTCAACCTCGATACACCTAGCGGATAAAAGAGAATCAAGAAAAGTCGTCAGAAATCTACATAAAATTGATCATTAATTTAAACAGACTTTAACTTGGAACGGCGCGCGGCATCGCGTATTTTGGCTTTTAGAAAGTTTCCAGGGCGCTCTATTTGGATTTTACGCTGCTTCGTTACAAGACATGTGCTTTCGTTTTGATTGCATTTCTGGTCCAAGCCTTCAGGCTGTCTGCGTAATCTTAGCGCAGTGAAGTGGACAAACATGTCGTTGGCAAAAGTTTAGATAAGAGTAGTTAAAGTTGCAATTTATTAGAATTAGAATTTTGGAAAAATGGTACTATTTGAAAGATTATACTTTCCTATTTAAGAATTTCTTATTCATACCGTCGTGCACTCATTATTCAATAAGTTTTCTGGATTTTTAGTAAAACTTAAACAAAAAGCAAACATGCAGCATTTAAGTACATTTGATTAACCAAAGAATTTTTTCTTTTTAATAACGGGTGCTGCCACCATTAGCCCTAATAACCTCTTCCATACAGTTAGGCATGGGTCTGATCAGTAAAATAACTTTTTCTTGAGGGAAACGGTTCGACTCTTTTTCGATCGCAACTTTCAAACCATACAGTGACTGTGATGCAGGATTTCTGGCTCAAAACCCATTATTTAAATGATCCCATATTTGTTCAATCGGATTCATACTGGTACTCCGTGCCGGCCACTCCAAATCCATAATTTCATCCCTATCAAAGTATTGTCTAATGATTCATTTTCTTCAATTTCGACTCTTTTTTTCATGTAACTATTTAAAATTTTCAGTTCTTCGAATATGTTGTCTAATGTAGAATTTGTTTTGCTTGAAATATCTACAAGTCTGTTTTTTAAAGTTTTTTTTCCGCGCCGTTTTGTCAGATTTCTCTAAGACGTTGGTTGCTTGAGGCTCCGCCGAGACGTTGAATGCTTGAGGCTCCGCCTTTTTGCAACATAAATTCTACCGGTGGAGCAATGATGTTGGGATCACAGATATTCGTTCCTTCTATAAACACAATAACATTTTTCTTCTTAAAATTTATATAAGAGCTCATTTATACCGCTATTTATAACTTCATACGATTATGGCAAACAGTGGCATGAGCATCGATGAGTTGAAACGTCAGGTGGGATGGAAATCTACGAGTGAGGCTAGTGGCTATATTGAAGAATTCACTTCAAAAAAAATAGTTGTCTCCAAACGCATTGCTGGTGTTCTGAACACATCGGTTGCTAAATCAACTTCATCAAGAGCTATGAACGTCCAACAGAAGAATGAAAATGAAAAAGCTTCTACTAGTTATGAATTAGAAGCAACAAACAACAGTAACCAGCGGCGAGCTTTGAAATTTCAAACAATAGTACTTGTTATTTTCATGTTTATTTATATTCTATACTAGAGCTCATCAAGTCCATTTAGTTTTTCTTATAAAAGGCTTCCTTTTTTCCAATGTTCTTCGCAAACATTGCGTCATTGTCGTCGTTTTGAACAAGTTGTTGCCTCGTATTACTCTTATCTGTTATCTTAACTAAAGCAGTAAATTATACCTCAATACTGGAAGGCTGCTCCTCCTCTGTTCCTCCAATAGTCTAATATTTAGAAAGCAGCTCAGTTAAGATCACTTTTTGGTAAAAATTTACAACTATGACACTTTTTTGATTTCAGTAATAACAATTATTTTTCAACAAAAAAGTCCAAAGTAACAGAATGTATCTACATATTTTTTAAGAGACTGGACTATTATTGTTGGAGAGAACAAGACTGGAGTAATGGAAATTTGTGGCGATTGAAATGTGGAAAGCAACAAAGGCTATAAACTAAGACTCTGTCGCTTCAAGCAAAAGAAGCAGAAACTACATATGAGATTTAAACTGATTTTTCGACTTTGCGGTTTGTGGGTAAAATTATTCTTTCTAGATTTGGTTCAGCCGTCGTTGAAAGAATTAATTTACATACTTCACTTCTGTGTTATTCGCACGAGAAAACTTGATTTATGATTAGCCACGGATTAAGATATTTACATATGGACTGACATGGTTTTTCATGTTGTAAATGTGGCAACATTTTGTCAATTATTTCAGCGTTTTTTTAGATTATTGCCACAAAAACATCATTCGGATAAATTAAACCCCCTCATGCAGGGAAATTAGTCGCAAAAGGGGCCCTGGAGTGGTTGTAGACAGTAGAGGAGCTTACGCAGAGATCGCAGTAGAATTGATCTTCTTATTTATATAGGATGATGAAAAAAGCCGCCCATGAGTGGAAGTATCATGTCCTTTAAGTTAAACCATCTTAGAAATCAAAGCAAAATTAATTTAAACCTATTTCTTTTTACAATGAATTTTTTTCAAAGGAAAAACTTGGCAATAATGCTCAACACTGTCTTATAAAATTTTACATTCGGCAGCCTCCGTAACTAAGCAATTAATAATTAAATTTTAATCATTGCTCTGATGATGGTAGCATTGCTATCGAAACGCGCGTCAGCATTTTTTGACGAAATTTGGTATTTGGGAGTAAAAAAATTTTTTGTCTACACCAAAATTTGGTCCAATAAATTTCTTTGGACACCAAAAGGTCTTGAATCTACTCATGTTAGAATTTTCAAAAAAGTTGATCGAATTAGCTTATGACCCATTGTAGAAAACCAAAAAATAAAAAAAAAATTCACCGGTCTGTTGTGTTCTTGCGATTACTCCGAGAATATCTTTATGATCCAATGGACGATCTGGAAAACGCTGAGAAAAAGTTTGTGCAGCCTCTTAAGCGTTTCTTCCACACTCGCCATAAATGATCATCGTTCCCACAATCAGCAGGCTGAAAACATGATTTTTCCGACGATCTAACATTAAAGTGACTTTATTTGCAAGATTTCTTTTGAAAATTAATGTGTTAATGTATCACTTTACCAAGCAGATATGTCATTTGTATTTTACCACATGCAACTGTCAATTCATTTTGATGATGACTCTGATCCCAGCGCTGTACATCGAAATATGTATATGTATACATATATCGAAATCACTCGATCAATTCACAAATTAATCAAAAATGAGTTATCTCTGTACAAATTTTAGTTTTTAAAGCTTATACAAAATTTTTATATTTTTTGATTTATCAAACTGAAAGTTCACCAGAACGATGATACGTAATAAAGTGTATTAAATTTACATCGATTTTCTTTTCGTTATTAAATATACACTTCAATATCGATATAGCCATCTTAATTCTTCTTTGTTATTTAACCTAACCTAACAACCGGCTTCTGTGTGTTTTTCGTTCCGACAACAAAAAAGTGTGTTTTCTTTGTGTTCTCTCGTTTTTAGTGTTTATTTTATAATAATAGATGTCGACACGGACAGTGACAATGAAATCTCAACAACACCACCAGACGTTGCAGAAATGCGAACATCGCAACAACAAATCTCTTGCCGAAAAAATCCAAACCGAAGTATGAAAAAACATATGAAGACTTCATGTTATGGTGCAAAATCAAGAATGTTAAACATTGTTCAGAAAACATTATATTAGCATGTTGAAGTCAACATTAAATATAAAACAAAACATTGATATAAGCAAAAATTATAAAATAATTTCCTTTAAAAAACGTCAAATGGAAGGATATGTTCCAAAAAAATCAAAGGCCTTGGAAAAGCATAAAAATAGAAAAGTCCATTTCTGAAGCTCCAAACTCAAAATTTTTGTTGACTAAGGTATGTTCTTTTTTCATCATAACAAATAGATATAAATATACACATTATTCAGGTGGCGTTAATAATTGAAGTAGCGGCAGCGTGCCGCAAAGACGAATTGTTACATTGGACAGTAGACAGTATTCAAGACCTTAAAACCAAATTACTTATAACAGTACAGAATACTAAAACTAAAACAAACCGTTTATTCACTATTGTGGATTATGAGAACTTGCCAATTTACCTACAGGAAGTATTCTGCCCTGCGTCCTAGACACACTCCTTATAATAGGTTCTTTATTTATTATTGCAAAAATAAATGTTCAACCCAGCCAGTAGGGATAAATACTCTTGGAAAAATTCCCCAGAAGATTGTGACCCACACCAAATTTATATACAAGTCATTTTTTTCGCCGATCTTCTGTTTCCATATTGTCCAATGCAGGGGCCGATTTTGCAACGATCAAGAGACATGGTGGGTGGAAATCGACTTCAGTAGCAGAAGGCTATACAGGGTCCGGCAACACTTGTGTCCACCCCCAAAATCGTCTTTAATTTTAAAGATTAAATTTTGACAATTTGCAAACGCTCAAAGTTGACAAAGTTCTAGAGGCTGACGCAAAAATTTGTTTTTTATCACTAATAATTTTGGCGTCGCGACGCTTTAAAAATGTAATTTATAGTTAATTGTGAGGGTTTGTGATATCAACCCCTAACTTATTTTTTTTTCAATATAAATGTGTTAAAAATATCTCAGTTGTCATTTTAGATTCAATGCAAATTGTCTTCAAAATTTGAGAAAAAAATGCTGTTTTATCAAGTTAGTTTCCAATTTCATTACGTCAAAATTGGGAACTACGTTTACACCCATCTGTCAAGATCTTGTGTCACAAATGACTATCCTATCCTATCCTTTGGCTCGCTTTAGATTGTAACAAAAGTCTTACTTGGTGAAATTGTCGCTCTTAACGATTAATTAAGGATTTCTGGTGTCCATAAAGTGCAACATGCCCGTGTTAATCAAAATGAACCTTTATAAGAGTGAATGAAGTGACTTGTGAAATTTTGGTGTAAACGTAGTTTGCCGCTGCGCTGTCAGAATTTGGAAAACTAACTTAATAAAACAGCGTTATTTTCGCAAATTTTAAAGACAATTTGCATTAGATTTAAAATAAAAACTTAGATATTTGTATCACAGTTATGTTGGAAAAAAATTGAATTCGCGAATATTTCCGCAAAAACTCGAAAATCGCTAAAAATTAAATTTCTTAGACGTCGCGACGTCAACCAAACGGTATAACGCATATAAGCGTATGCAAATTTTCAAAATTGTAACTTTAAAATTAAAGACGATTTTGGGGGTGGACACAAGTGTTGCCGGACCCTGTATAGAAGCATCTATTGAAAATAAGGCTAATGTTGCAAGAACAATATTGGGTGAAGGTGGCAGTAATATGAACACCAGTTTTAATACATCAGGGCCACGATTGCCAGTGGAAAACATGCGTATCAAAGAGGAAACTACAAAATCAGTCCTAAATGTATCTTCTTCTAACTTAGAAAATGTTGATAACATTGATACCAGCAATATGTGTACCTTGAATTCATAATATAATTGGAAACACTGTGAAATCCAAAGACAAATAATAGTATATTACGCAACGTGTGGGGTAAGAAGCCAATTACGCACGAGGGGAAAAATTGTGCGCGAGGCGAAGCCGAGCGCTATAATTCCACGAGAGCGTAATTGATCTTACCCCCGAGTGTCGTACTATACTTTTTCTACGACTTGCTTTCCCGCAGCCGTGTAATTTTTTTCGATTATTATTGATAAATGAAGAACAAGAACAAAGAACAATTTTCACAAATTATGAACAATTTCGCACTGTTTTCAACTCCTGTTATAGTAAACTATGAATTACTTGAATCCATCCGATTGTCTCATCAAGTATCCCCGTAATTTCTCGTAATTTGCAATAGTAACCACGTGTTTGAAGGTTAACGTGGTTCTCAACATTGAATAAGAAGCCCAAAGGTCGACAAGGGCTCGAAATCTTGTTTTAACTTGCCAAAATACTCCCGGAGAAGGACTGCACTCCGCTGTTCGCCCGTCAGATCATGAACTTGCTATACACCGACTCATACTGCTCTTTTGACATTTTCGACATAAGACCATCAGTTGCACTAACTGCTTGTGCCGGAATTTTGGTGGTGTAGCTTGGAGTCACTGATCATGATGAAACACACCAATACAAATTGCAAATGTCAATTTTGACAAATTTTTATGACATCCACAGCAACTGCTATTCCTCTGTACTATTATGTAATTATACACCGTGGTCCACGAGTGATAATGAGCCTGACCAAACTCAAACTGCAACCCAACATACATTTTCATAGTTTTCATAGCTGTCGTAGATATTTGAAATGAACGTCAAAGTTGACAAATTTTTTAGAACAATCTACTCACGCTATTATGGTTTTAATTTATGAAGACTGCTAAGTTTTAGCATTGCTTTTTCCTGCTTAACGTTTCGTCGGAGGAGATGCCATTCCACATGCGATTAGAAACTGTCTTGAGTGAAAGAATTTGTCGAAACTCTGACAGCTGTCTTGTTGTAAATACAAATTTGGCAACGAATGCTATGAAAATGTATGTTGGGTTGCAGTTTGAGTTTGGTCAGGCTCATTATCACTCGTGGACCACGGTGTATATCGCGACCTGAGAACTATAAGGTTCTAACTAACATTTGCATTAAATTGATCAGTGATATCTCTTTAATTTATTAAGCATTTATTTAAAAAAATGGTAGGATATATTAAAATCATTTTGGCTTGTTAAAATATTAACTCACTTTTTTTTATACATGAAAATGTTTAAAAAAATCGCAAAACAGACAATTTAAATTTTCACAAAAAATCACTTAGAACCTTATAATTCTCACGTCGCGATATACAGGGTTTCCCAGAACTCGCGCCCCAGAGAAAAAGGGCTTATGGAGGCAACAATTCTGAACCAAAATTTTGAAATAATATTTTTTTAACTCAAAAAATAACCGAGATAAGACAAAAAAACTGTAGCCAATCCCGAAGCCGAACAGAATTTGAAAATTGGTAACTATGGACACATACTATCATCTATTGGCCAGTTAAGCATTAGACTCTCGTTGCCTAGGAAATTGTGATGGCCATTTACTCCACTTCTCGAAAAAGCTTTTGGGATTGGTTGTTAACTTTTTATCAGTTCTCGAATACTATTAAACTTAGTCAATTTTTGTTTTAAAATTTACCATCTGTATTGCTGTTGGCACCCTCCCTTGCTCTCTGGGGCGCGAGTTCTGGGACACCCTGTATGTATTACCCACTGGTCATTACATTGCAGTGTGTGTAACCATGGATTTACTTAGAAGGACAATCGTTTGTAATTTATAGATTACTATAACAGGAGTAGAAAAAAGTTATTATAGAATTTCATCTAATTGAATCCAAATTAAAATATGAATGTTGATTGTTGCTACGATCGTTGGAAAAATGTTGTAATCAACTCGTTTGTTAATGGGCGATTAATAATCTCAACTATTAAAGACACTCACTCGCTGACGCTCGTGCGTGCTTTAAACTGTTTCGATTATTAATCGCCTTCATTAACGAACTAGTTTATTAAATAACTATTATCGTTGACCTCTTATTAATGTCGATATTAATGAATCAGTTTGTCTGAAAAAGGATGCGTTAATGGGTGTCATTAACGCTCTCTTTTTCATTATGCAGCTCTTTTTGTAATTTTGACATTTTGTCATATGCAACCAGAAATACACACAGAAATAAAACAAAAACTACGGCATTATCTTCAACTATGTTTCTATTTCTGAATATTTACAACGAAATTATTAATACTACAATTATTTAAGGTTAAAAATGGAAGAGTTATTGCGCTGTGAACATCATTCACTTGCACTTTATCGAATTGGTTTGAGGTTATGTTCAGTTCCACTGAAGAAGTGGCGTTTTCAGTTAAAGGAATCTGGTCCCTGAAAGAAGTGGAAGTTGAGGTGGACGAAGTGGCTGTGTGTGTAGAAAATAACTGTTTTGAAATGTTTATTTTATTTTGGATCGAATCCTCGATGTAGCCCTCCGCAACTTTAGTTGATTTCCACCCCCCATGTCTTTTTATGGCCGCAAAATCAGCCCCTGAATCTGACAATATTGAGGCAGACGATCTGCGCAAGCAATGTCCGGTATAGAGTTGTGGTTGATCAAGTTTTAGAAATTGTGCAACTGTACATGGTAGTTTGGAAAATGTGTTAATGCCCACAGGGTTAGTGCTGCATTTATTGTTTCTGTAGTGTACAAAGAATCGTGTGTGTTTTGTATGCTTTGGTCTCAGTGTTACATATTTTCTGATTAATTTTAAGAATGAATTTTTATCGCTATCCACAATTGTAAAAATTCTTTTCTCTTTTGTTTTTGTTCTTAATCCTGGGATGGTAATTAAAAATTTTGATTCTAGGTCTTCAACATTACTGGTTTGTAACTCCAGAAGTTCATGCTTTCTTAGCGCCCCTGCTATTCCAAAAATTAGTGCGACCTATAAAGTGGTTTGTTATTACAAATTTAAATTTAAACCCTTTGTTTACCTTTATCATTAAGAACAGATTGGAGATTAGGAGCTTCTACAATGAATTGTAATACCTGTTCTTTTTCTAAAATTTTAGATTTTTTTGGTACATATCCCTCAGTCTGCCTTTTTATATACATTATCAATTTGTTAAAGTTTCCAATCTCAATATTGTTTTTTATCCAAAGAGTCGATTTTAACATCGAAAATTTTGGCCAAAGGCTCGCTATCAGACCTTTTTTTGCAATTTCCGAAAAATATGCCAGGAAAACGGGCTCTATGTAGTTGGTTATATCTTGCTTGGTACACCAGTCACAAAATTGATTGTAAGTCTTTTCGTAAACATCCCGACTTTTACTCGGTAATAAACTTGAACATGCTTTGGACCACTGCAGCCGGTAGGGTATTATCACAATTTTCCAGGTCCATAATTACGACTTCAGCAACAACTTTTTCAAAATGGTGACACTTGTTGATAAAATTTGCATGTCATTTTTTTCAATGGTAACTATGTTTTTTTATCATAATGATTTTTCCGTGAAACTCTTGCCCATTTTGTCACCCAAATAAAGGTATTGTGTGGTCAACGATAAAACGTTGTAATAAACTCGTTTGTTAATGGGCGATTAATGATCTCCACTATTAAAGACACTCACTCGCTTCGCTCGTTCGTGCTTTAAACAGTGTCGATCATTAATCGCCTTCATTAACAAACTAGTTTATTAAATAACTATTAAACTACAAGTTAACTCGAACTTCATGTACTAGTGAGTTAACTCAGAACTATTAATTTAGGACAATGGAAAAACACTTATGTGGTAGTTAACTATTAGTTAATGAAAACTGTAAGTTAACTAAAAATGGAAAAACCCAGCCTAAGACTTTTAAAAATCAAATTTTAAGTGAGAGTGACAATCGATGACAGTAGACACTTAACCAGTGGGCCAGTTGATTTATGAGTTTTTTGCATCGAGAATGAATTTTTAAGTATCCTAACAATTTAACGAAATTCTCCGCAATACAAATGCTCATCTAGCGTTATTTGTTGTTAGCCCGCTTGTCCTTTGCGTTAGTTAGACAATTTAAGTTTTCGAATATAATATTTTTATTGGCTGACCACGTGTGTTCCTGCAGTTTCCAGGCCTTAAATTGTATCGTCATTCCGACTGCACGGCATGTCGTCCATAATCAAAGAGCATAATCTCTCTACAGGCTTTTTTAAGTAGGCCACTTCGGCTAACAGTGGCTCTTTAATTAAGTTACCTAATAGTCCTTTATATTCTCCTACAAATCTTGAAATTGTGGTCCTTAATGGTAGTTTCACAAGATGTGTACGACAAAAATTGTATCTTTTCGGCGAACAATACCTCCAAATAGTACACATTCGGGCTGTCAATTCGGACCATTTTGGTACTGTTTTGGTGTAATTCTGAAGGAGGTCCAAAACAAATACTGCTTTTTCTTCTGAGTTGTTAACAACCAAAGCAACGATGCTCCTACTTCTTTGGAGCTGTTGTATAACATACATAGGTTATTAGGGATTATCTACTACTATACAGAGTGTTCCAGAACTTATGACCCAAGGTGGAGAGTGCTGACAGCAATACAGATGGTAAATTTCAAAACAAAAATTAATTAGGTTTAATAGTTTCGAGAAAGGATAAAAAATTAACAATCAATCCTGAAAGCTTATTCTTGAGGTGGAGAAGAGGCCAGCCTAATTTCCTCAGCGACGACTGTTCACCTGTCCATTGGATGTTAGTATGTGTCCACAGTTACCGATTTCAAATTCTCTTCAGTTTCGGTATTGGCTACCGTTTTTCGTCTTAACTCTATTATGTTTTGAGCGGTTTCGAAATTTTGATTGAGAATTATGGTCTCCATAAGCCTCTTTTTAGTAAATCAGAGTTCTGGTATAGCCTGTATTATACCTTCTTTAAAATACACATTATAAATAGCTATTATTCTTGGTAATTTATTATTAGGGCGTAATTTTACGTCAGCGGTCATTGTTGTGTTAAGTTGGGAGTCATTTGGCGGACTGAATATGAAAAAATAAAAATAAAATACAAGGGCTTTATAAATGTTTCTAGCATCAAGAAATTTGCCGCTCATTATAAATGTGGGTTTAGATTTTTCAACTGACATTTGTAGTTCACCTCAATCATAGAGATTTGAGAAAAAAACTGTTCTAGTTGTGGTTTAAAACTTGAAAATCAAAAATTTGGGCACAAAACATTATAAATAATTTTCAAAATAGTTATAATTACTATGAAGACAAAGCGGCAAAGTAGTGCACGGCAGGAATTCCAAAGCCACCCTTGATGATACAACTAACTGCAACTGACTTTTTATTTTTCCCCAATATTGCCATTCTAGAGCAGAATGTCGCTCAAACTGAACCTCATTTTTTCGTTGTCATACATTTGTAATATTTTGTGTGTTTTGAACACCAAGTCAACAGTTTTATACTACATAATTACATACTCGGAACCATCGTATAAGATTAAGACAAAATTGCATAGTTCACCAATTATTTCTTTTCCACCCACTAATCGAAGTTACACATCATTGAAAGTTCTGAATCGGAATATTCAGAAACATTTTTGCAACGTTTTAAATATTACTCGCGATTTTGAAGTTTTGTTACTGTCAAACTGTGGAATCTCCATGTTAGAAGAGAACTGCTTGTCTGAAAAATTACGAAAAGTTTCCAAAAGACTTGACATGAGTTCTAATAAATTGACAGTGATTAAAAAGGGGACATTTACAAATCTAAAATTAGAACATTTATACCTCGAAAAGAATTTCATTTCGAGGATCGAAGATGCTGCTTTTGTCAATTTAACGAATCTAGTTTGGATAAGCCTTGGTTTCAACCGGCTGGTTACTTTTAATTCGGCGGCTTTCATCAACATTTTACACCTCAGCGTCTTGTCTTTGCAAAATAACTATATTTCTACTTTATCTAAAGGTTTCTTTGGTCATCTGCAATTTCGATCTCCGCTGCTTGAGTTGTTGTGTAACAACATTTCTATAGTTGATAAAAATGTGTTTGATGAATTTAAAGTTGATGGTGTTATTCGTTTACAATTACAAGGTAACAACATCGAGGAATTGCCAGACAAGTTTTTTGATAACTACAATTTTTCCGATGTTAATTTAATTTACAATCCGTTGAAACGGATTCCTGTTTGTAGTCATAACTGTTCTGTGCAACGTGTATTTCACGATTGCAATTGCACGATGGCAACATTGCAAAATGATGGTCAAAATGGAAAAGTTTTTTTTGTAAAACGTGTTGGTAAAAGTATTTGCTCAAACAGACAAAGTGGTCAAGGGGTCATGTTGGAACATAGCGCTGTTATACATTTAGTTCTACTCGTTAACACTTTTAACATTTTCTTATATTTTTTTTAGGTGTTATTGCACGTGTATCTCAGGATTGAGCAATGAAATAAGAGGCTTTAATGTAAACTTCAAACAAAAAATGAACAGCTTCATTCGAATATTAGAAATCTGTTTTTGTATTAGGGGAAAGTCCTCCTATTTGGACCGGTTGCACTTTTTTCTAAATAAAACAATCTGAAAGTAAAAGACTTTTAATACAACTAATGTGGATTAACGATATTTCATTGATTTTCAATGTTGCGTAATTTTTTCACACTTTTAAAGCATCAAAGTTACTTGAAGGAGCACAACCAGTGTAAAATTTTGAAAAAATCAATTATTTTTTTTGCATACTTGCATAGTCCACACGTTTAAAAATAACATACAAAAATTTCAAATAAATATTTTAAATGGTTTTTCAGTTACCGCTGCTGATTTTAAATGGAGCACTTTGCATTTTTGAATTCTATATGCAAATTGAAGATCACTGTCTGTATAATGAGCTATACCTAAATTGCATAATTTCTGCAATATCTCGATTTTTCAAAAAGAATAAATAATTTGCATTAAAAAAAAAAAATATTTTTAATTTCCACAAAAAATTTTGTTTCTATAGACCAGCAAATTTCTGTATAAAGAATCCACATAAAATTTAATTGTTTCCATTCCAAAACACACTTAAAAAAATTGGAAACAAAAGAGTGAAAACACTTTTTTTTCTGTAATTTTAGTAGGACATAAGTGTTCAATACATAAAGCAAACGCAAAATTTAATTGTGCATCAGTATTATGATTATTTTCTAATTAACGTGGCGATTAGATTATAGGGTTATTTTGGCAAGAAAATTTTACTTCCGTTGTGCAATTTTTTTTAGAAAAATTAAAATATCTCTGAAATGGTTCAATTTAAGTATAGCAGATTATTCATACGGTCACCCTTAATTTGGATGTAGAATCTAAAAATGCAATAATACAGGGTGATTTTTTAAAAACGGCAGGCGTTGTAGAATTTTTAGTTATGAACCGATTTCAAAAATTTTAAAAACAAATTAAATGGTTTTTAATTTACTATAAACTGATGATTTTAGAATTTTTCTAATCGTCTTTTGCGCGATATTCAACTTTCTTATTTTAAATTGGCACCCATATTTTTTTGTTCATAATTTGAAAGATATTAATTTTCTTGATTCAGAAATATGTAATATTTTCTACTTTTACAAAAAATACTTTTAAAAAAATTATCAAAAATGAAAAAATTTAGGCAATAAAGTTAATAAAATCTAGGTGCGTGGTGTCAAATAACACAATACCATTATTGTAGTGTCAAAAAGCAGCAAATAACAGAAAGCATTGGCAATCTTTTTTGAAATTATTGATAACAAAAGACAATAATAATTTATTGGAAACTAGAACCAAATTAAAAGTTAAACTTTATGACTTTTTCCTGTTATTTCTTGAAGATCTTTCAAATCTATTCTGTTCTCATTTTTCCAGGATTATATGGAATCCATAATATGTAATATATTATATGAGCATATTATGAGACCTCTTATTTACATGGTTGACTTGCAACACGAGCGAGCTTGCGAGCATGTGGAGTAAAACAACCGAGTGAATAAGAGCCTTATCATGCGAGTCTAAGACTATGCTTTATCTACGACCACAAAAAAGTAGACTCGAACCTTATATTATTTCTGCAAGAAATTTAGGGTTATAGCTTTTGTCGGCTCCGCAATGTCCTTCACTTTAGAGTCCATGTTGTTGTTCTTGATATATTCTAACGCTACATGTTGTGTTGTTGTCATGGCGATCATAAAATGTACCCGAATAAATTGCAAAGATTTTAACCCCAATATCAGAAACCACTGTAGATAACAATTCTGCAAAAAAAACGAAATTCGAATGGGGCAAAACCCCCTCGGATTACGCTATTCGACGCTTATGGCACCGAATTCACCAACTATTTCCCAAAGACTGCAAAAACCGTTCGAACATAAAACGTTTAAGCTCGCTCTTATCATACTTGTTTAACTTTCGATTAATTAATGGTTCTAAAAAATTGCTTATTGCAAAACATTAATTTGTTTGAAATAAATTGGGCCTTCAAAAGGGCCGATCTTTATTTTGATTGGTTTAGAAGATGATTTTTTCCGATTCTCTTTGTGGATCAAACTGAAATTTCAATTAGAAACGAAGTAATGAAAAAGTTACTTGAAATAATAACGAAAAATGATCAAATGCCCTCATTAGACGATCCAATATAGTTTAATCCGTATAGAAAACAGTTTTTTAAACCTTTATTATTCACAACACTTCTGAAGAAAGCACTGACAAAGAATAAAAAAATCTAACTCAAAATAATCCAAATTTGAACATTTTGTCACTGTTACACCCACATTTCTCTACCACGATTAATGTTAAACTGACTGGAACTGAAACTGGAAGACATTTTTTGCCAGTTGTTTATTAGCGTTTTTATTCTCAACTTTTTGATGGCCTGAACTGAACTTGATAATGAACCGGCCTACCATAATAGACTTCAGTGGCGCCCACGAGTTTCTGCAGAAAACTTTAATCATTTTTTTCTCGGAAACGTTGACGTTTTGGAACGCGAAATCTAGCTTTTATGTCAAACTGCGTGGTCTGATATTGGAATTGCACTTTATTCTAAATATTTACATAGAGATATGAAATCAATATGGTGAGTTGAATTCTCATAAAAATATTATAAATTATATAAATTATCTGACAAATTCCCGATTACAGAATTATTATTATGATCTACAATCTCCAAAATTTTTAAAAGTTTAAAATTTTTCAGATAAACAAAACAGTCTTTGCGAACGTTTATACAAATTCAGGAAACGTTATATTCCTTAAATTATCAGAAACAATAAAATGTGAATTTATTTTTGAAAAATGTACATACAAATCCAGCTCCAGAGTCTTTTGCAAATTTGAGCATATGGGCGATTTGACTTTCGTAAAACTGCTTTCAAGATTCCTAAAAAACTTTCAAAAGGAAAACAGCTGAGTTCATTTAGTACATTTTTAGTGTTTTTAACATCATCAGTGATGTGAATTAAATTATGAACATTGTATAGGCAAGATTGTAAACCGTATATTTCAGCACATTTTTCCACAAAGTATTGAAGCATTTGTCTGGACGTGTCTATAAATGATGTGTTCAAAAAAGTTTCGTTTAATAAAATTCTTAAGCTACAGTGAAAAAGAAGACAATGTTTCTATTCGCTGCCCTACACGCAATTTAACCTTAGGTTTTTCTTCACAACCGGTAATCCAAAAATTCAACAATTTTCTCATCGCATCCAAACAGCAAAGATGCATATAATCTAAAACAAATTGATTCATAATATTAAAATTGGTCAGTTGTAGAAAAGGCGAGTCTGAAATATGATGTCCAGGGAAACTTTTTGCAGAAAAATTTTAGTGCGTTTTTTTTTCACTGTTTGAATTCAAGTATATGAGACGTCTGTTAATGATTTCTCCTAATTGAACACATCGTTCACATCCATGTCTCCCATTATGGCCTTTAATACATTTAAGAAACGCTCTTGCTGGTGCATCGCAAGATATGCATAATATTTCTACATTTATTTTTGTTTTGTATTTTCAACCTGCAATTTGACTTAACAATGGATTCAACAATCCGTCCTTTAATACAATCGAATAGTCTGAATATGTTAAAGTGCTCACACAATTCATCGATGGTAGTTTAAAGTTCAACACTATCAAATTTTGGGAAAATTTTGTCATCATCGCAAATCAAAACTCAAGGCGGGAATTTATGAAAGTAAATGTAAAGATTGTGATCAGAAAGATATTAGGCAAACAAGGTCAATTTTGAAATGAGTTAAAGAACCTCAAGCTCACATCAAATTTGGAAGGTTCGAAAAATCATGCGTTGCAATACATGTTTTTAAAAACAAAATCAAAAATTTTAATTAAAAATGTAAACAATTGTAAATTTCTAACATTTACAAAAGTCTAGAAATATTAGGAACAAAAATGTATTAATGAATTCACACAACGAAACCATCCCCTCCTCCTCCCTCTACTCCCTTCTACTTGCTCCAAAGGTGAGGGGTCGACACGTTTTTAGTATTATAAGGATGAATTATTTGTTAGTTTTGAGTTTAATCATCGCTTTGATAATTGTTATCAAAACGCACGTCAGCATTTTTTAACTAAATTTGGTGTTGGGAATAAACTGTATTTTTGATAAGCCTTAATTGTTGCGAATTCAGATCACTATGAACGCTGGCGTCGATTTCGTTATCTTTACCATCACTCTGCACGGTCCCAATATTTATTCAACTTTTTTCTCCTGATTACACGTCATAGATTGATGCTTGCTATAAATTGCCCTCACAAAACCAAATCAAACATATTCATTAAAAGTGTCTGAGTAGAATCAGAAAAATGAGAGGTTGGGTGCAACAACCAGGTAAATAAATTTTTTATGAAAATGAATTAGTTATCACTGACAGTGAGTGGTGCATCCGTATGGTTTTGGTAAATACAGTATGTTAATTTTATCATCAACTAGACCTCCAGAAATCTAGATGAATTTTTTTAATTTACGTCAGTCAATCGTTTTTTGGTCAGCTAATTTTATCGCCTTTATAATTATTGTTGTTAGATTTATTTGAAAAAATTTAGTAGCCATCTAGTTTCTGTACCAAACTTTAAAAAATCGATCTTGTTTTCTTGTTTGTTTTTTTTTTAATTATTAATTTCACCACCTTTGCTTTAGCTGAGATTGGTGAGACGACTTACTCCACGCACTTCCCGTAAATTAAATGCGTTTCAGCTATTTCGCCCACAGAAAAACCGTGATAATTCATGATGGAAATCAATAATGTTCCCGAACGACGACAATGAACTAAAAAATCTATTGTGTTTTTGCATGAGTTCAAGAAACAGAGCGCATGAAACTTATCGCAAATAAACATTTTTTGTAACACAAGTGAAATTTTGATGGAATTTGCTTATCAATATCAATTTATGAATGCATAAACAAACGGGCGTTCCCAAAAAACATAGGATCTCAAAACTAAAATTATTCTAGCTCATTTTATTTATGTACTTTTTAAATATGGCAGCGATAATCCCAAATGCACAAATTGTGTGCTTTTCGTGATAAGGAATAGATGCTAAATTTTGTTCCTCAGGTCACTACTGGCGCGATTTCTGTGGTGAAATTCCAGTAGATGCTGTAATCGGTGGAGAATACGAAAAAGGAAAAAACGTTTATATAATACAAGGATATGTTCCAAATGGAGGAAATATAGTGGGTGGTCTTGTTGAAGGTGCAAGTGATGTTTATGTCCAATATAATGGAGAAATACTTGTTAATGACAGTAAGGTACACAAAAAGATGTTGTTTTTGGGGTGTTTTTAATACATTTGTGCAAATGTAGGTTCTTTGTGGACACCAGCAGAACTTCGATTGGATTTCAACAAATCGAAATCAGCTACGGAATGATCTAAGAGGCAGAAATCCCGTTATTGGTGGGCATGAAGATGAACAAAAATACCTGTACGTGGCACGACGTGTGGTAAATGGAAAAACTTACATAGGGAAAGTCGGGAGAGATGAAGGTGCTTATTCAGAACTGTTTTATGGGGTAGACAATAACCGCGCGACTATTGTTCAAGAGGATTACGATATTCTTGTATATACAAAATAAGTCAAGGTTTTGTCATTTTATCTGTCTTTTGGCATACTTTTAAGCCTTACAAAAATTTTAATATTTCATGTATAACGTACACTATAAGCATAGAGGTTAGGAACCATTTAAAATTTGAAGTAAACATTGCACGGATTGTTTTACCATTTTTAACAATTATAGAGCAAAATGTGTTTCCCTTGGTAGCTCATATTTTCTTGAAGTTTACTTATTAATAGTTTATTTGTAATTTATGTAATAAACAACATGTGAAAAAATCTGAATTTAAAATAGTTATGATTTTCCGCTCTTTTAGAAATTAACGTCAAAATTACTTTCTTCTGGTTATCTCCTGGCAAGCAGAGACGAGATTCAAATTTAAATTTCCCGGCACGGAGTACCCTCCAAATGAGAAACTAGAAATAAGAGAAACAGACAAATAAGTTGATTCAAGGAAACTAAAAATTTGAAATCTGAGGAATTTGCAGATAAAAAATTTAAAAGAAGGTAAGAAATTGAGAAAATAAAAATTATATCAATATTGAAATAATAAATAATAATTTCAAAATGATAAAATGTTTAAAAAAGCAGAGTAATAACATCAAAAGAATGCGGGCAATGGAGAGACTAACTTTCTAATTTCTGTCCTTTTTATCTTAATTTGTTTTTTTAGTTTTCTAGTGCTTGTTTATGCTAGGTTTCGCAGTAATTTTTAGTTTTTTAGATATTTATAGTTTTTCTTCTTATGGCAGTTACTTTTGCACTTGTTTTTAAAACAATGTTTCTTCTGAGTTTTAAAACTTTCTTATTATATTCTGAATTATTTACTTTTTTAATTAATTATTCAGTTCTTTCATTTTTTCGGTTTTATTCTAGGGTCTCTCAGGACTAAAAACCTAAGAAACTAAGAAACTAAAAGCCAGTTTACACAATAATTTAACTGAAATGAAGTAAATCTCGCAACTGATTTGATGATTGCTGACAGTTGATTGGCGGAAAAATGATCACATGTGACTTTAACATGATGTAAAGTATTTAATCGAAATTAACGATTTAAGTTAGCTTCTGTAAATCGGCCTTAAAAGTCTGAGAAGCTAGGAAACTGTGAAACCGATTGTAAAACAAGAAAATAATGGTTTGCAGATGGAAATTGGTTTTTATGGTAGGGTTAAGTATGCCGCAGTTAAGTATGCCAACAATGGAGCAATACCGCAAGTATTATATACCATATGAGCAAAAATATTTTAAATAAGGGGAGGCTGTGCGCAAGCTTTTGTTCTGAAAGCGTCTGTCGTGTTATCTATTGACACAACTAAAAGATTTAAATGGAAAAGTTTACGCGCCTTGTAAACGGTCAGTAGTTGCATGGTTGCAAATGAAAAGTCCCTGTCGTACCAAAAGTAACAAAACAAAAGTTAAAAAAGTTAACCTAAAAAAATCGTTGATTCAATTGTGATTTCATTTATTTTATTTGAATTAATAACAAGAAACATTAACTGTTGAAAATGGCCACCATTTTCTTGCAAACATAAATTAACTCGCCGCTTCATGTTTTCAAATGCATTCTGAAGCATCAGCGGTGTAATGAGTGCACATTCTTCCGCAATGCGGTTTCTTAATTCAGGTAATGTTTGTATGGGATTTCTAAAAACTCTGTTCTTCAAGTGGGGAAAAACAAAAAAATCCAAAATAGTGAGATCTGGAGATCTTGGTGGGTATTCGGGGATGCAACGTAAGCTAATGAGCCGATCGTCGTAAAACTCTCGCAAATAATTAAGTGTTGCAGGGGTTGTGTGGGCTATAGCACCGTCTTGCTGGTAGAAGCCTTCTTGCAACTCGTCATCGTGGACTTGATTAACAAACGCATTGAAAATCTCTTCCCGATACCTTTGCGCGGTCACCGTTTGTTCAAAAAATATGGGGCCTATTAGCCGCCTACGTGAAACTCCAATCCATATTCCAATTTTTAAAGGATGCAGAGGGGTTTCTCGGAAAGTGTGTGGATTGTCTGAACTCCACATACGCATAGTTTGAGAGTTGATGTACCCTGACAGGTGAAACCAGGCCTCGTCCGTAAAAAACGTCAAGTCCAAAAGGTCGTTGTGATTTGCCATGTGTTCATTAAACCATTGACAGTATAAAACACGGCGATTAAAATCTGCAGGCAATATTTCATGGTAAGACTGCATCTTATATGGAAATAGTCCAAGGTCTTTTTTAACAATTGTTCTGCAGGTTCCATATGATAAACCGACTTCCTGGGACACTCTTCGTAATGAAATTGTTGGTCTATCGTTCATGCGTGCTTGGACATTTTCGATGTTTTCGACCGTCCGTTTTGTTGGTCGACCAGAACCTTCTCTACGATGTACGCTTCCTGTTTCTTCAAACAGTTGCACGCAATTTCGCACCATATTAAAATAATCAGCATCCAAAAATGCAACGCCGGGAAACTGCTCTCTAAATTCATCCATAGATGCTCTTGTGTTGTAAATCCAATCCCCATTTACGCGAACACCAGTGCGAAAGTAGGATTTAATTGCAAAGATCTTTTGTTCTTGAGTGAATCCCATGTTTAACAGTTAATCACAACAATCACACAAATTAATTTTAAAATGTCAAATTTTGACACACTATTTTATAAAAAGCATACGAATTAATCAACGACAAATTCATTTGTTTCCCATGGCCTCCCCTTATCTAAAATATTTTTGCTCATATGGTATTATTACATGCCCTTGGTCTTGCCCAGGTCCGTATTGTGCAGTGAAGCGTAATACTAACACAAAATTTTAAAATTCTCGTACTTTGAAAAATTAAGTAAGTTTTTGTAATCTAGAATCATTCATACAGTTTGATCTTTGGATATGTGATATGTAGGTACTTTAGAGTACCTATATTTAACCTATTGGTTCTTAATTATCTGATAATGCGTTTAGAAATATTAAATATTGTCGTCATCAATCTGTAGCAGAATTTATTGTGACAAATTTTTGCCGTTTCACTTTTATCTGTTGAATGATGGCACCAACACTTCCTATTACAACGTAATTAGTAGTACTCACAGTAGGTAAACAATCCCGGCCCTGTGGAATATCGGAACAATATGATCTATTGTGGGTACGGTCAGTCCTCGGTGGTTTGTGGTAATGACTAGATAAGTTTGCCATCAAAACCAATCTCTATCTGCAAAACTTTAAAAAACTAAGCAACTATGTACTAATAAACTAAAAAACGAAGAAACTGAGAAATTACCAAAGTGGTGTGAGAAACAAACTCTGAAACAAGACGCTTGCATCTCGTATACAGAATGGTCAAACTGGTAGCTAAGACAAATTCAACGCATATAGCACTTACATATGGTCAACACATTTTTTTCCACGTAACGACTAAACGAATGTTTAACGTTTTCATAACGCGTTCATTATTGCAGTCTGCAGTGCTATGGTTTCTTGCGAGATCAATGCTTGTGTGAATCTTCACAGAAAGCCTTCAAATCGGCTTTTCGCAACAGCAATCCTGCTGCTTAAAAAGGTCGATAAAAGCTAAGCGGGCGCTACTCCTCATTTATTTTGAATACCATATTTCAAGGTTATATTTTGTGAAAATTGTGGATACATTTCAAAACAAAAATAGAATAAGTTTAATAGTATTTGAGAACTGATAAAAAATTTACAACCAATCGCGAAAGCTTATTGGAGAAGTGGAGTAAAAGGCCAATGGATGATAATATGTGTCCATAGTTACCGATTCTGCTATTCAGAGTTGTCGGCATGATCAAGATTTTTGATACATCTTGTTTATAAAAAGAATAAGAAATTTTTATGTCGACCAATGGGTGGACTTGGCCAAGTTCGACTTATTTATCAAATAAGTTAGGAACAAATGCTCAAGTTGTGACTATGAAACCGTATGTGCATAATAATTTTCTCTTCTAATAAGATTTACAGTAGAACTTCTATTATCCGGAAGCTGGATTATCCGGAACACTGGTTTAAAAAAAAACACGTGGTGAAAGGTTTTCTGTTATCGCTTCAGATTACTGGTCTTACGTCAATAAAAAATGCATACATTGTTCCTATATATACAAGTTTAACTTTAATAATATGTATAATAATCCAAGTTTTGCATAATTTTTTGTGTTTTTTCATATATTCTATTATCCGGATGACTTCTGCAATAATTAGTTCGGATAATCGAGGTCCTACTGTACTTCATTAAGTTTGTTCACATGAGAATTACTTTTTTTTCGACTATGAATCAATAACGTCGTCTTAAGCAATGTCAGCATTGAAAACTGGAATTGTATGATTATTATTTACTTTATTTCTGCAAAATTTGATGCCGTCAACAAACGCGAATGAGAGGCAAAATTAAAAAACGATGAAATGCCAAAATTGGACAAGTTGCAAAATTTTATGGCCAATCGGTAACCAGGCGTTTGAATTAATGGAAGTCATTGCACGCGTTGGAGCAGACGAGTCCATGTGCAAACACGGCAAAAATTAATTACTTAATGGCTAGCAATAATTTAAATCCGCTTGTCAACTTTCCAACTAGAAAAGACAATCAATTGTACATTTTAACAAATATAAATCAAAATTTCTGTAAAAGAATTCCTGTAGATCAGATGTTATCGAATCACGTAAGAATTTTTCTAGAATTAACTATAGGTCAGTCTCCAGATAATAACAAATAGATAATGTATTTAGGCCTATAACAACTAATGATAAAAATTTGCTATGTTACCTACTATCAAACATTGACTGGACACTTATAGGTAATGTTGCTGATAATATTGAACACAAATTTCAATGTTTTATTAAGATAATAATTAGTGATAACATTGTTCTTACCTCTCTTGAGCGAAAAATAAAAATAAACTTATTTGTAAAAGTTATGAGAGGTTTACATTATCTTACAATTATAGATAAAGCTCTTCAAATCGAGGACCTGTACATGTTGACATCTTAACCCTTAACTAACGCTAATTATTATTATCGTTTTCAACCTATAATAGTAATGTAGCCTGATAAAATTGATGTCAAAAAATCACAAATAAATTGCTGAGAGAATTCAACTCACCATAAATTCGACCAATCAGAGAAATTTCTTTTTTCAAATAAACCAATTACAGCAAACTTTTTTTGGTGAGAATTCAACTCACCATAGATTCGACCAATAAGAGACATTTATTTTTTCAAATAAACCAATCACAGCAAACTTTTCTTGGAAATTTTCACTAGTGAAGTTTCCGTGGCAATTCCACGCGAAAATACCACGCAAGCTGTCAGTTGCTTGTCAGTTCGTTGAATTCTCATGACGAATATAACTCGGGAGCCCGAAATTGTGGGAAATTGTGGGAAATTTCGCGCCCACTCGTTATATTACTTATGACAATTCCACGCGGAAATACTACGCGACAGAGTTGCTTGTCAGTTTGTTAAATTCTCATAACGAATATAATCATCCCGTTTAAGAAAAGTGGACGAGAATTTGATAGAATCAAATCCAGCCGTTCAATTTTTTTCTAATTGATGACAATCTTGGAGTTGAAATCAAAACAACAATTTTATGAGTCGTACAAAAATAATCTTATGGGTTATCTACCATAACGTACACACGATCAATTCTAAGCGGCAACTTTCCGATTGGGAGTTTCCGAAAAGTATTCATGTCATCTGTCTATAATTTCAGTCTCTGTCGCTAAAATTTGAATCTTCTATACACTTGATATTATGGTTTTTATCCTTCTTTAAGTTTTTAATTGTTCTGAACAATAACTTGGCGTTTCTTTTGCTATTTTCTTCCATTTTGACGCCAAACGTTTCCCACTTCTTTGTCTTGACTTCTTGTACTTTTTCTTTGACCTTCTTCCTTTGTGTTTTAGACATCTCATAGTTGCTGTTCGTTTTACCGCTAAAGTACATTTGCCACAATCCTTTTTTTTCCCGGATGTCTGCTTTTAACTCTTGGCACCACCATGAGGTACATTTAGCACTCTTCTTACTTATCGATCCACAAACTTCGTCCGCCGCCCAGCATACGTTCTCTTCAAATATTTTCCATACCCTTTCTATGTCTTCCACCATCCTCCAATTTGTACTTTTCAGTTTATTGTCTAGCTTGTTTTCATATGCTGTGCAAACATCGCGTTGCAGTAACTTAGGTACTTTTATAGTTGGTTAACAATAACTCTCTATTGGTGTGAATTTTTATTATAAGTCATGATCTTTCTTTAGTTTTGCCATAATCAAATAATGTTCAGAACCAATTTCAAATCCTCTTTTGACAATTACATCGAAAATATTTTTTTTATGTTCATTTTGTACACGCACTAGGTCTATCATAGACTTCTCTCCACGGCTATTCATTACACGTGTATATTTTTGTACCTCTTTATGATCATTTCATATTATTGTTGTTACAACATTCTATGACTCGTTGACCGTTATTATTTTTATGGGTCTCACCATATTTACCCACGGGGTGACCAATGTCACTGCTGGTTCTTACTCTACCGCTAAAGTCACCCATTACTAAAACTTTGTGGTTAATACCATTCATTTCATCCTGTAGATGATTCAGAATATATATATTTTTCATTTTTAGTTTTAATTTCTGAAGGTTCTGTTGTCAGGTTGTCCAAGGTCTATTATCAGTGCCCTTTCTGAGACATGACATATTTAGTGATTTGATGCATATGTGATTTACGTATTATGACATAAGATTTGGGGTCGACTGATTAAAGCCATGTGGTTTTAGGCTAACTGGGGGTTCGAGGGTGTCGAACCGCCCATTATGTAAATCCTGGGTGAACCCAGGGCAAACATAGGGGAGAGGGTAAATAAGTGCGAACAATGACCGTCTTTTGTTTGGTAGTATTTCAAAAACACCCGGTATTGAATACTTTGTTTACCAATTTCTAGGTGCAAAAATGAAATCCTAAAATCCTCATTGCTGCATAAACAATAACTCCATTCCGTACGCGTTGAAATTGACAAACCTCTTTCCTAATATACAGGGTTCGGTAATACTTGTGCCCATCTCCAAAATCGACTTTAATTTTAAAGATAAAATTTTGGAAATTTGAATACTCTCATAGTTGACAAAGCTTTAGAAGCTGACGTAAAAATTCGTTTTTTATCTCTGATAGTTTTGGCGTCGCGAGGCCTTAAAACTGTAATTTTTAGCTAATTGTTGAGGGTTTGTAAAATCAACCGCTAATTTTTTTTTTTCAATATAAATGTGTTATATTTCAGTTGTCATTTTAGATTTAATGCAAATTGTATTGGAAATTTGAGGAAAAAATGCTTTTTATTAAGTTAGTTTTCAATTTCATTCCGTCATAATTGGGAACTACGTTTACACTCAACTGTCAAGATCTTGTGTCACAAATGTCATCGAATCTTTGATTTACTTAAGTTTGTAACAAAAATCTTACTTGATGTAATTGTCGCTCTGTCGATGCTCGTGATAATAAAAATGGATCTTCATACAAGATAATGAAATGATTTGTGAAATTTTGTCGTAAACGTGGTGTAATGAGAACTATTTTTTGCGGTTTCTTATAGACCTCAGTGGCGCCCACGAGTTTCTGCAGAAAACTTTAATAATTTTTTTCTCGGAAACGCTGACGTTTCAGAGCGCGAAATTTAGCTATGATGCCATGTAACCCACTTTGCTCCTCGAGCCACGACTACCCCAGTGAAGAAGGGTGGGTACGATTAGCTGGAAGGGTGAGCGCCACGAGTTTGAAGCGTGACCACGAGTCCAGGGAACTACCCAAACCCGAAGGTAGTACGACACGAGGAAACAAAATAAAATAACTTATTATCAGCACAACGTGTATTAAAATGTAGGCGGGTGGTGATGGGAAATAACAATAATATCCAAGTGATTAATGCTACTAACAAGTCAGAAACAAGGACCTAATCTCGTTGGGCGAACTTACGGCGAATGCGACACACGCGGACAGCTGTCAACGAACGCAACAGATATTCCCGAGCAGATGGAGTACCGCTCCCGAGATTACGCTTACAAGAAAATAATCAAATTAAATTTACGACCGAAAAGTGCGGGCATACGATATCTACTTAACGGTTAAGTTAGTGAACGGTGTCGAAGTCCCTGGCAATGACGTTCCTAGGACGGCGAAGTCCGGGTTGTTCCTAGGATAGCGACGAACCACTAAGAGGTCTATTTTGTAACTCATAACGATCTCGCTAAAGCATCGTTAACTTACGATAATCGTTCCTATAACGATTTTGGTACCTAGACCAATTTTGTAAGATGTATCGTCTCGTTAAATAGCGATCTTATCGTTAGAATGTCATTGTTCCAAAACGATAGGCCCTAGTTCATCGCTCAAAGTGTTAAAAAACGTTACATGAGAATGGAAAGAAACATTTTAGCGCAAATATTAGCGGAACTAGAGAGAAGGTAAGTGTAATAATGTATTTTTTGATTTGGTTGTTATAATTATTTTATTTTAGGGAAAGAGCTAGAAATTTGTCACGACTTTTGAAAGACATAAATGACCCTTTCTTCATTCCAGAAGAAACTTTTAGGAGAACCTACCGGCTATCAAGAGAAGCGGCGAGAGATGTATTCCAAGAAATATTGCCGCGAATGGAACGAGGAAGAAGAACAACAAAGACTCCTTCAGTTGTCAGATTTATGCTCTCACTACACTTCTTTGCCCAAGGAAGTTACCAAAAATCTGTAAGCAAAGACCAACACTGTCCAGTCTCGCAGAGTGTGGTAAGCAAATCTCTGAAGGAGGTCACAAATCTTTTAATGGAAATTGCTCCAAGATATGTACAGTTTCCTAGAAATGTACAAGAGATTGTTGCTGTGAAAGCGGGATTTTACGAAAAGTTTGGATTTCCCGGTGTAGTAGGATGCATTGACGGGACCCATATTCTGATTGCTCCTCCTCCCGCAGAACATCCTATCCATCCTGGCAGAGTATACGTAAATAGAAAGAATACTTATTCAATAAACTGCCAGCTGATATGCGACTCAAATTTAAAAATTTTAAACTTCAATGCTCGCTTTCCTGGATCGGTTCATGATAATGCAATTTGGATGATGAGTGGCGCTAAGGAAATTATGAGAAACAATTATATGCAAGGCGATAGAACAACATGGCTTTTAGGAGACTCGGGATATCCTTTAGTCCCGTTTCTGTTGAATCTGATTATTGGAGCTAAAAATAATACCCCAAAGGGCCGATACAACAGGGCACATACTCGTACGAGAAATTGTGTTGAACGTTGTATTGGTGTGTTAAAGTCATACTTTCAGTGCTTGCACAAAGACAGAGTTCTGCATTACTCACCAGAAGTTGCAGGAAAAATTATATCCTCATGTGTTGTTTTACATAATATCTTGCGCATCAGAAATATCGAAAATGACGATATCAACATTGTCTATGACGATGAGAATAATGAGAATGACGAACTTCAACACGAGGAAGACAATTTACTTCACGAAGGGCGTATCACAAGAAATAATTTAATAAAACATCATTTTCAATAATGTATTTATTAATCTATTTTTTCATTACGTTACATTAAAAGTCAAAAACTACATCCGAATATTTTAATTTTAATTCTATTTCTTTTAGAAGCACTTCTCGTTTTTTTAAGGCAACTAATTCTTTTAAACTATTATTTATTTCAATTAAATTGGTAGTTTTTTTTGGTGTTTTTTTCCACAATGGATTTTAATGAAGAGGTCAATGTGGAATGTTTATTTGGAAGTTTTTTGGGAGCGGGTTTCATTTGGTTTTTTTGGTTTTGTTTTTTTGGTGGTTTTTTTCCACAATGGATTTTAATGAAGAGGTCAATGTGGAATGTTTATTTGGAAGTTTTTTGGGAGCGGGTTTCATTCTGGAAGTCGAAGGAAGTGGCTCGGCAGGCGGTGTTGTTAAAGCCGACAACGCAGGAAGTTTTGGTTCAACAGGATTAGGGTCTACACTGATATCAGATTCCTCATCACCTAGGGCTTTGGTAAAACAAATGATTAAAAAACGAAAAAGAGCTGTTATATCTCTTTGGGATCAAATTTTGAATCAATCGGTTCTCATACTTACATTGCGGTACACCTAATTCTGATACAGCTTCCAATCCTGCTACAACAATTTTTCCGGTTATACCTAGAAGTCGTTGCTCTAGGTTTGTCAAACTCGCAGCAGCTTCCCCACCTCCAGTTCCTCTTTCGTACAATCGTAAGTTCCGTGCCTTCTTCCGAACATTAAATTTCCAATCGGCAAATCTCTAGATCCACCAGTAACATTTTTTTAAATATGTAGTGTTCAAATGACTAATTACACAACCTCCCTCCATTGCTTAACACTTTTCTGTGGTCCCCCCATTGAATTCAGCTTTTCCGCTAACGCGTTCCACATCTCTTCTAAAATGTCTGGCTTGTCTGCCATAAATTTCTGTGTCCTAAAAGTAGCGTTTCCTTCCAACTCTTCAACATATAGTTGGTATTGCTGTTGGGTTATGCGTTGGGCCCTTTTGCGTTTATCCATAATCCCGTTAACCTATGGAAACTGTATTTCGCGTCAGTATGATAATTTTTATGTTTTTCATTCATAATCAATGAATACTTACATCTTTACGCTACCAAATTTTAACCGGCAAAACACTGTCAACTGTCAATAATCACGTGTCAAAACAAATTCAAATACTACCAAACCTAAAAACGTTAGATTCATCGTTATGTTAACGATTTCAAGACTTTACGATTACGATAGTGTTTATGAAATTAAAAAATGTTACAATCTCGCTAAATTGATTTTACGATTGCTTCTAACGATAATTGTTTAGGAACGAGATCGCTCTGGAGCGATTATTTACAAAATAAGGATGCCCACGATGACGGAAAAACAGCACAGCTCGTCCCAAGCCAGAGCGACGCCGATGAAGTGGGGAAAACGAAGAAGAAGAAGAAGAAGAGGAAGAAGCCTGAATAACCAAAAGTGCGATCAGCGCTGTGTCCCTTCAGTTAGAAATATTCACCTTTGATGGAGGGCGGCTTCAAAGTGGGTGAAACGTGGTGTTCCCAAAAATCACAAAACCCAAAATTGGGCCGCAGAAATCACAACCGGCTTGTGCCGCAAGTGAGCCTCCGTATAACAATTTCCAAAAACCACGAGGATGGCTCACATAACCACCGATTTCTGCACCCACAATCACCACCACTTGTTAGAGTACCAAAACTAAGATGACTGCCGATCCGGTACTCATTTCGCGCCCTCCGAAAACCTCTATAAAAAAGGGAAAGTACGTCACGACGGACGGTACTACCAACCTTTTATAGCCAAAAGAACTAGTTGACTCAGATGACAGTAGTCAAAAGTGAGGTTATAGGGTTTGTTTACAACGCGAAAACACGACACAACTAAGGTATAACCGGAAATAAACACTAAACGAAACCAAAAGAACACAACCAAAACATGGACACTAAAACTGAGGTGACTGGTGTCCAAGCAGCCACCCCTGGAGCGGGTAAAAGAGGAATGTGGTGGTTGCTTGGCTCCAACAAACAACTTCCCCAACTAAGCCAAAACTAACCGCATTGTTTCAGCGCTGGAGGATTCCTGGATGATGCTGGACCTCTAAAAGTAGTGTTACTTTGGGAGACTTCTACTCCCGCCAGAGTTTAGCGTCGGCGCATTCTCCAGTCCCGCCAACAGAGCTTAACCACCCTAAACTTAAGATGACGCTAAAAATCCCTTACACAAATTCGTACCGTTACAGCCAAACTGCTTTGTCTGATATTGGGGTTAAAATCTTTGCACTTCGAGTACATTCGAGTACACCCTGTATAATAAATAAAAAAAGTACAAAGGTAGCATAAATCCTCTCAAATTTGCCGTCGAGCTCCACAATTTTCACAACTTATGACCTCGATCGGTGCGATTTCAAATAAATGAGTAGGTAGTACTTCTCATTTATTTTGATATTTCAAGGTCATAGTTTTTGAAAATTGTGGAGTTCTACGGCAAATTTGAGAATATTTTTGGATTGGATTAAACATAAATGAGAACTTTAACACTCCAGTGACCAGTTCGTGCTTCAATTCAATACATAAATCCTCTCAAATTTGGCGTAGACCTCCACAATTTTCACAAAATATAACCTTGAAATGTGGTGTACAAAATAAATGAGGAGTAGTGCCCGCTTAGCTTTTATCGACCTTTTAAGCAGCAGGAATGCTGTTTCGCAAAGCCGAATTGAAGGCTTTCTATGAAGATTCACACAAGCATTGATCTCACAAGAAACGATAGCATTGCAGACTGCAATAATGAACTAGTTATGAGAACGTTAAACATTCGTTTAGTCGTTACGTGCAAAACAAATGTGTTGGCCATATGTAAAGTCCGTTTTTTTATTAAACCACCAACACCGCACTCTCCCAGCACTTTACAACCGGCAACACCGTCGATGGTGACTTTTGGTGATAAAATCAAATAGGTTAGTTGCCTAATTGACAATTTGATAACACAAAACGGCCTTTCAGGCTGTGCAGAGTCTTTTCACCATTAAATCATTTGATTTGCAGTCCAACAGGCTGTAAAAGAAACGTTTTTAACGGAAACACTTGTGACGCAATCTCAGGCCTAGCGCGCGTTTTGGGTACCGGGGCTTCAAGAACCAAAAAAATACCAGAAGGGCGCCACGGGTTTTCGGTACCAAAACTCAGCGCCACTAGGCTTGTTAAAAATCCGAAAACTTACCTTATTAGTGTATAGGTGGTTGAGAGGAGGAACAACAGTAAACAGAGATTTAACAAAAGTCTATATAATGACTAACGAGGTTGAAGTGACAAAAGAACAAATGTGAATCGTTACAGTCTAAACAAAATACTATAAAAACAATGAATTATCAACAAAAATACAAAATATTCAAATTAACGCAGTTTGACCGGTTAGCGCTTTGACTGCTCGGCGCAATCACCCACCGTTTAGGCGCACTTCGCGAAAATCGCAGCTGCAAATTTCGGCCTCCGCTCGCGCCCGCGACAAACAAGTGACAAACCGGCTCGGCAATCAATCGATCTTAACTACCCCAAATTTGAATACCTGTAAGATTTTACTGTCTGAAGGACAAAGGAAAAATTAAACTTAACGTCTGAAGGACCTAACACACAAAAAGAAAGAAAGATTAAAACTAACGCGTCTGAAGGACGAAATCAAGTATGGTGTTCAAAATTGGCCTTATCTCAAATCTCGCTGGGACGTCTTCTGGCGGATGCGTCCGGCTGGTTCGACTCCTCGCCCTTCTGCACCCACGGACCACTCCTGGAATCGGTGGAGCCGAGATGGAAGATATTCAACGACGTTGCCCAGATAACACGGAGACGAGATAGATACGAGATACAAGGGTGAGAGAGAGAGGCCTGTAATTACAGAACTTACTTCTGGGTCCACAAAAAAACTATAATCCTATCACCGATCAGAACACGTGGACACGAAGGAAAAACCAAAACCGGCACAAAAATATAGAATTACGAAGAGTGGACGATCACGGAGTGCTTACAATGGGGATGATTTTTACCTTTGGATGGTGGGCGGCCTCAAAGATTTACTGTCTTGGGGTGGTTCCGGAACGCTCAAAATCCGACCGCAGTCGAGGGCACTTCCCTGGCCCAAACTAGGGTATTCTGCTGTTAAATCCGACGTCGTCGTTTGCCACAAAAGGTCTTCACTACACACAATTAGTACTTTTAAGGCTTTTCTACAGCGTTTCTCCGGATACGTTCCTTCCAGTACGACCACCAAAACGGAAAAGAAAGAAGACCAAGGTGAAACCTCCCACTCACGATACTCCAGAAAAAGTATTGACGATGATCACAAAAACTCTCCACCTTCGCACCTTGGTTGCCTAAAATTTTCCTTCTGTCCTTCCTCCTAAATTTGACTGTTACAAACCGCCTAATTTTCAGAAAGGTCAAAAATTTGACAACTTTTTTCTCACCAAAAATCTCCCTAGGCAACGTTGCTGGTTGTAATGCAGGAGAAGATTGCGGTGTTGGTGGTTTTAAAAAAAAAACGGACTTTAAGTGCGTTGAATTCGCCTTACCTACCAGCTTGACCATTCTGTATATGAGATGGAAGCGTCTCCTACATGTGTTCAAGCACATTAAAGAACATTAACATTAACAAAATTCCAGTATTTATTGTAAACCAACATCCCAATTATAAATACAATTCTTATATTAAACAGAACACTTCATTACATTTAATACATGATATTTTAGTCTTCTTATATTATTGTTATTATTATAACAAAGTTTAACCACAAGTCTTTTGTGTACTTTAAATGTAAGTACGAAAATTAAGTGGACAAAACACTTTTATTTCTACGTTGCAATGGAAACAGCAAACATTATCGTACTTTTTCATGTAGCAAAACCCATATAGTGTGCCAACATCAGTGGATAAACATCTTGTAAGTGGCCTATCGTGAAATGTCCACAACCAATCTTCAAAACACTTCATTTGTCTCAACGAGTACTCGATAATATCTTTGTTGCTGCCATGTTGGGTACATTTTCCGAAAAATTGACAGAGTGAACTGACCTTAGAATGACCTTAACGTAACTTTGTTTCAGAGTTTGTTTGTTTCTCACACTACTTTGGTAATTTCTCAGTTTCTTCGTTTATTAGTTTATTAGTACATAGTTGCTTAGTTTTTTAAAGTTTTGCAGATAGAGATTGGTTTTGATGGCAAACTTATCTAGTCATTACCACAAACCACCGAGGACTGACCGTACCCACAATAGATCATATTGTTCCGATATTCCACAGGGCCGGGATTGTTTACCCACTGTGAGTACTCCTAATTACGTTGTAATAGGAAGTGTTGGTGCCATCATTCAACAGATAAAAGTGAAACGGCAAAAATTTGTCACAATAAATTCTGCTACAGATTGATGACAATATTTAATATTTCTAAATACATTAACAGATAATTAAGAACCAATAGGTTAAATAGAAGTACTCTAAAGTACCTACATATCACATATCCAAAGATCAAACTGTATGAATGACTCTAGATTACAAAAACTTATTTAATTTTTCAAAGTAGGTGAGTTTTAAATTTTGGGTTAGTATTACGCTACGGACCTGGGCAAGACCAAGGGCATGTAATAATATATAATACTTGCGGTATTGCTCCATTGTTAGCATACTTAACTGCGGTATACTGGGACCCTAATATTAAAGCCAATTTCTATCTGCATAACTTTAATTTCTTGTTTTACAGTCGGTTTCACAGTTTCCGTTTTACAGAAGCTAACTTAAATTTTTAATTTCGATTAAATACTTTACATCATGTTAAAGTGACATGTGATCATTTTTACGCCAATCAACTGTCAGCAGTCATCAAATCAGTTGCGAGATTTACTCAATTTCAATTAAATTATTGTGTAAACTGGCTCTTAGTTTCTTAGTTTCTTAGGTTTTTAGTTCTGAGAGACCTTAGAATAAATCAAGAAGAATATAAGAACTGAATAATTGATTAAAAAAGTAAATAATTCAGAATATAATAAAAACGCTTAAAACTGAGAAGAAACATTGTTTAAAAATTTAAAAACAAGTGCAAAAGTAACTGCCATAAAGAGAAAAACTACAAATGTCTAAAAAATTAAAAATTACTGCGAAATTGAGCATAAACAAGCAATAGAAAACTAAAAAAACAAATTAAGAGAATACGGGAAGAAATTAGAAAGTTAGTCTAGTTAGATTTTTTCAACATTTGAACATTTTGAATTTCTTCTTTATTATTTCAATATTGATATACTTTTTATTTCCTCTATTTCTTGCCTTCTTTTAAGTTTTTTATCTGCAAATTTCTCGTATTTCAAATTTTTTAGTTTCCTTGAATCAACTTATTTGTCTGTTTCTCTTATTTCTAGTTTCTCATTTGGAGGGTACTTCGTGCCGGGAAATTTAAATTTGAATCTTGCCTTTGCTTGCCAGGAAATAACCAGAAGAAAGTAATTTTAAAGTTAATTTCTAAATGAGCGGAAAAGCATAACTATTTTAAATTCAGATTTCTTCACATGTTGTTTATTTCATAAATTACAAATAAACTATTAATAAGTGAACTTCAAGAAAATATGAGCTACCAGGTGAGACACATTTTGCTCTATAACTGTTAAAAATGCTATATAATGTACGTTATACATGAAATATTAAAATTTTTGCAAGGCTTAAAAGCATGCCAAAATACAGATAAAATGACAAAACTTTGACTTATTTTTTATATACAAGAATTTCGTAATCCTCTTGCATAATAGTCGCGAGGTTATTGTCTACACCATAAAACAGTTCTGAATAAGAACCTCCATCTCTCACGACTTTCCCTATGTAAGTTTTTCCATTTACCACACGTCTTGCCACGTACAGGTATCTTTGTTCATCTTGATGTCCACCAATAACGGGATTTCTGCCTCTTAGATCATTCCGTAGCTGATTTCGACTTGTTGAAATCCAATCGAAGTTCTGCTGGTGTCCACAAAGAACCTACATTTGCACAAATGTATTAAAAACACCCCAAAAACAACATCTTTTTGTTTACCTTACTGTCATTAACAAGTATTTCTCCATGATATTGGACATAAACATCACTTGCGCCTTCAACAAGACCACCCACTATATTTCCTCCATTTGGAACATATCCTTGTACTATATAAACGTTTTTTCCTTTTTCGTATTCTCCACCGATTACAGCATCTACTGGAATTTCACCACAGAAATCGCGCCAGTAGTGACCTGAGGAACAAAATTTAGCATCTATTCCTTATCAAGAAGAGCACACAATTTGTGCATCTGGGATTATCGCTGCGATATTTAAAAAGTACATAAATAAAATGAGCTAGAATAATTTTAGTTTCGAGATCATCTGTTTTTTGGGAACGCCCGCTTGTTTATTCATTCACAATTTGATATTGATAAGCAAATTCCATCAAACTTTTACTGGTGTTAAAAAAGGTTTATTTGCGATAAGTTTCATGCGCTCTGTTTCTTGAACTCATGCAAAAACACATTAGGTTCTTTAGTTCATTGTCGTCGTTCGGGAATATTATTGATTTCCATCATGGATTATCGCGGTTTTTCTGTGGGCGAAATGGCTGATATACATTTAATTTACGGGAAGTGCGCGGAGTAAGTCGTCTCACCAATCTCAGCTAAAGCAAAAGTGGTGAAATTAATAATTAAAAAAAAAGAAAGAAAACAAGATCGAAATTTTTTTAAAGTTTGGTACAGAAACTAGATGGTTACTAAAACTTTTCAAATAAATGTAACGACAATAATTATAAAGGCGATAAAATTAGCTGATCAAAAACGATTGACTGATGTAAATTTAAAAAAAATCATATAGTTTTCAAGAGGTCTAGTTTTATGATAAAATGAACATACTGTAGTTACCAAAAGTATACGGGCGCACCACTCATTGTCAATGATAACTAATTCATTTTCATTAAAAATGTATTTACCTGGTTGTTGCACCGAACGTCTCATTTTTCTGATTCTACTGAGACACTTTTAATAAATATGTTTGATTTGGTTCTGTGAGAGCAATTTATAGCAAGCATCAATCTATGACGTGTAATCAGGAGAAAAAAGTTGAATAAATATTAGGACCGTGCAGAGTGGTGGTAAAGATAACGAAATTGACGTCAGCATTCATTGTAATCTGCATTCGCAACAATTAAGGCTTATCAAAAAAACCGTTTATTCCCAACGCCAAATTATTATCAGAGCGATGATTAAACTAAAAGCTAACAAATAATTCGTCCTTATATACTAAAAACGTGTCGACCCCTTACCTTTCGAGCAAGTAGAAGGGTGTAGAGGGAGGAGGAGGGGATGGGGTCGTTGTCTAAATTCATTAATACATTTTTGTTCCTAAATATTTCTAGACTTTTGTAAATGTTAGGAATTTACAATTGTTTACATTTTTAATTAAAATGTTTGTTTTTGTTTTTAAACACATGTTGGGCAACGCTTGATTTTTCGAACCTTCCCAAGCTAATCGAGCTTCAATCATCAATTTGCAATTATACCGAATATCTTCAACATTACACTGCTCATCGGAAGACATCTCGATGTAAACTAATCAATATGATGATTGGAACCATTAATGACCTGACCTGACCTGACCTGAGCTAACCATTTAACTAATACTTTATTTCCACGTCGTTTCAAAACTTTTTCCACCAGGTATATGTCAGAATTTTTTTTTCGTAGAATGCCCCTATATAGGTTTTTCTTCCATAACTTCTAAAAGATATGTGGTAGGGTATGAACTGAACTGACCTGACCTGACCTGACCTGACCTGACCTGACCTGACCTGACCTGACCTGACCTAACCATTTAACTAATACTTTATTTCCACGTCGTTTCAAAACTTTTTCCACCAGGTATATGTCAGAATTTTTTTTTCGTAGAATGCACCTATATAGGTTTTTCTTCCATAACTTCTAAAAGATATGTGGTAGGGTTGGTAATACTCATTTTAACAACTTTGGAAAACTTCAGTGGTCCAATTAGGTGTATAACCTTTATCAAAAATATGTTGGGTTTTACTTGTCCTAACAATGTCTGCAACTTTAATCTCATTAAATGATGATTTTAAAACAGGATCTTCATTTGTTTTGTTTACACTAACGGGTTTTACATGTACAGACCGTCCAAATTAAATATACTGATTTCCATAAAAAAAGCAACACCTAGAAGCTGTAAACAGATTTTGATGAAATTTTCAGAAAAGCTTTACTTCAGCATAAAATTGAAGTGATTAAAATTTCATCTACATATTTCAACTGGTTATGTTTTTCTGAGGGGTTCTTGGTGGATTAGAAGGCCATCCCAATTTCCTAGGCAACGAGAGTGTAATGTTAATTTGCGTGTCTTAACTCTATTATTTTTATGATTATTTTTTGAGCAAAAAAATGTTTGTTTCGAAATTTTGGTTCAAAATTGTTACCTTCATAAGCCTTTTTTCTCTGGGTCATGAGCTCTGGAACAGTCTGTATGTGGTTTGTTTAGAAATGTAAAAACTCAAGAAAGTCTTCGCAAATCACACATCTGAACTACAAAAAGGATTAAGTAGCACAGAATAGTGGTTCTTTTATTGACAATAAATATTTTATGATCGCCATGACAACAACACAACATGTAGCGTTAGAACAAATCAAGAACAACAACATGGATCCTGAATTGAAGCACACTGCGGAGCCGACAAAAGCTATAACCCTAAATTTCTTGCCAAAAAAATTTAAGGTTTGCGTCTACATTATTGTGGTCGTAGATAAAGCATAGTATTAGACTCGCATGTCAAGGCCCTTATTCACTCAGTTGTTTTACTCCACATACTAGCAAGCTCGCTCGGGTTGCAAATCAACCTTGTAAATAAGAGGTCTCATAACATGCAACAATATATTACATTTTATGGATTCCTGGAAAAATAAGAACAGAATAGATTTGAAGGATCTTCAAGAAATAACAGGAAAAAGTCATAAAGTTTTTAATTTGGATCTAGTTTTCAATAAATTCGCGAACAGCATTCTTTCTTAGATTAAGTAGATCTTTATTTTATTGTCAAATTCAAAAATTGATCGAATGACAGAAAAGTACTAAATCTACGCGATAAAAAGCGTACCATACCCGCGAAATTTAAAATTACAAAATAAACCAGAGAGGTGATAGATTAAAAAGAAGGCATGCCTATCTCTCAACATGTAAATGTTGCGCGCAGGTTGGATTGACAAGGAGCACCGATGTTTTCTATCAACAAGTTTTCGTAGACCAAATGCAACCAAAATGGTTCAGAATCTTACTACGCTCCAATCATCAATATGTGCGAGTAATTTAAAAGAAGGAAAACATTTTTATTTGATTAATACTTGCATGATGTCACAATGACTTTTTAGGAGTTGTTTCAAATCCATCATCAACTAAGCGCTGATTTTTCCACCTTTAGTTACTACTGATTAGAAATTACGTATTGATGTTCTTGTTATAGTCAAGTACTAATCTTTAATAAATACCGAGCTCAAGAGTGTTCTCACATTCTTGAGAAATAGGATGGTAAAAAACAAAGAGGAATCAAATTTTACTATTTATATTTACAAACACATTAACTTATACACCGTGGTCCACGAGTGATAATGAGCCTGACCAAACTCAAACTGCAACTCAACATATATTTTCATAGCTGTCGTAGATATTTGAAATGAACGTCAAAGTTGACAAATTTTTCAGAACAATCTACTCACACTATTATGCTTTTAATTTACGAAGACTGGTAAGTTTTAGCATTGCTTTTACCTGCTTTAGGTTTCAGAGATTCCACATGCGATTAGAAACTGTCTTGGCTGAAAGAATTTGTCGTAGCTTTGACAGCTGTCTTGTTGTAAATATAAATTTGGCAACGAATGCTATGAAAATGTATGTTGGGTTGCAGTTTGAGTTAAGTTAGGCTCATTATCACTCGTGGACCACGGTGTATATACAATATTTACAAGCTTTATTTATAAGATTTATTTACATATTGCTTATTTACTACGATTTACATTAATTTACTCATTTAAAAATAATACCAACTTATTAAGTTTTTGACGAATGCCACTTTTTTTCTCTTTAGTATATGAAATGTGATGTAATCTTACTTCTAAAAAAATGTATAATATAATTAATTAATAAATTTCTGTGATTGTCCACCCTATTTTGAATTAAAATGTGTTCGTTCAAGTTAGAGAGGTGGAAAATGTTACTAGCCTGTCTAATACATTTTTCTGCTAATTTTTATAACAGATTTTGAAGGCTTAATTAACTCGCCCCTGTCTTTTAGGTTGATCAGCAGGTTGTTTGTAGAAGTGGTTTGTAGTGACGTTAAACAAATATCACAAATAATTTTTTGTTTTAATTTTTTTTACAACAAACCCTGCTATGTATTCCACTACGTTGTCAACATACATGGTGGAGGAATATACACTATGTACATAGTCATGATCTATCTAGGTTGGCAAATAACTGGGCCCTCAACTATACCATCTAAAGTATAGCAGCCTCCAATATAATGTAGCGCTGACCTGCTCTGATGACTTGACTTTTAAGGGTTTTTACAACGGTGCGGTTGGGGGGCCATAAATTTCGGCTTTGAGGCCTGGGTTGTCACTCAAACACTGCTTAGGGGTTCGCAATTAGGAGTAGTGTTTATTTTTATAAATACTATTGATTTTCTAATAAGAAAACGCGTTTTTGTCGTCTTGTTATTTTGAATCTTTTGAGTAATAATTTTCGGTTACGTTTTAAGTTATTATAAGTATTATATTAAGTATTTTGTTCCGTTATATTACAAAATTTACTGGAAAAAATACGTTCGACGTCGGAATTATTATTTGGTCGGAGTTGAAGGCACACATCCGGCGAAATAATACAGCGCCCAAATTTAGCAAAGAAGCGATTGATTTAATTTATCGAGAAGTGCACAAAATCAGCGTTTCTAGCTGGAAAAACAGTGTTGCGCATGTAATAAAGATTGAAGATAATTATAGAAAAAATCATCATCAAGAATTAATAATTAGTTTAAATGACGACGACGATTCCAGTGAAATGGAATTTGATTAATTTGTCTATTTGTTAGTTAACAAATTGAATATATTTATTTAGTTAATAAATTATCTCGTAATTTGTTGTTGATTTTTACATATTTTTTTATTGGTACAAAAAATAAAATTAATCTGATATGAATCCTCTTAATTTTGAATTTAGCAAATGCAATCGTAACAATTTAATGAATGTTTGACAGCTTAAATCAGTAGAAATAAATACCTAAATTTATGAGCCCCCAACTGCACCGTCGTAAAAACCCTTAAAAGTCAAGTCATCTGAGCAGGTCAGCGCTACATTAGCTAGGAGGCTGCTATACTGGGATTAACCGTTGGTATGGAAACTCCTGCACATATTACACTAAGTTTTTGTGTATCAAATGAAATCGCATTAATACTTATCGCATTAATCCTTCTCTAATAAAAGCAACAAAACAACAATTCGTACAGGTTATAAACCAAACACCTCGTGGTGTGGTTGTGTTTTGGTTAGAGACTTTAGTAACTGTCATGTTACGCGTAGAGCGCAAAATTTGAAAAGAAACTAAGTCGTAGCAGCGCCTACGCCAGTGTCTACGAACAGAAAACTTGTTGAGATAGAAAGCATTTCCTCTTTGTCTATTCAAACTGCGTGCAAAGTGGAACTGTGTGCGCCTTCTCTTTATCCTCTCACCTCTCTGAAATAAACCCACTTACTGTCAACCCTGTCAACCCTGTTTACGTAGGAATTTAGTGTTTTTAGTGTATTTTGTAGCATACTTTGCTGCCAACCTACATGTCAACTGTCAAACTCTCCCAATCTCCCACCAGATACTATACATTTTCTGACATCAGAATCTTTTGTGCTTTTTAGTTGTTTAGTTAGTTTGTTATGCATATTCGAAATCGCTTTAATTTTCGTAAATACAATACTACTATGTACAAATCGACGGTAACTATGCTATTATGAATTATTCGTATCACCACTATTACGATGTACTGAACGTGTAAGCATACAAACGTTATTAGATACATCTTAATATTAATGTTTTAATAAAAATACTTAAACAAAGTGAGAGTAAACTCGTTTTGCTGGCACAACATGACATACTTATGGTTTTTTTACATCTAATTTGTAGAGAAAAGTCTCTTCATTTGGACCGGCACATGAATTCTACCACTCTTTTTATTCGAAATTTATAATACTTGATTATAATGAACTTTAAGTACCAATGCAATACAAATTTTGGGTTTTTTTGTAAGATCATACTGTACACAGTATTACATAAAACGAGTGGAGAATGGCTATATTAGATAAAATATACTGAACTAAAGAATCTAACCTAAAGTCCAGCTCATTGCTAATCTCCACTCTCCTGTGTAAATTTTCAAAAATTCTTGGGTGCAAATCAGCCTTTCAATTCTTTAAGGAGAAAATTAGGGGAAAATTGAAGGTGGCGATTTTTAAGCTTAACATGTTCTCAAAGTCGAGTGTATTAATCAATGTTTAATTAAAATTTTGTTGTAAAAGAAAAGTTTTAATAGAGATTTAACAAGTTTTGGCGTTCTTGCGTAAGACGATTAGCTTCTGCGCATGCTACAGTTGCGTCAAGGCCAAACGCTTTCACTGTCAACTGTTACGGATAAAAATCGCTAGGGGCTGCTGCCAACTTAATTTTTTAATGAGTGGACTGGATAGTAATGAGCTCTGGTATAGAAAGAAAGTTGTTTAATTCCAATACAATGTCTTAAAACACGTAAAAAGTATCTGATTCTCATTATTTGGACCGGTTCAATAAAAGGAGGTTCTCTTTCTTTAACCAACCATCTTCCATTATTCTACGCTCGCAATTAGAAATTTTAACACTCTGCATGATGAGTATTAATGGTTGCCAGGGAAGAGATTTTATTAACTTTTATTGCTTATTTTTTTCAATTTTGATAATTTTTTTTAAAATATTTTTTTGTAAAAGTAGAACATATTACACATTAATGAATGAAGAATGAATCAAGAAAATTAATATCTTCCAAAAAAAAAATATATGGGTGCCAATTTAAAATAAGAAAGTTGAGTATCGCCCAAAAGATGCTAAGACATTTAGAAAAATTTTAAAATCAGTTTATAGTAAATTAAAAACCATTTAATTTGTTTTTTAAATTTTTGAAATAGGTTCATAAATAAAAATTCTACAACGCCTGTCATTTTTTTTAAATTACCCTCTATGTTCAGCTTGCGCGTTTTAAGGTGGCGAGAGCGATGGATGCGCAGTGAAAGCGCGCTCAAATTCCGTTTGAATATCTGCGGCTTAGTGAAAGAAAGGCCAATCTCAAAATTTTGCGATTTTTGGTTTTATAGCGGAAACAAACTGTTATTACAATGCTGTTTTATTGCTTTAAGGTCAAAACTAAAAAATTTCATATTTTGAAAGTTACAGATTTTTTGAGGCACAATCTCATAATATGATATGATTTCTTTTATGCAAGAACGGCTTATCTTATACACGTTGCAGTGTTAATGCGGCTTACTGTAATTTGAATTGCCTAAAAACTAATTAACTTAACTAATTTAAGTCAGTTAGGGGCATCAACAGGAAACATCTTATTGATAATGCCATTGAGCATACACAAAAAGATTTTTTTTATTTTAAAGAATTGCTATTCATGGGCTTTTTATTAAATAACTTCAATTTCATACTGCAGGTCTAGGCAAAATAAATTCTGTACCTGAGAGCAAAAATCGACTCAACTCCGAAATTCGTATTTTTAGAGAGCGGCAAAAATTATAAATTTTTCAACATATTTGGCTGCTACAGTTAAATGCAGAAAGTAATAAACACATTTTTTTTAAATATATACATATAACAAAAGGAAAACTTTAATTGCAGACAAAAATTTAACAACAGAGATTATAAACTGGGTAAACGGAGTCTGTTTTCAGTCTAAACGATTGTGGCTTAGTTTGGAAATGCTAATAGCTATCTCCATTTTCTTTTTCAAAATCATTTTTATGTAACTTTTATTGTAAAAATATTAAATATCTCACAATATAATTTGCTGATAGAAATGCTTGAAATTGTTAGATCGTTCCTCATATTTTATTAAAGTAAAAGTTTTGGCAAATTTTTATTATTAGTTTAACAAATACCTACCAACAAAAAAATTGAATTCCAATTTTTGGTCATCTATACTAGAGCTCATGACTGTCAGTTCATTCTTTAAAAAGCTAAGTTGGTAGCGGCTCCAAACAATTTAGATCGATAACCGTTGGCAACAAAAACGTTTGACATTTGTTTTACCGCAAAATGTCACCACATGATACGCCTTTGGGCTACAACTTCGCTGTCGCGGATCTGTCATCTGTCAAGTCAGGTGTAAGTGTTAGATTTGCGTCTGCTGTCCAAAAAATGTCAATTAATATTACAGTCAACTCCCTCTAAGTCGAATTGTCATTTGCCACTGAAAAAAGTTCGACTTACAGACAGTTCGAGTTTAAGGGAGTGAGAATAAAAGAGGAGCATTTATTTGTTTTTTTTTTTAATAACGATTAATTATTATCTAAAGGTATGTTAAATACTTTCACTATCGCGGAATCAAAATTTCGAACATCAAATTGATTGATGTTTAAAAATTGTAAACTGTCCTTTGTCTTTATAACCTTAAAATTTATAAACGGCCCAGCAAGTGTCAGAATTTTTTTGTATGTCTTTGTATGTCAGTCACAATGACAGACAATAAAGCTTGCTTCACATTGTCATGTCACAAAGTGATGTTCGAAATTTTGATTCCGCGATAGTAATTATTTATTTATGCGTTTTTTAAAAAATCTGAAATTTTAGTTTGTTTACACTGTTTTTGGTGGTAACCTTGCTCAAAATATATTTCAATATCGTGTAATTTGGAAAAATATGGTTCAGTATTTTGGTTCATTTCCAAAGCTATTCTTAATATATTTAATGAGTTCTGAATGTCTTTACACGGTGATTTTGAAATTTTAACTGTACTTTCGTTGTCACTTGAATCTTCCGAATCGTTAGTTGTATTAGTCACATGTTCAATGATTTCTTCCTCGCTGAACTGAAACTTTAATGGTTTCGTTACCGATGTTGAACCCAAGAGCTTGAAGGGTTCTAACTCTTCAGCGTCGGTATCTCTAAAACTTCTTAGATTGGCTAGAAGCACTAGATCTTCTTCATCCCAGATGAGTTACGTCCGAAACCAGCTTTTAAAGCAATTGCTTATGGTCATCAAGCTTTTGTAAGATACCGAATACAATCTAACAAAGATAGTTTGGGAAATAGTATTTGAGTTTCTTCCTCCATTGACTCGATAGTTTTTAATAAAATGCTTTTTCTATAGTAAACTTTAGATTTTTTATTATGCCCACATCCATTGGCTGCAGTTTAGAAGTTGTACTTGGCGGAAAAAACTGAATAGTGATGAATTTCAATGAAGGTTGAATGTCGGGAGGATGACTGGTGCAATTATCTAAAAATAATAGAATTTTGCAATTTTGAGCACCAAATTTTTTGTTTAGATTTAGTAGCCATTTGTTTCTTTGAATTTTTCGAGTATTAAAAAGTCAAAGCAAATAAATATTGTTTTGTCTGCTGAATAAAGTTTTAATGATATTTGTTATATTCGACTTAGAGGAAGTAATTAACACAGTTTCTGGTATGGCACGTCCAAAAATTATGTTCGACTTACGCCATTCGAGTTATGTTCGAGTTGGAGGATGATTTTTGCATGTAAAATGCCATGCAAGTGCTGTTGCCATCCAAATAATTCGAGTTAGAGGAGTGTCGACTTAGAGGGAGTCGACTGTATTAAGAATAACCTGTAGTATTAAAAGCCTGATTAATGTTGAAATAATTATCGAACACATCATTAAGCTACATTTGATGACCATGTGCTGGTAATAAAAATTCAATTAACAAATAATTTATTAACCGATTGATTAAAAAACTTCAACCTGGGTGGATACAAAATGCACTATTGAAAAACTAGTCTAATAAAGCAAACGTGTCCTAACTTCTTAGACCATGGACTACAAGGTCAAGACTTTAATGAAAGGCAAAATGAATGAAACCTGATGCATTTTTCTTCAATTTGAGTTTTAGACGATTATTTGAAGATTGTTAAGCTTTTAGCTTCGGATCTCTTCAAGTTCAGAATTGTCAGAGTTTTATTATAGATTACATTACTAGTGCAAAGTGCTGCAACTCTCATCACGGCCTACTATATGATTTATGAACTAAATCGTAGCGAAATTCTTCAATACAGCATGGTTTTTTTCGGCACCTCTCAAGTAGCTACAATTGTAAGGTGAACCAACTATTTTATAACTTATTTGTACCCGATTTACGCACTTTTAATGAAACTGAGAAAAACGTCAATCATTGACAATCTTAGGAGTGAACTTAGCATTTGGACAATCGACACTGCTGGTAAAAAAGTTCAGTCCAGACTTCAAAAAGAAATTATGGCCGTTAAGGGATACGCCGTAACTGCGATTCTAATAGTCTTAATTGCAGCTTGTTTTCTAGCGGTAAATTTCAGTCATGATGAAAATTTGTTTTTTATTACATTTTTAGGTACGACACATTTTCCCATTTTTGCCCTTATTTACAAAATGACTTTTCCTATTCTTGGGTACTTAATAATCGCTGTATGCCTCGAATTTGTTTATTATACCCAACATCTGAAGTATCAGATGCTATTGACTAAAGAGATCGAAGAAAAGAACGCGTTTTATAGCCAAGAATATCAGAATGAAGTCCGCAAGAGGTTAATTTTTTGTATTCAAAGAGCCAACGAGCTCATAAAGTATGTAAAGATTTCTCCTGTAAATTTTGTGATTGTAATGAATATTGCAGCGTTTACTCTACAAAACTGAAAACAGTGCAACGTGATATAATTTTTTTTGTTCTCGGGAGTTGGACCATGGGCATTGCTGTCATATTTCACGTTCTTCATAACGTAAGTAATATCTCTAATATCATTCCAAAACTGTAATGTAAACTGTTAATTAGGATTACATATGGAGCCCAGAATATTTTCCTCGATTGTTTTTTGTAGTCTCTGCAAATTGCTTGGTCTTTTGTGGCACTTTTTCTGCCGGTCAGACGTTGGAGGAACAGTCGTCGGTCTATATACAGGGTGTTAGGTAACGTTACGGTCATAGCGACTTAAGTGATGAAAGCAACCGTGAAAAGTATTGTTCGAAGTTTTTTTCGTTGTTTTTTTGCTTCATTTGCAACCAATCAGAGATCAATTTACACCAAACTTAACCAACAAGTAATTGCTAGATTCTTTCTACAACTATTGGTAATTAACGATGTGTCTTACTATTGCATGTAAAGTAATATTCATTACTACACATCCACACCTGTCATTACTGCATGGACACGGGATCACGGGCCTTGCCTAACCTACATTTTGAAGAGATCAAATTTATTGTTAAATATTGGTTAAGTCGTAGATAAAATAGTGTTCTTTAATTGCATGTAAAAGGCTCATTATTACACTTGATTTTATTATTTTCATCCTGTATTAATAGCCTTTATTATTAGAATATACTGTACAGGGTGAACCCGAATAAATTGCAAAGATTTTAACCCCAATATTAGACAACGTGTTTTGACATTATGACCAAATTTCGCGTTCCTAAACGTCAATAATTAAAGTTTTTTGAAGAAATTAGTGCATTGATCAAAAATGATTGGTTGATTGAAAGTGACTCTGAAAAGAACCTCTGAAAACATAAGTCGGTCAATATTTCGTTTCTTTGTAAAGCAAACTCAACTTATTGGCGCTCATTGAACGCAGAATTTTACGCTAAATTCAAAGGTGTGTGAACTTTTCACGTACGTCAACAAATATCTATATTAGCGGCGATTAAATTTTCTTCTGTTTTTTTTTAACAAAATAGCACTACTGTTTCTTTCTCTCATTGACATTATCAAAAATACAATTTATTCCCAAATTAAACTCATCGCTCTGCTATCGAAACGCGCGAAATTTGGTGTTTGGGAATAAATTGTATTTTTGATCATTTTTCTCAACACCAAAATTTGATCGAATAAATTTCTTATTACTGATTTCATTTATTTGGTCGAAAGACAACTTGCATTGTTGCAAAATATCAAATTGGATTGAATGAATCTGAGTGGACGATATTAAAACCTTGCAACTTTTTAAGTTAACCTAAAATAAATAATTGCAAACTCTATAGCCGTAATATTAGCTAACACAACCTTCCATTATTTTTTGTACTAAAAAATTTGTGTATTTACAAAATTTTGTAGGGTGAAGGAATGGTAGACATTCTTACTGAGATCGCATGGTACAATTTCGACAAACGGAACAAACAACTATTTCTAATATTTTCAGAAAGTTTACTTAAAAAACGGAGAATTGAATTAATGGTGGTAAACCATGCAATCAACTACGAGTGCGGATTTGCAGTATGTAAAACAGTTTATGACAGTTTTATAGCTTAATTTTGTAGTTTGCGAAAGGAATTTATTCAATAATTTCTGTTCTGATATAAGTAAGTAGTGGAAACACTTTTTGTGGTTATTTCGTCACATGTTGAACAAATGTTTAAACGTGGCTTGAGATCACTTACAAATAGAAAAAAACTTCTTACATGCACTACTTAACAGCTGAATTGCAAGAAAAAAGCAGAAATCTGCACGAAATCATCAAGATTCTTAGAGAAATCCGCATATTTCGATGCAAAACGACGATTTCTCGCTGATTTTCGTTGTTTTCTGGCTTGAATTCGCAAAGAATAGCTCGAAATCAACTAAACCATCAATTTGTATCAAGATTTAACGGCTGAATTGCAAGAAAACAGCAGAAATCTGCACGAAATCATCAAGATTCTTAGAGAAATCCGCTTATTTCAATGCAAAACGACGATTTCTCGCTGATTTTCGATGTTTTCTGGCTTGAATTCGCAAAGAATAGCTCGAAATCTACAAAACCATCAATTTTTATCAAGATTTAACGGCTGAATTGCAAGAAAACAGCAGAAATCTGCACGAAATCATCAAAATTCTTAGTGAAATCCGCATATTTCGATGCAAAACGACGATGTTTCGCTGATTTTCGTTGTTTTCTGGCTTGAATTCGCAAAGCATAGCTCGAAATCTACAAAACCATCAATTTTTATCAAGATTTAACGGCTGAATTGCAAAAAACAGCAGAAATCTGCACGAAATCATCAAAATTCTTAGTGAAATCCGCATATTTCGATACAAAACGACGATTTTTCGCTGATTTTCGTTGTTTTCTGGCTTGAATTCGCAAAGAATAGCTCGAAATCTACAAAAACCATCAATTTTTATCAAGATTTAACGGCTGAATTGCAAGAAAACAGCAGAAATCTGCACGAAATCATCAAAATTCTTAGTGAAATCCGCATATTTCGATACAAAACGACGATTTTTCGCTGATTTTCGTTGTTTTCTGGCTTGAATTCGCAAAGAATAGCTCGAAATCTACAAAACCATCAATTTTTATCAAGATTTAACGGCTGAATTGCAAGAAAACAGCAGAAATCTGCACGAAATCATCAAAATTCTTAGTGAAATCCGCATATTTCGATACAGAACGACGATTTTTCGCCGATTTTCGTTGATTTTTGGCTTGAATTCGCAAAGAATAGCTCGAAATCTACAAAAACCATCAATTTTTATCAAGATTTAACGGCTGAATTGCAAGAAAACAGCAGAAATCTGCACGAAATCATCAAAATTCTTAGTGAAATCCGCATATTTCGATACAAAACGACGATTTTTCGCTGATTTTCGTTGTTTTCTGGCTTGAATTCGCAAAGAATAGCTCGAAATCTACAAAACCATCAATTTTTATCAAGATTTAACGGCTGAATTGCAAGAAAACAGCAGAAATCTGCACGAAATGATCAAGATTCTTAGAGAAATCCGCTTATTTCAATGCAACGATTTCTCGCTGATGTTCGATGTTTTCTGGCTTGAATTCGCAAAGAATAGCTCGAAATCTACACAACCATCACTTTTTATCATGATTTAAGATTAATAATCATGATCTATTCACAAAACATAAGTTACATACATTTTTCATAAATTAGAGTGTGCATGACACTGGGTAAATCACATTCTCTTTGGGACCGCATTTTGAAGTTTGAATGCTAGAACGGAGTAGCGTTGTTATATACATTTAGTTCTGCTTGTTAACACTTTTAACATTTTTTTGTATTCATATGTGTACTTCTAATTGCCATTTATGACAGTAGCTAATTAAAAATGCATAGACATTTAACTGTAGTCAAAAAGCCAAAAGTGATTGCAAAATTAAAAAAAAGAACTGGTCGCTAAGAGCAGTTGCTGCTGATTAGCAATTGTTGTGTAGCTAAGATAAAATGTTCCGAAATGAATCAAAAGAACCCTACTGCTCAGTCTGGTTCACATTATCGAAATTAAGAGAAAAAAAAACGGTCACATTTCGGTGTCGCCATTGATATTTCAAATTAACTTTGCCGAGAATTGATGCAAGTGTGATTGAATTGTTTCGGTATATTCTGTTGTCGTTGCTGTTGTTGTTGTAATAGACCTGTTGTTGTTGTCGTAATAGACTTGTTGCTGTTGTGATGGACTTGTTGCTAAACAATACGGAAGTGTTGTGAAAAAGAAATAACGTAAGTATTTAATTTATAATTATATTACACAAAATTCTGTGCTTTTTTTAGGAGCGTCAGTAAATATATATTTAAAGTTGTCGGCAATTTTTTGTTGATGCTTTGTTGAGGGTGAAGCTGTTCTAGAAGGAGAAGACCGATGACGCTTGGAATCTACTGGCTTTTTGCGTCCAATCCAATGCCATAAAGTCAGACCCACATGAAATTAACGTAGATTTGCAAATATCAGTTGATCAGAAAATAGCAAACATCATTGAATGTAGATGACGCCACGGAAAAGCGAGATCCACAGATTTCCGAGGTCCACCTAGTAATATTCCTAATTTCCCAACTGTACAATTTAACTTATACTCGTATCATCGCGTCTAAAAACAAGACAAAGATGAGAAGAAAAAATAAGTAATAATAAATTAGCTATTTAATATAATGTCAAATATGCCACAGACAACAAGAAACATGTAAAAAAATCTGTCTTTTATTTTTCAAGATATAATAGAGAATGCGGTGGTAAGGGTTGTGTGAATTTTACGTTCTGATGTTTTTCTAATGTAATCATTGCCCAAAAAGGCGTGGTGCAAAAAATATAAAGAATCCTGAGAGAGACTTTCTTCAGAGTACAAAATTTAAAAGTTATCTGAAAAATATATATGATTTAAAAAGAGACATTACATTAGTAAACGAGTAATATGATAGTTAGCGGATTCCCATACTTAAAAAAATATCCAATTTTTTATTTATCTCCGCTCATCGATTCGAACTGAATCACGACAGATAAGTAGGTGCACACCACTGCAGATATCTAAAAATATTAATTTAGAACGGATCATAATTATTATGAATTACGAAAAGTAACAGTTTACCGTCAATTGCGAGCAAATTAAAAACTGTAAACTGAATCGGTTCATGAGTAAACTGAGAAGAAACATGCAAAATCTGTAAGCTTAAGTTAAGTAGGTACCCAACAAACCATCTGGCAAAATATTTTTAACATTGCAGTTGCCGTCGAAATAGGGAATTTGAATAGCGCTTGACAGATTTTGTGGGCGCCATGTTTCACAGAAGAACACACAAAGACCAGCATGATGATTTCCAACAAGTCTTTGAGAAGTGTTGATATCATAAGTATTTGGTCCCCCACTCCCTGCGCCCTCAAGACACTGTAGGTCACTATAATCAACCGAATGGTAGAATTCAGTGTTGTTATAAGCAGAGGCCCCGAAAATATAGAGTTTAGTTCTTCAGATAGCAGCCACAATTTGTGGCTCGCTAATCGGATAATCTCTAGAGTCTTAACTACGTTAGCGGTTGCTTGTTCGACTTTCAAACATCGCAAATAAACGTCATGCATCTTATGAATGCTGGTTTCTAATACGACGAGACGATTTTAAATATAGAGTATAAGTATGAAATACCTTAGAAAAAATAAATCGTTAATTATAATACCGAGGACTGTAATGGTGGTGTCTGTAAAATTTACTTCAAAACGTCCTTTCCACGATTGGTAAAACTGTGCTCCAAATTGTTGCAGGAGATGTCCACAGAGAAACAACAGGAGAATTGTTTTTTGTCTGCGATCTACTTTATCTAGACTGGAGATGTTACATTGAAGATGCAGAAAAACATCAAAATCGGTAACATTTTTCATGAGCACAATCATCTGCAATGTAAATATTAAAAATCGTTGTCGTTTTGTACATTCTGTACTTACTTACAGAGCGACATTTGAAGATTCCAAAAAACAACATTGTTACGATTTTAAAGAAAAACAGAAAAACAGCAGCACTAAAAAGACCACTGATAATTTGCGTAATGTTTGAGAAACCGTAGGAACTCTGGGTGCAAAACCATGATGCGAAAATACCCATGAGAACGATGCTCCATAGCAGACGTGGTAGGCTCCTCGCGCACAAAGGGTAAAGTGTAAATGGTGCTAAACCAAAAACACTGAAGAGATAAAACACGTTTTTAAACGACCTGCAAAAAGAGTACGTTTGTGAGGGCATGTTTGAGCAATAACAGAAAAATTGTTTTGTTGCAGGTAAATCGGTTTCATTGATCTTGCAGTTAAACGGAAATTAATACGTTTGCTTTATAAATAAGGGGAAAATAAATATGTTGTGAACATTCTAAATTGTTTTTTTTGTTCCTAGTTTTTCTGTTTGAGGTACGGAGCAGCATCACTTTAGGAAAAATAAAACTATGATCAGTTCATATCAGTAAATGATTATTTACGATGTATTTTTTAAATACAATAAATATAACAAAGGAACTGGAAAATACTCACACTAAAAACTCACTAGTAAAAACACAAGAAGGAAAAAATAAATTATTAAGAAAAATAAATAATATGCTAATTACAGAGAAAATATACATACTAAAAACTATGCCTACTCTAATTTATTCTATATCGCAATATTCAAGTTCATAATCGACATTTCCGGCTAGAATTAAACGTTCCTTTGCTTTCTTTATCAAGTCCAGAGGAACATTCGACCATTGATGACGTAGGCCGGAAATGAAGGGATCTGAAGATGTTAACAAGTTATTTATAATGTCTTCATTGGTAGATGTTCGGGAACACTTTGGCGCGTGATGTAGCCTGAATTTTTTGGCCGTTTTCTGCCTTAAATTCGCAAAGAAGAGCTTGAAATCTACAAAACCACCGATTTTTATCAAGATTGAACGGCTGAATTGCGAGAAAACAGCAGAAATCTGCACGAAATCATCAAAATTCTTAGAGAAATCCGCTTATTTCGATGCAAAACGGCGATTTCTCGCTGATTTTCGCCGTTTTTTGGCTTGAGTTTGCAAAGAAGAGCTCGAAATCTACAAAATCACCAATTTTTATCAAGATTCAACGGTTAAATTGCAAGAAAACAGCAGAAATCTGCACGAAATCAACAAAATTCTTTGAGAAATCCGGATATTTCGATGCAAAACGACTATTCCTCGTTGATTTTCGTCGTTTTCTGGCTTGAATTTGCAAAGAAGAGCTCGAAATCTACAAAATCATGAATTTTTATCAACATTCAACGGCTGAATTGCGAGAAAACAGCAGAAATCTGCACGAAATCATCAAAATTCTTTGAGAAATCCGCATATTTCGATTGCGAAGCGACTATTCCTCGTTGATTTTCGCCGGTTTCTGGCTTGAGTTCGCAAAGGAAAGTTCGCAATCTACAAAATCACCAATTTTTATCAAGATTCAACGGTTAAATTGCAAGAAAACAGCAGAAATCTGCACGAAATCATCAAAATTCTTTGAGAAATCCGCATATTTCGATGCGAAACGACTATTCCTCGTTGATTTTCGCCGTTTTCTGGCTTGAGTTCGCAAAGGAGAGCTCGCAATCTACAAAATCATGAATTTTTATCAACATTCAACGGCTGAATTGCGAGAAAACAGCAGAAATCTGCACGAAATCATCAAAATTCTTAGAGAAATCCGCATATTTCGATGCAAAACCAACGATTTCTTGCTGATTTTCGCCGTTTTCTGGCTTAAATTTGAAGATTCAACGGCTGACTTGCAAGAAAACAGCAGAAATCTGCTGCTCCTTATTGCCGGCTTCCTGGACCTCTTCTGGCATCCATCCAATTGGCATAATAGTTGATTCAATAGGTGTATCGCATAAAACTTGCATCAGCGGCGGCTCCGACATTTTTATTAGTAAACTTCTCATTAACTACCATGGCAATAATGCATATTATTCTGTTTTTTGAATATAAAAAGTCACATTTCTTGTGTATATTTTTCATCAGGTACATCAAACAATACTTAATAGATACTTACTTGCTTCCATGAAGAGTAAAAGCGAGCAAATGTTGTAACTTTAATAAGTAAACGCGCGCTCATAAATTTGCTAGTTTCATTACCAAATATGAGACTCAAATCGTTCCAAAAGCAAATTATGAACAATTCCAGTAGATTTTAAATAACATAATATGTAGTTTTTTCTTTCCGCCATATAAATTATTGTGGTTTAGGAATCTATTTGTTATTCGTGCAAACTTTTTGTTGTCCTACAAACCAGAAAATCGATAAAAGATTTAGTTTTGTACCCAAAAGGAAACCATTAATAGTGTCGCTGCCTGGAATTAAAAAAAAAACTTTTTTGGATTTCAGAAATGACTTTAGATTTTTATTAATATCTTTGAAATTACTGACCCTAGTGTTGAGTTTTATTGCTCGTTGGAAAGCTTATTTAATAGGCTTTCTAAAACAGTATTGCACAATTCCATCTTTAAAAAGAAACTGAGTTATGCAGCATAACCTAAAAAAATATGTTTTCAATAAAATCTCTTAATTCTGGACCTCATGGATCAAGACGGATTTCAGATTCAAAATTAGAAGGCAATTTTACGTTGAAAAGGACTTTCTACTTCTCCAATTAACTAGTGTAATCACAAATTAAAGCAAAAAATAAGCCTTTTACAGGTTTCATGTCTTTTTTGCTTCTAAAACTTGATAGTAAGAAGGAAGCGCATTTTTTTGCACGAATTCGATTACATTGGGTTTTAGTTAGCTTTATATTGGTGTATAATGCTAAAGCTTATTCCTTGCAAAATTTAGAAAGCACATCAATTTTTTGGCTTTTCATTGGCTGATGAAGCGAAGATAAAAGGTTTATAATTTTCCAATTTTTTTTTCAAAAACGTCGATTTAACTCTATGACTTTCCGTTCTTTTTTTTTTAATTTCGATATAAAATTCTTCTCAATACTTTCAACCAACGATGTTTCATACCCATTCGGAATATTAAACTTCCTGCGTAGATAATTTACCAAAACCACCTGTACTTCTTATATTTGCGGAAAGCAACTCTTCTGCTAATTCGCGGTTTCTAATTTTTATCATGATAGATCTGAAGCTGTAGCTTGAAATTATTTATTATTCAATTTTCTGTTTTATTATTTCCATAATTTAATCTTCGTGGCTCAACCTAACAAATTATTTTATTTTTCTCAGAGTAGTTGTGTCAGGTCAGGTCAGGTCAGAGATTGGGAGATTTTGACAGGTGACATAAAGGTTGGCAGCAAATTATGCTACAAAATATTAGCGAAAGACTCTGGCGCCCATAAATTTTTCTTTTTTCTTGTCGGTTCAAGAAGGGTCGTTCTTCTGAGGAACTCTGACCCCTGAGCCAAAACAACTTTGCGTTTCTTTTTTTTATTACAACTACGGGAAACCGTGTGGCAAATAATAAAAAAATTTCAACACAGATCCTCATGTATTCTCACAAATAATCCTGCAAAGTTACAAATTGTATTGTTTTTTTTGTAAACAAGAATAAAACTATGAATAAGCAATTGACAAAAAGACCAACCTTCTGGGAAAGACAAAATTATTTTAAGGTCAAAATAGAAAAAAATCATTTAAATATGACTATAATTTTGAGTACCCTTTTTGAAAGGTTTTCTGGCTTGATTTCGCAAAGAAGGGCTCGAAATTTAGAAAATCACCAGTTTTTATCAGGATTCAATGGCTGAATTGCAAGAAAACAGCAGAATTCTGCACGAAATCATCAAAATTCTTTGAGAAATCCGCTTATTTGGATGCTAAACGACGATTTCTCGCTACAAAACCTAAGTGGGGTTTGACATTGACGTCTAAGATTTTTTGTCCCCGCCACTACATACTATATGCAAAACTTTGGATAGATGGCGCCATCATAGATAGGCCAAAAATGTTTGCGGCCTGAAAAGACTTATAAACTGAAAATTCCACTTTCAGTTTAAGTCGCCTATAAATATTTTTTGGCCTCATGAATTGTAAACGTCAAATTAACATTCAAATGACATCTTCAGAAACATTATATTTACAAGCGCCCTGGACGTTTACACCCGCCGTGCGGTAAAAATTGCCATCTTCAGATGCATTTGTAAATTAAAGCCTCTTTACCATAATAAAGGGTGATCACCAAAGTGGTATTCACCTAAATTATTATATCGTTAAGACAATATTTCTATTTTTAAAATCATATTAAAACATTTTTGATACAGCGCCATCTTATGTACTTTTTGTGCACCAACTACACAATTGACAGAATACAGAATCGACAGAGTTGACACATTTGACATTAGAGTTATTATTATGTTTCTTAATTTGATTCGTTTTATAAAATAATCATGGAAAGGGAAGTTCCAATCAAAATGAAAAAGGTAAAGTAATGCATTCTTACAGTAATTTGATCCTTTTACCTTTCCCAACTCAATTTCAGGTTCAAAATCCGAATATTAGCTGAGATTAATGAATTTGTAGAAATTGCTTTGAATCATTCCATCCTGTCTCCTGTCTTCAGAAAAGTTTTTTTATACAAACACATTTCCATATTTACCAGAATGTATTCTTTTATTTATTGTATCCAAAATCATTATACATACAGTCGCGGACACAAAATCTTAGACGTCATTTTTCTGAAATTTCAAAAATTTAAGTGTAGTCATTGTCATTACTGACGATTGAAACATCAAAGTATTGACATGTTGTCAATTCAGAATTGTCATGACTGAAGTATGTAAAGCCCATAAAATTAGTATAGTTTCTTTAGTACAGAGTGGTGTGATCTACTGTCATGTCCTTACATTATTGGAAACTGCGAAATTTCTAACCATTTTGAAATAAAAAAATTTAAACTGTCAAATTTGACAATGCAAAAAAGTAAAGTTACAAATTCTAAGTGGGGTTTGACATTGACGTCTAAGATTTTTTGTCCCCGCCACTACATACAATTAAGTAACAACTATACTATATTTCAGAATTATTGACATCTCGGTAGGCCATGTCAGTGTAAGACGCCTCTAACAATGTGAACGACTTTTAGCATTTTGGTTCTAAAACTGTCAATGAAACATTTTGAGGATATAAAGTAAATTACTTTTTTAAGGTAATTGATTGATATTTTAATCAGATTCTGAATCTACCATCATAACACAGATTTCTTCTGCTTCAGATTTCAGTTCCTCTTCAGAATCTGATGAATCAGATTCTAAGTTGACGTGACACACATTATATACACATAGGGATAAATATAAATCTAAAAACACTAAATACGCTTATATTAGAAGATTCTGCCAACATAAATTTGAATTTCCAAGGCACACTGAGATGTTATTAATTCTGAAATATAGTATAGAAGTACAAGTGCTTTGATAATTGAAGCTGCAGTTATTGAGGATATTAACATTAATCGTACAATTTTGAATATTAGAAAACAGACCTGGCTGATTTACTTCACTTGTGCTATTGTTTGTAGCACACTCAACTTGAATGCTTGAATCCTCTGCAGAAATAATGGAAGAACTAAAATGTATTTGAAGCGCTGGTCTCTTTGACGTTGAAGTCATCATATTAGCCTTGTTAACTTTTTAATGTGAGAAGATCTCCGCCTCGATTAGCTAATAAAGTAGCAGAACTTCTCCTGAAGCAATGTCCAGTGTACTGGCGAGGATTTGGCAATTTAGATGGGATGCTGCCAATATTGTTTATACCCACAGGCACAGCACAACACTTTTCTTTTTCATATTTAAGAAACAGACGGTCAGGATTTTTTGTAATTTTTAGTTGGATTTGTAAATATAGTTAGTTATAAGTTGCTAGGGACTTTTTTAGTGGAAAAGCGGAAAAGATAGGTCAAGTAGGTTATCCTGTCAAACATGTCAAAAAGTAATATGTAATTCGGTTATTTTTCAATTTTTGAAAATTTCGCTGTTCATACTACTATTATAGTAATCTCTATCATTTGATTTTAAAAATAATCCACAACCTTCTACAGTATGTCCCCGGATTGAGTTCACAAGAGGAAAAAAAACGTTATTTTTCATTTTACAAAAAAATGACAAAGGAATAATATTTTTTGCTTAATTTAAAATAAATAAATCTTCAATTAAAACTTTAATATTATCAAGCTGTGTTCCTAAAATCGAAAAAAACAAAAAATAACGAAGAACTTTTTTATTTTTAATTTTGCAAAAAATGTCAATGGAATGAAATTTGTTCCTTAACTCAACCAATTTCCACTACTTGATTGATCCATTACCTGTTTTAGCACATAGTTCAATTCTAACTCGTAATTCTTTAAGACTGTTTCGAATTTTCTCAATTATTTTTAAGGATGCAATTGCATTTTTTTTTTCGAATTTTTTAATGATAACACATTATTGGGTACATTTTCTTTGATCTTTAACGCATTATTTGATATTGTGAATCCACAGCCTGCTATTATTTAAATACGATTACAAAATTTAATAAATAAAAATAATGAAAAAATTAATTTTAAGAGTAGAAACTAATAATTTTGAAATTTTAATTGCAGATTTATCTGTTTTGAAATAAGCAAAAAATGTTATTCCTTTGTCATTTTTTTGTAAAATGGAAAATAAACTTTTTTTTCCTCTTGTGAACTCAATCCGGGGACATACTGTAGAAATGACATTTGAATTTTAATTTTTGCTGTTGGAAGATTGTCATTGGTCAAGGTTTTGATACGGGAACCATGTTTATAAATCCATGTTTCGTCTAAATATATGAACTAAATATTCAGATTAATCGTCTTTATACTGTAGTGAGACAACCCCTTTCTCCCGTTGTTGTTCCCTAAAGGGGTACGTTTTAGTCCCCGCCGTGTTGGCGGATGCGCTCGCGTGATCGTCACCGAAGGTAAATCAAACCTTCACTTACCCTACGTTGTGTATTTTGATTAGGGGTAGCTAATTACCCCTTCTCTTTTTATTCCCGACTCCGAAAGATGCTCGGGGTCGAAATTCAGGATCCTCAGCGTTCCCGCAAAGTAGCACCACACACCAAAGGAGGGGGTTCACCCATTTAAACGCAGCAATACATATCAAAGCGTTTATTGACACACATCAATTAAATTTACAGGGCCAAATCTGAAGTCCGAAATTCTAGATCCGGAAGACAATAACATGCAACATAACAATACAAATGACAATAATATGGGCCAGAGCAGAGGGGGTTATGTCGCCTAACTCAAGCAACGCTTCCAAGTTAACTCCTGCACGATGCGGGGTGGCGCAAGTAAATTCGTTGGCGGACTTCCTCTTCGGAAGTCTAGAAGAGATTTCCGCTAACTAAACAGAGTTTTGGTCAACTTGAAGAGATTTCCCAAAAATAATACCTTTTTCAACTATCCCTAACTTCAGGTCTCTTGATGCGCTTCGATTTCCAGACAAATTTTGATACTTCGAACTTACACCGTACTTAGACATGGGCGCCGCGGATTTTTAGGCAATAAGTGTTTAGTTAACGGTTGGTTTACATCGCGGGTTTTTAGATTACGCGCTAGCTAGACGGTCCAAGTCCGGTCTAAGATTGGCAAGAACGCCCCACGCGAGCAAAGTCTAGAATTCGACTCGTAGCAAAATACACCAAATGTACGACAAACGAAGCTCGGAATATGCAAACTGAATTTGCGAACAAATAACCAGTGGATTACAGTTAACTGAGGGATCCGTTTCTTGGCTTGAATGTTCTTGTTTCCTCCCACGATGTTAAAGTAAAGGTGGCTCTCGTAAGAGCGAGGACCCGTACGATTCACGACACGAGCCCCCATATAAATAAGTTTTTTTCATCTCAGAACTGCACTTTCAGGTCCCCCCCGTATCCCCTATTCCAAACAACGTTTGCGTTAGCTAAACCCGTTCAAGAACGATAACGAAATTCCTTTGCTGGTGGTTTTATGGTTTTTCAAATTTTCGGTTTTTCGATTTTTTTTGTTTAGTGTAAAATTCGTTAAATCGTGAATTACGTTGGGGATTTCGTCAAATCCACAATCCTGTATGTGTTCGAATTTTAGCGTGGTTCCCCGACTTCTCTCGACCGATGTAGTAGTTTCGTTATTTCCTAACCGCGAACCCACACCTCAAGCCCGCGCAATTTGTAATCAAAATCTTACCTTGGCGCTGGGCACCCGGTAACTCCGACTAAGGGATGGGGACACCCACTGCACTCTTTACCACTCGGTAAGGTTAACGCGTTTAAAGTTTGTTACGCACAAACAAAAAAAAATACAAAGAAACTAGAAACGATTAATACAGCACAAACACACAGAAATCTAAATGAAACAATTTAAATTTAAGTGCACGGCACAAGAAAATTCACTAGCACGGAATTACTTCGATAAAACAGATCGTCACCCGAAAGTACGACTGCAGGAATCAAAGATCGTCTAATGACTGCCTCTTCTTCCCTAATTTTCGGTTTTTGAGAAACGGCTCAGCCGGATTTGCTCGCGCATTTTAATTTTGACTTCTGGTTCCCTATTGGACGCTTGAGGGTGGTTTCGGTTCGCGCTCATCCCCCACTCTCTTAGCACATATGCAAATTAATTACCCATTATTTAATTATTACGTTCATATCGGTAATTGAAGCCATCGCAAGGCACCTTTATGTTGTATTCAACTAGGCATCACCGATATAAAAAAAGAATGAAAGTTCTACGATGAAGTTGACCCGTTTGCTGTTAAATGTTTTTGTTAATTTGTTGAAAATTATTTAATTATTTTATACCTGACCAAATCAACAACAAACGTGGTCTTCGGCCCTGTTTCGTTTATTACAATTATGCGTAAACCTAATTTAACTCTGATTAAGAAATTGAGATAAGTGTTTCGGCCCTTTCGACCTAGATGGCACTCTCGGGATGATTTGTGAAATCGGAAATCCCTTTTTCTAAATTTCCTTTATCAGATCTATTTTCCTGAAATTGGCATGCTCTAGTTCTATGTTAGTAAAATTTAGCGGTGTCGACTAAGGTAGTTCGGACAATGGTTCCTAAAGGCTTAACCAGATTTTGAATAGAACAGTTATTACCTGTTTGATTTAAATCTAAACGTCCCTAATCCTTCTAAACAATCATTTGCAACAAAGGCCCTAACTAATAACCTTGTAAAGAATTAACACAAATTAAAATCTCCTAATTAAATCAATTTATGCTGAATTATGGTTGACTTCCGCTGCTAAAAGGGTTAGTAACTATATCGAGGGTGGTATCAAAATGTAGAGAAACTCTTCGCGAGATTTGTTGGAATCGCGTTGTCCCGATGAATGGTTGATTATGATCTTAATTCGCGAATTTTACAAATTATGGTTTTGGTCACGTAGCCCCCGAAATCAGATACCTCCCGAACACAAGGGGTTTCGCTCTGTCCGCGCGGTCTCTTAACCACTTATCTGGTTATCTCATTATCCCCTAGATTATGCTTGCCAAAGCGTGTGACTTTTTCTTCTTTAAAGTTGGCCAATTAATTAGTGCACTTTGATCACGTTACTTTTCCAGTGGTACCGGACGAATTTTCACGGGTTAATTTTGATTGTGCGGTCCCCGGCGCTGTCGGTACTACATATTCCGAACATTTGGTTTTATTAATTTAATTTCCCTTTTAAATGATCCTCATTTCGATGTCAGCTAATTGTGGTTACGTCATGTAACGTTCCTGTAACCAAATTCTACTCGGATTGTCTTTATTTCCTGGGAAGCAGGCAAAAGCGATTTAAATTTCTTTGTTTAAATAGACGCGGGCTGTTTCTCGATTTATCACAACTAAAAAGGGCCACTGTAGCAACGCTTTCAAGGGCTCAGTTCTCGGGAATCTTTAACACGGTTAATAAGTGGATGGCAAATTTATGGTGCTCGACCCGCACCTCCCCCAACACGTGTGGCGTCGGCGGTGGGAACCGTGTTCACCCTACATTCCGATACCGGGTACATAGATTTTAATTCGTTTCGTACAATTTTTTTATTTGAACGCGAGCGCGGTAACTTCTTCTTTTTCCTCCATCTTACCTGTAATCGTCTTAATTTGGGGCGCTCACCACAATACTTTAGATACGATTTTAAAAATTTGAGTTTTAGTGCCTTGAACTGCGGGCTTTCTATTAATATTCTTCGATGGTTTTCAATCTTATATTGTACTCCATGGACTTTAAGATTTTATAAAGCAACGACCGTGATCCACTATATTCCAAATTATCTTTGGCAACATTAAAAGTTCAAAGTAAAATATTCACCTTTTTGCTTATATTCATAAATTTTTCGCCCTAATTTTTCACGGAAGAAATTTTTATCATAAAGCAGACTTTTTGCGAGGGCTGAGAGATGAGATTTTGATGAAAATAATGCTTTACCGGCAGTAGACTCATTCAACACAGATCGAGCAGAACTTCTAGAGACCTACAAAAAGTTTCTAGGGCTCTTTTTTAAGTTCCATTAATGTTCTTTTTTGTTGTCGTAAAATCGTTTAGCTTAACTCCACTACCATTTCTATAAGATTAAAAATGCAATGCTATGAAGTCAATCGCCATTACTTCGTGGCCTGCAGCTTTAATCTGTGGGTGGGGGGTCACTTATGATAATCACTTAAACGCTTAATAACAGTATTTATTGAAGTTAGAATTTTCCGGTCTTTTTCAAATTAAAAATTAACAACTGACTACCGTCGCTAATAAAACATCGTTTTCAAAGACGAGATGATCTTGCCGCTACATCACCCCCTCTTCAATGAGAGCGTCGAACGATACAATAGCGCAGTATCTGTCTGGAAAACTGACTCGTCGACCACTTCTGGTAGTCGAATGTGAAGTTGTAGTGTTGAAGGAGGACCGTTGGTTGAATTTATGGTATCTCTCGATCTGATGACTGGATTTCACCATCAACATAAGCTGGTTTGAGTCGGTCGATTGAAATTGTTTCTTTCCTCCTATTTATTATCAACGTAAAGAACTTTTCCCAGAAGTAATCTTCTCGTGACTAGCCCTGTATAAATCGTAGCTGAATAGTATTAACCCGTTTGTAATTTAAATTCTGTTATAAATCTATTTTTAATAAAGTTCTTAAGTTTTTTTTGTCTCCTGTAAAATTTGCGTTATTGGAGTTAACAGGTTAACACTCTTAACCGACGATTTGTAATTCTTTTTAATTTTTTCTTATTGTTTTGTATTGTTTATTAATTGTTATGGCTGTTTGTTTTTTTTTCTTTGTCATTCCACATTTAAATAAACTGTTTTTTAATTTATTTAAACAAACTTTTTAACTTTATTTTAAATCAAAACGTAGTTTTTTTTTTCATGAAGCTGTTTTTGTAGATGTAGAAATGAGTTTTATCATAAACAATTTGACTGCTTCACCTCTAAGGATCTCTAGATCCTACCTACCACTTCGCGTAGAGCAGTTTAAAGACTAAAAAATAGACATTTTGCCAAAAATTCTGACCAACATGAAGATAGTCGTTTTCGAATCGTATTCTTTGCTGCTTATGTTCTTCAGTAAATTCGCATTTCGTCGCAGCGGGGTGGTTCTCAATGCCCTGTTCTTTCAATCGACGATGCGCAGTCTATGTCTTCCTTGTCCTCGCCTTCTTGTCTCCACTTAGTGATCAAGTTAAATATCGCTGTCTTTGACGAATTTAACCGATGGGCGATTTGCTGAATAGACCAGCCTTCGTCCCTCAGTGTTATCGCGACTGTTTTGTCATGTTCATTAGATGAACCCTCATTTTTGTTTATGCAACTAATAAACTGTTCATACAATTTTTGACAAATTTAATTATAATTGTCACCCAAATTTGTCAGAAAGCAGCCGGATTTAATCTGAAACACTGTAGTCGTTCCTTTAATTTTGCAATTAAGGCTTCTTCTCAGTGCAAAAATTGATTGATAACCAGTAAAAAACAACATTTTATCTACAAGCATAATTTTTATTTTAGTCCGCGACTATTCACTGAAATAATTATGACTAATTTGACTTTTATAGCGCCGAACATACGCAAACATTTTTAAGTTTACTTACATTTTACAACTTGTTTACTTACAGTTGATATTTCTATTTATGGCTCATTTAACCTCTTTTGAAAAACCATTGTACAACGGTCATTAAAACCCAATATATGGATCTTAGCCAATCAGGCCGACGATTTTTTTATTGCATAGAACTAGTAAATTATAGCCATAATGTAAAGAGAACATAATGTAAAGAAAACTTGTTCTTTTTGTTATTTGCTGCTTTTTGACATTAGAATAACGGCATTTTTTTATTTGACCTCATGCATCTAGATTTTATTAACTTCTATTGCCTATTTTTTTTTAATTTTGATGATAATTTTTTAAAAAATATTTTTTTTATAAAAGTAGAACATATTACACATTTTTGAATCAAGAATATTAATATCTTCCAAATTATGAAAAAAAAAAAATTTTGGGTGGCAATTTAAAATAAGAAAGTTGAATATCGCCCGAAAGATACTAAGCCATTTTGAAAAATTCTAAAATCATTAGTTTATAGTAAATTAAAAACCATTAAATTTGTTTTTAAAATTTTTGAAATCGGTTTATAAATAAAAATTCTACAACGCCAGCCGTTTTTTAAAAATCACCCTGTATAAAATTTATGTTATAATTTATTATAAAAGAACAAAAACGCGGAAGTAATTACTATTTATTGGTTTGGCCTTTTCTAACAATAAAATATTTTATTGTTATTACTCATAGATAAAAACTACACGGGTTAAAAAACGTATTTTATTATAAAAAGTTTACATTAAATACTTATTGCTCATAAAGTGTCAAATAAATGACTTCATTTCAAACTCTCTTTCTTGATTCGTCGAAGGAAACATGAAAATCCGAAGTGTAGTTAAAATCATGCCCATCACCTAAAAACAGTAAAATTATCAGCTAATTCCCTAAACGCCAGTCAATTTTATTTTTAGTCCGATTGTCTGGTTTTACTTTAAGTAATATACAGGTGTTCTAAAAATTCCGAAAAAAATTCATAAACTATACTGTGTTAATGTTAACCGAACTTTAAAATTTGAATTTCAGTTTGTTGTCTTATTAGCTCAAAAAACTAGAAAATTTATCATATTTTTAATTTGGCAACATCGTAATAATGAAATGATGAAATCATGAACTCAAAAGATCAAAACTAAGCAGAACTTTAGTCAATTTTAAAATTTTGCCAAATGGAAAGCAAACAAAAATTTCTAAAAATATTTAAGTCTAAAAACCAGAAATCGAAAGAAAATGTAGATTTTTATAAATGAGATTAATTCATGGATTTATTAATACGTACTTGAAAAGTTTAACTTCTAAAGTTTTTGATAAGTAAACTACAAATTCTGATACAGGGTGGTTAAAAAAAGAATAAATGGATGTATTTCTTTTCATTTAAAACATCTCAGAAATCAAAGCAAAATTATTTTAAACCCATTCCTTCTCACAATATGATTTTTTTTAAGGAAAATCTTGGCTTTGCTGCTAACCTTTCTAATAAAATTTTACATTCGGCAATCTCTGCAACTAAGCAACTAATTCTAAGAACTTTACAATGTTGCAACATTGAAAATTTTTCTACAAAGCCAAGAAAAGGTACTTTTAAAAGTTTAAGAAACTTGGTTTAAAGCACTTTTTGTCTTTTTTTTATTCAAAATATGATTAACTGAAGACAATGTGATGTCTAACAATGAAATTGTTATAAAAAGTTTACCCAAACACAGTTTGATCGTTATAAAAGAAAGCTTTTATCTTGGTTAAAAAAGCACCAATTTCGTTTTGGTTTTCAATTTTGGGAAAGAACATGCCTTTTTTTTTCATCACCCTGTTAAATGAGTTGATTGTTACCAACTTTAAAACGCTTTAACATTTTAAAATAAGCAAAATTTAACTTTTTAGGAAAAATTACTGCTCATATTAATGAGTTGGTTTTTTTTGCGGTAATTTTGGAACACCTGTATAATCCAAATTTTTCTATTGCAGTGACGTCGTCTAGTAATATAACACAAATGTAGTAACAACGTCACTCTAAGAGAATAACAATTACGCTTTTGAAAATGTAGTTAACTATGATCATAATTTACCCCTAGAACCAGTGGAACTATGTGAAAGAACAGGATTATCTCGTAAGTCTTAGCAGTGGCAAAATTGGAAATGGAAAAACCAGATTTAGAACTGCCCAACGTCATGTTTATATACAAGTAAATTTCGATCCAAACTTGCATACTTGTCATCACTGCCAACAGGATTCGATACTAAAAAGTAATATTACAATACGAAAATTAAAAACAAAATCGATATGATTGGTAACTCTCAATATCAATCTATGAGACGTTTAAGGTTATGTGCATGATGTAAGAATCTTTCAATTGTTTTGGCAGTGTTACCAACTTACGAAACCCAATCATGCCGTTTTTATAACTTACAAGTTTAAAAAGAAGTTTTGTATCGATGCAACTTGTGACAAAGCCGGATATTCCTGTGGCCAAAATCAAAAAACCATTCACTGTTACAAGAATTTCGGTTATAATGTGGGTTCCTTTTTGAAAACTTAGAAACGGTAGTGCGTTGATTAGGAAACGAACGAATAAAAGAGGTGAGCTCACACACTGAAATAAAATCGATAAAGATAAAATGAGTGATCTATAATTTAAAAATTACTTACTATTTTAAATAGAGCCAAATACAGAATAACAGTAGTTAACACGAAACACATCTTTTTTGACAATTGGCGGTTTTTACTGTGCTGAGACTGGAGAGTTTATTTATTTTATACATATTATTCATTGTTTGTCTTTTTTTACTTCCTCGTTATCAGTTAATTCGGAATGATAAAATTTCGAAATCAAAAATTCGGAACTTTAATTGCTTTATTAATTTTAAAATAAAATAGCAAAATTTCTAAACAAGAGAAAGATAGAAAAAAAAATGAATATGATACAATAAAATTTAAGAAACAATTAAACAATTAATTAATAAACGCAATAAAAAGAATTAATTACAGTCTTAAAAAAAACGAATAAAGTTGGTCAGGTCAGGTCAACTTGTATTATAATATATTATGTAAGCAAGTTTTTAAAAATACCTTTATTCTATTTTAGGTTATAATCTTGTTTATAAGCACCGAAATGCGGGCATAATTTGAGCTTTATGGCACAGATTAATCAAAATTCGCCAAGCAATTTGATTTTTATGGTGTTCAAGCAAGCTTTGTAATCGAACATTTATTGTTAAAGAAAATCATACAATCATGTTATTTATTTATAGAAATTAAAAGTACAATTACTAGGATTTGCAATTGTAAGATTACATGAACCAACACCTAAACTAACAGACCCTTCATTTGTCTGTGGTATGTTAATTGAAGCTCCCCCGCAGATGTTCTGAGCAATTTTGATTTTGTTCTGCAGAGAATTTTCTACGTAAGATTCGGCTACCTTGTCAGATCGCCATCCACCCAATTGCTTCAAAGATCTGGTGTCACCGCCGGATTCAGCTAAAATGGTTGCAGCACTTCTGCGGAAACAATGTCCTGTGTATTTATTTGCATTTGGTAACTTCAGAAATTCAGCAATTCTTGAAGGCATTTTCCCGAAAGTATTTTTTCCTACCGGCTGCGAAGTGCACTTGCCATTGTGATACGACAAAAACAGACTGTTAGTTTTCACGTATTTAGGTCGTAAAGCAACGTATTTTTTGTACAAAGCTATATAATCCATGGGACCATCGTTTGGGACTATTGTAAACTGCCTAGAAGTATAAGTTTTGGTCCTACAAATTTTCACTAGTAAGACTGATCCTTCAGTTGTCACATCTTGAATGGTTAAGTCGTGCAGCTCTTGACGACGACAGGCTCCGAATATCCCGAAAGCAGTAACAACCTAGAATACACAATTTATTAAATTTGGATATGAGAAGTAAAGAAAAGCCTTTACCTTGACCACCAAATACACAAGATCGGGTGCCTTTACCATGAACTCCTGTATTTCTTTTTGCTGAAGTACCCAAGACTTCTTCCCTTCATCACCCACGGAGTTACTCTTCATATATTCAGTAATCATCAGAAACCTTGATATGTCAACGTTTTCTTTAATTTTTATCATTTTCTTGAGCTTCGAATAGATGCACCACAGGGAGGAAGGTTTGTAAATTTTTGACTACAAAGGAAGCACAATAATTTGCTGATTATTAGTTATTTAAATGCAACTTATTACCATTTGAGACAAGTATGCATCACCAGTTTTTCATCACAGTTGCTGCCCGCGTTTTTCGTGCACCGCCACTCGCAAAACTTGTCATATTCTTTCACATACAAATCCTTTGATTTCTGGGGAATCAGTTTTCCTTGAGCAGCTTCAAATTCGTCTAAAATCTCTTCAGAGTAAACGTTATCTGCTTCGACAATTTCCATTTTGAAAAAATTGTTTACAGCAGTGTCCATAACAACATCAAAATAGCCAACTATCAACACAGCACTAAAATTTGCATCGTCACAAGCGCTTGCAAGAAACTACTGATTCTTGAATATTTTAGAAATTATAAAATAGAATAAAACGTTGTATGTACCACGGGCATAATTGATTATGGCCCTCGGGAAATTAAAAGCCCTCCTTCGTCGGGCTTTAAACATTCCCGCGGGCCATAATCTTTTAATTATGCCCTTAATACATAAATAACTAGAATGTAACGTCTTTAACGAGCTTGTTTTTTATGTAAATCAGCTTGTTTTCTGCACAAATTCTGCACACTTTTCAGGCAAAAATTTGTCACACAATTGCTTGAAATCGCTTAACGTAACAGTGTCTAAAAATGAAGGTGTTTGTGTACTTTCTAATTTTCTTTTCATAGTTCTAATTTCTGTTTGCAAAGCAAGTACGTACAGTATTAATTTATTTCTTTAACAAATCGAACTCGTCGCTGCGGTAAAAATTTAGATTTATTAAATCCAAAGCGGTAAATTATTTAAAAACTAATTTCCTACAATTTTTACAAAGATTCGTCTTCCAGCCATATAATTCAAGTCGCTATCTGGCATTGAATAAAAAAATAAGGGTTGGCTCCGATCGGAGCCGGTAGCATATAAAGTCCTTTTCAAAAAAAAAAACAATTGTCAATGTCAAAATTCCTTCAAAGACCAAACTGTACCACTCTAAAACATTTTGTTTCGGAACACCCATATATTAAAATCTCCCTAGATCAGGGGTGCGATTTTATTTCTGTTCGATACGCCAACGAAGTGATAAATTTTCGTCAGTGACGTCATTTTTCACCATCCTGCCAAGAATGCGATTTTATTTCTCCAAAATATCACTTCGGTAAGTGATATTTTTTCACTCACCTTGCTCTGCCGATAAAAACTCACATAACCTAAAACCGCTGTTATTCCTTTCCCGCCAACAAGTCATCTTTAGTGTTGTGCGCTTGTGTACAAGTTGAAGAGGTAAATTATGAATACATTTTCAATTAATAAGAGTTAACAGTTTAAAACAGAGGTTATTTAAGAAATAACAATTTTTAATCATTTATTTTCTTTGGTAGCATTATGGAGCAAAAACCACAAAGAGGTTCAAAGCCATCATTAGAACAACGGGCCCTTATGATCCAATTCATGGAAAATGAAAATAAATTTGCTCGAAACCAAGAAAGTGATGGGGCCAAAGTTGCAGGACTACGGAAAACCTTAGTCCTGCAACTTAATGCTATGGGTAGAGCAAATAAGGACAAAAGACAATGGCAGGAGGTTTGTATTGGTATTTAAAGCCCTATGTTTCATGATGATAACTTTAAATATTCCCTAGTGTTGGAGTGACTGGAAAAGTGCCATTAAACAGCAGGCGGCAAAATTGAAACGAAAAAGGCAACAAACAGGTGGGGCAGGACCATCAGAGGATGATGAACTGCAGGAATTGAATGCCATTGAAAGTAGGGTTTTTCAGATCATTGGGCCCGACACTGTGGTGATGGGAAGACTCAAGAACTTCCCATCATCGAGGTGAAGGTAAGTACATAATTTCTTGCTTCCAGGTTTATTTTTTATAGGTTTCAATAAACTTCATCATTTTTAGAACACACCTCAGTTCCTGTAGTTCCTCTGACTGAAAACCTGCATGGTTCGGTAGTTAGTACCTCATGCTCCTCTGCTGCCCCCCTTTGTGTCCCTTTTGTTTCAGAAGTACTAAAACATGTGTGTATAGTACTTTCCTAAATTAATCCCTTGTATTGTAGAATCCTATTGAATGTATTGTGGAATCCCGTCGTGCCTCATCTCAGCCATCAACTTCTTCTACAAATACATCTAGAAAGCGAGACCGCCCTGAGAAGAATGTACCCATTAGTTCCTATTTTATATCCGTTCACAATTAAAACCTCTGTTCGTAGAATCCTGCTGCCAATTTTTCCTCTCCTCAAAAAAAGAGAAAACTGGATTACTTCTTGAGGACGAGTACAAGCAAAAATTGCTAAAAATTGAAGAGGAAGCAAATATAATTCGCAGACAGCAAGCTGCTGCTCTGGCCATGCAAGCTACTGCAATGCAGCAGCTTGTTGAAGTGAGCAAAGAAATTTTGTCTGTTTTAAAAGAAATAAAATCGAATAAATAATTTCTTTTACTCATCTAAATTATCACCATTCCTTTTAATTTTAGCAAAACTGACTTAAATCAACAGATGGAACAACGTGAACAGTTGTAGGGGGCAACGAACAACAACGAAACCTGCCAACTTCCTTCATTTACAATAAGCTGTAATGGTTCTTTTTCCGCCTCTATTTCAAAATCACCTGTATATGCAGATGACACCAGTTTAATTATATCTCATAAAATCTCTGAGTTTGTATTGATTAAAAAGCTTAATGGGTCACAAAACTCCCTGAATTCACTACGAATTAAAATATTCATTTTTTGCCAGGAAGAATAAAAGAAGCTAAACATATTTTAGACTTCAAACATCAATAAAAAGCTTACCTAGTAAATACGAATACCTTAAACTATAGTTTGAATTATTGTCTCATCTTTGTTTGGTTTGTGATTGTCATTGATTGGTATTCTTCTGTTTTTTTTTGACGTTTCCTGCTTTTTTTATGCAAAGGAAATAAATATATTGTATTATTTTTATTATTATATTATCTTATCATGCAAAAAAATACCCATTACAATTTAATATCTAACATCGACAACGAATAAAATTATTATTACTTTTAAACTTTCTTTCTCTGTATATTAATACGTTGCTAAGTTTCATTTGGATCATCAGCAGAAGTTCCAAATAAAGTAATTTTTCGTTATAATGCAGAACCTAAAACAAAGAAGAATTTAGAGGTATTTTTCATTACTTAAAATACTCACTTTAAGTTCAAGAAGCTATCCTTTCTTGCAGTATATAAACGTTTTTGTTCTTCAGCTCAAGTGCCAACTCTAGAGCTGTATTTCCATTTGCATCTCTAGCATTGAAATAAATACCGTTCTCAAATAAAAAATTGATTACTTTTGTATTTTTATACAATGATTTTGCAGCAAAATGCAAGGGGGTTTGACTGTATTTATCCAAGCAGTTAATATCCGCTCCCTTTTGAACTAAAGTTTGGACAGTCCAAATTTTTCCATTAAAACATGCAAGATGTACTGGAGTCACCCCATCGCAATCTTTAACATTTGGATCAAAACCATGTTTTAATAACAATCCTACTATTGTTTTGTGTCCGCTTGAAGAAGCCAAATGTAATGCAGTTTCACCTTGATTATTCCGAATGTTTCCATCAGCACCTTTTTCAAGTAAATACGTGCAAATTTTCAGGTTGTTATTGACGCATGCATGAAGTAAAGGCGTCGAATTGCTATGATCGCACCAATCGATGTCTAGTTTTTCTAGTAACAGGTCAATTAGGTCTGTACTTGAATTGTCTTCGGAAGTTGCGTAATGTAATGCTGTTTGATTCTTGTCATTTGTAGCAGTTATTTGAGCACCGTTTGTTATTAGCAGCCTTACCACTTGAAGGTCGCCACATTTACAAGCCAAGTGAAGAGCCGTTTCACCTTCATTGTTTGGGACATTAATATCGATATGTCCATCCACCAGAAACTTTACTAGTTCTATATTCTCATTTGCGCATGCGTAATGCAAAGCAGTGCACCCATTTTTACCTTTAAAAGTTACATCACTGCCTCGTTCCAGCAAAAGTTGGGTTAATTTTGTACCCTCATCGAGGCCCCATGAAACATAATGTAACGAATTACAACCGTCTCCATCCAAAGCATTTATATCAGCTCCTCTGTTAAGCAACTCTTGAACAAGTTCGATGTCCCCTTCTTCACAAGCAAAATGTAAAGGAGTGTTTTTATCTTTATTTGGAAGATTAGCATCTGCGCCTTTGCGTAGCAATAAATTGACGATTTTTGGATTTGAGTTCTCGTCAGATAAAGCTGTAAGCAGAGGAGTGTTGTAAAAACCGTCTAAAGCATTTACTTTTGCTCCATGACAAATCAAAACTTCCACATTTGCATAATTCCCAACTTCGCAGGCACGATGTAACGCAGTTTCTCCACTGCGATTTCTTACATTTACGTCAAAGCCTTTGTTTATCAACAATCTGATGATTTTCTCATTATCTTGCTCCGACAACGAAGCGTAATGTAAACCATTGTCTTCGTCTTTATCAACGATGTTAAAACAATCACGAGTTTCAAGAAAGTTCTTCACTTTCTCGAAGTCCCCCGTATTGCAACCTTGAAGAAACGTCGACGTCTCTTCTGAGTTTTTAGCTCCATATTTTAACAAAAGTGGTTCAAGTTCTTCGTGGTTATTAGCAATGGCTTCAGCTAGCGGTGTTACATCAAATATATTCTTGTGGTTAATATCTACTTTATGCTCTATTAACAATCTGATTATATTTTCGTCCACTTCTTCGTTATCCACAAGATAAAAATACGCATTTTGCGAATCATAATCTAACGCAAAGAGATCAGCGCCATTATCAACTAGGATCTCTAGTAGTTCGTAGTCACAATTTGCACACGCCAAGTGTAAAACTGTCGCACCTGAAGAATTTTTCGCATTGATGTTGCCTTCGTTGGAGAGCAACAACCTAATTAAATCCGTATTTGGGTCTTCCTCATCCACGGCGTGGTGTAACACCGTTCTACCCATTTTGTCTGGAATATTCACGTCCGCACCATTGCCAAGTAACAATTTTATGCCTTCCAAGTTATTTTCTGCACACGCTATAAGTAAAGCTGTCCTTCCGTTTTTATCTTGCGCGTTAATATCAATATGACACAACAAACGTTGAATTAACTGATTGTCGAATTCATTAATGAACTTTACCACGTAGTGTAAGAGAGTTTGATTATCCTTATCAACGATTGTTAAATCAATATCGTAATTTAAAACAGTTTGGAGGTTATGTAGAGATTTTGATTGGCACGCCAGATGAAAAGGTGTTAATTCATCCGAATTTTTGTCATTCACATCTAGGTGGTGTTCTTCTATTAAGCATCGTATTACAAAAGAATTGGGATGCCTTGCTGCAGAATGCAACGCAGTTTCGCTCTTGAGGTTTCGAATTTTTGGATTCGCTCCTCTTTGAAGTAATAACATCGAATTTGGCAGGGAGCCATGCAGACAAGCCAAGTGTAAAGCTGTATGTCCTTTGTTATCTTGAGCATCAATATTCAGTTCTTTGTCTAAAAGTAAATTTATTACGTGTAGATTCAATCCGACATTGCTCGCAGAATAGTGTAGAGCACTTTGGCTAGTATTGTCCAAATGCTGATGGTCTGCTCCATTTTCAAGCAGTGTCTCTACCGCCTCGAAATTACCATTTTTGCAAGCGAGTTGAAAAGCATTTGTTCCTTTTTTATTTGTTAAATTTATGTCTAAAGTGGACGCACTAATTACGGATTTTACTTGCTTGATATCTACCGGTTGTGCTACCAAGCGGTGTAACACTGTGTCTCCATTAGAACATCTAGCTCCACTATCTGATAAAATCATTAGCATGTCTTGTATTCCAAGGCGACAAGAGTGATCTAAAAGTGATAAAGAGTTCCAGAGTTCTTGGTTAGCATTAGCTCCTTTCTCAAGAAGTAACTTTGCAACAGCGACGTTTCCTTTTCTAGGAGTTGTATAGTCATCACCTTGACAGCCAAACACTGCTAGTGTCAGCAAAAATTGTCCATCAACCAACTGTTGGTTTATAAGTGTGGAATTTTCTTGAACCAAGTGAGTCAATAGATTTTCGTATCCAAATTTGGCAGCATAGTATGCTATTGTGTCCACCTGGTAGACAGTATAGAGAGCATTCTTCATTTCTTCAAACTTATGGTTTTTCTCCAAAAATTTTTCGAAAGGATACAAGCAGTTGGATTTGAGAGCATAAGTTATCACATCAAACTTAAATAAATCATCGTCAATCTCAGTTAAAGTTGTATCTTCCTGTGCAACAATGTCCATGATTTCCAACCATTGTGCATTTTCTCTTCTTTCAAAGGTTTGCTCCATCACGTTCTCGGGATACTTCATTCCATAGGAAGATGCCAAGTGTAAAGCTGTCCGACCACATTTGTCTTTAATGTGAAGCTCGTCTTTGTGCCGTCTGACATGTTCAACACTTTTGTAAATCACAGCCAAATGTAGAGGATTATCTTCAGCCATCATCAAATCGAACATGAGTCGTATATTTTCATATCGAGTAGAAAATATCTTCTCCTTCAGCAATGTAATTCTCTTTGTATTTCTTTTAAACCACACACAGACAAAAAATTCAGCGTACGTTTGATGGTTAAAAGTAACTTCGTCTTGTTCATTAACAGTGACAATTCCATACCTGTCTCCATTTCTTTTTAAATCGTCCAAAAATTCCTCGGTATCGTCGTCTACGTAAAGCTTTTCGCGGTCTGATCTGTCTAAGCAACTGTCCAAAGCAAGTCTCTCATACTCCTTCAAGATCCTGGTTCTGCTTGAACGAAGATGATATAGTAGATCCTCAGAGACGACCTTTTTAAAGTAATTTTCAAGTTGGCCTTGAAAATAATGTTCGTACATCCGAGTTAACACGAACATGTTCTTCTGGTGGAGACTTTTGTAAATTTCTGGTTTAGATAAGAACATTTCGGTTATAATATGCAGCTGTAGGGGAACTCCTAGTAAATCTTGACTGTTGTTAAGATCGGTGCTACTAAAAATGGCAGCGATAATGTTTTCTATCTGTTCAGCATTGAAAGTCGTGAGTTTCTCGGTAATAAATCTTCTTTGTTGTTTTTGATCCAAAGGTTTTATTTTGGCTGGAATGACGTGCAGTGTGTCAGTTATTTGTTGTCGCAAATTTTCTCTTGACGAAACCCAAACGTACACTCCGTCATCCAAAATCTTTTTGACAAATTTCAAAACAAGTGGTACAAAACTGCTGTCCATTTCATCCAAACCATCAAGAAACAAGTGCATTTTCTTGGTTTTCCAAAGGATGGTTTTTATTTTTGCAGTTAGAGTATCTTCGGATTTATCTAACGAAATGAAATACTTCCAAGTTGCTGCAAAATTTGGATTGGTTGCAAAAAACGCATTGCAATTTATCAGATTGACGTGGATGATCCAATTTTCTTTTGGTGTGTAGTTGTGACTTAAGAGTTTCATGATTCTTGATTTTCCCATTCCAGGTGATGCACAGAATACTTTGAGAAAACCATGACAATACTCAAAGACGTTGTTTTCAGAAATGAACATTTCTTCGAATTTAGGGCTCTGACTTCCTTTTTGGAGTAGGAGAACGCATTTGTCGTTATCGAGTTCTTCCAGTAAGTAGACATTAGAGTGACCTAGTCTAACCATCTTTTCAAACTCAGCATATGTGCACTTCCGGTTGGATGAAAGAAGAATACAACTTCCGGTCTCATTCTTTAATGTTTGGTAATTGGACAGTTCCTTGATTTTCGTATTTGAAATTTCTCCTAATTTTGCTTGAAATTGATTACTGCAGTTGATGATGACAACGGTATCTACGGCGTGGTGCAAAAGACTCTTGATATTTTTGATTTTTATTAAAGTGACGGAAATATTTCTTGGGATGTGTAAGTCGCAAAACTTTTCCATTGCTTTCCCAATCAGTAAATGGTCAAGCTGAGTCATTTTGAGTAAGTCTGATACTCTTAGATGTTCGGCTATATCTTGGTCGATAAAATCTTGCAAACAAATCTTAGATTTTCCTTGAAGTGAAACATAGAATTCCTTGCTGACGCGGTATTCTTGATCGCTACATTTGTTAGTCAAATCCAATAAGTTTTCAAAAACCTTCCACTCTTTGAAATCACAACTTTTACATTTCCCCAACAAAATTATCTTCTTCCTATCAATTTTTCTTTTGAGCAGTTTTAACACAGTCTTGATGAGGTCTTCGTTTTCTTCTTCGACTTTTAAAATCAACGGACCTTTATTCAAGTGCCACACAATTAATGTCTGTTGTTGTTCTGTCAATGGTGGACTCGTTTGTAGCAACGTTGTTATCAATTCCAAGTCGCAGTCTTCTTGAATTTCAGTCCACATGTTTCGAACAATTGTCTCTTCAGTTGGGTCTACTATCGTCAGTTCAAATTCCATTATCGCTTTCTTCAGTATATCGGTTTTGGTGTTGACACTCTGATCAGAAAGAGTTTTAATGTGTGACGATAAACTAAATTCTGTCAATTTGGCAAGAACTAAATGTTTTGTCAACGCGAAATTTTCGCTCCACCAGTGTTCCATAAACTGAACAAACAAAGAATAGATATCACATCTGTTGATAAAGATCGCGTCCAATTTTTCTCGAATTTGTTTTTTAAGAGATTCGATGTCCAATTGATTTGAAAAAAAATAAAACTGTTTGCAAGTCTTTTCTATTTCTATTTGTTCATCGGTTTTGTCTTGATTGTTTACTTCTTCTTTTACTCGGAATTGAAACATTCTTCGAGGATGTTCTGTATTGGCTAGTAGCACTTGGTCTTTTCCACCCTTATACTCCTCTGCCAGAAGTGAAGGATATTTTTTGAAAGACAAAACTGTGCCATCTTCAATGCTAGTTGGTCTGTTGGTGTATAAAATAAATATAGTGTTGTGATCTTTTCCAAATGTCTGAATCGACTTGAAATAATATGGTAGGAAAAATCGACTTTTGATTTCTTTTTTGCCACATTTATAACTTCCTTTTGTCAACATGTCATTTGTGACTTGTTCTTTGTCAAGTTTGTGTTTTAGTTGACACAGAAATGTTTTTCTTTCACCATTTTTAAAATCCACCTTAATTTCGATGTCATCTAATTTATCGCATGTTTGGTCGTTGTTTGTTATCATTTGAAAGTCATCAACATCGTCATCAGTGATAAACTTCAGAACATGAAGAGCTGCAGTTAAGTATTCATAGCCTTTACCAAGGTCAATCACTCCTTTTCTTTTCACATAGGTTTCCATAATCTACAAAATTATTTTGCAATATATTTAAAGTGGCAATATAAAAATGTACTCACGTCGATGTCGTTCCTAATACTCTTTAATCTTCTTGATAGAAGCGTTGTGTCAAAACATCTCCCCCTTTCATCCCTTATTTCTAAAAAAAAAATCAAAAATCAATTTCGAATGTTAAAAAATGAATTTGATAAATGAAAATGCCTATTTTTACGTATTCCACACCAAATCGACTACTTTTGACCCCGACCTTTTCAAAGTTTTTCATCTTCTTCTACCCGATGAAAAACAGTTCTCAGATTTTTTTCAAATTGTTCTACTCAATCCAACAAAAGTTATGAATTTGTATGGATCCTTCAGTAAAGTTTATAGTATTTTCTTTATTTACATTTGTAATATCGGCAAGTGTAGCTTTAGAATTTGTATGAATTAAGTTAGTGCTTTATTGCACTATACAGCATTTCGTCGATTTGATTTTATACAAATTATTATAAAACTGGGGGTAAAGTCGGTGTCATGATCTAAGATAAAAAAAATTATTAATAGATGGCGATAGAAAACGGTCATTTTTCGTCCGTTTTGACAACTAACAATTTTTTGTTAGGGTCACCTAAAAACTAATTTTTGTGGCAGTTTTTAGAGCTCTGTTCACTAGCGTATGCAAATTTTCAAAATTTTATATCTAAAATTAAAGACGATTTTTGGGGGACCGGACTCTGTATTTGCGCAAATTGTAAAGGGGCGGCATCTAGTGTTAATCGACTGAAACGCTCATTATGGGAAAACTTTAATTTATTGAGTCTTGTTAAGTTTGTATGTATCAACAATATCTTTTTATTTCTATTTTAAAAATGATTCATAAATCAATAGTTATTTCTGGTGTAGGTGTGTTATTTTAGAGACTACAAGAAGTATAGTTAACTTACAAGACTTGATTGTATTAATATGACATATTGGACAAAATGTATTAAAAAAATATCCAAAGCAACATAAAATTCTGTAACATAATTGATACAGCAAAAATATTAAATATAATCTTGCAGACAAAAGAGTTTCATCTATTTCCGTTTCTTTTGACGGATTTTTAAAGTAACTTAATTTTGTATATTTGTAACGAATACGAGTGTTAATTTTTATTAAATATTTATTTCTATGATGTAATCCATTAGCCAATTATGAAAGTTTATTTTAAAAAAGCGTTAAGATTTTCATAACACTAAATTTAGAATTAGTTAATTATTAATTTTTTATCTCGAATACTATTAAACCTAATCAGATTTTTATTTAATTTTTTTTTACCATCTGTATTGCTTTCGGCACCCTCCCTTGCCCTATGAGCACACCTGTAATGGACATACCCAAATCGTCTTTAATTTGAAAGGTAAAAATTTGCTCCAGAATTCTACGCTAAAATTTGTTTTTATCATATTCGCAAAGGAGAGCCCCAAATCTACAAAATCATCAATTTTTATCAAGATTCAACGGCTGAATTGCAAGAAAACAGCAGAAATCTGCACGAAATCATCAAATTGTCTAGAGAAATCCGCTTATTTCGATGCTAAACGACGATTTCTTGCTGATTTTCGCCGTTTTCTGGCTTGAATTCGCAAAGAAGAGCTCGATATCTACAAAATAATCAATTTTTAACAACATTCAACGACTGAATTGCAAGAAAACAGCAGAAATCTGCACGAAATCATCAAATTTCTTGAAGAAATTCGCTTATTTCGATGCAAAACGACGATTACTTGCTGATTTTCGGCGTTTTCTGGCTTGAATTTGCAAAGAAGAGCTCGAAATCTACAAAATCATCGATTTTTATCAAGCTTCAATGGCTGAATTGCAAGAAAACAGCAGAAATCTGCACGAAATCATCAAATTATTTAGACGAATCCACTTATTTCGATGCAAAACGACGATTTCTTGCTGATTTTCGCCGTTTTTTTGGCTTGAATTCGCAAAGAAGAGCTCGAAATCTACAAAATCGTCAATTTTTATCAAGATTCAAGGACTGAATTGCAAGAAAACAGCAGAAATCTGCACAAAATCATCAAATTTCCTAGAGAAATCCGCTTATTTCGATGCAAAACGACGATTTCTTGCTGATTTTCGTCGTTTTCTGGCTTGAATTCCCAAAGAAGAGCTCGAAATGTACAAAATTTTTAAAATTTTAATTTAATTCGTATTTTTTAAATTTTAACGGAACAGTTGACACCAAATTTTTACAACTCAGTTTATTAATTCATGTAAAGGTCAGTTTTGATTATTTGGGGCGTGTGCAAACGAGAAATGAGATATTTTAACAAGTATTTGTTTAAAAAAATTAATTATGCACTGCGCGACAAATTCAAATTAATTTTGAGTACTTTTTTTGTGTTGTGTTTTGTGATCTAAACAAGGTGCCTTCACCTCAAAAATTTCAAATCATCAACCATTTTTTATGTCACTTTGAAGAATAGGTAAACAAACATACCAAAGAGCTTGCTTTTTCAGGTTTATTTAAAATATTAAAGTAGTTATGGTTATAAAGATTCAAAATATATCTGAGAAAATAAAAGTTTAAAAAGAAAATGATGAAAATGTATGCAAATCATAATTGGTTTGCCAACTTTGATACGAATTTTTACACTCACAAAGTGTAATAGTTTTCGAGAAAGGATAAAGAATTATCAGCCAATCCTGAAAGCTTATTTTAGAGGTGGAGTAAAGGCCATCCCAATTTCCTAGGCAACGAGAGTCTGACCAATGAACGACAATATGTGTCCATAGTTACCGATTTTTAAATTCTGTTCAGCTTCCGGATTGGCTACCGTTTTTTTGTTTAAGGCTCTGTCCTACCCCGGCCGAAGTGCATAGGAAATAGCGCAAAACGCCATTACTTTTTACGGCCACAAATTAGGAGTTGGAGTTTTGATTTTTTTTGTACGTGTAGATATTATCAAAATGTACACGGGAAACTCTTTGATTTTTTAAAATTTCTTATAAATTTATTAAAAAAAAATAAAAACTGAAAAAACGCCATGTCGTTTTACGGGCACAGTTTTAGGAATTTTTGCTTGAACTACGACTCGATAGATGAGGGATTTTATTCTACATCCGGGAAACTCCTTGGTTTTTTCCCCACATGAATAGTTTCTTTAGAAAAAAATAAAATGTAATGTAAAAATGATCCCCAATTTTCAAAAAGTCGGCAACCAACACTTCAATGTTGCCATGATTTACAGCCCCTCACAACAGGGGGTCTCTAATCCTAATCACGGTTTGACGACTACAACTCGGCCGACCGGCGATTGACCATTGGGACCCCAACTTTATACCTACTTCTTAGCAAGAATTGAAGACTGCCGCATCTGAATATAATAACATTTTAACCCTCATGCAAGATTTCTAAAAATAAATTTTTAGACATTTTGTCGACATTTTAATAATTAGATTAACGATTGCAAATGGTTTTCAATCGATAATATAATTAAAAAGTCACTGTTCAGAACCTTTCTTTTTCTCAGTTGAGTGTAGTATTTTGAGTTTAGATTAAGTGCAATCAAACTCATCTTTGTTGACAAAAAATTCGCTTTTGACTCTTGAAATAGACCTCAATTAATAACTTGCATTACAACATTGCATTTAAGCAGTCTATTCTATATAGGACAACGGATTAAATGCATTTCATACATTGATAGTTATGCATTTTATTGCATATTTGGCCATTTGGTCCTTTGCCGCAGGCAGGGTGGAATGTTTTCTCAAGTAGCCATAAGACCAAAAAGGTCAGCACCGAGTTGTCTCCCATACATGACCGTCAGGTTAAAATAAAAAGATTAGACGTTTGAAAGCTTTTTAGCACTCCCGTAACTATTTGATTTTTAGATACCAGCATAGCTCTATATTGTTACTTCTGTGTTTTGGCAATTTCCCCAACTTTGTTAAAATAATTATCCAAAGCATGATTTTACATTTTCAATGATTTCGTTATACATATCTCAAATTGTGCTACTGTAGCAACTTTTTAAACTTTTCCAAAATGATGAAAACATTCATTAAGGTGGACATTTGTTCTCAATTTTTGAAATAATTAGTTGTGCCAAGATATGTTATTTTTTAATTTTTCGTGATACGTATAAATGTATAGTTTTTTGACGTCCACGTTTAAAAAGTAAAAACAAATTAGTGTTAAAATTTAATACACCAGTATTACTTAGAATCCTTCTAGATCGATGGATATCTTTCATAATTTTGAAACTCACGTTAATACAGGGTGTCCCAGAACTCGCGCCCTAGAGAGCAAGGGAGGGTGCCGACAGCAATACAGATGGTAAATTTCAAAACAAAAATTGACTAAGTTTAATAGTATTCGAGAACTGATAAAAAGTTAACAACCAATCCCAGTAGCTTATTCGAGAAGTGGAGTAAATGGCCATCCCAATTTCCTAGGCAACGAGAATCTAATGCTTAACTGACCAATGGATGATAGTATGTGTCCATAGTTACCAATTTTCAAATTCTGTTCGGCTTCGGGATTGGCTACAGTTTTTTTGTCTTATCTCGGTTATTTTTTGAGTTAAAAAATTATGGTTTTAAAATTTTGGTTCAGAATTGTTGCCTCCATAAGCCCTTTCTCTCTGGGGCGCGAGTTCTGGGACATCCTGTATAAGTAGCTGATGGCAAAAGTACAACTACACAAATTTTAATAGCTATTTGTGAATTAAGAGCGTAAAAATTTACATTGCCGATTAAAAGAGACAAAAAGTCTAAAGATGGGCGGCAACCTCTCGAAAACGGTAATTTGAATTTGCGCTCGAAATACACACAATATTTTTTCTACAATCTTGCATTTTCCGCGATTAAAAACAACTTCTACATCTAATTTTTAGATTATTAAGACTCAACCGCACACCACCTTCTATGCTGCCATGGTAAAAATACCTTTGGCATAAGCGATTTATCGAAAAAAAAAAATCGTGATTGAGTGTTTTTTCAATTTTATAAGAAAAATTGTAGCTCTAGAACATATGTATTCTTTACCTACCTGTAATATTTTGTGTTATTCGGAAGTACCCAAGCATCCATTTTAAAATTTGGTAGAATTGTTTTTATTACATACCCGCGGATTCGTAACCGCAAGTCACCACCAAATTTTATATTTAATTTTAAAAGTAAAATTCTATGACTTTGTAAGTTTTAAACATTTTTGTTTCCAAAGTAAAAGTCTGTACATTGTCAAATACAATCAATTTAAAATTATTGTAAAAAAATCGAATTTTGTAATAAAGAGTAAAAAAATTGTATCAAAGTTGGCGGCTAAACAAGTTATGATTTGCATATAATTTTTTTTATTTTAGTTTTTTTTATGTGTATTTTAAATATTGATAACCATACATACATTAAAATCATAAGTAAAATAGAAGAAGAATCTCTTTTCTGTGTTTTTTTCAACTACTTATGTTAAAAATTGTAAAGGTTTTAAGGTGAGGATGTTCGTTGGGTATGTACTTTGTTTGGATTACATAACACATTCAAAATTAATTTGAATTTGTCGCACAGTGTAATTTTGAAAATAAAATTGTGATGGTACACATTTTTAACGAAACATTTTTTACTTGAAACATAAAGTTTATTAGATGATGCCATCATTTATTATTTCTCTTTATTTTTCATTTATTATTTTCGAGAGACATAATATTTCGAAATCGGGAAAACGTTCGAAACAAACTCCAAAGCAAGGCAAATTCATCTGCCTGGTTTACTGCTGAACTGTGGTAGAAAATATGCTAATTTTACAGACGATTTTCACCCTTATGGATGATTGGCATGTGTCAAATGGTTAGTATGTTGGGTTGCATATTTTTCAAAACACGAATTTTAGTTGAGGGGTAGAACAGCCTTAAACTCGATTATTTTTTGAGCTAGAAGTTTTGGTTCAGAATTGTTGCGTTTTTTCTCTGGGATACGAGTTCTGTATACAGGCTGTTCCAGAACTTGCGCTCCAGAAAGCAAGGGAGGGTACTGTAGTAAATCTTGTTACCATTGGAATAACTATAGTAATAAGAGACTTGTCAATAACATTTAAAATTAAAACATCTCATCCCTTCATGGCCATTAACTTATATTATTTTGGTGACCCCGACTGAAAAACCAACGTTTTTCGACCCTTCTGAACATTCAAGATCTTCCATTTAAAAACTAAATAACAATTACGATGTCATTTAATCATTCATCATCACTCATGTCATAATTTTTTTCTTAAAGCGTCCCCACGAGCAGTGGTAAGACCAAATAAGGACATTTCATTTTAATTTTCGGCAAAAGTCCCCACAAATAGTATATAGTATAGGACATCATTTTGCTAAGACGTGGCAGGTTAGGTAAGATTAGGTCAACTAAAGATAAATTAGGTTAAATTAGGTCAGATGCGGAATTAAATAATAGTGGTGGCGCTCCCATGTCTTAGTAAAAAACAATTAGGTTCATTTCATTCATTCATTAATGCAGAGATAAGTAAGATTCTTAAAAACTTTTTCTTTAGAACAACCAAAATCGCTGAGCCGACCTTTCGTCAAGAGTTTCCTGTGCAGAATGCATTGTTCCTGAGGAACAACTTCAGCATCTGGAACCACGACGAGAGACCTTCACTCAACGAAAACTGAAAAAGACAATTTATCTCTTGCTTTCCGTAATTGTTCAATTCAGGTCGAAAAATATTGTAAACATTGAGATGAAAAGATAGGTGGTTTTTGTAGCTGGAATACACAACATCTTAGTCAATCAATTATTTATCAATGCATGTGTATTTTAGCTTTTCCACCTCAACAAATTCAAAATTTTTCAACATAATTTTTTATTTTTTTAAGGGGGAGGCAAATGTAGTAAATCTTGTTACCATTGGAATTACTATAATAATAAGAGTCTTGTTAATAACATTTAAAATTAAAACATCTCATCCCTTCATGGCCCATTAATTTATAATATTTTGGTGACCCCGACGTGATTACAAGAATATAAATCTTTGTTAATATAAGCTCGAGGATTCCAATGTGCATTTGTGTAAAAAAATTTTGTCCCCCCCATAAATTTTTTTAATTGTGAAACAAAATTAGGAATATCATAACTATTAAAATTCTGAGTTTCCAAAAATTTTATGGTAGTCTCAAGCCAGATCCATATAAAATTTCTGAAGGAGAAACTTGTATTTGGTGATTATTTGAAGATCTTAAACTTATCAAAATCCATGGAAGCTTTTTAATCCAAAAATAAATGCCACAAGACCTGATTGCTTGCTTAAGAGTTCTATGAAACCTTTCACTAATTCCCTGACTTTGAGGATGTTGAATACTACTTTTAATATGTTTAACACCTAATGAATTAAGAAAGTCTTCCCAAATACGCGATAAAAATATTGTATCATGATCTGTAGTAATTATTTTTGGAACTCCATATCGTGAAATCCAAGAATTTGTAATTGCTGATATAATAGATTCAGCATTTGCAATTTTAAGTGGAATTGCTTCTGGCCACCTTGAAAATCTATCTATAATAGATAAAACATATTGATAACCGTCACAAAAAGGAAGGTGAACAATATCTAAATGAATTTGTTCAAATCTACAATCTGGTTCTCTAATAGCTTGAAATGGTAAAAATGAATGTTTTGTTATTTTACTTCTTTGACAGTTATCACAAGATTTGACCCATTTTTTATATCGTTTTGCATGTTTGACCAAAGATAACGTCTACAAATTAAAAGTTGAGAAGATCTTATGCCTGGATGAGCTAAACTATGAATGTTATCAAAAATTAAAAATCTAAACTGTCGAGGAATATATGATCTTAACAAATTATTACTTTTATCAACCCATAACATTATATCATTTTCAATATTTATTTGGACAAAATCAAAATTTGGGGATTCTAACAAAGTTTTAAGTTCATCATCGTTATTTTGAGCAAGCGCTATTTCTTTAAAATCAATGTTTATTGAGTCATTAAAAAGACAAGTTCTTGTTAATACATCTGCAGGAATATTAGTTTCTCCTTTAATATGTTGAATATCAGTTGTAAAAACAGAAATGTATTCTAAATGTCTGAAATCACGAGGTAAATAAATTTCCGATGATTTTTTAATAGCACTACATAAAGGTTTATGATCTGTAAAAATAGTAAACTTTTGACCTTCAATCCAATATCTAAATTTTTTAATACTAAAGTAAATTGCTAATAATTCTCTCGAAAAAACACTATATTTTTGTTCCGTACTAGAAAGTGATTTACTGTAAAAAGCTAAAGGTTCCCAATGTCCTTCATAAAATTGTTGTAAAACACCTGCAATACAAGTTGAGGAGGAATCACATGCAATTGAAATTTTCGAATTATAATTAGCTAAATATGTTACTTTTGCAAGGGCATTTTTAGCTTTTTGTAATAATAGAAATAAAATAATTAAATTGTAATGTAATAGATTTAGTTAACTTTGAAATATTACCATAGTTACTTTTCACTTTTGTCAATAGATTTTCTAAATAAAAGCAAACGTTTTGCGCCCTTTTAAATCTTTGATTATTACAGTACCGACAGCAATACAGATGGCAAATGTGAACTTGAACTGGCGCCTACTTCGACCACGTGTCTTGAGGTCAAATAAATTTAATGTCTAGTGATTCATGAAAAACTAACGTATGCGGGTGCATCGAATTTATTTTCTACTAACTACACAAAAAATAGTAAAATAGATAAGATAATCAAATGGGAACAATACACGAATAAACCAGGAAAACATCAACAATAGAAAACCACAACTCGATTTTGACAACTAAAATTACGCTGTCTCCTGATGAAACTAGAATATTTAAAACATCCAATACAATGATCAATACAATTTCTCTCAGACGTTATGATAAGGAGAAGATTTCGCGTACTTATTTGTTAAAGATGCACAATATTTTACTAAAATCATCGATAGAATTAAAATTCACTTACCGTGATTTTGTAGGTAAATGTCCAGATATATTCATTATTACAGCCAAATAAAATAAACGCTACTAAATATACGGTAATGTGGTAGAAGAAATTATTGCGACAGCTGATAGAAGTGAGCGGTTAACTTAACGTATCTAATCTCTGGGTGGTGACCATGGAAGCGTATGACGATCTCTCCCAAAATAAACGTTGTTTATCTGAGGACTCCTATCTACTGGTTATGTTAGAAGGTATAAGATTGGTTGCATAACAACGATACTGCTTGTAAACTTTAATTAAGGCGAGTGCCAAGACATTTTTCTTATGAAGAATCCCATGTAAAGTATCGTCTAAATATTTCGCTTATTTTTTAATGTATAAGTTTCGTTCTTATTCTGAATTGCTTGTATTCACATTTTCTTCTAAAACTAAGTATCAAACATTGGAAAAAACATTTAATTTAAAAGTTAAATGACTTGAAAATTCGATAATTTAAGGGTAGTTTTACGAATAGAAGTTTATGTCCGATTTTTGTGAATTTTTAAACTTAGAATTAGTAAAGAATACTTTCAAAATCAGTTTCCCGCCAAATTTAAATCGATATCATTAAAATTGGTCCAGTTATGAGTGAGATAAACTAAAAAAATTTCAATCGAAGCTCTGAACTTTGCAGATAATTTACGACTAGGCTGATTTATAAGCGTACCCTCATTTGCGGTTTCTTGACCAGCTTTGGAAGTTGTAAATCAAGGGATTTCTTCTAAAATTTTTACCTGCTTGTTTCGCACAGAGGATAATAAAATGGTTACAATTAGAAGAGCGTTATTAAAAGTGCTAATAAGTACAAGCACAAGGAAGTTTCATAATGCTTGATGTATGAAATTATAGAAACAAGTATGTAGTATGAACATTCATTCAATTTATAGTCATGTTTTCAACTAAAGTCTTTCAATGACACACGAATTAATTTCTCGACTATTTCACGATGTTGGACGTAAAATTTAGAAAATAAAATTTAATAAAATAGTAATATATTATTATTTTTCTTAATACATATTTTATTATTTATGTTTATTTTTTTCTTATTTCACTAGAATTTAAAAGTTCATCAATGAATGAAAAATGTTGAACGAAACAAAATTGTTTTGAATGGTATGACTATGGAGCAACCTGACCGGATGCAATTTACCTGATGTTTGCAATATTGGATTAGGGGTTATCTAAGAAGCTGACCGGGGTTGACTAGGTAATGCCAATTTCTTTCATTTTGCCGCCGGACGGTTCAACTTTTACTGAAAAACCTACTAAATCTTGTTCCTTTGAGAAGAATATAAATTTTTGGGAGCCACACCTGACGCTCATTTTGAGGAAGACGGAATTATTGAAATAAAATACCCGTATAAAGCTTTTGATTCAAACTATAAAGATGCGGTGGAGAATAAAAAAGTTGACTTCTAGTAACTAGAAAAAAATGAAACAAACATTGTAAATTCAAATCATTAATTGGTATTACCAAATCCAAGGGCAGTTAAGAATAACACGAAAAAAATGTGTATTCTGGGTGTTTGGTTTGGACAAGAAAGTGATATGAAATATGAATATATTTATGAAGACACAACTTTTTGGAAAAAAAATGGAACCAAAATTGATTAAGTTTTATTTTGATCACATGTTGCTGGAATTAATTGACTCTAGGAAACAAAGATTGTCTATTCCTATCCGCCGTCATTGCGTTTGTATTACCTATGTATTAGTTAATCGTCAATATTGTACATACGAACCTATTATGTAAATACCACTTTTTTAATAAATACTTACTAACACGTACATACATATACACATTATTATACGTACTATGTATTTTGTATCTTCATACCAAATACGTATCTATTTGAAAATAAATAAAATTAAACATAAAACAGATAAGTTTAGTTTTTTTTAGAAAATTTCTGTTTGGCATTCTAATATTAAATAATACTTTAATCTATTTATTATTTGACTAGTTAAATTATTTTTTGAACAACGTACTAATGTACTTAAAATTTTAAAATAAAATTTTTTGATTCATATTATTTTACCCATGAAAAAGTATTTCTACCAGACAGAGGCAAAATAAACATTTATCATTTTACAATCACTTTACGATAGCACAGTAAGGGGTGTTGTAAACAGAGGTACCCCTTGACAACCTTCCCGATGTGACAGCTCAGCTCGAATTCTGACCAGCGACGAGTCTTGGCACTCGCCTTAAGCCTTACACACTTGTATTTTTAGTCTCTCTAACATCTACTGCCGCCGAACGATTAAAAATCGACGGAGTCGTAATAACAGTAGATTACATACCGAGGTGGGAAGTTCATGATTCCTCTCGAGAGAAAAAGTTTGTCACCGAGGCGTCAGCCGAGGTGGACAATTTCTCGAGAGATAGGAATCGAACTTCTACCGAGGTTTGTATACTATTTTATTCACAATCATATTAAAAAAAATAATAAAGAAAGTTAAAAGTCCAATATTGTTAAACGTTTATTAGCTTCCAAAAACTGTTACCAAATTACTTTCGCCCATGCTCTACATTGGAAATGACTCAATTTGTGACAGTTGTGGAGCTTTACGACAAATTTAAGAGGATTTATGTATTGAAAACAATCACGAACAGGTCTTTGGGTGTTCCAGTACTCGTTTATGTTCAATTCAATGGATAAATCTTCTCAAATTTGCCGTAGAGCTCCACAATTTTCACAAATTATGACCTTGAAATGCGGTATTCAAAATAAATGAGGAGTATAATGCATTCACGATCTTTTTAGACCAGAGTAGGCCATGTGTTTTCTTTTTGTTGGCTACAATGACTGACAGAGGTAGTTTTTTTACTGTCACATCTGACATGTGTCTTTCATGCATGCAAGTTTGCCACTTTTCTGATACCGGAAAAATCGTGTGTTTCCTTTTAATCGTGAAAGTAACAGTTTAAAGGCATTATCTTCAAAATATTGCAATAAAATGCCTAAAGTGATTTCGTTTTCGAACAAAAAATGTGCTACTTGCAGTTTCGAAAAGATCGCCCTGATTTAAGACTGGAACAAATGATCTGAAGTGTTACAAATATCGTAGACGTTTGTTTTCAAAATATTTTTAGGTGCGGTGTGCAACCGTTTCCAAAGTTCTGGGCACCAAAGATAAAAACTTTTGGCTGCTAAGCGGCAACAATTAGAATTTTATGCCGAGAAAACAACACTTTTCAAAATTATTAAGTCTATGAGTTACAAACACAGAGAAGTGAACGATCACAAGACTTTATGTAAACAAAAACACTTCAAATTCTAAATTGCTGCACTTTTAGTTAACGAAATTTGCCAGTTTGCTTTTAGTGTGAGATTCCATTAAATAAAACCCTGGGTCAAATGCTAATTCGATCAAAGAAACTTTTTTAAGGTTTTATGACTAGAATCAAGACCTGGCAGAAGTGCTTCCTGAGAATGGTAAACTTTTTGCCATTGGAATATACCAGCAGTAATGTCTTCCATTATGATTAATATTGCATTTGTTGAAAAATAATTTCAAAATTTTAGATAAAAATTCAGTAAAATTCTCAAGTTCTGAATGTTCGGTCCAAACTGGCAACAGAGGAAAGGTTTCAGACACAATTCATAACCAAAAAAAGGTGACAACTCCAATCGACAGAACGAATGTCAATCATTTTTAGGAAACTTTAGCTCACAAAGGTTGACTACCAACCAAGTTACTAGATTTCCATGGCTTGCCGCGGTCTAAAAAGATCGGGAATGCATTATAAGTAGTTTAACTTGGTTCAACCTCCTACCAAAGTCGCTACTGTCAATTCATAAAGTTTTAGGTTAAGAATTTTTGATTTCAATACAACTTTATTATTATAAATATCTTGAATAGTAAGATGAACAATATATTTAACCAACGAAACTTAAAACTCACAAGTTAAATTATATTAGAGGAAACACCGTTAATGTTTGTGAACGAAGAGTGATCATAACCTGCAACATACAGTGTCAGACCTTGTTTCAGTTGTTCACTTGAAAAGTTAAACTCCTGCAGTCAAACGAGACGCGGTTGTTTCTCCTCTTAAAATGTTGACATTCTTCTCATTTTTTGTAAAATTCTCCGGAAAATGTACTATTTTTAAACGGTATAGAAGCTTCAGCATCCATTTCACACACTTTTTGAAATTAACTTCGACGCCAAATGACAAGATAGAAATGTCAAATTTAGTAACGTGGCCTACTTCATTTATCAAAATCTAGTTATCTGGCATTTGGAGGTCGGGAAATGGTCACTTCCCAGCGAGTTGGGAAGTGAATTACCGTAGTAACAGCTCACTTTCCACCTTACGAAAAGTTAGAAAATGAACAATTGTTGACTGATTGTGAATAAAATTTTATACTCGTCGCGTCCATTTTATTTATCTGTTGTACTTTTGCATAAGTATCCTTGCCTGTTAGATACTTGGTATTTATGCAAATTTTTTATACAGAGTATAATCAAATGATGATCTGTGATTAAACAATGAATTCGCGCTTCCTGATTTTTAAGTGTAAGTTACGCATACATACCGAAAACATACCTTGATGGTCAAAGAGATCCTGTATTAAAAATAAATCGAACTCAATTAAATAAATCAATCTCCGCTAATGATTTAAATAAGTGCCGAGGCAAAAAAAAACCGCTACCGTACATGTTGTGTGTGTCTCTCGACTTAATGGTCATAGTTTTGTCCCCACGAAACCGACGTACAGCGAGGTTCCAGAAAACACAGGAATCGAACCCCGAGTTTTAAAAATTTATTTCGCGAAAACTAAACGGCCGAAGAGGACGAAAACCGGCCACTTTGTTAGTTTGGAAACTCGGCGATTTTTCTAGTGGGGCAAAAGGAGCGAGAATGGTACAGTTCGGGAGGAGATAATTTTGAAAGTATACGAACACGCTCGAACTCGAACATCTCAACTTTAGAGTGAGGGTTACCCTACACGTTTTAGTATAGAGTTAATTTTCATGTTTATTTATATTATGAATAAAAATTGGTCCTGACATTTCACTATTTCTTGTTACCTAGACAACTTTAAAGCTTTAGTGTTTTAAAGACCCCTTTTTGCACGCTTTTGCGTGTTTTAATTTAAGATTATGATGCAGGTATAATAAAAAAGAAATTGTAAAGACGGTTTGCCTGATCTAAATTGATAAAGGTATCGGAAGTAACAACTTCTCATGTTGCAATGATAAAATATCAAACTTGCGAAATTTATTTATCACAAAACAAACACACATGACTAATCTGGTGAGACGTCAGTATTGGCTTCCAACCACGTAACAAAGCTACTAACTCTGCTGAAACCCATCGGATACCCTGAAGGACAATTTTGCAACCCAAACGACGAAATGCCAATAAGAGTATTACTAAATATTAACGGACCACCTGCATCTCCTCCACACATGGTACCACCACCGGCATTAGCACACAAAACCGAGTCAGTAAGAGAACCGAAAGTTTCTTCACATTCATTGTTATCAATAATTAGCGCATCTATGTACATAAGAACTTCAGAAACGCTGTTGTCTTCCGCGTTGGTCAACCCCCAACCACTAGCTCGTCCAAATTCTCCCGTGAAATTATTTTCAGTTGATGGTAACTTCACTGGCTTGATAGATGAAGACGTGACCACGTTTTCTGGGAGACTAATAACGCCAATGTCGTTTTCTATTGTAGTCCTATTGTACTTTTCATGGATGATAAACGCTTGACTAACTTTTTCCAATTGGGATGATTCGGATTCGAGGATTTTATGGGCTCCCAAAGTCACATACGCCTGATGGGCTCTACAAAAACAATATTTTTAGTGTTCTGACTGTTCTGAACCTACCCCTCAATGCAATGTGCAGCCGTTACAACATATTTTTCCGAAATGAGCGAGCCTCCACAGTACCATCCTTCAGTTTTGCTATAAATTTCAAGAAATGTCTGCCACGGAATTGAATGAGGTGCAACCTCTTGTCCTCCGATGATTCTCGGTCTGTGGAAAATGACAGGTTTGATAGGTTCTTTGAACAAATTGCGGTACTTCAAAGGTCGCACCTGTTGGAAATGTGATAATTTGGGGGATTTTTTGTTGATTTTACCTTTGGAGCAGCTGATGTCAGGGAGATAAGTACAAAGATAACCGCGACGAGTTTCATGTTTGAACTGTTGGCAGTTGAGAGTGTGCAGTACTTCTTATATGAGACTTTGAAATTTTTATCTTATTTCGAAAGTCGGTCAAGTGTTTGTCTAAAAGATGAAAGTATTTTAAAATTACGTGATCATATTGAAACTAATTAACAATTTTTGAGAATGTGGATTTAATGTCCTTTGACGGTATTCACATTTTCGAAAAATTCCTTGAAGTGTTCAAAACATGAATAGGTTTTGACTTCTTGACAAATTTAAAATATACAGAAAACGTTGAATTTTTTAGTTTAGTGCCTTATTGAATATACAGGTGTCCCAGATGTCGTGACCCAGATAAAAAAGGCTTATGGAAACAACAACTCTGAACCAAAATTTCAACAACAATTGTAAACTTTGCAGCAACATTCAGCAATGCCTTCAGAACTAATAGTTTCATTAACTAAATAATAAGTCATGAAATTAATTGACGGTATGCCACAAAGAACACTGACTATTATCAGTATTCAAGAAGATAAAACACTGTCAAAACCAACTATGAAACCCAAGATAAAAATGACAGGAACTCTCACTATTAGAGATCAATATGTAAAAAAAATTATTTAAAAAAAAATAAAATTTTAAATTTTACATAAATTTGGCGACGCAGTGTATCTAATTTTTTTTTAAAACATTTGTAAGACGATAAAAATGTGGTATTTGTAATAATGCTGATGACGTAACTGGGAGTCATTAATGTTGTAATTAAGAGCCCTTGGATTGGCTCAGTAACTTGTGCGCACCCCGGGTTGTGGTGAATGACGTCAGAATGTGTGGCTTAAGGCAGTGAAGAATTGACCGTAGGAGAAGAAGGTGGAGGTTAAGTGTGGTGCGCGAGTGCGGGGCCTGGATGGCAGATTTCCAGGCGGCCTGGATGGCTGACTTCCAGGAAGTGTTCTGGATGGTAGATTTCCAGAATGCGCAGAGTGAGAGGGGCATGTAGTGTCTGGATGGTAGATTTCCAGACGGCCTGGATGGCTGACTTCCAGGAAGTGCTATGGATGGTAGATTTCCGGGTCCGTTAAGTTAGCCCCCCCCCAGTGCTAGAATTACTATAAAATATTACATAGGCCAATGTGCTAATTATGCGCTATTATGCGCCACAATTTTCATTTTTTGCGCTACCTCCCCTAGAAAATTACAATCATGTTTTTGTTACCCGCGTCAGCCCCCCCCAGTTATCAAAATTAATTGATTTTTATGTCAATCAATTGCGCCAATTATGCGCTATTATGCGCCACAATTTTCGTTTTTTGCGCTACCTCCCCTAGACAGTTACAATCATTTTTGTTACCTGCGTCAGCCCCCCCCAGTTATCAAAATTAATTGATTTTTATGTCAATCAATTGCGCCAATTATGCGCTATTATGCGCCACAATTTTCGTTTTATGCGCTACCTCCCCTAGACAGTTACAATCATTTTTGTTACCTGCGTCAGCCCCCCCCAGTTATCAAAATTAATTGATTTTTATGTCAATCAATTGCGCCAATTATGCGCTATTATGCGCCACAATTTTCGTTTTTTGCGCTACCTCCCCTAGACAGTTACAATCATTTTTGTTACCTGCGTCAGCCCCCCCCAGTTAACAAAATTAATTGATTTTTATGTCAATCAATTGCGCCAATTATGCGCTATTATGCGCCACAATTTTCGTTTTTTGCGCTACCTCCCCTAGACAGTTACAATCATTTTTGTTACCTGCGTCAGCCCCCCCAGTTAACAAAATTAATTGATTTTTATGTCAATCAATTGCGCCAATTATGCGCTATTATGCGCCACAATTTTCGTTTTATGCGCTACCTCCCCTAGACAGTTACAATCATTTTTGTTACCTGCGCCAGCCCCCCCCATCTAAAAAAGTTAATTTTGCGCCAATTAATTTTTTTTTGCCCTTCACTTAAAAACCTTCAAAAACAGACTCCTATGGTTACTCGCAGAGCCTCCCCTCCCAGTTAACAAAATGCATTCTTTTTTACATCAATCGCGTCAATTTTTTGTGCTTAACTTTAAAACTCTCAAACAGACTCCTATAAGTTAATCACAAGCCTTCCTTCCCAGTTGAATAAATCTTTTTTTTTGGTCAATCAATTATGCCAATTATACAGGGTCTGGCATACTTGTGTCCACTCCTAAAATCGTCTTTAATTTTAATGATAAAATTTTGAAAATTTGCACGCTCATAGTTGACAAAGCTCTAGAAGTTGCTGCAAAAATTTCAGCGTATGCAAATTTTCAAAATTTTATCTTTAAAATTAAAGACAATTTTAGGGGTGGATACAAGTGTCGCCGGACCCTAAACGTTGGATAAGTGGGAGTAAAAGATCTTCCCGTTATAAAAATTTACTGTATGTAATATAAAAATTTTGGTAGCTTCCAGGTGCTAATGAACATTTATTTTCAAAGTGAGGCAGGTATGTAACGAATGATAAAAAACAATATATTCAAATTCACATCATTCATTTAGTTTCTTCCGCAATAGTTTATTTTAGAGGGTGAGTTTGGGCGTCAATCACAAAATATAAACACACAATCTTCAAGTAGTCTAGTGCGTGGCTAATTAGAGAAATTTATGTGTCTGGAATTCATAAAAATCACGTCAAGGGACCATGTGAATTTAGGGAAAGACTTCATTAATCTGAATTCAGCCTGCTGTGGATGAAGTCAAATAGTTGTTGTTATCGGTGTTATTGTTATCAGTGTTCAAGTTAAGGTAAGTCTGTGACATTAATGCAAATTTTTCTTATTGATATGTCATATTTTATATGTTATATTTCTGATTTTGGTAATTAATAATAATAATAATACCCATAATTGTAAAATTGGAAAAATATTTTTTTGAAAATGGTCAATAATAATAAAATGCACATATTAATAAATAACAATTATTTCATTTTTCTTGTGTAATATTGCAACTACATAATTGTAAAAATGGTCAGTCACAAGTTGTTCTAACCTGACATTAATTATTTAATTTAATTAAAAATGTAATTTAGTTTCTGTATATCGGGTATAAAAGACATACAAATCTGTGTAGTTTGGATATTTCCAAATTATTTCAAATACAGTCAAACCTGGATAAGCGAGACCATTCGCCAGGTCCCTTTATTTTTACTCTTGAAAACCTTGATAAGTGAGACAGTAAAATCTGGATAAGCGAGAAGCATTTTTGTGCCAGGACCTCTATAAGTAAAAGGGCCTTGTATTCTACCTCTATAAGAGAGTCTTCCAGGAAATCTTTTATATTTTATGTGTTTCAAAACAAACATAGGTACACGTAGTTTTTATGTTTATTTAAAAGAAATCACGTTTCCGGTGTAAGCACACTCATTTGTGGAGAAATCACCGAGGTGTGTGGTGCAGTTTTAAACAATGTCCAAACGAAAGTAAAAAGTTTTGTCTTTAAGTGACAAACTTAAAATTATACATACTTATGAGAATGGAAAGTCGCGAAATATAGTTTTAAATAACTTTGGGATCCCAAACAATGAAAAACACAAAAAGAAAAATTCTTCATCTTTTTGACAATTGCCCTGCCCAAACACTCACATATAAAAACAATTTTTTTGCCTACCAATACCACCAATACCGAAAACAAGTCGTCAAACATATTTTGGCTTGCTTAGGCAACGACACTGATCCAGACAAAAACATATTTCTTGCAATAAAGTTTGTTAGGAGAGCATAGTGTTCAGTAAGCGACGTCACCATTAAGACTGCTTTAAGAAAGCTGGATTTTGGGCAAATATGGAAAATCAAGAGTTGAGTTGAGTTTTTTTTTAATTAGTATAAGATTAACAATAATTGTTAAAAATTAATAAACAACTAGTTATATTTTTCCTTATTTTATTCCTTATTCTGTTTCCACACTTGTAATAATTGGTAAGTACCTCCGTAAGTGAGAAAACGCGTTCCTAGACCTTAATTAGTGAGAGACTGGGTAAGTGAGAAACTTCTATAAGCGAGAACAAAATCTTGGTCCCTTGGACTATCTCTTATCCAGGTTCGACTGTAAATGACATATTAAATTGATGTGAGCTAAGAAATTGAGATATTTGCTTATGTAAATCACCTTGTATACTATGAATACTTTTCCATCTATACCATATTTTTTTTGTTTAGAGAACAAAATGGTTGGAAGGAAAAGGAAAATTGATGGTTCAAATTTGATTATGGTTCAAGACATTTTTGTAAAATATTTGTCTATCATTAAAAAGGATGGAAAAATTGTTACAAAAACCAATTCGATTTGGAATGTTATGTCAAAAGAATTGGGTAATTTAATTTCACCAAATGGTCTATACACTGCTGCTATAAAAAGATATTACAATTTATCAAGCATTCTGGATGAAGTGACATTTACAAGTTATAAAGAAGAAATTAATGAAAGTAATAATGATTTATATGATAAAAGTGATAATGAGATTGATGAAACAGAAATCTGTAAACTAAGTGACAACAGTGACGATGAAAACATATTGAAGTTTGAAGTTATTTTAAATTGGAAAGAATATGAACTTATGAATGTCGTTACAAAACAGTATAAAAGCGGAGAGCACAAAAAAGAAACAAGAAATCGTTTCATACGAACATATTTCGTTTTTGAGGGTTACAACTGGACGCACATTCTCAATGAGAAAATTAAAAATGTGGTAAGAGTAAAAGGTTGCACTTGTGTTTTTATGTTCAAACGAGGAAAAATTTTTCCCAACCACGTTAAATATTTTGCTACGTTTGAAGGATATTGCAAGAATTGCAAATCAAAGATTGAAGGTATAATAAATAATAAACCAATTAAACCTGAAGAAGTTATAGTCAATTTTGAAATACAAGGTACACTGTGCTTTAATCCACACAACGCTAAGCGTCCTTTGTCTGGTAAAATTAGACAAAAAGTTGCGGAAGACTTGTTTAAATCAAATACGGCCGCAAGCCAATATCGAAAACTAGCTGCGGCTATGCAAAAGGAATTTGATGAACCACCACCAACAGCAGAATGCTTACGGGTCGCAAAGCATGAATTTGCTAAAAATAATAGATTAGATGAGGATCCAATTGTTGCTGTTTTAAAAGCAAAATGTCATCCAAATTTTCAAGGTGCCATAAGAAATATTGGACTATGTCCATTTTTTGTTTTGTATTGGTCAAGCACCCAAATCCACGTTTACAACAGATATTGTAAAAAATTATAGTCGAATTTGTATTGATGCGACAGGATCTATAGTAACTAAAATTAAAAAAGCATCTGGAGAAAAAACGCATCACATAATGTTATACGATATTGCTATTAATGATCCCAATACAGAAGAACTCTATTCTGTCGCTAACATGTTGTCAGAAAAACAAGACGCAATAACAATAACTACTTGGTTAGAAAGATGGCTTGCATCTGGAGCTGAGAAACCAAAAGAAGTAGTAACAGATATGTGTCTTGCATTACAGTATTCTTGTATATCTTCTTTTTGTACCCATGCAAAATCTCTACTTCAACTGATTAATCATTGCTATGACGTTATATTTTCTGATGTTCAATTTCTGGAGACTTGCTACATAAGGATTGATGTAGCCCACTTTATAAAACTAGTTTCAGGCTGGTCTTGCTTTAAAAATCAACATCCTTTGACAAAACAATTTTATTTAAGAAGTGTGGGGCAACTTATTAAATGTTCAGATGTCTTGGATCTAGAAATGATTATATCATGTTTATTCACTGTTGCATTCAGCGGTACTGAAGGAAATAATGAAGAAGGATATCCGACAACATGTGAAACTCGTAAAAATTGGCTAAAAAGGCGAATTGGAACTGGAGCAATAGAACAACCGCAAACGGCTAATATATCTAGTCCTGAACAAGAGATTTATTCAAATCCTCTTGAAACTATTGAAGGAAGTAAATTCTATATTTGGGTGAAGACTATTTCTAGTAATTGCCAATCATTGGTAGAAAAGAAGAACGAAATTGGAGATCATGGAAATCAGCAATGGCTGCCATCATTTGTTGATGAGTTTTTGAAAATCTCTAACAAAATTCCACTATTTACGGCTGTGATGCAAAAGTACTTTCCGGAGGCTCCAAACATTGCTTCGTCAGCTGCAGTCGAAAGCAATTTTAATAATATAAAAAATAGAACCTTTGGAAACATCCAGTTACCCGTTCGAGTGGATGATTTTCTAAGAATTCATATCAGAACAATTGATGGCACCTTAAAACTTGCGGAACACAATTTTAGATGTAAAAAGGTATGTATTTTATATTATACTTACCAACATACAGAAAAAACACTTTTTTCCTAGGAATTTAAGAGTTCTCGGAGTTCCAAAGAAACCGAAGAAAAGTTGAAAACATCGGAGTCAGGTTTTTTTTTGGTAATATTTTTATATATATATTTTTAATTTTATATTATTTTAGTTTTGTCTTCGTTTTCCACAAAATGTCCATCGTGTCAGTTAAGATTGTCAACAGATTTCAATTGCGATTATTGCGGAAAGCCAATTCATCATCATAAAGATTGTTCTGCATCTTTGGAAGATCAACGACTTTGTGTCATATGCATTGAAACTCTTAATCTTGACAAGTCACGAAAAGTAGGTCGTACATCTATTGAGAATTGGCGAGGACAAGGGGAAAATACAAATAGATCCAGAAGTTCCTATTTGGAACCATTAGCAGAGTTGGTTACTGCAAATTAAAATTCATGTGTTAGAAAAGTAAAACCGATAGGACTTCTTCGTAATGGCCATTCGGACAACCTGATGCCTGTAAAAGTTGGCAAAGAGCTAATTACACTAGCAAATACTTGTGCCTTTGATGCACTCATTCAGATATTTGCTGTTTGCTATTGTGACAGTAATACGATTAAAGAATATATGCATTTACAAGAAGAAAATACAGTCGTCGAAATTATAAAACAATTAACTATTCAATCAGGAGTCACAAAGAAATCGTATTATTTGAGAGCATTCCATCTTCTTAAATATTTTCCTAGAAGAACTCAACCTGAGGGAATAATTACCGTGAGTACTATTAGTACTATCTCACATATGATAAATGTTGTATTCTCAACTCTATCATGTGCCATCGCCTTCGAAACTTGTGATAGATGTAACTATAGTACTGAAAATTTCCTAACATCAATAGAAGTACAACTTCGTCACGGATTAGATTTTTTCTCCGAAGATATAGAAGAAGTCATTAAAATGAGAGCCAGAAAAAGCTGTCCAAAATGTGATGGAACATTGATGCACAAAGTGGAAACTGGAGTAACTCATCTAATATTAGAAGTCCTTGATTGCTCAATCATGTCGTGCTCTTTGACTACCACTTTGAATAAAATTCCAAAGAGTCTTGTCATTCGGGAAGCCAATTTTATATTAAGAGGCGTTATTGGTAAGTTTAAATATATACCTATTTGTATATAATGTATAAGTATATTTGTATCAAACAAATATCACAGTTCCCTTTAACCAGCTTGAGAAAATACAAGTCACAATAACAATGAGAAGCGAAGTGTAATCATTAACACACTGACACTACTTTAGATTAAAAAATTGTCTACGTGGTTTCTTCCCTTTGTGCAATGAATACAGCAATTAAGTCATAAAATAACTAAATGGGACCAGCAAGTGTTGTAATTTTTACACAGGATTTATTTCCCATTTTTAACATAATTTCTGCTATTATTGAATTAATGGGGATCATTGTAAATTAATCAGGTGTTTCGTCTACCCATTGTATGACTATTTTGGTATGACGATTAACTCGGGAAAGGAAAACAATGTAATACATTTAAACCAACTACTAAAAATAATTTAAGTAGTATAATCATACAATATAGTATAATTAACAATTGTTAGTAGTACCTACCCCATCTTTCATTTTTGCTTTTACGGAGACATTTAGACAGTTTTCTTTATACATTTAATAATTTGTGTTAATAAAATAAATTTATTTCAGGATATGAAGGGCCTCTAAACACCGTAGGACACTTTATTGCGTACGCTCAAAGACACAACGGAATGTGGGAAATGTATAATGACTTGCACCGAAAGTCTGAAACTTGCAGTTCCAAGAAAAGCATTAACGTACAAGCAATTCTTTATTCGGTTTAATGTACTATGTTTTAATTTTGTATTAATTATTAAACATATATTTTTACTGTAATTTGTATTTATTGATTTTATTCTGTTATGTAACTATTTGATCTCTTTAAAATAATGAGACCCTTTTTGTTAAAGACAAGCTACGAGTGCATTTTGTTAACTATGGGCTGCTGCGAGTAACGATAGGCGTTTGTTTTTGAGTGGTTTTAAGTGAAGCGCAAAATAGCGCATAATTGGCGCAATTGAGTGATATAAAAACCAATTAATTTTGTTAACTGGTGGGGGGGCTGACGCAGGTAACAAAAATGATTGTAACTGTCTAGGGGAGGTAGCGCAAAAAACGAAAATTGTGGCGCATAATAGCGCATAATTGGCGCAATTGATTGACATAAAAATCAATTAATTTTGTTAACTGGGGGGGGCTGACGCAGGTAACAAAAATGATTGTAACTGTCTAGGGGAGGTAGCGCAAAAACGAAAATTGTGGCGCATAATAGCGCATAATTGGCGCAATTGATTGACATAAAAATCAATTAATTTTGATAACTGGGGGGGGCTGACGCAGGTAACAAAAACATGATTGTAACTTTCTAGGGGAGGTAGCGCAAAAAATGGAAATTGTGGCGCATAATAGCGCATAATTAGCGCATTGGCCTATGTAATATTTTATAGAAATTCTAGAACTGGGGGGGGCTAACTTAACGGACCCCTCTTAGATTTCCAGAGGGCGCAGGGCTACATGTCGCACCTGGATGGTAGATTTCCAGATGGTGACTTGGATGGGGATAATTTCCAAGTTGCGGTCTGGATGGGGATAATTTCCAGAACGCGGGTGGGTACGGTGATGGTAGATTTCACCGTACTCGAAGAGAGAAAAAGATGCCAAGATACTGCCAGGGCGTGGGTGCAGACCAGCCGTCCGAGTAACTCTCCAGGGTCGGAGTGAGAACATGGGTGTCCTTCAGTTGCAGAAAAAGGGGTCAGTGCCAGTAATCCGAGCCGCTATCCAGCGATGGGGCAGGGAGCGGAGCTCCCCCGGTAAGTTATTTCATTAATAAATGATTAAGGCCGATGGCAATATGTTTTGTTGCGAGAATTCCGTGACTTCCCAGTCGAGCTAAGCCCGGACCTGACTAAATAAGGGTGTTCCGGAAGGGGTGAGTCAAGTAGCATTGTGTTGGTAGTTAGAAGTACCCTTTCAAGGAAAGAAAATGAGTACAACCCTGTAATGAGGGTTGGTGTCGTAAATTCAGCATTTAAGCGTAAAAAATCGAATTACACATTAATTAAAATAAAACTAAAATACGTAAATTTCATTAAAAAAAAATAACAAACTTTTGGTGTACCCTATCAAAGGGGTGAAAATCACCCCAAAAAATGAAAAACAGAAGATTACTAACAAAAAGACAAAACAGAGTGAATATTTTGGGACAAATAAAGTTTTTCTTCATACGAAAACCATTTTTTTTGTGGTTTCAGTGAATAGTATAAATTTGCATTTCGAAGGACAGGTAGTTGCTTTTACGTATTTAGTTGATTTTTTCTTTTCATTTTTGCAAGACATGTAAAGCGCATTGCATTTTTGAACGCCTCTGTTTCGTTTTCGTTGGCCCAGCCTGTATATACTTGGCGCTAAAACGCGTTCTTTTCTTCCATGGGGTTTTGCAACATTTTTTTAATACTCTTTAAACAACAGCAACTGATATTTCAGATGCTGGGTTTAATAAACTGACGCAATAATTTGTTTTTTACTACTGATAGTTTTGGCGTCGCGACGGCTTAAAAATGCAATTTTTAGCTAACACCCAGCTGTTCTTTTTAGATTGTAACAAATGTCTTACTTGGTAAAATTGTCGCTTTGTCCATGTTCATTAACGATTCCTGGTGTCAAAAAAGTGCAATATGCCCCAGTTAATCAAAATTGACAAAATTGAAGAGAATGAAGTGACTTGTGAAAATTGGGTGTAAACGTAGTTTGCCACTGCGCCGTCATAATATTGAAAACTTGATAAAACAGCGTTTTTTTCGAAAATTTTAAATACAAGTTGTAGTAGATTTAAAATAAAAACTCAAATATTTGAATTACAAATATGTTGAAAAAAATTTGAATTCGCGAGTATTTCCACAAAAACTCAAAAATTGTTGAAAATTGTACTTCTTAGGCATCGCGACGCCAAACGAAAGGTAATAAAAACAAATTTTTGCGTCAGCTTTTAGAGCTTTGCCAACTATGAGCGTATGCAAATTTTTAAAATTAAAGACAATTTTAGGGTTGCAGTAAATCTTAGAACATCGACTAAAAAAAATCGATATTGAACTAAATTTTAACAAGAGCACAATTACATCGATTCCAATACATCGATTTTCAAAAATAGAAAATAAAAAACTCAATATAGCATAGTTTATTGTGAAAAACAAAAATAAATAAAATTCTTAATAAACCAACAAAATAATAAACAAATACGGAGAAAACAAAAATAAATAAAAACCTTAAGTAATAAACAAAATAATAAATAAATTATAAAAAAATAACAAATTCGAGATTAATAAGAATAAACAAAATTCCAAAATATACGTTGACAACCAACCAAACGAAATATTACCAAAATCAGGAGTGTAAAATAAAATACATACATCGAAACCGCAATCATCGATTACATCGAAAATAAAAATATTTGTATTAAAAATCGATGTTTTTTTGGCAAACTCGATATTAATAAAAAATCGATGTAGAAGTCCCAGATTTAGGTTGCAGGCTGCAATGAAAAGTGTGCAATAAATTTGGACCATGCTGTATACGCGTGGAATTCGCGCAACCCACCGGTTCGACCACCTGTGTTGGTCCGGTCAACGTCTCGTGTTCAAGGTCAATAAAAAAGCAACATTTCTTTAACAGTATTTATTATAAACCAACACCATCATACATGCAAGTCTTATAATAAAGTAGGATGTTCAAAATATATTCAATCCTATGACATATTTTTTTTTTATTACTAATACAGAGTTTTGCATAACAATCCTTTGAATACTGATGTTCTTCGGAAATTACGTTCGTTGAGCGAAATGCGCCCAGCTCAACGTTGCAGTGAAAACAGCGCACAATATCGAACTTCTTGAGGTAGTAAATAAAATCCGTTGTGGGCTAAAGTTAATGGATCAACATCTTGCAGCGGCCAATCGCGAAATGTCAACAACCGATCTTCAAAACACTTCAGGTACTCGATAATGGTTCCACTACCGACTGTCGGAAATGTTTTCGCGAAGCAACACTATGGAGGAATAACTATTTCTTCTTCCGAATGCTCATTAAATGGATTGTAATAACTTTCACTGAACAAACTACCACCCTACATGAAACAGTCCATGGTTGCGCACCATCGGCTTATAGGGAGCTGAAGGAAGGCTGTCCCCGGTCGGCGGTCGAGTGGACACTGCCGCCATTGGCCTTGGGAAAAAACAGGGTGGGAGGTGACCTTAGAACGGCCTTGGAGTGGCCTCGCTTTGCCTCCCCATTCTTACACTACTCTTAGGGCCCGATTTCATGTTGACTTGCGGCATTGCAAATCAGAGTTGCGCCTTAGCAACTCCAATCAAACTGATGCTACCGTAGCAACTCCGTCAACGCAATTTTGCAATGGCGGATATGTTTCACAGTACATTCTTGAAATACCTACAAAAAAATGACAAAGGAATAATATTTTTTGCTTAATTTAAAATAAGTAAATCTTTAATTAAAACTTTAATATTATCAAGCTGTGTTCTTAAAATAGAAAGAAACCAAAAATAACGAAGAACTTTTTTAATTTTGCAAAAAATGTCAAAGAAATGAAATTTGTTCCTTAACTCAAACCAATTTCCACTATTTGATTGACCCATTACCTGTGTTTTAGCATATAGTTCAATTCTAACTCGTAATTCTTTAATACTGTTTCGAATTTTTTCAATTATTGTTAAGGAAGCAACTGCATTTCTTATCCAATTTTTTAATACTTTAACGTACTTTTTGATATTGTGAATCCACAGCCTGCCATTATTTAAATACGATTACAAAATTTAATAAATAAAAATAATGAAAAAATTAAATTTTAAGAGTGTACAAACTAATAATTTTGAAATTTTAATTACAGATTTATAAAATAAAATAGCAAAAAATGTTATTTCTTTGTAATTTTTTTGTAAAATGGAAAATAAACTTTTTTTCCCCATTGTGAACTCAATCCGGGGACATACTGTATATTTCTATTTTCTTTGTATCATTAAAAATCGATGATTGCGATTTCGATGTATGTATTTTATTTTACACTCTTGATTTTGGTGATATTTCAGCAAATAGGATTAAACAAATTAAGTTAAGGAGATTATCCAAAAATATACCTAAATTCCTTTATTACCCATGCTTTTGCTTAAAATTCTGGCAATTTCATGACAGAATATAACTTAGATATCGGCGCACACAAAAATTAATAATCACTGACTCTGTACCTACATCGGCAAACTCCACAGATCAAATTATTTAAAAAAAATCTTTTTTTCATCTTTCTATCTATTTTCATGTCTGTTATTTATTACATCGGCAATAAATAGAATATCAGCATCAAATTAATTTTTGCGCTGTTCCACGGAATCGAACCAACTTGTCCTGTCTGGCGAGTTTCCGGACAACTCCGGTTGGTTCGGGTCGGCGGCCGTTCTGTTGAAATTCAGAACTAGCACGAAATTAAATCCGTCCTCCGTTTATCATTGCAAAATTTACATAATTTCTGTGTTAATTAATTCTATTAATTAATAATATCTATATCATATTTATCTCTGCGCTGTTTCACGGAACCGAATCAACTTGGCCTGTTTGGCGTAGCCCAGTAACTTGGGGTGCAATTGCATCTTAATGTTTTATTACGGTCCAACCGCAGAAAGGGGCTGAAGAATTATAAAAACGTCACTCAAATCTTGGATGTCTGGTCTGGTCTGGGCTAGAGCAAACAAGTGGAATCGCGGCTTTAGTGTCGCCGATAGCAACCAAACAAAGATTAATTCGCAAAGAACCACCGAATTTTGAATCAAACTTATCCCAGGTAGTTTTTTGATTAATGTAAAACTGACAGTTTATTATTTTATACCAGTAGCGTAGTTGCTTCGTGATTATGAAAATAAACTCATTTGACCCATCGTTATTACGGCAGTCACATTATGGCCACTTTGAACATTTATTAAAAATTTACATTCTCTTCTTTTTGCAAACATTGCACTACTATTTCTTCCTCTTATTGGCGCCACTGATTTCAGCGACAAATTATTCATTTGGTCAAAAGACTATTTTATATATAAATTTGGACTACTTTGGGTTCTTGAAGCTTTTAAAATAAAGCAAAAAATATAATTACAGATTCCAAAATCATTCACCTTCCATGATTAGCCATTAGGTTATGGCAGTAACGTTACCGAACATCTGTATAATCCATAAAAATTCCTAAAGACAAAAATGCACAAAAATGAGAGGTCAGTCATGTTATAATGTTTTAACTTAAAATCAGTAATTTTTAACGAAGTCATTAATAACGTTTTTAATAATTTCGGGTATTGTAGAAAAATCTGTTGCGATATTTCCTATCACTAAGTTCATTCACATTATGCAATTGCAATTTATCAAAAATCGAAGCATCAAGAGAACCCAATTAGCTGATTTTTCATAGCCGCCAGCAACTACTGTATTTCAGTTTCACATTATGCATTATTAGATTTTTTAAGTCATTGATATATCTGTTAGTTGTTTGTTTTTTTTTGTTTAAATTATAAATTATAAAATTTTGTCTACAAAGAATATGGGCTAATCTTGCCGAATACAATGAAATTATGTGCCTAATTTCTGATTTACTTCATATTTAATTATGTTGTAGAATAATAATACAGTGATTTTTTAAAAACGGCAGGCGTTGTAGAATTTTTATTTATGAACCGATTTCAAAAGTGTTAAAAACAATTTAAATGGTTTTTAATTTACTATTAACTGATGGTTTTAGAATTTTTCTAAATCTTTTGAGCGATATTCAACTTTCTTAAAATCTTAAAATGGCACCCATATTTTTTTCATAATTTGGAAGATATTAATTTTCTTGATTCAGAAATGTGCAATATGTTCTACTTTACAAAAAAATATTTTTAAAAAAATTACCAAAATTGAAAAAAAATAGGCAATAAAAGTTAATAAAATCTAGGTGCATGGTGTCAAAAAAAGAATGCCGTTATTGTAATGTCAAAAAGCAGCAAATAACAGAAAGGATTGACAATCTTTTTTGAAATTATTAATCCGCAATTCCATATGTCACGGGTGTGACAAAATCAGGTAGGTTAAAGTGCTGCAAATTATCTAAATAAAATTTGTTAAGTTACGATTGCAGATCATAGAGCAGCAAGTTAATTTGTGGTGTCACGGGTGTGACGCGTACAAATTAAATTTATTGTTTTTAATTACATTTTTCTATATTTCTGCGAATAACAAAAATCTTATTCTTTCTCCTTTAGTTCACAAATATATGAACTATAGGCACACATTTTAAGCCTCTTTGCAATTAGAATAACCAATTCAATTGTGCACTGTATTTTTTAGAAAACTGTAACGGGTGTGACATACATTTGTAACGGGCGTGACAAAGCAAAACTTGTTAAATAAACGTTGCTAAAAAATAAAAAAAAAAAGAGCAGAAAGACTAATTTTATTAATACTTTCAAAATCACTTTCCCGCTAAATTTAAATCGATATCATTAAAATTGGTCTAGTTATGAGTGAGATAAGCTAAAAAATTTTCAATCGAAGCTCTGAACTTTGCAGATAATTTACGACTAGGCTGATTTATAAGCGTACCCTCATTTGCGGTTTCTTGACCAGCTTTGGAAGTTGTAAATCAAGGGATTTCTTCTAAAATTTTTACCTGCTTGTTTCGCACAGAGGATAATAAAATGGTTACAATTAGAAGAGCGTTATTAAAAGTGCTAATAAGTACAAGCACAAGGAAGTTTCATAATGCTTGATGTATGAAATTATAGAAACAACTATGTAGTATGAACATTCATTCAATTTATAGTCATGTTTTCAACTAAAGTCTTTCAATGACACACGAATTAATTTCTCGACTATTTCACGGTGTTGGACGTAAAATTTAGAAAATGAAATTTAATAAAATAGTAATTTATTATTATTTTTCTTATTACATATTTTATTATATATGTTTATTTTTTTCTTATTTCACTAGAATTTAAAAGTTCATCAATGAATAAAAAATGTTGAACGAAACAAAATTGTTTTGAATGGTATGACTTTATGGAGCAACCTGACCGGACGCAGTTTACCTGATGTTTGCAATGTTGAACTAGAGTTTATCTAAAAAACTGACCGTAGTTTTACTAGGTGATGACAATTTCTTTCATTTTGCCGACGGCCGGTTCAACTTTTACTGAAAAACCCACTAAATCTTGTTCCTTTGAGAACAATATGAATTTTTTTTGGGAGAATAAAAAGGTTGACTTCTGGTAACTAGAAAAAAATGGAACATACATTGTAATTTCAAATCATAATTGGTATTACCAAATCCAAGGGCAGTTAAGAATAACACAAAAAAAATGTGTATTCTGGGTGTTTGGTTTGGACAAGAAAGTGATATGAAATATGAATATAATTATGAAGACACAACTTTTTGGAAAAAAAATGGAACCAAAATTGATTAAGTTTTATTTTGATCACATGTTTCTGGAATTAATTGACTCTAGGAAACAAAGATTGTCTATTCCGATCCGCCGTCATTGCGTTTGTATTACCTATGTATTAGTTAATTGTCAATATTGTAAATACGAACCTATTATGTAAATACCACTTTTCTAATAAATACTTACTAACATGTACATATTATACACATTATTATACTATGTATTTTGTATCTTTTGAGTATACCTTCATACCAAATACGTATCTATTTGAAAACAAATAAAATTCAACATAAAACAGATAAGTTTAGTTTTTGTTTGAAAATTTCTGTTTGGCATTCTAATATTAAATAATACTTTAATCTATTTATTATTTGACTAGTTAAATTATTTTTTGAACAACGTACTAATGTACTTACGATTTTATAATAAAATTTTTTGATTCATATTATTTTAAAGTAACCCAGAAGGTATAAGGCTATGTAGCAGCAGTAAAATTATCCCATTGTGTAAAAGTTAACTTGTCTACAATAGAAAACATCCCAGAGTTGTAAACCATCTGGTTGTACCGCAGCGCTTACTTTGGTCACTTCGACCAATCCCGGCTTAATAATATTTAAAAATTATGGAAACATGTGCATGAATTACATCAAACTTGGACAAAGAGATTATTATTAATTGTAGATTACCCACATTTCTATTGTTTTTCTTAAAGAATGTAATAAATGGTGAATTAAGCACCGCAGATAAATCCTAATTTTATGATTACTAAAATATTTTAAGCCGGTTCTGGTTACTTTAGGCAAACCATGATTTATTGTTGGGACACGCGCTTGCCGATAAGGGTACAAAATAGATGATAATTGACGGTCAAAATTTTTATTAGTGCAATATAGCCTTATACCTTCTGGGTTACTTTACCCATGAAGAAAGTATTTCTACCAGACAGAGGCAAAATAAGCATTTATCATTTTACAATCACTTTACGATAGCACAGTAAGGGGTGTTGTAAACAGAGGTACCGCTTGACACCCTTCCCGATGTGACAGCTCAGCTCGAATTCTGACCAGCGACGAGTCTTGGCACTCGCCTTAAATCCGCTAGACATACCTACATCCACCCTAAACTAATTTCTTTATTTGGACAAAATATGAGATATTGTTGGATATTTGGTTGCTTGAATATTTTTACTTAGTTAATTCAGCTATTTTGACTTTGACCAGTATACAAAATATTTATATTATTAATTGACTTTTTGCTTTCAAGAAGAAATCCTTAGCAGAATTGTTGATTACCTTTCTGTGAACGATACGTATATTTGTCCCTCCCATACCATCCAGAGTTGCTTTAACATGTGAGCATTTTAATAGGAGTTGTTAAAACCAACTGTGAGTACATGTTTAAGCCTTAAATCATCAAATTTGGAAAGTCCGATCTAACAATTGTCACACCCGTGACATTTATTTGCAGTATTTCACTGATATATCTTTTAACTTTAATTAGTGCAAAAACTGCATTATTAATCTGTTACTTTGTATACAAATTATCAATTTTTAACTCCACAGATTTCAACCAGTTTTGTCAACTTTTGTTAAAATATTCTCACGGGTGTGACAAATTTTCTTAACTTTCTTAATTTTCTTAGTTTTAATTCAAAAACAAATTATGAAATTACATTTTTAACAAAATTATGTTTCTGCAAGATGTTTTATTGTTTAATCTACCTAATTTAATTAAAATACTGTCGAAACGCCATCCCGATTTTTAAAAATCACCCGGTATAATAATAATTATTAGTGTTGTTGAAACTTTCGCCTCGAGAGCTTAGATGAAGGAGTAAATAGATAGCCCACTCTATAGTAAATTTTCGGAAATGACGCGCGGAGGCGACATCTATAAAAAAGTCACAGAAGTTTTACTTATTCCCGAAGACACAAACCAGCTACCTTAGATAAGACACGAACCACTGTGGGCATTTTTTCACTGGTTGTAATAATTTAATTTCAATTGAAAACGCTATTTCAATGTAACATATTTATTATACAATTATACATAGAAACATAAATAACAATAAATACCCAACATATAAATACATATTACAACGATTCATAAGCATACCTATTTTTTTTGTAGTACTCGCGACGTTGAAAATGTATGTTTCAATAACTGTCCCCAAACATTGATGTTTAAGATGTTGGAATGTTTTCACTTAAAAAGAGCTGAATTTTCAATATTCCACATACTCTTCATAAAGGTTTCTTGAATTGTGTTGAACTCTTAATTCTGGTTGTTGCATCTTTTCTATTGTATCTAAAATACAATTATTTGTAATATTAACTAAAGTTTAACAATGTTAAATTTACCAAATAATTTTTCTGAAGTGTTGCAACATGGTGCATCTCTGGTAAAAAATGAGAATAGCTGGTCTCTTTATTAGACTCCAGTGTAAATGATTCTACAAATTAATAAATAATTGAAATATGCATATACATTTTAGATTAATAATACTCACCGATCTTAGCTTGGTATTAAATATGGTCATTCCTGAACTAATTATAACTAATATTGCAACAACAAAACTAGATGACCAGTGTAACTTTAACCGTTCTTATAAACTTCAACACTACAACTGAAGAAAACTCGAGAAAAAACTAAAAACTTAAAATTCAACACAACACATGTTAAAACTTTCCGTTGAACAAAACATAAACATTGTATTTGTTTCTCTTTTTGAATTATATGCATCCTCCTCAATTAAGGTAAATTAGAAATCTGTATTCTTTCATCATCAAAATTGCAAAACTTATGTGACTTAAACACAGAGTCCGCCACCGTCGATCAATCTCCACAAGGTCCCACAAGGGTCTATAGAGTGACGCCCCCGTGCTCGAGAGCTGAAAGACGACTGGCGGTCCGACAAGTGCATTTCCATGTGGCCTTCAGAGCGAGAAAGCTGGAATAAGTGGTAATTATGACGAAGGTCAACCTAGTAGATAAGAAGAGAGGCGCGCGCTGCACCGACTTAGTTGCGTTAGTGTTATTATGAACCTTGGATAAAATTTAGTGAGTGAAAAGCGAAACATAATTACAATTTGTGACGTTCTGAAGAAGAAATTACTATTTGCAAAGTTGTGTTTAGCCATGAGTTCGTTCAAAATGAAGTTGGATCTCTCAGAAGGAGTTATTTTGGTATGTACATAAATTTAATTCAAAGCAGTCTTGAATCACTGTAATTATTATTACGTTGTTGAGTTTAGAAAATAGAAGTCCGTGGGTTGAATTATTGGTTTTATTTATTTTAAACTTTGAAGGATTTTGAACAATATAGATTTAAATTTTATCTGAGCCAGCATAATTTTAACCTGCGTTGCAACAGAGACATAGGTTAATAACACAGTCGCAGGTCACATTTGTCTAATCTAAAGCAGACTAGTCGTGTTTTTACAAGTTCCAATCGTTAAAACTCTTAGCAGAGGGCAAAATATGCACTCAAACTTGAATACAATAGTAAAATAATTTGTTTCATACATATAGAGGAAAGGAAGCGGTATCAGTTTTACGCCTGTGTTAATCAGAATGTGTCATAAGTCATGGGTAAACTTGACAAGTTTATAAAGGCAGGTCATAAAAAACATAAAAACTTGGTTTTATTTATTTCACTTCATCAGATAAAATTAGCTGAAACAAACAGATAAATACTATTAGGAAATTGAATACAACCAATTTTAGTAAACAAAACATCAGTACTACTAGGTATTAAAAATGTTAAATTTGAAAAAAGGTTGTGTGCCTAGAATTGTCAAAAGCCTAGAATTGGCTTGCATACATTCTGCAAACGATTACTGCGACATCGACATGTATTAAATCTGGGACTTTTACATTGATTTTTTATTAATATCGATTTTGCCAAAAAAACATCGATTTTTAATACAAATATTTTTATTTTCGATGTATCATTATCATTAAAACTCGATGATTGCGGTTTCGGTGTATGTATTTTATTTTACACTCTTGATTTTGGTCATATTTCGTTTGGTTGGTTGTCAACGTATATTTTAAAATTTTGTATATTCTTATTAATCTCGAATTTGTTATTTTTTTATAATTTATTTACTTATTATTTTGTTTATTACTTAAGAATTTTACTTATTTTTGTTTTTCACAGTAAAATATGCTATATTGAGTTTTTAATTTACTATTTTTTAAAATCGAAGTATTGGAAATCGATGTAATTGTTAAAATTGAGTAAAATATTGATTTTTTTTACTCGATGTTCCCAGATTTAACATGTGTGCTTGAGGAGTTCGGTGGAAATGCTTAGATGGCCAAGAGACTCAAACAGACTTAAAGTCAACGTTTATACATACTAGTCACAGTGTTGCCAAATTAGCTGAGGAATACCGCTCAATATCTCAAGAAAGTGCTATTTTATATGCTTTTTTAAATCAAAATTGAGAAAATAGTGGCAAACTTTACCTATCCTGCTTCTTTTATAACCAAATGCATAATAATGATGCATAATTGGAATATTGTACACTCCGCCGCAAAATTTAAAATTTCTTTTTTTTAAATAAGCTTTTTTTTCCTAAACTGCTCCCTTATACAAGGTGTTTATAAATGTTTCTAGCATCAAGCGTGGCTTTGAAATTCCTGACGTACACTATTTTGCCGCTTAACTATCTTGAAAATTATTTATAATGTTACTTACTTCAATGACGTTTTAGTTAAGGTTTTGTGTGCCCAAGTTTTCGATTTTCTGGCTTTAAACCACAACTGGAACAGTTTATTTCTCAAAACTTACTTTACTTCATGTTTGAGGTTAACTGCAAATGTCAGCTGACAAATTGAAACCCATATTTGTAATGAGCGGCAAATTTCTTTGACATTTCATAGCCACCCTTGATGCTAGAAACATTTATTATTTAAACACCTTGTACATGTTTATTAAAGCATTTTGACAATTTAAAATCAATTTTTGTTTGGAAAAAATTAACACAAAAGTCTCATTTGCATTTTCGGATTATCCTATAAGTACTCTTATCAAATTTAAGTCCCATTAGGTTGATTCTAATTATTTGAAAGTTTTTTCAATGTTTTTTGTTTTGTATCTTTTAAACGATAAGACACGGCAGTTTTTAGAAATTACGTCACTTCTCCACCACACTTTTTTTCCGAAATCATGTTTAGATTTCCCCTGGCTAGTCCACAGTCTATAATTTCTTTCTTAATTTATTTCTTATGCTGAATTTTAGAATTTCCAGTTTGTTTACATGTAGATCTTTAGATTTGGTCTAGTGCTCCTTAGATGATCCTAGATTTTTGTTCCAATTCCGTAAAATTGTTATCGATTTTTCTCTGGTTTATATCTAAATTTTCTCTAGATTGTGCATATAAATTTTCTTTGAATGTTTCTTAAATCTGTTTGAGCCCGTTTAGGTTTTTTCTTTAAAGTTCTCTACAGTTTTTGTAGATTTTTTGAGTTTTTGACATTTTTCTTTATTTGTAGATTATGTTTGCTTTTTTTTACAGGGTCCGGCAACATTTGTGTTCACCCCCAAAATCGTCTTAAATTTCAAAGATAAAATTTTGAAAATTTGTTTACGCTCACAAAACACTAGAAACTTACGCAAAAAAGAGTTTTTTTATCACCGATAGTTTTGGCGTCACGACGATTTAAAAATTTAATTTTTAGTTAATTGTGAAGGTTTATAAAATCAAGTGCTAATTTAATATTTCTTCAATATAAATGTGTTAAAAATATCTCAGTTGTCATTTTAGATCTAATGCAAATTGTATTCAAAATTTGAAGAAAAAATGCTGTTTTATCAAGTTAGTTTCCAATTTCAAGTGTAGAAATTCTCTTTGAATATTTTCTTAGATCATCTTGAGTCTGTTTAGGTTTTTCTTTAAAGTTTTTTAGAGTTTTTGTAGATTCTGTTTAGAGTCTCTAAATTTTGACTTTTTTTTAGAACCTCTAGATATTCTTTGAATTTTTCCTCAAATTGTATTTAGTTTTTATAAATCCTGAGAAGTATTTGAATTTTCTGTAACTTTACAGATTCCCAGAGTTTTATTTCAAGTTTTTCTTACTTACATTTTCTAGATTCCATCCGATTTTTCTTTAGATCCTCCGTTTATTTTCTCTACATTGATTGTCTTTGAACACACCTTGTTTTTACATTCCTATTCACTCATTACTCTGAATATGAAAGAGAAAGCAATATTACAGAATTAAACAAATCATTCTTGGACTGTTCTTTAATAAAAATTTTAAATTTTAGCCGTATCTACCTTGTAAATTGAAATAAATTGTTTCAGCCCATCATGAAGAACGAAGAAATCCTCGAACCAATTCTACAAATTATCGGTTTCAAACTTATACAAGAGAATTCCGACAAACATCGCTACAGACTTGTGCTTTCTGATGGAAAGTACTCCTCAGGTACAGTGGTTTTTGTTGCTGACCCCACTGTACAAATTGAAGAATTTTCGGTGGTCAGACTAAAAGAGTACAGAATGACCAGTATACCATCAGGCACAAAAATTCTTGTGGTTTTAAACCTCGAGACTTTGCTATCTGGTTCTTTAGTTGGAGGTAGAATTGGGAATCCTAAAGTACTTAACGAAGAAATGTTAAAAGAGAACGCACAGGTGACCCCTTCAGCGGAATCAAAAAGTAAAAACATAACCCCGATAGAAGGACTTAACCCTTATAGAAAAAAATGGATGATTAAAGCTAGAGTAACCAATAAATCCGAGATGAAGAATTCTCGTCGGCCAGGAAGAAACATAAAAGTTTTTAACTTTGATCTCATTGATAGCAGTGGAGAAATAAGATGTGTGGCATTCAATAACGTGGCGGAAAAGTTCTTCAATGCCGTGGAGGTGGACAAAGTTTACTATTTGAGTAACTGTGACGTGATTCCCGCGAAAAAAAACTTCAATTCTCTAAAACATGACTACGAAATTAAGATATGTGAAAGAAGTGTTCTTCAACAAACCAACGACAATGAAGACATTCCTCAAGTGGAGTACAACTTCACAAACCTTTCCGATGTCATCAAAATGGATGTAAACACCATCATCGACGTCATAGCCGTTTGTCTAAACTCATCAGAGCTACAAAACGTGACGTCAAGACGAACCAATGAGGATCTTCTCAAACGTGACGTCGTGTTAGTGGACCAATCAGAAACAACCGTACGTAAGACTTGCTATTTTTATAAACTGACTTGATTTTTCAGATCAATTTGACATTGTGGGGAGCCCAAGCTGAAAACTTCAACGGTTCCGAACATCCGGTTCTTCTTCTCAGAGGAGTAAGAGTTGGAGAGTTTGGTGGCGCGAAACAATTGTCCATTGGAATGAACAGTCATCTGAAAGTTGACCCCGACAATGAAGGCAGTAGAGAACTTAAAGAGTGGTTCACCACTAGAGGACAGTACTGCAGTTTCACACAACAGAAAAGAGTGCCATCGCGATGGATCAACTTGCAAGAAATCCGGAATTTGGATGGCTTGCAGTATTTTCGAACTTTGGCGACAATCCTCATTGTTATTTCCGAGAATGCGGTTTATAAAGCCTGTCCTTCTGATGACTGCAACAAAAAGGTCATAGAAATAGATAACAAAATGTACAGATGTGACAGATGTGAGAAGGAATATCCAAACTTCAAGTACAGTCTACTTCTTCGAGTGAGACAATTTCTTTTATAATTATTAATCATATGCAGGACTAACTCAAAATTAAAATCTGTCTTTTAAATTTCGTAACTTTGACAGTTTTAAAGTTCGAACAACTAAATTTGGTACATGTACTACTTTCAGAATGGTTATTGAGTGTATCAAATTATAGAACTTTAGAACAAGAAGTAAGAATTTTGGAATTTTTCATATGGAGGACTAACTCAAAATCAAAATGTGTCTATAAAGTTTCGTAACTTCGACAGTTTTAAACATAGAACAACCAAATTTGGCACATTCACTACTTTCAGGATGCTTACTTAGTGAATTAATTTATAGAGTTTTAGAACAAGAAGTAAGAATTTTAAATTTTTTTTATACTATGTTGGAAAAACAAACAAATTTCCTTAAATTCCGAAACTTTGACAATTTTAAAGTCAGAACATTTTAATTTGATATATTTACTAGTTTGGAGATGCTTATAAAGTGTATTAAATTATAGAATGTTAGAACGAGAAGTAAGAATTTTAGAATTTTTTTATATACAGGTGTCCCAGAACTCGCGCCCCAGAGAGAAAGGGTTTATGGAGGCAACAATTCTGAACCAAAATTTTGAAACCATAATTTTTTAACTCAAAAAATAACCGAGATAAGACAAAAAAACTGTAGCCAATCCCGAAGCCGAACAGAATTTGAAAATTGGTAACTATGGACACATACTATCATCCATTGGTTAGTTAAGCATTAGACTCCCGTTGCCTAGGAAATTGGAATGGCCATTTACTCCACTTCTCGATTAAGCTTTTGGGATTGGTTGTTAACTTTGTATCAGTTCTCGAATACTATTAAACTTAGTCAATTTTTGTTTTGAAATTTACCATCTGTATTGCTGTCGGCACCCTCCCTTGCTCTCTGGGGCGCGAGTTCTGGGACACCCTGTATAGGAAGGACAAATTGAAAATTCCTTAAATTCCAAAACTTTGGCGGTTTTAAAGTTAGAACAATAAAATTTGGTATATTTATTAGTTTGGAGATGGTTATTAAGTGTATTAAATTGTTGAATTTTAGAATTTTTCATATGGAGAACCAACTCAAAATCAAAATTTGTCTATAAAATTTCGTCACTTCGACTGTTTTGAAGATAGGACAACCAAGTTTAGTTCATTTACTACTTTCAGAATGGTTATTTAGTATATCAAATTATAGAACTTTACAACAAGAAGTAAGAATTTTGGAATTTTTCATATGGAGGACTAACTCAAAATCAAATTTGTCTATAAAATTTCGCCACTTCGACAGTTTTAAAGATAGAACAACCAAATTTGGCACATTCACTACTGTCAGGATGCTTATTTAGTGTATTAATTTATAGAGTTTTAGAACAAGAAGTAAGAATTTTAGAATTTTTTTATATTATGTTTGAAAAACAAACACAAATTTCCTTAAATTCCGAAACTTAGACAATTTTAAAGTTAGAACACTTAAATGTGGTATGTTTACTAGTTTAGAGATGCTTATTAAGTGTATTAAATTATACAATTATAGAACAAAAAATAAGAATTTTGGAATTTTTCATATGGAGGACGAACTCAAAATCAAATTTGTCTATAGAATTTCGTCACATCGACAGTTTTAAAGATAGAACAACCAAATTTGGCACATTCACTACTTTCAGGATGCTTATTGAGTGAATTAATTTATAGAGTTTTAGAACAAGAAGTAAGAATTTTAATTTTTTTTTATACTATGTTGGAAAAACAAACACAAATTTCCTTAAATTCCGAAACTTTGACAATTTTAAAGTTAGAACACTTGAATTTGGTATATTTACTAGTTTGGAGATGCTTATAAAGTGTATTAAATTATAGAGTTTTAGAACAAGAAGTAGGAATTTTAGAATTTTTCATATGGAGGACTAACTCAAAATCAAAATTTGTCTATAAAATTTGGTAACTTTGACTGGTTTAAAGATAGAACAACCAAATTTAGTACATTTACTACTTTCAGAATGGTTATTTAGTGTATCAAATTATAGAACTTTAGAGTAAGAAGTAAGAATTTTGGAATTTTTCATATGGAGGACTAACTCAAAATCAAAATTTGTCTATTAAATTTCGTAACGTCGACAGTTTTAACCATAGAACAACCAAATTTGGTACATTTACTACTTTCAGAATGCTTATTTAGTGTATTAATTTATATAGTTTTAGAACAAGAAGTAAGAATTTTAGAATTTTTTCATACTATGTTGGAAAAACAAACACAAATTTCCTTAAATTCCGAAACTTTGACAATTTTAAAGTTAGAACACTTGAATTTGGTATATTTACTAGTTTGGAGATGCTTATAAAGTGTATTAAATTATAGAATTTTAGAACTAGAAGTAAGAATTTTAAAATTTTTCATATGGAGGACTAACTCAAAATCAAAATGTGTCTATAAAATTTCGTAACTTCGACAGTTTTAAATATAGAACAACCACATTTGGTACATTTACTACCTTCAGAATGCTTATTTAGTGTATTAGTTTATAGAGTTTTAGAACAAGAAGTAAGAATTTTAGAATTTTTTTATACTATGTTGGAAAAACAAATACAAATTTCCTTAAATTCCGAAACTTTGACAATTTTAAAGTTAGAACACTTGAATTTGGTATATTTACTAGTTTGGAGATGCTTATAAAGTGTATTAAATTATAGAGTTTTAGAACAAGAAGTAGGAATTTTAGAATTTTTCATATGGAGGACTAACTCAAAATCAAAATTTGTCTATAAAATTTGGTAACTTTGACTGGTTTAAAGATAGAACAACCAAATTTAGTACATTTACTACTTTCAGAATGGTTATTTAGTGTATCAAATTATAGAACTTTAGAAATTTAGAGGTAAGAATTTTGGAATTTTTCATATGGAGGACTAACTCAAAATCAAAATTTGTCTATTAAATTTCGTAACGTCGACAGTTTTAAACATAGAACAACCAAATTTGGTACATTTACTACTTTCAGAATGCTTATTTAGTGTATTAATTTATAGAGTTTTAGAACAAGAAGTAAGAATTTTAGAATTTTTTTATACTATGTTGGAAAAACAAACACAAATTTCCTTAAATTCCGAAACTTTGACAATTTTAAAGTTAGAGCACTTGAATTTGGTATATTTACTAGTTTGGAGATGCTTATAAAGTGTATTAAATTATAGAATTTTAGAACTAGAAGTAAGAATTTTAGAATTTTTCATATGGAGGACTAACTCAAAATCAAAATGTGTCTATAAAATTTCGTAACTTCGACAGTTTTAAATATAGAACAACCACATTTGGTACATTTACTACCTTCAGAATGCTTATTTAGTGTATTAATTTATAGAGTTTTAGAACAAGAAGTAAGAATTTTAGAATTTTTCATATGGAGGACTAACTCAAAATCAAAATGTGTCTATAAAATTTCGTAACTTCGACAGTTTTAAATATAGAACAACCAAATTTGGTACATTTACTACTTTCAGAATGCTTATTTAGTGAATTAATTTATAGAGTTTTAGAACAAGAAGTAAGAATTTTAGAATTTTTGTATACTATGTTGGAAAAACAAACACAAATTTCCTTAAATTCCGAAACTTTGACAATTTTAAAGTTAGAACACTTGAATTTGGTATATTTACTAGTTTGGAGATGCTTATAAAGTGTATTAAATTATAGAATTTTAGAACTAGAAGTAAGAATTTTAAAATTTTTCATATGGAGGACTAACTCAAAATCAAAATGTGTCTATAAAATTTCGTAACTTCGACAGTTTTAAATATAGAACAACCACATTTGGTACATTTACTACCTTCAGAATGCTTATTTAGTGTATTAGTTTATAGAGTTTTAGAACAAGAAGTAAGAATTTTAGAATTTTTTCATACTATGTTGGAAAAACAAATACAAATTTCCTTAAATTCCGAAACTTTGACAATTTTAAAGTTAGAACACTTGAATTTGGTATATTTACTAGTTTGGAGATGCTTATAAAGTGTATTAAATTATAGAGTTTTAGAACAAGAAGTAGGAATTTTAGAATTTTTCATATGGAGGACTAACTCAAAATCAAAATTTGTCTATAAAATTTGGTAACTTTGACTGGTTTAAAGATAGAACAACCAAATTTAGTACATTTACTACTTTCAGAATGGTTATTTAGTGTATCAAATTATAGAACTTTAGAGTAAGAAGTAAGAATTTTGGAATTTTTCATATGGAGGACTAACTCAAAATCAAAATTTGTCTATTAAATTTCGTAACGTCGACAGTTTTAACCATAGAACAACCAAATTTGGTACATTTACTACTTTCAGAATGCTTATTTAGTGTATTAATTTATATAGTTTTAGAACAAGAAGTAAGAATTTTAGAATTTTTTCATACTATGTTGGAAAAACAAACACAAATTTCCTTAAATTCCGAAACTTTGACAATTTTAAAGTTAGAACACTTGAATTTGGTATATTTACTAGTTTGGAGATGCTTATAAAGTGTATTAAATTATAGAATTTTAGAACTAGAAGTAAGAATTTTAGAATTTTTCATATGGAGGACTAACTCAAAATCAAAATGTGTCTATAAAATTACGTAACTTCGACAGTTTTAAATATAGAACAACCACATTTGGTACATTTACTACCTTCAGAATGCTTATTTAGTGTATTAGTTTATAGAGTTTTAGAACAAGAAGTAAGAATTTTAGAATTTTTTCATACTATGTTGGAAAAACAAATACAAATTTCCTTAAATTCCGAAACTTTGACAATTTTAAAGTTAGAACACTTGAATTTGGTATATTTACTAGTTTGGAGATGCTTATAAAGTGTATTAAATTATAGAGTTTTAGAACAAGAAGTAGGAATTTTAGAATTTTTCATATGGAGGACTAACTCAAAATCAAAATTTGTCTATAAAATTTGGTAACTTTGACTGGTTTAAAGATAGAACAACCAAATTTAGTACATTTACTACTTTCAGAATGGTTATTTAGTGTATCAAATTATAGAACTTTAGAGTAAGAAGTAAGAATTTTGGAATTTTTCATATGGAGGACTAACTCAAAATCAAAATTTGTCTATTAAATTTCGTAACGTCGACAGTTTTAACCATAGAACAACCAAATTTGGTACATTTACTACTTTCAGAATGCTTATTTAGTGTATTAATTTATATAGTTTTAGAACAAGAAGTAAGAATTTTAGAATTTTTTCATACTATGTTGGAAAAACAAACACAAATTTCCTTAAATTCCGAAACTTTGACAATTTTAAAGTTAGAACACTTGAATTTGGTATATTTACTAGTTTGGAGATGCTTATAAAGTGTATTAAATTATAGAATTTTAGAACTAGAAGTAAGAATTTTAGAATTTTTCATATGGAGGACTAACTCAAAATCAAAATGTGTCTATAAAATTACGTAACTTCGACAGTTTTAAATATAGAACAACCACATTTGGTACATTTACTACCTTCAGAATGCTTATTTAGTGTATTAATTTATAGAGTTTTAGAACAAGAAGTAAGAATTTTAGAATTTTTTCATACTATGTTGGAAAAACAAACACAAATTTCCTTAAATTCCGAAACTTTGACAATTTTAAAGTTAGAACACTTGAATTTGGTATATTTGCTAGTTTGGAGATGCTTATAAAGTGTATTAAATTATAGAATTTTAGAACTAGAAGTAAGAATTTTAGAATTTTTCATATGGAGGACTAACTCAAAATCAAAATGTGTCTATAAAATTTCGTAACTTCGACAGTTTTAAATATAGAACAACCACATTTGGTACATTTACTACCTTCAGAATGCTTATTTAGTGTATTAATTTATAGAGTTTTAGAACAAGAAGTAAGAATTTTAGAATTTTTTCATACTATGTTGGAAAAACAAACACAAATTTCCTTAAATTCCGAAACTTTGACAATTTTAAAGTTAGAACACTTGAATTTGGTATATTTGCTAGTTTGGAGATGCTTATAAAGTGTATTAAATTATAGAATTTTAGAACTAGAAGTAAGAATTTTAGAATTTTTCATATGGAGGACTAACTCAAAATCAAAATGTGTCTATAAAATTTCGTAACTTCGACAGTTTTAAATATAGAACAACCACATTTGGTACATTTACTACCTTCAGAATGCTTATTTAGTGTATTAATTTATAGAGTTTTAGAACAAGAAGTAAGAATTTTAGAATTTTTTTATACTATGTTGGAAAAACAAACACAAATTTCCTTAAATTCCGAAACTTTGACAATTTTAAAGTTAGAGCACTTGAATTTGGTATATTTGCTAGTTTGGAGATGCTTATAAAGTGTATTAAATTATAGAATTTTAGAACTAGAAGTAAGAATTTTAGAATTTTTCATATGGAGGACTAACTCAAAATCAAAATGTGTCTATAAAATTTCGTAACTTCGACAGTTTTAAATATAGAACAACCACATTTGGTACATTTACTACCTTCAGAATGCTTATTTAGTGTATTAGTTTATAGAGTTTTAGAACAAGAAGTAAGAATTTTAGAATTTTTTCATACTATGTTGGAAAAACAAATACAAATTTCCTTAAATTCCGAAACTTTGACAATTTTAAAGTTAGAACACTTGAATTTGGTATATTTACTAGTTTGGAGATGCTTATAAAGTGTATTAAATTATAGAGTTTTAGAACAAGAAGTAGGAATTTTAGAATTTTTCATATGGAGGACTAACTCAAAATCAAAATTTGTCTATAAAATTTGGTAACTTTGACTGGTTTAAAGATAGAACAACCAAATTTAGTACATTTACTACTTTCAGAATGGTTATTTAGTGTATCAAATTATAGAACTTTAGAGTAAGAAGTAAGAATTTTGGAATTTTTCATATGGAGGACTAACTCAAAATCAAAATTTGTCTATTAAATTTCGTAACGTCGACAGTTTTAACCATAGAACAACCAAATTTGGTACATTTACTACTTTCAGAATGCTTATTTAGTGTATTAATTTATATAGTTTTAGAACAAGAAGTAAGAATTTTAGAATTTTTTCATACTATGTTGGAAAAACAAACACAAATTTCCTTAAATTCCGAAACTTTGACAATTTTAAAGTTAGAACACTTGAATTTGGTATATTTACTAGTTTGGAGATGCTTATAAAGTGTATTAAATTATAGAATTTTAGAACTAGAAGTAAGAATTTTAGAATTTTTCATATGGAGGACTAACTCAAAATCAAAATGTGTCTATAAAATTACGTAACTTCGACAGTTTTAAATATAGAACAACCACATTTGGTACATTTACTACCTTCAGAATGCTTATTTAGTGTATTAGTTTATAGAGTTTTAGAACAAGAAGTAAGAATTTTAGAATTTTTTCATACTATGTTGGAAAAACAAATACAAATTTCCTTAAATTCCGAAACTTTGACAATTTTAAAGTTAGAACACTTGAATTTGGTATATTTACTAGTTTGGAGATGCTTATAAAGTGTATTAAATTATAGAGTTTTAGAACAAGAAGTAGGAATTTTAGAATTTTTCATATGGAGGACTAACTCAAAATCAAAATTTGTCTATAAAATTTGGTAACTTTGACTGGTTTAAAGATAGAACAACCAAATTTAGTACATTTACTACTTTCAGAATGGTTATTTAGTGTATCAAATTATAGAACTTTAGAGTAAGAAGTAAGAATTTTGGAATTTTTCATATGGAGGACTAACTCAAAATCAAAATTTGTCTATTAAATTTCGTAACGTCGACAGTTTTAACCATAGAACAACCAAATTTGGTACATTTACTACTTTCAGAATGCTTATTTAGTGTATTAATTTATATAGTTTTAGAACAAGAAGTAAGAATTTTAGAATTTTTTCATACTATGTTGGAAAAACAAACACAAATTTCCTTAAATTCCGAAACTTTGACAATTTTAAAGTTAGAACACTTGAATTTGGTATATTTACTAGTTTGGAGATGCTTATAAAGTGTATTAAATTATAGAATTTTAGAACTAGAAGTAAGAATTTTAGAATTTTTCATATGGAGGACTAACTCAAAATCAAAATGTGTCTATAAAATTACGTAACTTCGACAGTTTTAAATATAGAACAACCACATTTGGTACATTTACTACCTTCAGAATGCTTATTTAGTGTATTAGTTTATAGAGTTTTAGAACAAGAAGTAAGAATTTTAGAATTTTTTCATACTATGTTGGAAAAACAAATACAAATTTCCTTAAATTCCGAAACTTTGACAATTTTAAAGTTAGAACACTTGAATGTGGTATATTTACTAGTTTGGAGATGCTTATAAAGTGTATTAAATTATAGAATTTTAGAACTGGAAGTAAGAATTTTAGAATTTTTCATATGGAGGACTAACTCAAAATCAAAATGTGTCTATAAAATTTCGTAACTTCGACAGTTTTAAATATAGAACAACCACATTTGGTACATTTACTACCTTCAGAATGCTTATTTAGTGAATTAATTTATAGAGTTTTAGAACAAGAAGTAAGAATTTTAGAATTTTTTTATACTATGTTGGAAAAACAAACACAAATTTCCTTAAATTCCGAAACTTTGACAATTTTAAAGTTAGAACACTTGAATGTGGTATATTTACTAGTTTGGAGATGCTTATAAAGTGTATTAAATTATAGAATTTTAGAACTGGAAGTAAGAATTTTAGAATTTTTCATATGGAGGACTAACTCAAAATCAAAATGTGTCTATAAAATTTCGTAACTTCGACAGTTTTAAATATAGAACAACCACATTTGGTACATTTACTACCTTCAGAATGCTTATTTAGTGAATTAATTTATAGAGTTTTAGAACAAGAAGTAAGAATTTTAGAATTTTTTTATACTATGTTGGAAAAACAAACACAAATTTCCTTAAATTCCGAAACTTTGACAATTTTAAAGTTAGAACACTTGAATTTGGTATATTTGCTAGTTTGGAGATGCTTATAAAGTGTATTAAATTATAGAGTTTTAGAACAAGAAGTAGGAATTTTAGAATTTTTCATATGGAGGACTAACTCAAAATCAAAATTTGTCTATAAAATTTGGTAACTTTGACTGGTTTAAAGATAGAACAACCAAATTTAGTACATTTACTACTTTCAGAATGGTTATTTAGTGTATCAAATTATAGAACTTTAGAAATTTAGAAGTAAGAATTTTGGAATTTTTCATATGGAGGACTAACTCAAAATCAAAATTTGTCTATTAAATTTCGTAACGTCGACAGTTTTAAACATAGAACAACCAAATTTGGTACATTTACTACTTTCAGAATGCTTATTTAGTGTATTAATTTATAGAGTTTTAGAACAAGAAGTAAGAATTTTAGAATTTTTTTATACTATGTTGGAAAAACAAACACAAATTTCCTTAAATTCCGAAACTTTGACAATTTTAAAGTTAGAACACTTGAATTTGGTATATTTACTAGTTTGGAGATGCTTATAAAGTGTATTAAATTATAGAATTTTAGAACTAGAAGTAAGAATTTTAGAATTTTTCATATGGAGGACTAACTCAAAATCAAAATGTGTCTATAAAATTTCGTAACTTCGACAGTTTTAAATATAGAACAACCACATTTGGTACATTTACTACCTTCAGAATGCTTATTTAGTGTATTAATTTATAGAGTTTTAGAACAAGAAGTAAGAATTTTAGAATTTTTTCATACTATGTTGGAAAAACAAACACAAATTTCCTTAAATTCCGAAACTTTGACAATTTTAAAGTTAGAACACTTGAATTTGGTATATTTGCTAGTTTGGAGATGCTTATAAAGTGTATTAAATTATAGAATTTTAGAACTAGAAGTAAGAATTTTAGAATTTTTCATATGGAGGACTAACTCAAAATCAAAATGTGTCTATAAAATTTCGTAACTTCGACAGTTTTAAATATAGAACAACCACATTTGGTACATTTACTACCTTCAGAATGCTTATTTAGTGTATTAATTTATAGAGTTTTAGAACAAGAAGTAAGAATTTTAGAATTTTTTCATACTATGTTGGAAAAACAAAAACAAATTTCCTTAAATTCCGAAACTTTGACGATTTTAAAGTTAGAACACTTGAATTTGGTATATTTACTAGTTTGGAGATGCTTATAAAGTGTATTAAATTATAGAGTTTTAGAACAAGAAGTAGGAATTTTAGAATTTTTCATATGGAGGACTAACTCAAAATCAAAATTTGTCTATAAAATTTGGTAACTTTGACTGGTTTAAAGATAGAACAACCAAATTTAGTACATTTACCACTTTCAGAATGGTTATTTAGTGTATCAAATTATAGAACTTTAGAGTAAGAAGTAAGAATTTTGGAATTTTTCATATGGAGGACTAACTCAAAATCAAAATTTGTCTATTAAATTTCGTAACGTCGACAGTTTTAACCATAGAACAACCAAATTTGGTACATTTACTACTTTCAGAATGCTTATTTAGTGTATTAATTTATATAGTTTTAGAACAAGAAGTAAGAATTTTAGAATTTTTTCATACTATGTTGGAAAAACAAACACAAATTTCCTTAAATTCCGAAACTTTGACAATTTTAAAGTTAGAACACTTGAATTTGGTATATTTACTAGTTTGGAGATGCTTATAAAGTGTATTAAATTATAGAATTTTAGAACTAGAAGTAAGAATTTTAGAATTTTTCATATGGAGGACTAACTCAAAATCAAAATGTGTCTATAAAATTACGTAACTTCGACAGTTTTAAATATAGAACAACCACATTTGGTACATTTACTACCTTCAGAATGCTTATTTAGTGTATTAATTTATAGAGTTTTAGAACAAGAAGTAAGAATTTTAGAATTTTTTCATACTATGTTGGAAAAACAAACACAAATTTCCTTAAATTCCGAAACTTTGACAATTTTAAAGTTAGAACACTTGAATTTGGTATATTTGCTAGTTTGGAGATGCTTATAAAGTGTATTAAATTATAGAATTTTAGAACTAGAAGTAAGAATTTTAGAATTTTTCATATGGAGGACTAACTCAAAATCAAAATGTGTCTATAAAATTTCGTAACTTCGACAGTTTTAAATATAGAACAACCACATTTGGTACATTTACTACCTTCAGAATGCTTATTTAGTGTATTAATTTATAGAGTTTTAGAACAAGAAGTAAGAATTTTAGAATTTTTTCATACTATGTTGGAAAAACAAACACAAATTTCCTTAAATTCCGAAACTTTGACAATTTTAAAGTTAGAACACTTGAATTTGGTATATTTGCTAGTTTGGAGATGCTTATAAAGTGTATTAAATTATAGAATTTTAGAACTAGAAGTAAGAATTTTAGAATTTTTCATATGGAGGACTAACTCAAAATCAAAATGTGTCTATAAAATTTCGTAACTTCGACAGTTTTAAATATAGAACAACCACATTTGGTACATTTACTACCTTCAGAATGCTTATTTAGTGTATTAATTTATAGAGTTTTAGAACAAGAAGTAAGAATTTTAGAATTTTTTTATACTATGTTGGAAAAACAAACACAAATTTCCTTAAATTCCGAAACTTTGACAATTTTAAAGTTAGAGCACTTGAATTTGGTATATTTACTAGTTTGGAGATGCTTATAAAGTGTATTAAATTATAGAATTTTAGAACTAGAAGTAAGAATTTTAGAATTTTTCATATGGAGGACTAACTCAAAATCAAAATGTGTCTATAAAATTTCGTAACTTCGACAGTTTTAAATATAGAACAACCACATTTGGTACATTTACTACTTTCAGAATGCTTATTTAGTGTATTAATTTATAGAGTTTTAGAACAAGAAGTAAGAATTTTAGAATTTTTTTATACTATGTTGGAAAAACAAACACAAATTTCCTTAAATTCCGAAACTTTGACAATTTTAAAGTTAGAGCACTTGAATTTGGTATATTTACTAGTTTGGAGATGCTTATAAAGTGTATTAAATTATAGAATTTTAGAACTAGAAGTAAGAATTTTAGAATTTTTCATATGGAGGACTAACTCAAAATCAAAATGTGTCTATAAAATTTCGTAACTTCGACAGTTTTAAATATAGAACAACCACATTTGGTACATTTACTACCTTCAGAATGCTTATTTAGTGTATTAATTTATAGAGTTTTAGAACAAGAAGTAAGAATTTTAGAATTTTTCATATGGAGGACTAACTCAAAATCAAAATGTGTCTATAAAATTTCGTAACTTCGACAGTTTTAAATATAGAACAACCAAATTTGGTACATTTACTACTTTCAGAATGCTTATTTAGTGAATTAATTTATAGAGTTTTAGAACAAGAAGTAAGAATTTTAGAATTTTTGTATACTATGTTGGAAAAACAAACACAAATTTCCTTAAATTCCGAAACTTTGACAATTTTAAAGTTAGAACACTTGAATTTGGTATATTTACTAGTTTGGAGATGCTTATAAAGTGTATTAAATTATAGAATTTTAGAACTAGAAGTAAGAATTTTAAAATTTTTCATATGGAGGACTAACTCAAAATCAAAATGTGTCTATAAAATTTCGTAACTTCGACAGTTTTAAATATAGAACAACCACATTTGGTACATTTACTACCTTCAGAATGCTTATTTAGTGTATTAGTTTATAGAGTTTTAGAACAAGAAGTAAGAATTTTAGAATTTTTTCATACTATGTTGGAAAAACAAATACAAATTTCCTTAAATTCCGAAACTTTGACGATTTTAAAGTTAGAACACTTGAATTTGGTATATTTACTAGTTTGGAGATGCTTATAAAGTGTATTAAATTATAGAGTTTTAGAACAAGAAGTAGGAATTTTAGAATTTTTCATATGGAGGACTAACTCAAAATCAAAATTTGTCTATAAAATTTGGTAACTTTGACTGGTTTAAAGATAGAACAACCAAATTTAGTACATTTACCACTTTCAGAATGGTTATTTAGTGTATCAAATTATAGAACTTTAGAGTAAGAAGTAAGAATTTTGGAATTTTTCATATGGAGGACTAACTCAAAATCAAAATTTGTCTATTAAATTTCGTAACGTCGACAGTTTTAACCATAGAACAACCAAATTTGGTACATTTACTACTTTCAGAATGCTTATTTAGTGTATTAATTTATATAGTTTTAGAACAAGAAGTAAGAATTTTAGAATTTTTTCATACTATGTTGGAAAAACAAACACAAATTTCCTTAAATTCCGAAACTTTGACAATTTTAAAGTTAGAACACTTGAATTTGGTATATTTACTAGTTTGGAGATGCTTATAAAGTGTATTAAATTATAGAATTTTAGAACTAGAAGTAAGAATTTTAGAATTTTTCATATGGAGGACTAACTCAAAATCAAAATGTGTCTATAAAATTACGTAACTTCGACAGTTTTAAATATAGAACAACCACATTTGGTACATTTACTACCTTCAGAATGCTTATTTAGTGTATTAGTTTATAGAGTTTTAGAACAAGAAGTAAGAATTTTAGAATTTTTTCATACTATGTTGGAAAAACAAATACAAATTTCCTTAAATTCCGAAACTTTGACAATTTTAAAGTTAGAACACTTGAATGTGGTATATTTACTAGTTTGGAGATGCTTATAAAGTGTATTAAATTATAGAATTTTAGAACTGGAAGTAAGAATTTTAGAATTTTTCATATGGAGGACTAACTCAAAATCAAAATGTGTCTATAAAATTTCGTAACTTCGACAGTTTTAAATATAGAACAACCACATTTGGTACATTTACTACCTTCAGAATGCTTATTTAGTGAATTAATTTATAGAGTTTTAGAACAAGAAGTAAGAATTTTAGAATTTTTTTATACTATGTTGGAAAAACAAACACAAATTTCCTTAAATTCCGAAACTTTGACAATTTTAAAGTTAGAACACTTGAATGTGGTATATTTACTAGTTTGGAGATGCTTATAAAGTGTATTAAATTATAGAATTTTAGAACTGGAAGTAAGAATTTTAGAATTTTTCATATGGAGGACTAACTCAAAATCAAAATGTGTCTATAAAATTTCGTAACTTCGACAGTTTTAAATATAGAACAACCAAATTTGGTACATTTACTACTTTCAGAATGCTTATTTAGTGAATTAATTTATAGAGTTTTAGAACAAGAAGTAAGAATTTTAGAATTTTTGTATACTATGTTGGAAAAACAAACACAAATTTCCTTAAATTCCGAAACTTTGACAATTTTAAAGTTAGAACACTTGAATTTGGTATATTTACTAGTTTGGAGATGCTTATAAAGTGTATTAAATTATAGAATTTTAGAACTAGAAGTAAGAATTTTAAAATTTTTCATATGGAGGACTAACTCAAAATCAAAATGTGTCTATAAAATTTCGTAACTTCGACAGTTTTAAATATAGAACAACCACATTTGGTACATTTACTACCTTCAGAATGCTTATTTAGTGAATTAATTTATAGAGTTTTAGAACAAGAAGTAAGAATTTTAGAATTTTTTTATACTATGTTGGAAAAACAAACACAAATTTCCTTAAATTCCGAAACTTTGACAATTTTAAAGTTAGAACACTTGAATTTGGTATATTTGCTAGTTTGGAGATGCTTATAAAGTGTATTAAATTATAGAGTTTTAGAACAAGAAGTAGGAATTTTAGAATTTTTCATATGGAGGACTAACTCAAAATCAAAATTTGTCTATAAAATTTGGTAACTTTGACTGGTTTAAAGATAGAACAACCAAATTTAGTACATTTACTACTTTCAGAATGGTTATTTAGTGTATCAAATTATAGAACTTTAGAAATTTAGAAGTAAGAATTTTGGAATTTTTCATATGGAGGACTAACTCAAAATCAAAATTTGTCTATTAAATTTCGTAACGTCGACAGTTTTAAACATAGAACAACCAAATTTGGTACATTTACTACTTTCAGAATGCTTATTTAGTGTATTAATTTATAGAGTTTTAGAACAAGAAGTAAGAATTTTAGAATTTTTTTATACTATGTTGGAAAAACAAACACAAATTTCCTTAAATTCCGAAACTTTGACAATTTTAAAGTTAGAACACTTGAATTTGGTATATTTACTAGTTTGGAGATGCTTATAAAGTGTATTAAATTATAGAATTTTAGAACTAGAAGTAAGAATTTTAGAATTTTTCATATGGAGGACTAACTCAAAATCAAAATGTGTCTATAAAATTTCGTAACTTCGACAGTTTTAAATATAGAACAACCACATTTGGTACATTTACTACCTTCAGAATGCTTATTTAGTGTATTAATTTATAGAGTTTTAGAACAAGAAGTAAGAATTTTAGAATTTTTTCATACTATGTTGGAAAAACAAACACAAATTTCCTTAAATTCCGAAACTTTGACAATTTTAAAGTTAGAACACTTGAATTTGGTATATTTGCTAGTTTGGAGATGCTTATAAAGTGTATTAAATTATAGAATTTTAGAACTAGAAGTAAGAATTTTAGAATTTTTCATATGGAGGACTAACTCAAAATCAAAATGTGTCTATAAAATTTCGTAACTTCGACAGTTTTAAATATAGAACAACCACATTTGGTACATTTACTACCTTCAGAATGCTTATTTAGTGTATTAATTTATAGAGTTTTAGAACAAGAAGTAAGAATTTTAGAATTTTTTCATACTATGTTGGAAAAACAAACACAAATTTCCTTAAATTCCGAAACTTTGACAATTTTAAAGTTAGAACACTTGAATTTGGTATATTTGCTAGTTTGGAGATGCTTATAAAGTGTATTAAATTATAGAATTTTAGAACTAGAAGTAAGAATTTTAGAATTTTTCATATGGAGGACTAACTCAAAATCAAAATGTGTCTATAAAATTTCGTAACTTCGACAGTTTTAAATATAGAACAACCACATTTGGTACATTTACTACCTTCAGAATGCTTATTTAGTGTATTAATTTATAGAGTTTTAGAACAAGAAGTAAGAATTTTAGAATTTTTTCATACTATGTTGGAAACCCAAACACAAATTTCCTTAAATTCCGAAACTTTGACAATTTTAAAGTTAGAACACTTGAATTTGGTATATTTGCTAGTTTGGAGATGCTTATAAAGTGTATTAAATTATAGAATTTTAGAACTAGAAGTAAGAATTTTAGAATTTTTCATATGGAGGACTAACTCAAAATCAAAATGTGTCTATAAAATTTCGTAACTTCGACAGTTTTAAATATAGAACAACCACATTTGGTACATTTACTACCTTCAGAATGCTTATTTAGTGTATTAATTTATAGAGTTTTAGAACAAGAAGTAAGAATTTTAGAATTTTTTTATACTATGTTGGAAAAACAAACACAAATTTCCTTAAATTCCGAAACTTTGACAATTTTAAAGTTAGAGCACTTGAATTTGGTATATTTACTAGTTTGGAGATGCTTATAAAGTGTATTAAATTATAGAATTTTAGAACTAGAAGTAAGAATTTTAGAATTTTTCATATGGAGGACTAACTCAAAATCAAAATGTGTCTATAAAATTTCGTAACTTCGACAGTTTTAAATATAGAACAACCACATTTGGTACATTTACTACTTTCAGAATGCTTATTTAGTGTATTAATTTATAGAGTTTTAGAACAAGAAGTAAGAATTTTAGAATTTTTTTATACTATGTTGGAAAAACAAACACAAATTCCCTTAAATTCCGAAACTTTGACAATTTTAAAGTTAGAGCACTTGAATTTGGTATATTTACTAGTTTGGAGATGCTTATAAAGTGTATTAAATTATAGAATTTTAGAACTAGAAGTAAGAATTTTAGAATTTTTCATATGGAGGACTAACTCAAAATCAAAATGTGTCTATAAAATTTCGTAACTTCGACAGTTTTAAATATAGAACAACCACATTTGGTACATTTACTACCTTCAGAATGCTTATTTAGTGTATTAATTTATAGAGTTTTAGAACAAGAAGTAAGAATTTTAGAATTTTTCATATGGAGGACTAACTCAAAATCAAAATGTGTCTATAAAATTTCGTAACTTCGACAGTTTTAAATATAGAACAACCAAATTTGGTACATTTACTACTTTCAGAATGCTTATTTAGTGAATTAATTTATAGAGTTTTAGAACAAGAAGTAAGAATTTTAGAATTTTTCATATGGAGGACTAACTCAAAATCAAAATGTGTCTATAAAATTTCGTAACTTCGACAGTTTTAAATATAGAACAACCAAATTTGGTACATTTACTACTTTCAGAATGCTTATTTAGTGAATTAATTTATAGAGTTTTAGAACAAGAAGTAAGAATTTTAGAATTTTTTTATACTATGTTGGAAAAACAAACACAAATTTCCTTAAATTCCGAAACTTTGACAATTTTAAAGTTAGAGCACTTGAATTTGGTATATTTACTAGTTTGGAGATGCTTATAAAGTGTATTAAATTATAGAATTTTAGAACTAGAAGTAAGAATTTTAGAATTTTTCATATGGAGGACTAACTCAAAATCAAAATGTGTCTATAAAATTTCGTAACTTCGACAGTTTTAAATATAGAACAACCACATTTGGTACATTTACTACCTTCAGAATGCTTATTTAGTGTATTAATTTATAGAGTTTTAGAACAAGAAGTAAGAATTTTAGAATTTTTTCATACTATGTTGGAAAAACAAACACAAATTTCCTTAAATTCCGAAACTTTGACAATTTTAAAGTTAGAACACTTGAATTTGGTATATTTGCTAGTTTGGAGATGCTTATAAAGTGTATTAAATTATAGAATTTTAGAACTAGAAGTAAGAATTTTAGAATTTTTCATATGGAGGACTAACTCAAAATCAAAATGTGTCTATAAAATTTCGTAACTTCGACAGTTTTAAATATAGAACAACCACATTTGGTACATTTACTACCTTCAGAATGCTTATTTAGTGTATTAATTTATAGAGTTTTAGAACAAGAAGTAAGAATTTTAGAATTTTTTTATACTATGTTGGAAAAACAAACACAAATTTCCTTAAATTCCGAAACTTTGACAATTTTAAAGTTAGAGCACTTGAATTTGGTATATTTACTAGTTTGGAGATGCTTATAAAGTGTATTAAATTATAGAATTTTAGAACTAGAAGTAAGAATTTTAAAATTTTTCATATGGAGGACTAACTCAAAATCAAAATGTGTCTATAAAATTTCGTAACTTCGACAGTTTTAAATATAGAACAACCACATTTGGTACATTTACTACCTTCAGAATGCTTATTTAGTGTATTAGTTTATAGAGTTTTAGAACAAGAAGTAAGAATTTTAGAATTTTTTCATACTATGTTGGAAAAACAAATACAAATTTCCTTAAATTCCGAAACTTTGACGATTTTAAAGTTAGAACACTTGAATTTGGTATATTTACTAGTTTGGAGATGCTTATAAAGTGTATTAAATTATAGAGTTTTAGAACAAGAAGTAGGAATTTTAGAATTTTTCATATGGAGGACTAACTCAAAATCAAAATTTGTCTATAAAATTTGGTAACTTTGACTGGTTTAAAGATAGAACAACCAAATTTAGTACATTTACCACTTTCAGAATGGTTATTTAGTGTATCAAATTATAGAACTTTAGAGTAAGAAGTAAGAATTTTGGAATTTTTCATATGGAGGACTAACTCAAAATCAAAATTTGTCTATTAAATTTCGTAACGTCGACAGTTTTAACCATAGAACAACCAAATTTGGTACATTTACTACTTTCAGAATGCTTATTTAGTGTATTAATTTATATAGTTTTAGAACAAGAAGTAAGAATTTTAGAATTTTTTCATACTATGTTGGAAAAACAAACACAAATTTCCTTAAATTCCGAAACTTTGACAATTTTAAAGTTAGAACACTTGAATTTGGTATATTTACTAGTTTGGAGATGCTTATAAAGTGTATTAAATTATAGAATTTTAGAACTAGAAGTAAGAATTTTAGAATTTTTCATATGGAGGACTAACTCAAAATCAAAATGTGTCTATAAAATTACGTAACTTCGACAGTTTTAAATATAGAACAACCACATTTGGTACATTTACTACCTTCAGAATGCTTATTTAGTGTATTAATTTATAGAGTTTTAGAACAAGAAGTAAGAATTTTAGAATTTTTTCATACTATGTTGGAAAAACAAACACAAATTTCCTTAAATTCCGAAACTTTGACAATTTTAAAGTTAGAACACTTGAATTTGGTATATTTGCTAGTTTGGAGATGCTTATAAAGTGTATTAAATTATAGAATTTTAGAACTAGAAGTAAGAATTTTAGAATTTTTCATATGGAGGACTAACTCAAAATCAAAATGTGTCTATAAAATTTCGTAACTTCGACAGTTTTAAATATAGAACAACCACATTTGGTACATTTACTACCTTCAGAATGCTTATTTAGTGTATTAATTTATAGAGTTTTAGAACAAGAAGTAAGAATTTTAGAATTTTTTCATACTATGTTGGAAAAACAAACACAAATTTCCTTAAATTCCGAAACTTTGACAATTTTAAAGTTAGAACACTTGAATTTGGTATATTTGCTAGTTTGGAGATGCTTATAAAGTGTATTAAATTATAGAATTTTAGAACTAGAAGTAAGAATTTTAGAATTTTTCATATGGAGGACTAACTCAAAATCAAAATGTGTCTATAAAATTACGTAACTTCGACAGTTTTAAATATAGAACAACCACATTTGGTACATTTACTACCTTCAGAATGCTTATTTAGTGTATTAATTTATAGAGTTTTAGAACAAGAAGTAAGAATTTTAGAATTTTTTCATACTATGTTGGAAAAACAAACACAAATTTCCTTAAATTCCGAAACTTTGACAATTTTAAAGTTAGAACACTTGAATTTGGTATATTTGCTAGTTTGGAGATGCTTATAAAGTGTATTAAATTATAGAATTTTAGAACTAGAAGTAAGAATTTTAGAATTTTTCATATGGAGGACTAACTCAAAATCAAAATGTGTCTATAAAATTTCGTAACTTCGACAGTTTTAAATATAGAACAACCACATTTGGTACATTTACTACCTTCAGAATGCTTATTTAGTGTATTAATTTATAGAGTTTTAGAACAAGAAGTAAGAATTTTAGAATTTTTTCATACTATGTTGGAAAAACAAACACAAATTTCCTTAAATTCCGAAACTTTGACAATTTTAAAGTTAGAACACTTGAATTTGGTATATTTACTAGTTTGGAGATGCTTATAAAGTGTATTAAATTATAGAATTTTAGAACTAGAAGTAAGAATTTTAGAATTTTTCATATGGAGGACTAACTCAAAATCAAAATGTGTCTATAAAATTACGTAACTTCGACAGTTTTAAATATAGAACAACCACATTTGGTACATTTACTACCTTCAGAATGCTTATTTAGTGTATTAATTTATAGAGTTTTAGAACAAGAAGTAAGAATTTTAGAATTTTTTCATACTATGTTGGAAAAACAAACACAAATTTCCTTAAATTCCGAAACTTTGACAATTTTAAAGTTAGAACACTTGAATTTGGTATATTTGCTAGTTTGGAGATGCTTATAAAGTGTATTAAATTATAGAATTTTAGAACTAGAAGTAAGAATTTTAGAATTTTTCATATGGAGGACTAACTCAAAATCAAAATGTGTCTATAAAATTTCGTAACTTCGACAGTTTTAAATATAGAACAACCACATTTGGTACATTTACTACCTTCAGAATGCTTATTTAGTGTATTAATTTATAGAGTTTTAGAACAAGAAGTAAGAATTTTAGAATTTTTTCATACTATGTTGGAAAAACAAACACAAATTTCCTTAAATTCCGAAACTTTGACAATTTTAAAGTTAGAACACTTGAATTTGGTATATTTGCTAGTTTGGAGATGCTTATAAAGTGTATTAAATTATAGAATTTTAGAACTAGAAGTAAGAATTTTAGAATTTTTCATATGGAGGACTAACTCAAAATCAAAATGTGTCTATAAAATTACGTAACTTCGACAGTTTTAAATATAGAACAACCACATTTGGTACATTTACTACCTTCAGAATGCTTATTTAGTGTATTAATTTATAGAGTTTTAGAACAAGAAGTAAGAATTTTAGAATTTTTTCATACTATGTTGGAAAAACAAACACAAATTTCCTTAAATTCCGAAACTTTGACAATTTTAAAGTTAGAACACTTGAATTTGGTATATTTGCTAGTTTGGAGATGCTTATAAAGTGTATTAAATTATAGAATTTTAGAACTAGAAGTAAGAATTTTAGAATTTTTCATATGGAGGACTAACTCAAAATCAAAATGTGTCTATAAAATTTCGTAACTTCGACAGTTTTAAATATAGAACAACCACATTTGGTACATTTACTACCTTCAGAATGCTTATTTAGTGTATTAGTTTATAGAGTTTTAGAACAAGAAGTAAGAATTTTAGAATTTTTTCATACTATGTTGGAAAAACAAATACAAATTTCCTTAAATTCCGAAACTTTGACGATTTTAAAGTTAGAACACTTGAATTTGGTATATTTACTAGTTTGGAGATGCTTATAAAGTGTATTAAATTATACAATTTTAGAACAAGAAGTAAGAATTTTAGAATTTTTCATATGGAGGACTAACTCAAAATCAAAATGTGTCTATCAAATTTGGTAACTTCGACAGTTTTAAAGATGGAACAACCAAATTTGGAACAACCAAATTTGGTACATTTGCTACTTTCAGGATACTTATCTAGTGTATTAAATAATAGGATTTTAGAACAAGAAGTAGGAATTTTAGAATTTTTCATATGGAGGACTAACTCAAAATCAAAATTTGTCTATAAAATTTCGTAACATTGACAGTTTTAAAGATAGAACAACCAAATTTGGTACATTTACTACTTTCAGGATACTTATCTAGTGTATTAAATTATAAGATTTTAGAACAAGAAGTAGAAATTTTAGAACTATTCATATATAGGACTAACTCAAAATCAAAATGTGTCTATAAAATTTCGTAACTTCGACAGTTCTAAAGTTCGAACAACCAAATTTGGTACATTCACTACTTATAATTATTAACTATTGATTTCAGATGCTCATTGCCGATTTTAGTGGTTCTCATTGGGTGACGGTGTTTTCTGCAACTGCTGAGAAGATTCTCAACAAAACTGCGGAAGAAGTTGGTCTAGCAATGGAAAATGAACTCCACGCGGACGCTACAATTTCCCATTTCCAAGAAGCCGCTTTCAAGACGTTTATTTTTACTTGCAGAGCTAAAATGGAAACGTATAATGTAATGATTTGAGGTGTGTTTGACTGTTGATTGAATATAATTGTTGCAGGATGAGCAACGTTTGAAGGTTATAGTGTGGGACGTGGAAAACATTCGCAATGGAGCTTCTGCTTTGTGCAACAAGATAGCAGAAATAATAAGCTAAGCTGGTTTTATAAGTACTGTTGTAATTCTCAATAGCTTTGGTACGTCAAGGCAGAATTATGTTGGTCCAACGAATGGAAGAATTATTATTTTTGTTCGTCAAGGATTTCATTCTATTCTGTCTTTTCGTTAGGTTAAATATGGATATTTTTTAGTTTTAATATTAAAGGAAGATATTTTGGTTATTTTAAGCATATATAAAAATCTATAAAAGAGATAATTTTTGTAATCATAAACTTATCGTTTTTGTATGTGTTTTTTTTTTAATTTGACTACGAAATAGCTTTAAAAGTTTGTTGTTTGTTAAAGATCGCAAAGTCTTTGAGTCAACAAGTTAGTTTTTAAGAAATCAAGAATTAATTCACTTCAGTTAACAAATTGTACTAGCTTAAACTTAACCTTGTGTTTTTCTTTTATTTTAATCCGAGTACAAAGACTAAAATATCGGGCTAAGCGCCAAATCATATTCTAATATAATCAAACATTTTCATATTAAGCTAACGGCATAAATTATATTAGGTTTTGCTAATGGATCCCAAATATGCGATTTGGCGCTCAGCCCGTTATTTATGTCAAGTCTTCATTTAGTTAATAAAGGCTGTTTTTGAAATACACTAGCAAACAAAACACGGTAATTGGTGACAAGTAAAATCAATTGAGAAAAAATGCACTATGTAAAAATCTTGTCGTTTTCTAAATTTGGTCAAAATTTCCAGTTCGCCACTGGATTAAAAATTATAATCTTGATTGTTTAGCAACAATCCAAGGTTTGTTGTTTTAGGTGGATATTTCATCTGTGAATTCAGTATACCGAGTAAGTGGTAAAAGACCGTGATCAATTTTTCGTAGTGTATATCGAAAACACCCTGTATCTATTTATTAAATACACTGTATCTATTAAAGGAAACAAAACAAAAATATCAAACTTTATTGTAAGCAAAAATTAAATAAAACAATTAAAAAAAAACTTAAATATGAATAAAAGAACTCAAGGAAACAAACAAAATAATAATAAAGCAGAAATTACATAAAACGTTAAAAATAAAATTAAAAAATACAATAAAAATTACACCAAGAAAGTCAAAAATATACAAAATGGAAAATATGTAAAAACGATTTTACTTTTACTGCTACCGACTACACAGGATCCTGTATAAACATTTTTATGATAGTTGCGGTCAAAATAAAATCGTAATTATTAAAAAGTTTCTTTTTTGTCCGAGCCTTTTTTTTAATGGCCGTGGCCAGAAAGAAGGCGAGGGCAAAATGGCACTTTTTGGCCGTGATAAACACATAATTTTTTAGGCGACATTATTAAATTTACAAATTAATTAATTTTTATTTGATTTAATCATTTATAACAACTGAATAATTGAAATATTTATTATGAATCCTTCAGAAAAGTTTATTTTCCTTATTTACATTTGCATGAATTAGGTTTGATGTGCTTTTTGATGTTCATTTTCAATCATTCAACGCGTCTTTGTTGCACTTTACAGCAGTTTGTCGATTTGATTTTACCCAAAAAATTGGGGGTAATTTTGGTATCGTAATATGCAAAACTATGAATAGATGGCGCCACCATAGATCGGCCAAAAATGTTTGCGGCCAGAAAAGACTTACTTTTAGGCCGTTTTTGAGGCCTAAAAATGTTATTTTCAGTTTAAGTCGCCTAAAAATATATTTTTAGCGCTTAGAAAGCTGTGCCTGTGTTGTTCTCATGGAAATGAAGAATAATTTTCTTTATGGTCTCTTGAGAGTAATAGAGTACTTTTTCTGTCTCAAATAAGTGAATAAAGACCTCTTTACTAGTGCATTTTGGATAAATAATTGCAAATAATTGCAAATTTAAATCGTTATCATTAATAAATTAAAAAGTAAAGATTGAATGTGTATATTAGAAATTTTTTATCAAGCGTCCTTCCAAAAACTCCGAAGAGCTCCAAATAATTCTGAAATTCTTGGGAAGGATTATAGTTGAGTTTACCTATGGTTTCTAAAACGATATTCCGATTTTATGGTCTTAATGGACTCAATGGTTCTAATGGTTGCTTGTAAACCCAAAATCGCAAGATCTATAAATGTAGGTAAAAATTCAGTAAACTTGACCTGACCTAACCAGTGCGGTCCTGTAATAAACAAAGCCTCATTTCTTGCGAGGTTGAGATTTTTCCAATGTTGCCTCACCCTCAAAACCGTAAAATTATTTTTGGCCTCATGAATTGTAAACGTCAAGTTAACATTCAATTGACATCTTCGGAAACACTAGATTTACAAGCGCCCTGGACGTTTACACACGCCGTGCGGTAAAAATTGCCCAAATCGTCTGCTCTTCAGATGCGTTTATAAATTCAAATCACTTTACCATAATGAAGATTGATCACCAAAGTGGAATCTACCTAAATTATTATCTCAATTAAGACAATATTTCTATTTTTAAAGTAATTTTGAAACGTTTAAGGTCACTAGATCAAAGTTTCTGTTTTATAAGGTACGGCTATTAGTTTTCAGTGCGCAATTCAAGAGAGACAGACATAGTCCATAAAGCAATGGGTTAGAACGAGACGCAAGATTCTAGGGAATTGTCATAAAATTGTTGACGAAAATTTGTCATTGATAAAATTTAAGGTTATCTTAAATTTATTTGTTTAAAATACACTTAAATAAACCGTGGGTACAAAAAGAAAATTGGTTTCAACATTATAACAGACTATGTGAATACGTAAGAGGTGAGCTAAACGACATTAGGACCGATTACATTTTGCCACGTTAAGGAAGAGCAACACTCAGTAACGTCCTTGGACGTCAAGCACTGTCTTTGCCAATCTCCAACGATTCGACCTGTATGCAGTAACGCCCTAATTAGAATATGCTATGAGCACTTTTTATATTGTAGCTGACAATGTGGTAATAATGATGTGATGTAAAAAGAACTGAGAGAAAGCATCGCATAAATAGAAGAAAGAAATACATGAGCAGAAAATGAAGTACATGAGAGCTCTATTTAGAAAAGAGAGAGTTACAAATTTGAAGATGTATACATGTTTAAGATCTTGATTGAGTTTATACAGAACAACTGCAATTATCAACATCAACAAAACGAATATCAGGAGCAAATATTAAGGTTATGGCAAAATTATTTATTTAACACTCTAAAATACAAAATTCTATTTCTAACACTACAGGAGAACATTTGAATACGTAAGAAGTGAGTGAGCAAACCAACATTACGATCAATTCCATTGAAGTGCGAGTCATGTGTTTGGGCCTCTAGCGTTGTCTTTGGCAGTGTTTCAACGATTCCACCTGTATATAGTAAGGGCATAAGTGTTATAAATTCTTTATATGTTGTGAACCGAGAAATATAAAAGTTATAAGACCTAAAGAAGAACTGAAAAAAAGCATTAGGACGGACATACATGGAAAATGCAAGTGACGCGTGTAGTGAGGAAATGACTAAGAGTATATGAAATAGTTGAATAGTTGAGAAGTTTGAATGTGGAAAAATATTCAAGAACTTGAGGGTGCACAACACTGAAATACAGATTGTTGCAATGAAACCTTGTGATTTTCTTATGAAGTAACAAGAAACCAAGTGCAAGTCTGCAAATGGATGAGACTGATATTAGTCATATTTGTGAGTAAAACAATAAGATGATATAGTGTAACTGATAAGTAGGTGGGAAATATATGTATTTACTAACGGGTCAATTCTAATTCAGTGCCGCAAATCGGTTACGCAGCGGCAAAGTTGCTGAACTCATTTGCAGCATCCTTGCGTAATCGCTTGCCGCTCAATTCTAATTCAAAAATTTGCGTTAATGCAAAGCCACTGCAAACGCAACCGTAACGCGTAAGAATAACAGATCACGTGATAATCAGACTGTCAAAGCGCAGGCGTGTTGGTTATAAAAGAATTTTTAAAATTGTTCAAAATGAGCCAGAAAACGTAAGTACAGCGTTTTTTTGGATTACATACAATTTTTATATAAAGTTTCAATATAATAACATAAAAACGAAACCCAAAATCGTTCATTTTAGGACGAAACCACGGTCCAAGAACTTCACGGCAAGTGAAACCACAGTTCTTGTTGAGGAGGTAGAGAAAAGGCGAAATATATTGTTTGGACCACTAAAAGGCCCTGCCCTGACTCAATTTCATAGAGACAGGGCATGGGTCGAAGTGTTTGAAAGTGTGAGTGCTGTTTCGCCAGTGATGCGGAATGTGGAGGACCTAAAAAAGAAATTCCGCGACCTGAAGCAAAGAACCAAGCACAAGGCAAGTGCTTTTCGGCGTGAAGCAAGAAAAACAGGTGGAGGGGAAAACGACGCTGCCCCCCTGAATGATGTTGAGCTGAAGCTCATTTCGTTTTTAGGTGCAGACAGCATTGAGGGTATCTCTGGGGGGATAGATACTTATCGAAGGGAAGGTAAGTCAAATTATAATGATCATTTTCTTTTCAGATAGTTTTTCATATAATCATTTTTTATTTTTATTGCTTTGCTTCCAAATTTTCGATTAAATGTTTCGAGAAATTATACTTTGTAGAGTACAAAAGCCAAGAAATCTTGAATTTAGTGTATGTACACGCAAAACCAAAATAAAACTGTCTAAATTTCGTTGATGTTATTATTTTTACCATTTTTCAGTTTTTAACATCGTTGATCCTCCTCTCCATCATCATGACACTATCCCTCCAGATATTCCCTCAATTTTGCCAGGACCTGAAAATGGTATGTAACATGTTTTAATGTACTCCTATATCTTTTCACTATCCTATTAAATGCTCATAAAATATAGAATCGAAGGAATTTTTAAACATTTAATTAGGTATTATTCAACTTCTTTCTCAATTTTGTTTAGAAACTTATGAAAACGTCGATGAAAACCGTCCAGTTTCGGTGCTTGGTTCCCCCATTCCTGGTATGACAAATAGTAAAGTATTAATAATTGATTTATAAGTATGAAATACATTTTAATATGAATGCATGATAACATATTTGAAACATATCAGTGGAACACTACTGAAATTCGAGTCTAAAGAAGCATAAAGTATTTTCTTGATTTTGTAGCAAGTCCTGTCCCTACATCAAAACCAAGCCCTGTTCCAGCATCGAAACCAAGCCCTGTTCCAGCATCAAAACAAAGTCCTGTCACTAAACGAAAACCAAAGTCCTCCACCGCACCATCACCTTCAGTTTCGGCCAAACCAACCAATGTTCCCAAGCCAAACCAAACCAAACCTCCTGATGTTCCCAAGCGACCAAAAAGTAAGAAGACCTTGGCGGTAGAAACTATTGTTCAATCTGCAAAGCTAGGAGAGGAACGAAACCAATTATTAAAAGAGTTTATAAGCGAGTTCCGATCTTTTAAAGAAGAATATATTAAAATAAAGAGGGAAGAGTTAGATCTCATGAGAGAAAATGTGAATTTAAAAAAAAGAAAAATGAATTAGTAATTAAATTGTTTGTTCTTACTTTTAATTATTTGGTATTAAAGGGTTGGTTTATTTTATTTTCTACTCATATTTTCCCAATTTGGTTACTTTCCACAACTGAAAACTCATGCAGAACTTAAAACATAAAATATGAGACGTAAAACTTAACATTGCTTATTATTATTGAATTAATAAAGTATACTTCAGGCAAGTTGGTCTGAGCTACCATAAAAACATAAAAATTTGCGGGCTAGCTAGTGCACATAATGAGGGTTTATTTGCTCAAGTTTGCACCCTGGGATAAGAACAGCATCCCTAAACAAGCCAGATGTCTCGTCACAAATGACAAAATACCACAAACTGCCCGGTTGCCATTTAATTTTTATGATTTTATGGTAGCTCTGACCAACTTGGCTGAACTATATCTAGTGAGAGCACGGAGAAGCTGGCAGAAAAAGAAGGAATGATGAGAACTGGAAGGATAATTTGAAAATTTGCAAAGTCAAAAAAAATGAAGAGTCTGAAATAAACGATTAGAAAAAAAGATAATCATTATTGAGTAGACGTCATAATCAAGTGAAATATTGATCAATGATGTGGTTTCTGAAGTGTTCATAATTGGGATTCAGTCAATATTGGAATGGTCATCATTAAGGGGAAATTCCTGTAGATCTTCTACTTCCAGGTTGTATTGCGTACAAATGTTGTGAAGAACACAGCATGCGGTTGTTATAGCACAGACTTTTCTGGGAGAATATTTAATAGGTGAATCTAAAACATGCCATCTACTTTTAAGAACACCATTTGCCCTCTCAACTGGATTTCTTGTCGAGATGTGTACAGAATTGTACAACATCTTTGGTGGTGAATTCGGATGTGGCAATGGTGTCATCAGCCAAGGTTCTTGTGGATATCCAGAATCTCCAACAAGCCAACCTTCCGGAAAATCTCCTTCAGACAGTCCATTCCGAACAGCCGAATTTCTCCAGATGAAGGAATCGTGATTGGAACCTGGATATTCCGCAAAGGTGTTGTAGATTTTCAAGTCAGGTCCTACAATTAACTGTACATTAATGGAATAATATATATGACGGTTTAAATATTGTTCTGGAGCTGTTGTTGGGGCCGCAATTCGGATGTGGGTGCAGTCAATTGCACCAAGAACATTAGGAAAACCTCGTCCGTGTCTGGTCAGTCCTAGTTGGTAGAAGGCCTGTTTGATTGCCGCGTATTCTTCTGGTGGTGGAAACTTGATGAAATGCGCAGCTCCTGCGGTCAAAGCATTTGTTACTTCTTGAATTGCGCGGGAAGCTGCGGCTTGCGAAATCCGGCCACTGTTACCAATTAACCACTGAAATGATCCAATGGCATAAAATTGGAGTGTTGCATATAACTTTTGCATCGGTGTTAAATGCCCGTAACGTCCTGAGTTCGTAGTATTTGTCAAATCCGGTCAAATAACCTCTAAAACATAAAGAAATACTTCCCTGTTTAATCGTGTGCGTTGAAATAGCGTCTTGTTGGTAATTTTTTGAATATTGAACGGTTCTCTTGGTGGCCTTTCTTCATTTTCGTCACTATCACTCTCACTTTCAAAGAAATCCAAAGCAAAAGCTCCCAAAGCATTGTCGAGCTCTGCCATTTTTGGAAAGAATGAGCGCGAATAGGCGGTCACGTGGTTTACGCAAATGCTTGCGTCACCTATTTGCAGTACTGCAAACCAATTCAGCAAACTAGCGCCCCAAAGTGGTATTAGAATTGAGCGGCAACTCAGTTGCCGCAGTATCCATGGGAACCAGACTTGCGTTAACGCAAAAATTGGATTAGAATTGACCTGTTTAAGAACTGAGGTAACTAATTTGAGGTAAAATGAAGATTCAACGTTGTATCCAAAAACCAAAGAAATAGTGCAGCACCTAACTTAACGACAATAAAATAATTTTAATCAAATCTTTTATTCTACTACATTTTCTCTATCAATGTATAGCTATGAGTTAGCACCCATGTGTTTAAGGACCTTCGTACGCCACTTGGAACTATAGAACCTGTTTTGCCTATCTTATGTGTATTTCTTGTTCTATTGCATTTTCAGTGTTCCCTTTCAGGCAGGAAGTGGCTTAAAGCCAATCATCTTCTCCTGCTGATGTTGAAAGCGATGTTGTATCTCCCTCCTGAGGCTGTGTATCTGCAGTGTTCAGTGCAATGACTGTATCTTGTCCCTCTGCTGTTTTATGAGGTGCCTCTTTTAGATTAAGGGTAGCATGTCAGTTGGTCCTACAACACATTTTGATGACTTTTCCCGGTGAGGCCGACAAACTTATACTTTACAAGATTACAAGGAGTCAATTCTTGAAATTATGGGAAAAAGTTCCCATTGGAAAAATTTCCCCACCTTAAATTCCCATGGGATTTGTATATTGGACACTTTGGTATTCTTGACGGCATGGGAATCACTTTCCCATTGGAAATGCAAAATTTGTTTGTTACTATAGCAACGCTCGCATTTTTCAAACTTTGTACGCCGTAAATTGCGTAAATTAGCGAGAGTGAAACTAGCAAAAGGTGAAATCATCATGTCTGAAATGCACAACGGCCACATTTCAGCCAAGCAAAAGCAATTTTTAATTGAGCAAATGCACAATGAACCCGAGCTCTATAAAGGTATAATCAATGTGCAATTTACTGCTAAACAAGCTCAATTTAAATGGAGTGAAATTGCAAGAAAGCTAAACGAAATTCCGGGAGCACAGAAAGATTGGAAACATTGGAGACGTGTAAGTACAATGTTAGCTTGTTACTAATGCTCTTATAAATTTTATAAATTTGTAGTCCTGGCAAGACATTAAAAAAAATGTCAAAAAAAACAGGGAGACTGTAAAAGACATTCCACTGGAACTGGAGGCGGTCCGTTATGTCCAATTGTCTTCAACAAAGAGGAAGAACTTGTTCTGGGGTTACTTTCAGAACATTCTATAACAGGAGACCTCCAAATCAAAGACCAGAGAATAAGCTTTGTAAGCAATTGTTTTGAAGACAAAAATTTCTAAATTAATCTAGATTTTTTTAGAATTTCGATGAAATACTGCTTGATCAAAATCAAGAAAGTAATCAAGAAGAGAACAATTCAGAAAAAAGTAATCAAAAAGTGGATTTAATAACCAGGGGCAGTGTAAACACAGAAGTTCCAAAGGATGGAAAAAAAATCAGTCGAAGCAGGAAAAAACATAAACTAATGGAAACTGAGCAGACATTTACGGATATTGCAAAACAGAAATTAGAATTAAAAAAAGATTACTATTCGAAAAAATTGGTCCTTTTTGAAAAACTTATATCAACCCAAGAAGAGATCTTAAATAGTTTAAAAGAAATAAAATGTTTTTAGTAGATAAGAAGTACGTTAATTTAGATCTTCTTGGGTTGATATGAACTTTTCAGAGGCATTTCAATGTTGTGTTGTGTACAAATGTTGTAAATATTGTGAAATTGTGTTAAAATGTGTTTTAAAAATAAAATTATTAACGAGCAAAATAATTTCTAATGATTTTTCGTTGCAGTCTTCTTCCATCATTTAATTCCACGTTTTGTATTCTGCCATTTTCCTCTTCGTAAACTTCATGTTCATTTATCAGCATTTCAAAATCCAATTCATCGTCCCTATCTTCTGGATCAGGAACTGGTAGATTATTAACCACACACATGTTGTGGAGAACACAACACGCATTAATAATTTTTGAGCATTTGAAGGTGCATAAACTCGTCCATTTTTGCACATTTATGTCAAAATGTCATTGGAATCTAATTTCACATTTCACAAAATTCGTGGGAAAACATTCCCACACAAATTTCAAGAATACGATTTGTAATTTTCTGTGGGAATTTTTTGGAAATTCCCATTGGAAATTATTCCCATGGTTTCAAGAATTGCACCCTAGATATCGTTGTCTTTCTTTTTGTTACTAATAGCGGTACCTTATAAAACAGAAACTTTGATCTAGTGACCTTAACACTGTGGTCATAACAGAAATACCAATTGATTTCAACTTTCAAAGCCCACTTATATGTTGTGTCAATTCAAACTTTTATTTTCAGGGAGACACCGGTAGTCCTTTAATCGACAGTTATAGCAAATATTCTGCGATCCACGTTGGAATTGCAAGTTTTGTGAGCGGAAACGGATGCGAAAGTACTGATCCTTCTGGATATACAAGGATGTATGCTTATGTGAATTGGATATACAATGTGCTTGAAATTGCATAAAAATAATATGTTACTAATTTATTTGATTATCTGTTTCAACCCGCGAATGTTGAGGATTTAGTGTATATTTAAAATTTGTGGTTCATATATTTTTATTTCTTGGTCTTTACGGATTTTTCTTTTCTATTATTGTGTTTTTAAGTTATTTTGAATTGAAAACACAGATAGAACATGTTAGACAAACAAAAATAATGACACGGTAAAAACTAAAGTTTTTACGAAATTTAAAAAACTAGGATTAACATTTTTATTAAATTATATCTAAGAAATGGTTAAAAAATGCATTTCCCCAAAGTAAAAGAAATAGCTGTATAATTTTCTGATATGTTAATAAAAGTTTAAACATAATTTTTGCAAATTTTATTTCAAGTCATGTCTGAGAGTTACTTCACCAAATTGGACATAACCTCAAATTGACAAATCATGGTAAAAACTTTCTGCTGAAACGTTAAGCCTGTACTAAACTGGTGCTCAAAGTGTTTTAATGTCTGACAGGAGTAATAATGGTTATTTCATGACGATTTATTAGAGTACCACCACTTTCAAAGTTCAAAATCTAAAACTGTCAAAATTGTTACAGTTTATCCGGTGAGAGATTGGGATATTTCGACAGTTGACATATAGGTTGGTAGCAAATTATGCTACAAAATACACTAAAAACACTAAATTCCTACGCGAAATGGGTTGACAAGGTTGTCAGTAACTGGGGTTATTTTGTTATTTTAAATTTCGCGCGTATGGTACACTTTTTATCGGGTAGATTTAGTGACTTTTCTGTCATTCAATCTCTCACCGTACAAACTATAGCAAGAGACCTACATTAATTTGGGTCAAATTCGCCTGGATCACAAATTAAAATGATCACTCCGTATTATGGAGTCAAAAACTTGTCAAAAAGCGCTCGATTTTAAAACTGGAGTACGGATTCATTATTCAAAGTAATTTTTATGAATTAAGCCGGGGCAAAAAATCTTAGACGTCAATGTCATCTAATTGTCACATGGTGTAAAACCCCACTTTAGTAACATTACTTTTTTAAATTCACAGTTCTAATTTTTATTCCAAAATTGATAGAATTTTCGGTTTTTCCAAGGACCTGACTATAGATTATACCACTATGTACTAAAAAGATTGTTCTAATTTTATCGGCTTTAAATACTTCAGTCATGACAATTCTGAATTGACAACTTGTCAATACTTTGATATTTTAAACATCAGGTCAGGTCAGGTCCAGGTCAATATGTCAGGAAACTGGCTGAGATAACTAAAGATCTAAAGATTAAGGCGGACAGCCGGGAAAAGAGAGAAGCATTTAAAGCAACATTAAGAGGAGAAATGAAGGAAGTGGCCGAAGTAAAAGTCAAAATGAGGAAAGAAACAGTGTTGCTGCTAGACCTAGACCCGACAGTTGAAGGAAGTTTTGAAACAAGAACTAAGGAGTGAATATGAAGAGACTGGTATGGAGATAAGGATTATGGACAAATTGAAAAGTTAGGATTGGCTTGTCTATGTGTAAAATGCAAGAAAAGGTCAATATTCTGAAAGGCTATTAATGCTGGGAATATGGACATAAGGAATGGAATGGACAAAAACAAAAATTGTGAAAAATGTGGTGGGAAAGGGCACAAAAAAGAAGAAATGTACTAAACTAGCATTCTGCCCTATCTGCAATGTAGCTACAAATGTAAAAGGTTAAAAGAAGCAATAGCCGCGGCAACAAAAGAAAAAGAAGACATTAAACCCCAGGTAAAAAAAAACAAGTTGGTTGAATGAATTAACGCGACACCCCACGCATGGGGTGACGTGCAGCTATGACAAAATTGTAACCAAAGAAGGAAGAGCCTGCATAACAAAAAAGACAACTGGAATAGTAAAAAAAGGGGGAAAATAAAAAAATAAGCCTTGTTAAAATAGTGCAAACGAATTGGCTGTTATATCAGTCCAAACATCAAACATGAAAAGGTTTAAAAACCAGTAGAGGAACTGGAAAAAGAGATGATAAGAATCGTCATAGAAATCAGAGAATTTTTGTTAATTAAGGTCATCCCTATTCCCTATAAAATTCAAAAAACGTTTTATTGGACACTAGATATTGACAAAGATCTGATTGCGATTGATTACAATACGCAGCGTTATTTTGAAGTCAACGAAAATGAGCTAAATTTTGCTACCAAAACTAAAAATGGATCGTTCATCGTTTCTCCATCTAATGTGCTTAACATTGAGAATAGTCCACACTGCATCATTGATTAGCCATTAGTCGTAAAAAATTGTCGTCGAACATCTGGAAACAATTATACACGAGCAACTCCTGGTTGTTTATCTTGCCTGGAGTGGCTAGAATTGCAATTACTTGCAATGGCAATCGTCAGAACGTGTATTTAACCAAACTGGGATCCTGACAATCTCACAAGACTGCATCGTGGCCACGAAGAAGATGACATTAACACCTCGGCGAATGGAAGGCATACCAGTAGTTGCCGCATTTACCAAGGCCATTCCGGTAGATTGGGCGAAGATTGAAAGATCATCAAGACCAGCGTCGATCACTCCAATCCAGGATAAGGTCATCAGACCGTCTGACGATCTTCAGTCCTTGGAGTCAGCGGACAATTGACGAGGATCTCAAGAACGTTCATTGGACCAAGATTACTCATCACGCCGTTTTGACAAGCCTACTTACAGTAGTAGTCCTTGTCATTTTAATAATTGTTCTTTTCTTTAGTTGTACGAGACTGCTTCGTTACAGAGGAGAGCGACTCCGCCGCAACCAGCCAGCAGAGTGTGCTCAGTCATCGACAAAGTCGAGATGCAACCACTTTCGTCTTCCGGCGACCAAGAGCTCAACAACACTCCGGCAGATCTATCTTTTCTCGTCCCGGAAAGATGTTAAGGCATTATTGTCACCTTAACAATAGTTTCATTTGTCGACTCAGCAAAACGTAGTTTAATGTGTAGAAATAATTGTAAATAAGTAGGCCAATAGTATGTAAATTATTGTTGAATAGTCAAAATAGAGTGTTAAAATAACATTCATCGAGAGTGGTTGATTATCTCATTTCATCTACCCTCTACCCTTATACTTCCTCAAAAAACAGTAATATGCCGGAATTTTAACGCCAAGTCAGAAGCATGGGGCAGCAGGAAAGAGGACACAAGAGGAAAATTTCTAGCTGACTGGTTGGCAGCAAAAAGATGAGTGATCCAACTTTCATTAGAAACAACTCTTCCTTCGTGATTGATATCACACTAACAACTAAAAAGTTTGCAAAAAACGTCAGTGGATGGACAACACTTTTAGATCAAAACCTGACTGACCATCTACATATTCTGTTTGATGTTATACTAGAGGAACAAAACGTAAATATGAAATGGATTTTAAAGAAAAGAGAGTTGGTAAATTTGTAGAACAATTTCAATGGCACATAGGGCGGGAAGACAAAAAAGATAAGATGCTTAATTTTAGTAAAGCTCTAAAAAATGCATATAAGGATAGTTTCCAAAATATAACAACGGGATGTGGACATAAAAGAAGTGTATATTTGGTGAAACAACGATATTAAAGTAGCACGGACGAGCTGCCAAAGAGCACGGCGCAAATGGACCGGGGCCAAATCAAAAAATATCTTAGAACTAGACGTACTTAAGAACAAGTACTTTGATAAACAAAGCGAGCGCAAGAAGAAAATACAAGCAGCTAAGGAAGCAGCTTGGAAACAACTTATTAACGAGCTAGATAAAAGATACTGGAAAAACCAATGTGAGAGGAAGCGCAAAAATTGCTTCAGAAAAGCCAGGTGATACATATAGGTTCCTCTAAAAAAACGGATAATAAAAATGAAAACGAATTTAACATGTTTGACGAAGCAGAACTGATGCAGGCAGTTTGAAACTGAAGAAAGCTGTAGGCACGGACGGTATTCCTGTGGAAATAATAATTGGCTTGGTAAAGAATTAGATCACGACAGTACTAATTCTTATAAACCACTTGGTTAAAAGAGGCAGTTTTCCGAAAGAGTGGAAAGAAGCTAGGTTGGTCCTTATTGAAAAACCAAAGTTAAATCCTTTAAGCACCCAACAGTATCGGCCCACATGCATCCTAAATGCAGTTGATATTTGAAATTTTAATTAAAACAAGACTGGTGAAAGAAATTGAAAACTACGGTGGTCTAGCAACAAATCAATATGCTTTTACGAAAGGAAGATCAACAATAGTCGCTCTAAGAGAACTCACCAAAATCGTTTATAAGTGAAAGAAAAAACATGGAAACATAGAAAACTCTGTATGCTAGTCACTTTCGATGTTAAAAATGCATTCAACTCGGCAGACTAATCCAGGCCCCTGAAAAATTTAATATAAACTCTTACCTGATACAAATGGTTAAAACCCGGAAAATATGGGCTGGAAAAAAAAGGCCAGGTCAGGTCAGGACGGATATAGGATCGTATCCAAACAACTGAACATTCGATCAGAAAGCCGGCTGAGCACCTGGCCATAGTTGAAACAACTCCCCAACTCAGGCAAGACATGATGAATAAACTACTGGTTTGCCAAACATTTCCGGATGAGTGGAAAACAAGCGAGTTAATTCTGATCCCGAAAAGTGGAAAGAGCCCAGGTATTCCCTCATCCTATAGACCAATATGTCTATTAAACACCGTGTGCAAACTGCTGGAAGAACTTATAGCAGCTAGACTCATTCAAGAAGTAGAAGAAAAAAGGATTCTTTCGGAAAATTAATTTGGATTTCGCGCCAAAATGTCAACAACTGAAGCAGCGAGTCAAAGCCAATTCAAAGAAACGAAATGCAAAATGATGCGCCCTCGTCACACTAGATGTTAGAAATGCTTTTTACACAGCCACGTGGGAAAAAATTATAGCCTGATTGCAAATGAAAAACATCACTATGTACTTAATTAACTTTATTCTAAGCTACTGTAGTAACAGATTTATTAGGATTAACAATCTCAATTGGAGTATCTGCCAAACAAAGCGCGTTTGCGACTGGATGTCAAAAAACAACCTACGAAAAACCGAGGCTGCCGTTCTATATGTACCTAGAAAAAAGAAAGAGTGAAGTTTAAAATCAAGGATCTAGAAGTGAAACCAGTTAAGCAGCTCAAGTAACTGGGAATAATTTTTGACCAGAACATGAACTTTTCGGCACATACGCTTACATCCAAATACGCTTCAAACTAAGCTGGAAGAGCAATTGCAAATCTTCGCCGCATAATGCCAAACATTCGCGGGCCATCCAGCAACATCAGAAAACTGATACTGAACGAGGTATCAAATTCCATAATCATATACGATTTATTTTGTAGTCCAGTTGAAAAATTGTATCCTTTTCACTAATGATCTCTGCAGATGATGGTGTTATTAATGTTACGCAATGTTACAAAACTATATGTGGTGTCGCAATAAATCAGTCAATCAATCGAACAAATAAGAAAAGCAGAGTATTTTATCAAAATGCCAGAGGTTTACGCTCGAAAACTTGCATATTTTACAACTCAGTCGCTGAAAATAACTTCGATTTTATAGTAATTACCGAATCCTGGTTAACAAAATTTATTTTGAGTAGTCAATTGTTTCCTGATAAATACTTTGTCTTTCGTAAGGATCGATCGTCTGAATTTATTGATATGTCCAAAGGTGGTGGTGTCATTTTAGCTGCAAACATAAATTTTTATTGTCAAGAAATAGATCTTACAGAAGTGAATAAGATGGTACCATTGATTATTATTGTTAATTTTGTTTTAATTGGAAAACTCGACAGAATTGGATTCTCAAATTCGTTTCTGAAACTATTTAGGTCTTATTTAAGCGATAGAATAATGATTGTACGGTATTCTAACTTTACATCTAAACCATTTGTGCCATTATCTGGTGTACCTCAAGGGTCGAATCTAGGTCCCCTATTGTTTAGTTTGTTTATTAATGATATCACAAATTTTATTCCTTGCAACAAACTAATGTTTGCCGACCAATATCAGATCTGTTCAGGATTGTAAGTATTTACAATTCTGTTTGGTAATGCTAAACTTTTGGTGTAATCGCAATCATCTTTTGCTTAATATTTCGAAGTGTTAAGTAGTTTCATTTTCCAAGAAAAAATCTTTAGTTAATTATGCATACACTTTAAATGGACATACATTGGAAAGACTAGAATCAATAAAAGACCTAGGTATCACTTTCGATCGAGAACTCTCATTTAAGAGTCACATATCTGATGTGATCAATGATGCATACAGAATTTATGGGTTTATTTATAGGAACAGTAAAGACTTTTCAAATTTGAGTACGTTGAAGGTGTTATTTTATTCACTTGTGCGGTCCAAATTGGAGTACGGAGCAATTATATGGAATCCAATTTATGAAATTCACCGTGCCAGGATAGAATCTGTGCAAAAATGTTTTCTTAAATTTATTAGTTATAAATTTGAGGGGGCTTACCCCGTTCGAGGATGTGACCATGACCAGTTGTTAAGTAAATTTTGGTTTACATCTCTTGCCAAGCGAAGAAACATTTTACTTGTTAAGTTTCTATACAATTTGCTTCATAACAAAATCGATTGTATTGAGTTGGTTAGAAACATAAGTTTTAGAGTTCCGAAAGTCAACACAAGAAGCAAATTGTACTTTTATTCAAAGTTCTCGAGGACAAACTCTCAATTAAGATCACCCATAACACAGATGACACAACTGTACAACGTAATATCTGTTGAATGTGATATTCACTTCGATTCAATAAAGAAAATTTGCAACAATGTATTGGGCCATGGCTAATGTAAGTAAATTCCCAAGCCAATAAGGCTAACTACGAGGGTTTCTGCTTATCAGTATTTTGGTGTGCATGGGCTTTTGATAACTCCCTTTATAATTGGGCCTTGGCCTGTTAAGGGTATAAATTAATAATAATAATAATAATAATATACGCGGCTCCGGTGTGGAGTGAAGCTATGAACACTGAAAGAAACAGGGTGATACTCGAAGACACTCAAGGCCAAGCACTACTGAAAATAGTTAGCGCTTATGGCACTGCGCCGACAGTCGTCCTTCAGGTGCTGGCTGCAGAACCTCCGATTAACCTCCTTGTGGAGGAAAGAACAGAGACTTAATTTACAATTGTAAAAAATTTTGACTTGCAGACATTCACTAATGGAATTTTCTGCAAATGAGTATTGTGATATGTACCTAGTGCTTAGGGAATGCCGTGGAAATGCTTCGATGCCTCTACTTAGAATATCATCCGAGGAGAAGGCAACCTAGCATGAACGCCATAAGAAGCTTAGATCAAAGGCTAAGGGACAATAGAAGCGCAGTTCCAAATTTAAAAGGAGTTCTTCCTGGCCGTCCAAGAACCACTAGCACTATAAGGACCGAAGAAGCGATTCTTGAAGCCGACAGCTTGATGTACTCGTACCATTTAAAATCATAAATGGTGTTATTAGGGATGAAAAGTTACAGAAAAATAATTAATTTAAAAAAAAAAAAATTTGTGGACAGATGAGGCTCTTTTCACAAGGAATGGTATTTGTAATCGACATAATTATCATTATTATGCAGAGGAAAATCCACATGTGACATTTGAACATGGCCATCAGCATCGAATTAGTATACCTACATATTTGGTCGGGCATTATTGGGAATAATGTGATTGGACCACATGTTTTACCTAATAGTTTGAAAGGTGTAGAATTTTTAAACTTTCTTCAAAATGATTTAGAAAACCATTTATTGGTTGATCTTCCTTTGGCTGTGAGACGAGACATGTGGTTGCAGATGGATGGCGCTCCACCTCATTTTGTTCTGCTTGTAAGGCAATGGCTGAACAACAATTATGAAAATAGATGGATAGGACGTGGTTCTCCAAATGCCTGGCCTCCACGTTCGCCTGGTCCAAATCCTATGGACTTTTTCTTCTGGAGATACATGAAAGACATGGTTTAAGAAGTTTAAGAATTGCAACAAAGAATTTTTGATGCAGGAAATCATATTAATGACCAAATGTTGGACAGAATCGTAGGCAATTTACGCAGACGAGGTGAGGCGTTTGTTAGCACAGGGTCGAGTGTTTGAGAATCTTTTATAATTTATGTAATTTAACTTGTTTTTCGTTTTTTGTTATTTGAGAAATAAACTAACATGTTATGAAATAACTAAGTTTCAATAAATTACTTATGACCTAGTACATACATTATTAATTCTGAATTAAAAAATGCGCGTTACTAAGTAACAAGATTTGAGTTGAATTCTCAAAATAATCCACAATATAACAGGAACTAAGACAAGTTGACACAATGTCAACAGGTCTAACAGTAGTTTTCATTGATTACCAAGATAAATTGTTAAAACATTGAATTATAACAATAACTAAATGATTTTAGCCAATCACAATGAACTACGTTATGAGCAAATAACTAAATGGTCATAGATAAAGTACTTTATTTCTTGCGCAAGTCTGAGATACACGTGTACTAACACCTAAAAAAATTGTAAAAAAATGCTAAAAGAGTTAACAAGTAAAACTAAACGTATAATAAAGCTATGTTCTAATATGGCTCCTTGACCATTTTGTCTCTTTGGACAAATACTTTTACGAGCCCGTTTTACAAAAAAAACTTTTCCATTTTGACTAACATTATTTTGCAACATTGCGGTGGTGCAATTGCAATCGTGAACCACACGTTCCACAGAACAGTTGTGATTACAAACAGGAATCCGTTTCAATGGATTGTAAGTTAAAACAACATGGGAAAAATTGTAGTTATCAAAAATTTTCTCGGGTAATTCCTCGATGTTGTTACCTTGTAATTGTAGTAAACGAATGAGACCATTAACTTTGAAATCATCGAAGACATATTCATCAACTTCAGAAATGTTGTTACACATTAATCCAAGTTGCGGAGATCGAAATTGCAGATGACCAAAGAAACCTTTGGACAAAGTAGAAATATAGTTATTTTGCAAAGACAAAATGCTGAGTTGTACAATGTTGATGAAACCTGCCGAATTAAAAGTAGTCAGTCGGTTAAAAGCAAAGTTTATCAAACTTAGATTGCTCAAATTGACAAAGGCAGCATTTTCAATCGTCGAAATGAAATTTCTATCGAGGTCTAGTTCTATTAATTTTAGATTTGTAAATGTCCCCCTTTTAATCACCTCCAATTTATTGGAACTCATGTCAAGTTTTCGGGAAACTTTTCGTAGTTTTTCAGACAAGCAATTTTCTTCTAACATGGAAATTCCACAGTTTGACAGAAACAAAATTTCAAAATCGCGAGTAAAATTTAAAACGTTGCAAAAAAGTTTCGGAATATTCCGATTTAGAACTTTCAATGTTGTTTGGCTATGATTAGTACCAGGAAGAGAAATAATTTGTGAACTATAGAATTCTTTCTTAATCGAATCCGAGTATGTTATTTTGTAGTTTAAAACTATTGATTTGGTGTTCAAAACACAAAATATTACAAATGTACGACAACGAAAGAACGAGGTTTAGTTTGAGCGACATTCTGCTCTGGAATGGCAATGTTCGAGAAAAATAAAAAGTCTGTGGCAGTTAGAAAGTGTTTAAAATTTTTACCACATTATAACTTAAATACTTAAAGTTAAATCATCAGTTGTGTAATTTTGAAACGAATCAATCAATGAGTGACTCAATCGTGTCGTATAAATTGGTTTTAAATTACCCTTCTAAACTCACACGGGGGGTTTAAAAGTCTTTATTTAAAATATACAGGGCGTCCCAAAACTCCCGGCTAACCGAAAAAGAGCGAATGCCGACAGCAATCAGGACGCCAAAAATGTAATTTGTTTTGTCATTATTTTGGACAAACAGATGAGCTCTTCTAACCAAACTTTAACAAGCATTTTGAATCATGTCATGCGTGATGATGTCATTCGCAGCTCCCTGAATGCGTTGTCTGAGCTATCGGCACAACATAAATAGCATTTTGACCCCAGAGGAAGAAGTCTAGCAGCTTGCGCCAATCTGTTAATAACTAACCACTCTGTCTAGCCCGATAAATAACACAAGGAATCGTTTAGTTGTCCGTTTAATTGCTGCTAACGCTGAATTTCGATCGCACTCTCCAAAAATAAGACACATTTTGAGGCATATGAGCCGTATTAAGATATTTGTTAACACCAGACACCAATTAGGAAACCAGCAAGCGAGGGAAACCAAAAGAAACGCCGTTGGATTTCCACTGTGTCAATTGTCCTACCGCCGTGTCACTTGTCATTCAACGCTCGTCAACTAGTAAGTGCAATATGAGTTAGATTTATTCAAGCCTGTCATTCTAACGTCAATCAAATTTACAGTGGACCAGATTGTTTATACATTTTTTTTTATGTAAACTTTTACACAATAGCAGAATTTTATGATAACCATATAACGTTAGCTCAGTTGGAAAAGTATATGCCAATTTCACTGTATGCCAAAATAAAACTACATTTCTCCACCACTATTAATGTTAAACTGACTGGAACTTCGATAAAGACAGTTTTGCCACTTGTTTATTAGCGTTTTTATTCCCAACTTATTTTGATGGCCTGGACTGAACTTGACAACGAACTGTCCTGCCTTAATAGACCTCAGTGGCGCACATCAGTTTCTGCAGAAAAGCATAATCTTTTTTTCTCGGAAACGGTGACGTTTCGGAACCCGAAATTTGGCTATTATGTCAAACTGCGTTGTGTGATATTCGGGTTAAAATCTTTGCACTTTATTCGGGTACACCTTGTATTTCTGATCACAATCTTTACATTTAATTTAATAAATTCCCGACTTTTCTGTTGTTCCTACTTGTTCTTTTGGATCGCCTAAAAGACTTTAGAGGCTAGGACCCGAAGTTTGAGATCTAAACCCTAGAAAATTCTTTCCAGTCCTTTTGTCACTGAAGGTGAGCAAGGCATTGTTACAAAAAAAGTCTTCTCAGGTGTTTTCTGAAAAGTAGAACATTCATTGACCAAATTTTTAAATCTAAATTTTGTAACTTTTTTATCAACAATGTTGGAATCGAAACCGTTACACCTGGCAGCATTTTTAATTAATTTTTATTCTTTTTTTAATCTAAATTTGTTTAATGGGAAATTCAAAAACAGGTAAACAAGAAAATTCAGACTCACCATCTTATGTCGAGGACAATTATAGGAGCCTGCGGTGATGTAGCGAGAAGTACTAGTTTCTTTCCTATAAACACTATAATCTAATATCTAAAGTTTTGTTTTTTAATATACCAATTTATTATTACAATTTAACTTTACAGTGGTACCTAAGCTTTTTTTAAAACGTATTATTAATATTTCGAATGTAGAAAGTACTCGCAATAAAAGACGTGACGACAAGATTTTATTGAAGATATTCTTAAAAATAACAAAGCAGGACCTTCTAGTGTAACAGAGATTCAACAAAGTGTAGAAGAGAAATACCAACTGTTATTAAAAAATCATGAAAGTCCTCGACAAGTCTCTGCTAAACAGGATCGCAAAATGGAAAAGTTGAAGAACGAAATTGTTTCTATAACGAAAAAAATTGAAGTTCAAATGTGAAAAAATTAGAAAAAGTGTTAAATGACACATTTAGTAAAGCGCAAAGGGATATTCCTGGTTAACAAAAAAAAGAAAGTTATTTGGAAATCAAAAGATATACAGGGTCCGGCAACACTTGTGTCCACCCCCAAAATCGTCTTTAATTTTAACGAGAAAATTTTGAAAATTTGCATACGCTCACAGTTGACAAAGCTCTAAAAGCTAACGCAAAAATTTGTTTTTTATCACTCATAGTTTTGGCGTCGCGACGCCTTAAAAATCTAATTTTTAGGTAATTGTGAGGATTTGTGATATCAACCCCTAATTTAATTGTTTTTCAATATAAATGTGTTAAAAATATCTCAGTTGTTATTTTAAATTGTATGCAAATTGTCTTTAAAATTTGAGAAAAAAATGCTGTTTTATCAAGTTAGTTTCCAATTTCATTACGTCAAAATTGGGAACTACGTTTACACCCATCTGTCAACATCTTGTGTCACAAATGACATCTATCCTTTGGCTCGCTTTAGATTGTAACAAAAGTCTTACTTGATGAAATTGTTGCTTTATCAATGTTAATTAATGATTTCTGGTGTCCATAAAGTGCAACATGCCCGTGTTAATCAAAATTAACTTTTATAAGAGTGAATGAAGTGACTTGTGAAATTTTGGTGTAAACGTAGTTTGCCACTGCGCTGTCATAATTTTGAAAACTAACTTGATAAAACAGCGTTTTTTTCGCAAATTTTAAACACAATTTGCATTAGATTTAAAATAAAAACTCAGATGTTTGTATCACAGTTATGTTGAAAAAAAATTGAATTCGCGAATATTTCCGCAAAAACTCAAAAATTGCTAAAAATTATACTTCTTAGGCGTCGCGACGCCAACCAAACCGTGATAAAAAATAAATTTTTGCGTCACCTTCTAGAGCTTTGTCAACTATGAGCGTACAAAAATTTTCATAATTGTAACTTTAAAATTAAAGACGATTTTGGGGGTGGACACAAGTGTTGCCGGACCCTGTATATAAAGCTTTTGCCTTGAGGTACCTAATGTTGCTTATGCTTGAGAAATTCTCTTAAATATCCGTTACCTCATGTATCAACATTACAAAAATGGGCTGCAAAATTGCATTTCAGGAATGGATTTCTTAAAGATGTTTTAAGTTTTATGAAGATAGCTGGTATATCATTAAGTACATTTGAGAAATTAGCAGTTATACAATTTGATGAAATGAAGGTGGAGTCGGCTTATGAATATGATAAAGCAAAAGATAAAATAATTGGATCTCATAAACAGATGCAGATAATATTGGTTCCGAATGAAACTATTTCGGCTCAATGTAGTAGCATGTGTATCTGACTGTAGCGGAATCTTGGTCTTTGGAGCAGTTTAAATGTAAATTTTGAGAAACCATATTTTCTTCATTCTATTTTGGGACACATTTTTTTTATTTTGCCGACGTTCCCCATTTGCTTAAATTAATCAGAAACTGGTTATTAGACACAGGCTTTGTATTAAAGAATAAATCTACTGTAAATAGTGAACCATTAAAGGTTTTATTAGCTTATACAAGTAGCAATGAAGTCACAAGTTGTCACAAATTGACGAAAAAATATTTGGAATGCCAAGGGCCTGAAAGACCAAACGTGACCTTAGCAGCTCAATTATTGTCCCACATTACAGCAACGGCTCTAATTCATTCAAAAGTTGGTCAGTAAACACAAGAAAATTTATAGAAACATAAGTACCTGGTTTGATATTATCAATTCATATCCACCAAAAGAAAATCTGCATGTGAAAAAACCTTATGGTTTATTACTGGAAGAACAAAACGCAAGTCTAGAAGGTCTAGAGGTCTTCACGATCAACCATCGCCCCTAAATGCAATCCATAGAATCAGATTAATTATGTTAGGGAAAAATCCTGGTTTGATACAAGAGAAAACAAATACTCAACCAGAACAGGTATATAGTAGCAAACATTATTATTCAAGCTGGAGTAACCACTTCTCTTCAGCCTCCAGAAAAAGATATTGTAGATCTTAGCTCCTCTTTGTCAATCACAAGTTCGTCCGTTTCTGAGATAAAAAAGCAAATGAAAAAGGTGGTTTCGAATATCTTTGTGGTTGGATAGCAAAGAAATTTAGGGAAAAATTGTCCATACATGGGAGATTATATCAATTATACTGCAGAAAACCACATCTATGGAATGCTGAGTTGGGTTCAACATTTATCATTTAGAAGACTCACACAACCAAGCAAAGGAATGTGAAATTTTTTTTAATAGGCTTCACAAGACACGAATAAATAAAGATCCTTTAATTACCAAACGCATTGTGCATTCGATAAAAAATAGAACTTCAGAGGACCTACATAAAAATCAAATGGTGGAATGGTAAAAGCCATGAACGCAAAACTCTAAAGCGAAAATTAAATGACCTAACAGCAGAAGAAAGAAAACAAGCAAAAAAAATGCGAAAAATTGTTAATTAATTTCATGTATTTTCGGTAACCATAGTTAAAGTCAACTGTATTAAGTTTCTTTTTTGTTTCATCAACGCACATCCATGCATTCTGTTTGTTTTACAACTTCTAATTTTCACTGCTTATACTAATTAATTTAATAGTTAATGTTAATGTTGGTACATACAGGATGTCCGGAAAGTGGCGCACCACCTTGAAAGGGGGTAATTGGGTGATAACAGAGTACCAAAAAAATGTTAAAAAAAATTCCAGTCTCTGTTTTCGCAGGAGGACCAAAAGAAAATTAGGAAAATGGCAACACTGCTCAACTGTTCCCCCAATAATTTAAATTTCTAGTATTCAAAGTCATAGTAACGTTGCTATTGTATTGTTGGCGTTAGTCAGGTTGGTTCATGAACGAGTCATGTAACTATGGTTTCATGTGAACGATGCCACACTGATGGAGGTTGTTGATTCAAAAATCTTGTTTTCAGGCATTTCTTACAAGATTTTTCCGATTTTTTTGCACTATGCCTTTGCGCAAAATATCCTTAAGGTAACAAATTCACTTGAACCTAAAATTATTGCTCGGAAATCGTTAATTTTGACATTAAACTTTTACTCTTCAATCCATCATATCTCGAAAAATTGAAGACATGGATTTTTTTTAACATTTTTCCGGTGATTTATGGCTTTGTCCGATGATACAGTTTCACGGTGGTGCTCGACTTTCCGGACAGCCTGTATGTATGTATATTGAATCTGCCATATTTTTATTATAAAATATTCTTTTAGTGTTAAAAGTTTTGTTATTTCAGTAACTTGCCTAATCTTCCATTTAGGTAGTTACGTTTCTTTATGAAGTAGGTACGTAGTTTAAGAAGAACAGTGACTAATAAGTTAATAATAATAGCACTGGTCAACAGTGATTTTGTTGCCCTTGATGTAAGAGTGGTTTAGAATACTTCTATGCCAACAATTCACGAAACTATGAATGGTTTTGGAAAATTGGCCACCTCCCCTAAGAAAATTTGTCAAATCTCCGATCCCAACTGCATCAAGGGGGAAAAATTTGGCCTTATTAAAGAATGACTTTGCTGAATACGAGGAGCCAACGTCTCAGAGCTGTGGTGGAAGCAGAAGACTACACCACGACAACTATGCGAAGCTGCAGGAAGCGCCTGATGGGAGAGAAACGAAAACATCTCTACCATCTGGAGAGCATAGAGAGGGCCCTGCAAGAGCTCAACAAAAAAGAAGAAAAGCTGCTTCAGGTGACTAACATGAAGCGACAGAAACTAAACATTGAAGCGGTCAATCTTAATGTACAGGTGCAAAAATGCAACATTGTAATTGAGCAAATATCAAAACAATTGTAATAAACAATTTTTTTTAATATTGATTTTCATATTTTACTAAAAATCTGTAAAATTGAGAAAGAAATAGCAAGTATATTCTCAAATATCTTTTTTTTTGGAAATTATTACAAATTGTTTCGTTTGAATGGTTAATTAATACATAAAAGTACATAGAAGTTGAAAAAGAAAAAAAATTATAAAACTTATGTTAAACTTTAAAAAAAAGGCATTTTATAAGCACGTCTTTTAAATTTTGTATGCCCCTATTTACTGAAAATCTTGAAGCAAATCAACTTTTGTTGGTCACGTGGCGTGCACTAAAGCGAATTTTAACATAATAATAAACACTTTATTATAATTCATGTTCTGAAAGGCTGACTCAAAGTCAAAGTTATTAAAAATATAAAATACGCTAAAATAATAAAAACCAGAGCCAATTCAGTACTTTCAAGAATATATTCGAAAACTATGGTCTTAAAAACATAGAAATCCGCAGATATTAAGGGCAACAAAATTTTTTTTTTTTTGTTGAGCTGTGTAATAAATCATTATTAATTCTTTACTGGTAACTTTTGTATTCAAGTTTAAGTGCAATAATTTTTCTTCGCTATAAGAATTTTAACAATTAAAACATGTAAAAACAGTAAAAATTCTGTTGAGACGTTGAGAGTTAAACACGGCTGGCGCGCTTTGGACTAATGTGACAGAAGAGATAGTGTTTATCGTTCTGAAGATTGTTTTTGCCATTTTCTTCTTAATTTTTTCCATGTTCTTTCCTTTTCTTGTTTCATCTTACTGTTTGTTCTTGATCTTGAGAATTGGTATTCTTCGTAGTTTCCTATATTTGTATTTGAAAGGTATTTCTTTAATATTTGTTTCTTGTCTTTTATTGTTAACTTTGTAATGTGTGTAGGTAATTTATTGAAAACCAATTGAAAATAAATCAAATGGCATATTTTTCTCCTACTACCTAAATAAAAATTTCGTGCATCACCGTTACAACCATCATATACAGAATGTTTTTGAAATGTGTGTACAAAACAGATCTGCGCTATTCCATAATTAGTTTGAAGTTTGAAAAACTAATTTTTAAATCAAAAACTGACAAAGTAAATTTAGCCTCAATAGTCATACATTCTACACCTCTTAACCAGCAACCCCATTTTTTGTTCACTTTTTAATCAGTGGCGCCCAAACAAATTTACTGAAATTTTTATGTATTTTTATCTCGAAAACAAAAAGATTTACTAAAAGTATATTATAATACAAGTTTATAAGCAAGCCTTTAAAACACGCACGACGAGTTTAAGAGCACGACTCGTCAGCGGAGTGCTTTTAACGTCGTAAGTGTTTTAAAGGCGCTTATAAACGAGTGTTATACGCTATTTTTTATTATACCTATCCATTTACAATCCTTTAGGAGCATTAAAAAAACGTGAATTTACCCAATAAAACTATCAAAGGTTAGCAATTGTTTGTTTACGTTGATAAGCACATTTTTTCACTTTTGTAAAAATCCGTTCAGAAAATGAGTGAAGTTTTTTGCACGCTTTTGCGTGTTCTAATTTAGGATTATGATGCAGGTATAATAAAAAAGTAATTAAAGTTTTTCATTCTTTTGTTTCTAATTTAAATTTCAGTTTGGTACATAAAGCGAGCCGGAAAAAGTCACCTTACGAACCAATCCAGATTAAAAATGGCCCTTTTAAGCGCATCCATTATTTCAAACGAATTAATTTTTCGCCATACTCAATTTTTGAAATGTGTCCTTCAAAATCTGTAATGAAGTGAAAGTTAAACAATTTTTGCAGTCTTTGAGAAACAGCATTTAAATTCAATTCCATAAGCTTCGATAACGGGTAATCCAGGAGGGTTTTGCCTCACTCGAATTTCGATTTTTTTGCATCATCATTATCTACAAAGGAATTTGATAATGTGGTTAAAATCTTTGGACTTTATTCGGATTCACCCTGTATATCGACGTTTTCGAAAGTAATTTTGAAAACAACCGCTATCTATAAATGATCTTTTTGCGTAGATGTTTTCGTTTAATATAATTCGGTTTCTACTTAAGGGTCTACGCTACGCATATACCCGTATATGGCTTACGATTTTTCGTTTTTGAAGCGCATTTTGGACTTTGAAAAATCGCTCGACCTCTGTATGTATGCGTCTCAGGTAGAGCTATGGAGGTGACATCTTCGAATTTTGAAAAAGTGAAAAATTTGACTTTAATTAATTAAAAACTGAAATTCCCATTTTTCGTTTTCAAGGAATATGAAGCAACCTACGAAGTTAAAAAAATACCAACATGTGGAGAATTAAAACCTCTATGGAGGTGACATTTTTGTTTTTGTCATTATGCTATAATTTTGAAGTTATTAATAAAAAAACAAAACAAAAATAGGCAACCAACAGTACAACTAACGCAAATCATCTTATGCAAATCTCATGATTTACGACCGCTCACTAGGGGGTCAGTGACGTTCCGCCCAATTGTAATAAACTGCTGTCGGGTAAAAGTAGGTAAAGACCCAACTCGCTCTCGGCAACAAACATCGAAGGTACTTGTAGCAAGTGAATTGAGAAATAATATTTTTAAACTGTAATATAATTCACTGTTTTCCACACCACCCTTGGGGTACAGAGAGACGGCGCGTTTTTTTTTAAGTGCTCTCCCCAATAGGCCTACTGCACTCTTTTGACTCTAACTATAAAACTACTTTATTTTAGAAATGACAATCCGGACATTTGAACGAACATAATTTATAAGTCTTTCTTTAAAATTCTTCTAATCGTTTGTTCTCGGCTAACTCTAGAATCTATTATTTCAGGAAGTAAGGCATTCATATAAAATTTTTCCAAATGGGAAACCATAAATGTATTCCAAAAATCATTGTCTCTCTCTACAATTGTATATTTCAAATCTAGTTTTGTATAAACTACAAAAAAGCATCTATCCCGTTTAGTAATATGCAGCTGACCTTGAATTTGATACATATAATTATGGGACCGTTTTAATTCTATTGTACCTTCGTTATTAGGATTAATTTGACAGAAATCTATAAGTTTCTCGTTTACCGCTCTTTCAATGGTGCTGTTTCTTGCTGAATAAGGACATTTAATTTCAATTATCGCATCAGTTCCAATTAACCCATCAGGGGTGGCGCCTAAAAATTTTTTATCATCGTCTATAAACAAACGCAAAACGCAATTTTGAACTTTTAAACCCGTGATTTCCATAAATTTATTTGTGGCTTTTTCTTCATTATCAACTCCGTATTGTAATGCATTCGGTAGTTTTTTTGACCTCAAACCAGAACCATATAACAATGACTTTACCGTGTTTGACGTGTCTGTTCCGTCTCTCATTTTACAAATTTTTCCGAAATTACTCGCTGTCAATCTAATTTGCCGTTCTTTGTTCCATTCATCGCTATGCCGCTGCTGAACTGTTTTTCTTTCAATATCTAAACCATTGGCCAATGACAGCTCATTTAAAAATATATTTTTTCTTGTTTCGTACTCCTCCAATAATATGTCCGGAACTACTTCGTTGGATTCTGAGTTTTTGTTACACGCACCATAATCCGAATCTGCACTTTGTAATCTAACATTAATTTTTCTACCATGCTTTTTCTTCTTTTGTTTTAATTTATGTTCCCGAAATTTATTAACGTATATTCCCGGAGTATCAAATCCCGCATTGTTTTTTAAAAATTTATATACAAAAGTATGATCACTATTAAAATTCAATGCTGCCGCATAACATCTCCCTTGGTAAGACCCGGCAAGAAAAAAGTTAATTCGTTTCCCACCTACAAATTTATTAACGACAGAATTGAAACATTCCACTATGTTATTATGTACGTCGTAAAGTAAACTAACTGACAAATTCGCGACTCTATTTAATGCAGGTAAAAATATATCGTAGAAACTATTTTTAAAATTATTATATCACCGAATATATGAGCAGGTCCATTATGAATGTCCCGTTTTAAATTTTCGATTTTTTCTGAGAATGGCAAATTTTCATTTTTTCTGTATCTAATCGCACTTACTACAGCTGTTCTAAATTTAAGTATATTTGTTCGCAAAAATTTTCTAACTTGAAGGTCTGTTCTGGGAATTTTAGAAATTTCGCGCAATTTTGTACAATAATTTCTTAAAACATGATTTCTACACTCAATTTTTTGAATAAAATATGTTGGTCCATATGGTCTTGCTGCTTGAATTTTCTTATACACACTACTGTCTCCATCACCGATAATAAATTTAAATCTTAAATTATGCATCTGAACAGACTTTTTAAAAGCCTCTAAAATAACACCTGCCTCCATTGATGTGGATGATTTTTTCCAATTTGCAAAACATTTATGGCGGGGCACTGATTTCTTATCAGTCTTGAATCGTTTACAAAACTTGCATAATTTATTTTTAACAGCCACATATAAATTTTTTTTGGTTCTCGCACCGATTACACATCCAACTCCCGATAAAGCATTATAATTAGACTTATAAGAACGCTTGGACCATGCTCCATCAACAATTACAGTAATAAAAGGTACCCCATCAGCATCAATATCACCTAATTCCACCGCTAATTTACTTTCTTCTTGTCCAGCAGATAGCATTTCATCAATAGCCAATGTTTGCGTTTTTTCAAAAACTTTTCTTTCCGTGTTAACGTATTTTTTAGAACTCATTTGTGGAATATCTAAAGCGGCACAAAATTCAGTTAATTGCGCATGACCCCCACCTACAGCAACATTTCCGCAAACAATAGATTCATTAATTTCACATCTAGCATTTTCTGGTTCTGAACTGAAAGTATCTACAATTCTACACATGTTACACTTATACGTAAATATACTTTTTAAACCTATTCGTTTTTCCGCAATTATATCAAAGTTCTAAAAATTGCAATTAAATTGATCGTGTTTTAAATTTTTTATAGTATTAAACAAATGATTTATATCTACAATTCTACGACCACTGAGAGAAAAATTTGTATTATTGGAAACATTTTCTATTTCAAAGACATCGTCCGATAACTCTGACTCAAAACCGCTATTTACATTTTCACTTTTGGAACTCTTTCTAACATTTTTCCATAACCGCTTCGCAATTTGCTTTCTACTTTTTCGTTTAACTGATGTGCTTACATGATTTATTGAACCGTTCGCCATTGTAAAATAAAATAATTAAAAGCAAATAATAATCTAATCTAAAAAACAAAAATTTGCCAGCAACGATAAACACTCTCTATATCTGTAATAAACAGCAATTCTGATACAAGCAACTCACCCACTTTGAACAACAAAACTCACTAAAGAGATTTAGAAAAGTAAATTGATTCAGAAGTCGAGCACAGTCAAAAACACAAGTGTTCACAGACTGAAAGAATTTAAATATTTTTTTTCAAGATATTTATACATAGGGCTTTCATCCCTTTATTTGTTGTTGTAGTGGGATAAAGAAGTGGGGCTATCACCCTCTAAATGTCTTTTTCTAAGTAGGTAAGCTAAGAAACTCAAATTCGTTTTTAATTGCTTTTGGATGATTGGAGTTTAGGGATTTGCAATATTTTCTTGAAATGGAAATTATGGTGTTAATCTCGGGATTTTTTAAAGCAAAACATTTTTGAAAGCAAATTGTCTTATTGGTTAAGTGTAAAATCCACCGGTAGCAGGTAGCTTATTAGAGATGAGGATTTTTATGTAAAATTCGTACAATTAAAGACACAAGTGGATACAGGTTTTTAAAAAATAGTTTTTTGCATAATAACATTAAACGACAATTTTGCTTTTCCTGTGTGGTTCTGACTTAAAAAATATTAACCAATATAGAAACTATGATAATTTAAAATGTTAAAATTGTTAAAAATGAATTAGGGAACTATTTTTATTGATTATCGGGATGTATTATTATGAAGAGTTAATTTTTAAATCTCAGAAAACAACAAAATAAAAAAGGCCCAAAAACTCATGTGTCAGGTAAAAGGTTTGGTTAAAAAAAATTAAATGCGTTTTTCTCAAATAAAAATAATAAAATAATAAGTAATTTTAAACTTTCCCCGGCGACCAGTGAGGAAAAATTTCGGACTACATTTACGAAAATTACATTTTTCAATTAAAAAACATTCTGCCATTACGTACTATGGAAACTGGAAATTTGCGGATTTTATACATACATTTTCCATTAATTGAAAAAAAAAATTACGCCCGTAAAATTTTTACCTACTAGAAACAGAAATTTCACGGGCTCAAAACGCAGAGAAACTCAAATCCTGATATTTAAACTCATCTTTGGTCCAACACGAATTTATTGTTCCAACCGCTGGGTTTCTTAGGAAATGTGCAGGTCAAGCGACCGTTTCCATAAAGTTTATGATTCCCTCATTACCAAATCCTCGGTAATCCCTTTTGGCAGCTGTCAATCAAAGGTGTTGTTAAAGTTGCATACTTTTCAAACAGAAATTTTCGGGCAGGCTCGTAGACCCTTAATTCTCATACATACAGGTGTCCCAGAACGCTCGAACTTCCTTTTAACGAGAAATTCCCCATCAAAATCTGAGTTGATTGTATCGCACAATGTTCAGGCATTTATAGTATTCAAGTTACAAGCAATTTAAGTTGGCCAATCACAGCTATTTCATAGGTGACCTGATCCGGTTTTTTTGAACGCTCGATAGCAAACTCAATAAAACTATTGAATACATTTTTTTTTAAATAGAAGTAGTTTTTTGATATAAAGCAAATCTTTAGAATAAACACAATTAGCAAAATTGTAGTATAGAATGAAGATTTATTTGAGAGAAAAAAACCTCCATCACAGTTAAAAAAAAAAGTTTTTTTTTTATTATTTCTTTCATAAATTGTATAAAGAAAAGAGAAATGGACTTTACCTCACAAAAATGCTTATTTTAACTGATAATTTTCTATGTGATTATATGAGCGCTATATTAAGGAAAATTCTCTCCTTTCAAAAATAAATTAAGGTTTATTTAAATTGTCATGTTAATTTTTATCATTTCTCGAATACTATTAAACTTAATCGATTTTTGTTTTGAAATTTCCCATCAGTATTGCTGCTCTCTGGAGTGCGAGTGCTTGGCGAGCTTGTATACAAGGTGTTTTTAAAAAGCATGTACAAAAAGTTCTGCGCTATTCCAGAAAGGGCATAAAGAGGTACAAAAAAAATTTAAATTAAAAATTCACAAGGTAAAATTAACCCCAATCCATGAATGGCTTGTTTCCAAAGCAACCAGCAACTCAATTTATTATTCACTTTAAATTAGTAGCGCACTTGCAAATTCATTGAAATTTATGTGTAATTTTATTTCGAAAACCAAAAGACTTACTAAAACTCTTAATAGGCTCAATTTGTGACAAGGAATTACCACATTCTTTTTATACATGCCTCTTAAAAACACCTTGTATATAAAACGATGTTTAATGTTTAATAAACAAATGAAATAACTTTGACGTACAAAGAATTTTTTATGCGACTTAAACTAAAAATGGAATTTTTAGGCCTCAAAAGCGGCCTAAAAGTAAGTTTTTTCTGGCCGCAATCATTTTTGGCCAATCTATAGTGGCGCCATCTATCCATAGTTTTGCTTATTACATCAAGATACCGACATTACCCCCAATTTTTTAATTTTTTGGCTAAAATAAAATCGACAAACTGCTGTGCAACAAAGACGTGTTGAATTATTGAAAATGAACATGTCTAGCAGTGCTGCTGCAACATCAAACCTAATTAAGAAAATATGAACTTTTTTGAAGGATTTATAAATATTTACAATTATTCAGTTGTTATAAATGATGAAATCAATAAATCATAAATAAAAATTAATTAACTTGTAAATTTAATGATGTCGCCTAAAAAATCTTGTGAGTATCACGGCCAAAAAGTGCCATTTTGCCCTCGCCTTCTTTCTGGCTAGCGCCTCGGCCATTAAGAAAAGGCTCGGCCAAAAAAGAATCACTTTTTGGCCTTGGTACACAAATGGCCTATTATCATGTAAAAATAGCTAAAAATATTCACTTCACCTATTGTATATCTTGGAAACTATTACAGATATTGAAAAATACTTTGCGCCATCGTTTTTCTCGGCTCATTTTCGTTTCAAAAAAGGTCATAAATGCCCATAATTCGATGGGCGATTTTGGACTTAATCGATAAAAAATTTTCAATTTTTTGTTTTTGGGCCAAAACTAGTAAAATATTTGTCCGATCGATCCCAAATTTATTCAGTCCAAAAATCGAAATACAAAAGTCTCAAAAACCATAAATAATGCGTAAAAAAACGCAAGAAAAACAATGGTAAACGGCTTTAACTCGGTTAATTATGTTTATTATTTAATACGTCGATTTGGAGCACAGTTTTAGAATCTGCGCGAAATTCTGCGTAAAACGAGACAAAATAACGCAAGTTTGCTTCAAAAATAAGCGAGATATCGAACTAGATTTAGAAAATAAGTCCAGAGGGAGCTTACTTTGGTCGAAGAAATTACTTTTTTCATATTTTTTAAAATCGAATTAAATAAATTTGCAAGTTCAATCATCCCCCATAACATCACGAATGCTTCAATATCTATTTCCTTATTAATTATTTAATTTATTCAATTAAATGAAAATTACTGCGTTTGCGAAAACTGGACAATGATTAGTTCAGTTGTGTTCATTTGTGTTATGGTTAAATGTTTGAATTTAATAAAAATATTGTTTCTGTCTACTTCGGCAAAACTTTTGATTCCAACTATATGGAAAAAATGGAATGAAAGGGAATGAAAGGGCTAACTGATTGGCCAAAAGAGGCTCTGCAAAGGGATTCTTTGGACCGGAGCCGGCTCTTCCAATTCCGAAAACCCTCCAGAAAAACCTCCTGAAAGAGTGGATTGAATCACTCCACAGGGAGGAATGGCAAAAGCTTGAACTGCGTCTGGGCTATTTATTGATGGACCAGACTTAAAACGCAGTGAAGAACTATTGAAACTCTGTAGGAAAGACCTCAGAATATTAGTGGGACTGTTCACAGGACACTGTCCCCTTAACAAACACATGTACACAATCGGTCTCAAGACTGACGACATGTGTAGAGCGTGTATGGAGGACACGGAAACTCCACTACACATATTATGCCTCTGTCCAAATTTTTCTGAACTGAGGAAGGAACATATGGATTTTCATATTTTGGAACCATCTGAGATTCGGGAAGCACCCATAAAGAGCATCCTGGCGTTTGCAAAGACAACAGGGCTCTTATAGGTCGCCCCGTAAACGAGGATTGCACACAATGGGTCAATAGACCTCAGCGTGCGGCTCTTAAAGGGTCTCCTCGGAAAGAAAAAAAAAAAAATGGATACTTTTCGTAAACCATTTTTAAAACTTGAAATTAAAATTGCGCCTAAAATTTTAGTTTTATCAAATAAAAAAGAGTTTAGGGCCTTTTAGCCTGTTCATTGTGATTTTACGAAGATACATAATAAATATATTATAGGTGAGATACAAAATTGTTGAATTTCATCCCAAATTAGCTAGCAAATTTTTCGACGCCGTGACATTTTTAAATGCATTGATTGCATTTGTAATTCTTTTTCAATGTTTTTATTGTTTTGTAATGTTTATTAATTCTTACGGCTGATTGTTATTGTTTTTGTTCTTTGTTATTCCACATTTATATAAACAGTTTTTTAGCTTATTTTAAACAAACTTTTTAAGTTTATTTTAAAACAAAACGTAGATCTTTTTACATGAAGATGTTTTGCACAATTGTTAAAAATGATGGACAGTTTTTTTCACAATTTTATTATTTGGATTAACCGTCCCGTGTCGGCTTTAATACCCCTTGCCATACAACAACCCATTTAAATTACGCGTGTATTCAATTTTCAAACGAACAAATTCGTGCGCTGCGCATTCAGATAATAATCGTTTATGCAGGACGCAGGACCGGTCTTGCCGAGACACAACCTAAAAACTTGCGACCTCGATACAATACAAACCGACAGGAAGTCACTTTAGTTATAAGCAGCCGTCAAGATAATCTGGCGCTGACCTGCTCAGATGACTTGACTTTTAAGGGTTTTTACGACGGTGCGGTTGAGGGGTCATAAATTTCGGCTCTGAGGCCTGGGTTGTCACTCAAACACTGCTTAGGGGTTCGCAATTAGGAGTAGTCTTATTTTTATAAATACTATTGATTTTCTAATAAGAAAACGCGTTTTCGTCGTCTTGTTATTTTGAATCGTTTGAGTAATAATTTTCGGTTACGTTTTAAGTTATTATAAGTATTATATTAAGTATTTTGTTCCGTTGCATTACAAAAATTACTGGAAAAAATACGTTCGACGTCGGAATTATTATAGCTAATACCGTCTTTTGTACAATACACATAGACTTAATATTAATCCCACAATTTGGGACTGTTTTTCTACTCAGAAGTAAATAATAACAATAGTAACGATGGTACTTACTTTACAATTAGTGCTGACTAATTTTGGAGAAACCCCCCCTTAAATGTCATACCTAGCTATAATCCAAGCGTAATTCCCGGACCGTACATTTTCAGGATTTAGGTAATTAGTCAAATATTGGAACCAATAAGATTCTGTTTTTGAAAACAGAAAACATTCCCTACTTTTTTTTGCACATTAAGTTAGTCTTACTCTAAACGTCAGAATATCAACTGGCTTCTGATTAGCAAAGTGATTTTGTGTGATATTCAAAAAAAATGTGGCGTCCAGTCGAGGATCAAGTAGCAAATAGTGACATCGACGTCGAAACAGTTAGCTGTGAGGAAGGCAACGCCAACGCAGCAGATGTGTCGGTAGAAGAAGATGCTACAAGAAATTTTCAAGAAAAAAGACGCCACAAATTTCTAAGCAACGACGCGAAGGAGATAATTAAAAGTGTTTTCCAATTTTTCGTGGAAGAAAACAAAGGTGACGAAAGAGGAATAATAAAAAAACATCATTGCTTCTTCAACAGTGCAAAAAATTGTGAGGAATGAAATTCAAAGTCGGAAGGTGCGCTCAGATTCTGGAGTATTTCGGACTTTAGATGATGTAAAAGATGCCGAAATGATTCAGAGGACAATTTATGATTTTTATAAAAATAAAATTGCTCCCACCGTGTGCCTCTTGTACACAGAATTGAAGAGCAATAATATGATTAGTTGTTCGGAAACTAGCTTGAGGCGTTTTTTGACAAAAATTGGCTTCAGGTACAAGAAAATTAACAAACGAGTCGTTATCATGGAGTCTGAACGACTAAGGAAATGGCGCTACGAGTATCTGAATGATATAAAAAAATTCCGAGAAGAAAACAGACCAATTTTCTACTTGGACGAAACGTGGTACGACACCCACGACACGGCTCAACGTGGATGGACCGACAGCTCGAAGAGGTGTTCTTTCGATGTACCAAAATCAAGAGGGGAACGTGTTATTATATTGAACGTGGGTTCCGCAGATGGATGGCTGCGTGAAGATGCCTTACTGTTAGCTGCGACCAACATTAAGGACGCAAAAGTTGATTACCACGAAAATATGTCTGCAAATATTTTTAATGAGTGGTTTGAAACAAAACTGATTCCTCACCTTCCACCAAACAGTATTATTGTGATGGATAATGCTAGCTATCATTCGCCACAGTTACGAAAAATCCCGAATAATTCTAGCCGAAAAGATGAAATCCAGGATTTTTTGCATGAAAACGACGTCTACTTCGAAGAAAATTACAGAAAGTCAGTATTAATCGAAGTTCTTCGCACCAAAACATATAGCAAATCATACCATATTGACGAGCTTGCAAAGAGACATGGACACACCGTTTTAAGGCTGCCTCCATATCATTGTGTGTTCAATCCTATTGAACTGATTTGGTCGGAGTTGAAGGCACACATCCGGCGAAATAATACAGCGCCCAAATATAAGAAGATTTTTCGATTTCTCGGGTGGAAAACGCAACTTAAATAGAGATGAACGTTCGATCGATCATTCTATTAACTTTCAAGCCGGCGTGCAGCGTCGTATCGACCGCACATGGCAAACATTACTGTCGATGGCGCTGCTTTTAGCAGTTTGTTTTTAACTTCTGTCTTATTGTAATATTTTGACATGTATATTAGATTTTGTTATACGGCAGAAAAGTGGTACTTTTTGTCCAGCAATTAAACTGCAGTAGCAAGGCGAAGCGTAGCGAAACAAAGCCACTTTTCGGCCAAATAACAAATGCTACTTTTTCTCCAAACCTTAGATTTATTTCCACGACCGACAATGAGTGAATGCAAATTGAACTATAAACATGGATGGAAATAAAAATTTCTTTTCTCAAATAAAAATTTGAGATTCTCTTTTTTTCAAACTAATATTCAAGAATTAACAGACAAATTGTCACAAAATTAATGGAGAAAAATGTTTCCTTGCTAACCTCCAAAATCAGCGGTTTGGTTTTTGTTTTTCTTCATTTGGCGCATTGTCACTATGCAGAATTGTGAAATTATTTGTGAATTTTTAGACGTTTTAAAATTTTGGCAAAAATATTTTCTCCAATTTCGCTGTTTGCCACCAGAATATTTATAATATGTGTATAATATATAACAAAATTGCCTACTTTACTGTCTAAAAACGACTAAAAAATAGTGACTTTTGTGAAGTTGGGAGACCAAAAAAACTCAAATGCGGACGAAAAATGACCGAAATTGTAAATGTAAATGAAGCAAATATGTATAAACTTTTCTGAAGGCTCCATAAATACTTGCAATTATTATTGTGATAAGTGATTAAATAAATTATAAATAACCATTAAATAACTTGTAACTCGCCTAAAAAATCTTGTGTTTATTAATGCCAAAAAGTGCCATTTTGCTCTCGCCTTGTCTAAAATAAGGCTCAGCCAACAAAGAAACACTTTTAGCTTTGGTACGAAAATAACTATTTTTTGCACCCTTATTTTAGCGTCGTGACTCATAAAGATATAATTATTAGCGATTTTTGAGTTTTTTTTGTGAAAATTCGAATTGTTTTCAACATAGCTGTAATACGAAAGCAAATTCACTGATGAATATTATTGAAAAATTTCTTGAGATCAGACGTAAATACATACATACAGCAACGTTTAAACAGATAAAAACTGGTGGTTTTGTAGATTTCGAGCTCTTCTTTGCGAATTCAAGCCAGAAAACAGCGAGAATCAGCGAGAAATCGTCGTTTAGCATCGAAATAAGCGGATTTCTCTAAGAATTTTGATGATTTCGTGCAGATTTCTGCTGTTTTCTCGCGATTCAGCCGTTGTATCTTGATAAAAACTGGTGGTTTTTTAGATTTCGAGCTCTTCTTTGCAAATTCAAGCTAGAAAATGGCGAAAATCAACGAGAAATCGACGTTAAGCATCAAAATAAGCGGATTTCTCTAAGAATTTTGATGATTTCGTGCAGATTTCTGCTGTTTTCTCGCGATTCAACCGTTGAATCTTGATAAAAACTGGTGGTTTTGTAAAATTCGAGCTCTTTGCGAATCCAAGCCAGAAAACAGCGAGAATCAGCGAGAAATCGTCGTTTAGCATCGAAATAAGCGGATTTATCCAAGAATTTTGATGATTTCGTGCAGATTTCTGCTGTTTTCTCGCGATTCAACCGTTGAATCTTGATAAAAACTGGTGGTTTTGTAGATTTCGAGCTCTTCTTTGCGAATTCAAGCCAGAAAACAGCGAGAAATCGACGTCAAGCATCGAAATAAGCGGATTTCTCTAAGAAGTTTGATGATTTCGTGCAGATGTCTGCTGTTTTCTCGCGATTCAGCCGTTGAATCTTGATAAAAACTGGTGGTTTTATCAATTTCGAGCTCTTCTTTGCGAAAACAGCGAGAATCGTCGTTTAGCATGTTTTAGCAATTTTGATGATTTCGTGCAGATTCGTGCCATAAGTAGTCAGTCTAAAGACTAAACGTCAAATTACCAAGCAATTAAATTCCCATTTTTGATGGAACTTTTGAAGACTGGATTGCGCTTCAAGATAAATTCACCAAAGCCATTATAACACAAATACGACGCTCACGAACGGTGAGAAAATGCAGAACCTTAAACCCAATGTAAAACGGGAAGTAAGCAAGACCATTCAGCACTTCCAAATCAGCAAATCAAACTGCATGGCAACTTGGAAACAATAAAAAAAATTCTACGATAACAAGAGATTTATTATTGTTGCCAAATTATTGGATAAGATAATAATTCTTTCCGTGTTGAACCACGAATTTACAGAAAACTTGAAAACTGTCCATGACACAATAAAATAATGTTTAGAATCCATCAAGTTACTTGGTATCGATACTGACTCTTAGGATACAAATATAATAATTCATGTAATGGCCAAAAATGGGATTTAAGAACCAATGAGTCATACGAAGCTTCAATGGAACTTCAAACGTCCAGAAGCCACACAAAAACCGGAGAAAAAAAACACCTATTTTTTCCCCGATCTGAAAAAAAAATCTGTTTTTATTTGTTCTATTCTTATGCAAATTGTGTTTGAAACAATGGGAAAAATAGTAAATTATATCATTAAGAGTAGAAGTAAGTGTTTTTGTGGAAAGCCCTGTAAGCCAACGAATCACAATAAAATAGAAATTTTTACATGAACTCATTTATAAAAACAAAACTTAAAAAAAAACATCTTAACTGTCAATAAATTTACCTCTGCCTTACTTTACTGCCTCAAGAAGCCTCATATTTTAATTCGGTCGCGCCGCCTATGGAACTTTCTACTCTTTCGCTGTCGAAAAACAGGCGAAATACGGTCACTTCAACTGTTTCTCTAGAGTTACAGAAAGGCGCACTTTTTCACCGTTTGAAGATCAAATCTGTTTTATCAAGTTAGTTATCAAAATCATTACGAATTGGACTGTTATAAATTTAAGCACTAACTTGATAAAACAGTATCTTTTCCTCATATATTGAACAGAATTTTCTAAAAGTCTAAAATGACGACTTAACATAACCGATACCAGATAAGAACTGATAGTTTTTAATCAAATGTGAATGTGAATGTGAATGTGAAAAACCTTAATTTTTGTGGTTTCGATTCCGTAATTTATCATACAGCCATCATAACGTTGAAACATAGGGGCGTCTCTAGTTTTTTTCATAAATTTTAAACTAAGATCATTTTGTGAAACTAAATCCATTGTTTTTAGCAGGCGCATGTCAATATTTATCCAACGAGCCTATCTCATCAGTTTTTAGAATAACACATTATTTTCAATTCTATGTCCATATATTCGTTGCAGAATCCTGAAAGAGTTTTACCCAACAGGCTCCAATTAAGAGAATGTAATTGGGGTGTAATTGGACAATAACACTATATTTCTAGGTTTTATTTTAAGATTCTAGTTTAAGTTGTAAAACCACGAGTGCACTTCTTATGCTGTTAGAAAAACACGACAAAAACGGCGTTCAGTTTGGCAATACTGTTGCTGACAGGTGTTATGGTCAGATTAAAAATTCGATCCATTTTATATTTTGTAAACAACAAAAAAAAAATTGAAAAAAAAGTTTAACCTTTTTGCACCATGTCATCGTCAATCGTCTTTTTCAATTGACAAAACCAGAAAAACCAAAAATTTTTATGTTAAATCAAACAAGTTTTATGGATTTTAAGAAGTGCAGGATCTTAGAATTTTTGCAACGAAATCCGAGCATTCTTGGAGACCATTTAACTTAAAATTCCGAAATTTTCATTAATTTTCTTTGCAACGACATAGATTTCTAAATTCTTTCAATTTTTGGCAATCGACCTCTACAACTGTTATTAGATATTAAGAAGCAAATGAAATTAATAATGCATTGATAATGTCTAAACAGCAAAATGGATTTGTTCGCCCTCTATGAAGACGGCATCAATCTTGCTTCTCTCGGGTGGTTCTGTGGAAGAGACAGACACCCTGGCAGGAACCGCCAGGACGCCAACAGTCAAGCAATGAAACTATTTGAGCATTGTAAAGTGGTACCGAGTCGAGCCCACCAAAATCCACCTTGTCCCGTTTGCAATCGAAATCCTCCTGTTTTGATGACGACCGTCACAGACAACGCGAGGGACGCATGGCGCTTTTGTTGTCCTCATGGCCACAAGCGCTCACGCTTTAGTGGTACCTTTCTCGAGCGAGCCCGGTTGAACGACATCGGTGGATCTAGGATCCTTAAGATAATATGTTGCTGGTTGCAAGGTACGATGCTCGTCCCCTAAACGATTCTAATAATAACTAAAATTGATTGGAATTTCAGACCTTACTCAAGTTGTGTGCAACCAAACTGTTCATTGCTCCAGCAACACCATCAACGCGTGGTACGGTTACTGTCGCGACGTGGCAAGAAAATTTGCGTGGCACGACTTTACCCCGATCGGCGGTGACCACGATAATGTCGAGATCGACGAAACTCATCTCTTCAAACGAAAATATCGTGTTGGAAAATTGACACAATGGAAACACAACTGGTTATTTGGGGGTATTTCACGTACTACTCAGCAGAGATTTGGCGTATTGGTGCCTAGCCGTGACAGCGACACGCTTTTGCCATTGCTGCAACAATTTGTCGACTCTGACTCGGTGATATTTTCAAACGAATTCCCACCATATCGTGAAGTAGTGGGACAAGCATTTGGCGGCCACTGGACTGTCAATCACTGCGAAAATTTTGTGAATCCACCGGAGGATGAAGATCCATTTTGGGCACCGGCAGACACGTTTCATCCCAGATGTCTGCAAACATTTATCGGTCCTCGTCCAAAAGGTATGGAAGAAGCATTTCGCGTTTCAATGAACAAATTTGAACGTTCGTGGAGAGATTTAGAGAAGACGCTGGGAACGTTGAACAATTTTGAGCTAGCCGATGGTTATATCGGAGAGTGGATGTACCGGCACAACATTTTGAACAAACTCTCCGATGACTTAACTGCTCAATATGATCGTTTTCTTAGAGATGTTGGACGAGCTTATCCGGGTCTAAAGGGAAAGATGATGCAGCCCGATATTCTCAAGTGTGATTGTCATGAATGCGAACCATAGAGTAAAGAGGTAAGGTAAAAATCTTTCGTTATATAAAAAAATAGCTGTACTCTTTTTTAGAATCCATTTTTTTCAGCACGAAACGTGTAAAAATCTACATCAAATTACGCTCATTAATTTCACTTCTTATTTTTTAGATATGGATAACAATCGTTGTGAATATCGGACTCTGAAGACGAGACATGCCCTAGCACCATCTCATAGAAAACGATCAATCGCTTAACTCAAGATCACCCACGGCAGCGTCTGTCTCAAATCATTTCAATCTTTACCCTACCTGAAGAACGAGGGTCCATAAATGTTTCTAGATATCTAAAGGAAACGTGTTGACCAGCAACCTATGAGGCGTCCACTGTGTCAATCTCCCAACATGATATTTCTGTCTAAAGAGGCGGCTTTCCACAATATTGAAGTCTCCGTCAATAGCCATGCAGTGATTTTTTTGCTACGTCGCGACAACTGAACCACGCGTTAATGCTTTCGATGGACATGTTGGTGGTAAGTTTTTTGAGTTACATCGTACCTTGTAACCAGCACAACATTGCCTTAAGAATCCCGAAAGTGCCACAAAGGCGTGACTGTTTATGTCCAAAGAAGCATAAAAAGCTCCCTCGCGTTGTCTTGTCATCCCTACCCATTGCAACGACAGGAGGATTTCCATTAAATGGGACGTTTCAAACAAAACATTCATTGGAGATTGTTGTATTCTGTTGATCTTTATGGTTGTTGATTTGTTTTTTGACTTTATATTTGTATTTTCGCTTTATTTTGAATTAAAGTGTCACGAAAACTTACTATTGAGTGTTTTTATAGTATACAGGTGTGTTATTTGGCAAGCAGAAACACTTACCTATAACCGATAAATAACCGATTTGCCTAAGGTCTAAGTGCAAATTTCTAGGTGGTAATTTAAGTGATCGTTTTATTTCCACAATTATTTACTAATTTGTGGTAGATATTGAGATGTTGCCGGATTAGTCGGTAGTTTGCATTTTAGAAACCGCGATTCTAGAACATCCAAAAAACGCCGTCTTTATTTGTACAATATAGCTCCAATTGTTTGATTTTAAAATTCCATTTAGAGTGAATAATGTCTCGGCTCATTTTGAAAAACCGAGAATACAATACATATAGTACAAACGCAACTGGTTATTCAGAAACGCAAACATCTTTCACGTCTACTCAAATTAAAAAACTGATTTACACTAATCATTGCTTCGAACAAAAATTAAACAGCTCCAAAGGGTAGTAAAATGTTTTAGGTGTTGGCCAAAAGGCATACAGCTGTACTGGGGTTTTTGATGAATTTGAAGAAGAGGAGAAGCAAAACCACCTAAAATGCGAGCAATTTTAGCAACATAAAATGTAAATATGTCTAACAATAAAACCCACCTGTAAGCCAAGTAAGGCAACTTTTAAATTCATACTAGCGACAAACGCTACACCAAATAGTTGTCTACATGAGTGGAGACAAACCACCAACGAAGAAATCTGATATTTTTTCGGTCTGATTGTTCGTATGGGTCTCGTCAAATCATCAATTGCAGAATATTGAACTAATGATGAAATTTTCAACAATAATTTTGCCCAAAATGTCATGTCGAAAAATCGCTTTGAGTTATTACTGAGAATGGTTCACATTGCGTACAAATCTGAGGAAAATATAATCGACAAATTGTACTTCTATAAATAAGGCCTCCTCTAGACCTTCTAACTGCCAACTGCAAGTCGTTATACGTTCTCAAACCAACAAGTTATGCACCTTAGGGTCCAAAATATTGCAAAAGATTGCAAAATAATAATTAATAAAAAAATGGGTCTATTGTCTTAGGACAATTTTATAACTTGTTTACCCAGAATTGTATTATTCATCATTATTTTTATTATTAATTATTATTTTGCAATCTTTTGCAATATTTTAGATTATAAATAGGAACCCCTTCCACTAAGTTTTTAGTTGATCTTAGATGATCTTAGTTGATCTTAATTGATCTTAGTTGGTCTTAGTTTGATCTATTGTACTCATCTCAAGTGAAAACTCAGTTAATAATTTATAATTCTATAAACTTAGCCTTATGTTTGTGAAATTATTGTTATTAACTCAAATAAAGTGTTTTTTAAAGACTTTCACTTAAATCAAAAAGTTGAACATTTTTATACGTAACTCCAAAATAATTTCTTTTTTCCGCTTTTGTTTGGCGTTTTTTGTTTTCATGTTTACAAACTTCATTGTTGCTAACAGCAATTTTTTTTTTGATGTTTTTGAAAGTATCAGTTTTTTTTTATTTTTTTGCTGTACTTTTAGAAATGTTGACAAAGACATCGTTTCACATATTTTCACAATCCATCAGCCTATGAATGCAAAAACGAAAGTGTTTATTAATGTTTACTGTTTTTTTAATATCGTGAAAGTGTTTAACAACAAATTGACTGTTGTTTATGCAGAAGCCGAAGAAACCATAATTAACTTCAACCCGAGGCCTGGAACTAGTAAAGATCCAGAACCAGTATAGTGTGTAACAAGCAAAGGCCCAAGATAAGGCAGATATGCATCACGTGACACCACCAACTACTTCTTAAAGAAGATCGTCCTTTGAAGATTTTTATCCAACACCAAAATTAACTTAACAACCGCGACCTAACAGAAGGAAGAAAAAGTCTGAAATATTAACATCTTCCTTATTGAAGGAATTTTTGGAAATGTAGAAAGAAAAGAAAGAAAAAAAGAGAATAAATGAAGTTACAAGAAATTTGTCTCGAAAAACAAAAACAGCGAAAAAAGTCCAAACAACATGAAGAGCATATAAAAAAGAAATATATTCATTGAATGGGGAAACTGGGGCAGATGAACTTTGGTAACGGTGCAGATCAAGTGGTACTTGGTAATAATAATTCTGCCGTTTATCTCAGATTTAAAGCGAATAGAACTTTTTTTTTCGTTTTCTTTACTTATGGCTTATGCCAGCAAATAAAGTTTTGTATGCAATTCGGATCGTATCAAGTCACTATGGTTCACGTCGCGACTCCATAATGACCATAATGTCTGCCGGTACGATCCTTATAACCAAAGTCCCTATATCAATAGGTCTGAGCGAATCCACCAATCGCGTTTCCATGTTGATGACGTCAAAACGGTTCGCTTTTTGGCGCGAAGTTTGAATACATCGGTCTGCAAGCAAACTGCAGTTTTGCATGTATGTATTTTCACTTTAACACTCAATTCCCAATCGCAGCTTGACCCAAGTGCCTCTAAAGAGAATAGTAATTAGCACTTGGGGAACCAGTATCAAGACGAAAATGCTTTCAAACGTAAGATCGGAAGCTGCACTGTCAGAAAAGTTTGGTTTTAACTTACCATTTGCTTCCACAACCACGTAAGGAACACCAAGAAAACCACAAGATTTCACACATTTTGAAATGGTTTGCCATGTAGTAGCAATTTCTCAGGAAATGATGAGAAACACAAAACTTTCTGACAGTACAACTTCCGATCTTTCATTGAAAAATGTTTTTGTGACCGAATTACTTGTGTCCCAGGGCTGAGAGTCTGGGATATTTCTGATGTGTTTTGCTACAAATAGGGGGTAAATACCATGACAATAAGCAGGAATAGGAGCCAAAAAGAGACTGAAATTTTTTTTGGGTTGACATACAAGTGCTCTCTGGAGGAACCCTAGTAGTAAGGTAGTGCCGGTTTCACTCCACGACCTTGTGGAGTGAAACCGGCATAGGTTTTATGTCGATGACTCATTGCAGTTGAATCTCATTTTATTTTGTATTTTTTCAACTTTCAGTTCAATGTACTTTGATACTTGTCGTTTCAAATTACATTTATCCAATTTTATGAAAGCTTGAAGTTTCATTGCAAATATCTTCGAAACGGTTGTTCTGGGTCCATTGGTACATATAACAAAAAAGATGCACATTAAAAAATACTATCGAGTCATGGAAAGTAACTGAAGTTTGATTTGTAATGTATCAAGTTACAGGATGAAATGTGTTATTTACTCTTTGTTCATAACTCGAAAACGAAGAGTCTGACGAGATTTGCGCTACTAATAAAAAATTAGCGCTTTGTGATGTACAATTGATTTATAGAAAAAGAATTGGGTTTTAGTCATATCGTGTCAAGTTACAGCTAAATAAAATTTTGAATTTTTGAAGTTTGAAGTGCAATATCTCGGAAACGATACTTCTGACACAATTTGAATCTATGACAAAAAAGATGCGCCTTGAAAAGTACCATCGAAATGTTGAAAGAAAATTTTGATTTTATTCGACCACCCCAAAAATCGAAAAAAATTTTGTTAAATCTTGAATAAAATCCAAACGAATTGAAAAAACTATGACATGTTATATATTTTCTAAATGCACATTTAATTCTGCGTTATTTGATATGCAGCATGACAATTTTAAAAAAACTACCCCTAAATTATTGTTGAAGGAAGAAATCTGAAATTTTGTGTGAATGATTAGTGGACGTTTCTAAAAAACGCCGTAATGTCAAAAGTTTTTTTTGTGACTGGTTTGTCAAAAAATGCAATTGGTACACATAAGGGTTGCGATTTTGTGTGATTGAAAACGATCAAAATAAAGAGAAAATTTTTCTCAATATAGCGCCCATCAATCACATAGAAAATAATGCGTTTAAGATTAGCACTTTTGTGGGGTAAAGTCTATTTCCGCCCGACCAAAAACTGGCACAATACATCGTTGTCAGTCGTTAATAAAAGGCGCTAGTCGGTTTGTTTAGATTCCGAACCTGACACTCTTTTTTTTTTTTGCATATTTTATATATATATTTATACTGTATACAACTCAAAACTCTTTTCTTTATCCATTCCCAAAAATTCAGAAAATTTTGAAAATTTAAAAAAAAAAAAAATTAGATAATTTTTTTCTACTACCCCTGTTTCAATGTAAAAAAGTATTTTTTTCTTACGTAAATTTTCAAAGATTTGCTTTATCTTGAAAAACTACCCCTATTTAAAAAAACTAAATATATATTCAATAATTTTTATTGTGTTTGCTACAAAGTTAAATTATATAGTAATCCGGGGGGAGGGGTGTGACTGCACCATTTTTCGATCATCCCTGTAAGTGCATTAGAATTAATATTTTTGTTTTACTCCAAAAGTCTTTACTTACGGGATATCACGAATATGCACTCATCCGCAACCGCTCCTGTCTGCGGAATTCTTTTCGCTCCCTCCTTGATAGACAAGGTGGGACCTGTCTTATAATGTCCCTGTTTAACACTGGCCGATATCCCAGATAATCATCAGCATCATCATCATCATCCCACAATTCTTCTTTTTTAATGGTATTTAAAGGTGTTGCTGCTGCTGCTGCTGCTGCTGCTGTTCCTACTTCCCCACTGCTTGCAGAATTCTGCTGGGGTTGGTAAGATGCTGATGTGGGTGGTTGCGCCCATGCAGTTAGTCCAGGTTGGAATCGGCGACTGCACTTGAACTTGTGGATCGCCATTTTCGTTGGCTTGACCCAATGGTCTTTAACGAACGGGCATTGCACTAATTCTGAAAAAAATTATTGTATATAATTAAAAACAGAAGAACAATGTCTTACCGTCGCTCATGTTGCTTCAAGATTTCTTGATTTCTGTTGCTCTAAAGTGTTACAATTTGATTTATATTAAAGTCAGTTATCACCGCCTACTTGACAAAATACGTTTTACGCCTTGTCTATCTCCACACACTATTTTTCAACCAATCCCTACTTAGTACACTTACCGTTGCTGATGTTGCTATTGTGACATTGCGTTTCATTGGTTACAGCTTTCCCACACCAGCTCGAACTTAGACTTTTGAATGTCTTATTGGAGATGTATGTCCCAAACCTATGCACGCTTCTTGTTTCAATGACCCCGGTCATGAAAAATGCAAGCTTGCACTTACAAAATGCATTGGCAAGTTCCTGTGACAATGACCTGTCTTTAAGATTGATGTAATAAGCTGATATATGTCTAATTCTCTCGAGCATTGACTTGTCTTTCAAAATGTGCAAGCTCAGCAGATTTTTCCGAATGATCAATGAACTTTCCACCTCCTGCATACGTATCTACAGTGGGGCACTTTTGCAGAATCAACAATTTTCTTTATAATAAAAATGAACTTTTCTGTATTGCAAATCATTCAGTTGACAAAGTTGACAAGATGAAGACTCCCGCAAAGAAGTTCAACCTTAGCCTCAAAAAATCGCCTGCTGTAAGTAAAATTATTAATATATATTTTCATTTATTATATCTGTATATAAATTTTATTTTAAATACTATTTTTTTTTAGATTTCGGTCAAAAGTAGCGCCGAAGAAGAAGAAGAAGAAGAAAAACAAACAATAAAAGTCCTGCAAAATGTTTTGCTGCAGGTAAATCAATTTTACAATTTTTAGTACATTACAAATAACATGATTTATTTGGCTTTCAGGAAGCAGGTGGAGTGGATTTAGAAGTTCTCCAGGTAGAAGATGGAGAATTGCTCTCTGTGAGTATTATAAATAATTCTCTAACAATCTTACTTTCGGTTATTTAAAATTTTTAAATTTTTAATTCTTTTCGTTCAATTTTCAGGGTTGTGAGTCTCTGGATAGTTTTTTAAAGACGGCGGGACAAGTACCTACAGTGCCACCTCCGATGATAATGATAATTCGAAAAAATCGCCAAAACCAACGCCATCCAGGGGAAAAAATTTACGTTTGTTGGAAGAAAAAGTGTTGAACGAGGAGTCACCTTGTTCATCACAGGACTCCACGGAGGAAGAAGAAGAAGAAAACTCTACAACATCCACCCTGCGAGGTTGTCGAAAACGATTAATAGCAGAGAAGCAAAAGCACCTTTACCATCTGGAGGGTATAGAGAGGGCCCTCCAGGAACTGAAGAAAAAAGAAGATAAGTTTCTTCTCGTTATACAAGAAAAAAGAAGAAAACTTACAAACGAGGCAATAAACCTAAATAATCAAATTGATAAATGTAAAGATGTGATCAACCATATATCGAAACAATTATAAGCTACTCTAATAAATAATTATAATATGTTTTATTGTTTTATTTTATTTTTTATTAAAAACATTTGAATAGACTAGACCACAAATTTAACAAACATGTTTGTACTAATATTGGTTGGTAATTTATTTACATTCCAGTTATTTCATTAAAGCTAATAAATTATATATAAACAAAAAAATCTACTATTTACTGCGTTGAATATTTCATTTAATTAAACTTATTCTATTAAATTTTGTAAGATTGAAATTCATTTGATTTTTATTGTTCCAAATTTATTTTTATTGTTCCAGTTTTGTCTTTTTTTCAATTTTTTACATATTAAAACCATGATAAAATAAAACAAGGATAACAGAAAAAATTTTGATCGATATATACCATATTTTATTTTATTATTTTGAAATAACATTTTCAATTAATTGTAATCGATACATTTTTCTTTGTAGTTGAAACAATTCAATTTGTTGTTTTAAATGAATCAAAGATTGAATATGTCGTTCAATTTTTATCTGATAACTTTTTATAGCAAGCGTCTTCTTATGGTCATAAAACTTCTTGTTTAGGAATTTGGGCATAATTGTCTTTTTCTACAAATTCTATGTCCGTGGATAAATACACCGTTCCTCTGCTGATCAAAAATATTTCTTTTCCAAGTTTAATTTCTTCGTTTAAAGTTGCAAAATTGTTGTTTTTCTTCAATCTATTTGTAAAACGATGAGGAAGAATCGTTTTGAAGCCAGGACACTTTACACACACCTTTTCGCCATAGCACGTATCAGCAAAACTAAAATTCAACACTTTATATGGTTTATGTAGTTGCAGTGAGCGCAAACTTACAAATTCGTCAACTCTCAAATTATCGTTTAATTCTTTAATAATTGCAGACATTATTCTTTTAAAAGATGAAGTTATAAATTACAATCAATCTGATTTTAAGACTACATTCTGTACATTTATATAAATATTCTTTCATTCATACGCAAGCGCAATTAAAAATTTCAAATCCAGCACTATTTGAAATATGAACAATTTGCTGACAATCAACAACTGACATGTCTCAAATTGCTAGTGTCCTTGGTTTACAAGTTGAAACTTGTTGATTTCTCTAGTACTTATAGATGCAAGAATTTTGCTTTGACAAAACTGTGTTTTTGTGCTTGTATGTGAATGTATGGTGCTATAAAAACATCTAAAAACATGGAAACTGTGACTTCTCTGTGCAAGCGATCATTACGACTTATACGACAGTACATTAGTAAAGTTAACAATGTGGATGAGACTCAACGTATGATAACTCATATTAAGACCACAATCAGAATAGTTAAAAAAGCAATCTTAAACAAAATCTTTCAAAACAATCCATTAGAACAACCAAGTTCTTTAGAAGCAAGTTTAGCTCATCTCAAATGTTATCGTTTTAAATTGAAACACATGAAAAAGCAGTTTAATGTTAAACGTGGAAAAGGTTTACCAACGCCATCTAATATAAAAGATTGTGCTATTTCATGGGAAGATGTTGATTCATCTTTTAACAGCAGAACTCAGACAGGGTTTATATCAAATCATGGATGTAAAGATGCTTTAATTTTTTTAAATAAGTGTTTTAAATGTTTCTCTATAAGAGTTAAAAAAGAATTAACAAAACATCTTTTAAAAGTAAATGTCATATTTTCAGCGAATTTTATTTAGCCGCAAAATGATGACATTGATATGAAATCGTTTCCAACAAAAAACGAATTAATTGACAAATCAACTAATTTAAAAAAATGGTATCAAACAAATGTTGTTAACAAAATTATAAATAAACTTGAAGAATTTGCTGAAAAAGATTCCGGATGGGCATTATTGGAAATATTAGGTTTAAAAGTTAATATTAACCAATATGATCCCATAAAATTTGGTTATTCCACTTTTGTTAAAATGCCAAATTTTATTCAAAACAAACGAGCAGTCATCAATGTTCAAAATCCTGATTCATATTGCATACTTTGGGCAATTGTTTCGGCTTTATATCCAACAAATAATCACCCTGAAAGAATTTCATCGTACCCGCATTTCAAAGATGTTTTATCTCATGAAAACATAGAATTTCCAATTACATTTAAAGATATAAAAAAAATTGAAGTTATGAACAATTTAGCAATAAATCTCTACTGTATTGAAAATAAAAAAATCTTTCCGTGTGCATTAAGTACAAATTTGCAAAATTCAAGGAAAGTAATTAATCTCTTAATGGTACCATTGCAAACTAATACAAAGCAATTTAAAAACAATCAGCTTTTACATCACTTTGTTTGGATAAAAAATTTATCTGCATTGATATCAAAGCAATTATCAGCACACAATCACAAGACGTATATATGCGAAAGATGTTTGAACGCGTTTACGCAACAAGATCTTTTGGAAAAACATAGAAACTATTGTGAAAACGTAAATACTTGTTCCATTAAATTACCAACAGAAGATGATAAATTCTTGTTTTTTAAAAACCATAAATTTCAAGAAAAAGTAGCTTTCGCTATACAGGGTCCGGCAACACTTGTGTCCACCCCCAAAATCGTCTTTAATTTTAAAGATAAAATTTTGAAAATTTGCATACGCTCACAGTTGACAAAGCTCTAGAAGCTGACGTAAAAATTTGTTTTTTATCACTGATAGTTTTGGCGTCGCGACGCCTTAAAAATGTAATTGTTAGGTAATTGTGAGGGTTTGTGATATCAACCCCTAATTTAATTTTTTTTCAATATAAATATGTTAAAAATATCTGAGTTATTATTTTAGATTCAATGCAAATAGTCTTCAAAATTTGAGGAAAAAATGCTGTTTTATCAAGTTAGTTTCCAATTTTATTATGTCAAAATTGGGAACTACGTTTACACCCATCTGTCAACATCTTGTGTCACAAATGACATCTATTCTTTGGCTCGCTTTAGATTGTAACAAAAGTGTTACTTGGTGAAATTGTCACTTTGTCGATGTTAATTAACGATTTCTGGTGTCCATAAAGTGCAACATGCCCGTGGTAATCAAAATTAACCTTTATAAAAGTGAGTGAAGTGACTTGTGAAATTTTGGTGTAAACGTAGATTGCCGCTGCACTGTCATAATTTTGAAAACTAACTTGATAAAGCAACGTTTTTTTCGCAAATTTTAAACACAATTTGCATTAGATTTAAAATAAAAACTCAGATATTTGTACCACAGTTATGTTGAAATAAAATTGAATTCGCGTATATTTCCGCAAAAACTCAAAAATCGCTAAAAATTATACTTCTTAGGCGTCGCGACGCCAACCAAACCGTGATAAAAAAAACAAATTTTTACGTCAGCTTCTAGAGCTTTGTCAACTATGAGCGTATGCAAATTTTCAAAATTTTATCTTTAAAATTAAAGACGATTTTGGGGGTGGACACAAGTGTTGCCGGACCCTGTATATGCAGATTTGGAGAGCATTTTAGAGAAATGCAATGATAACAATCAACATTCCAATTCTCATGCGTATCAAAAGCATACTGCTTTTAGTGTCGCGTATTATTTGAAATGTTCATATGATGAAAACCTTTCAAAATTTCGATTATATCGTGGTAAAGATTGCATTTCATGGTTTATAAAAGAGCTGGACTCTATTGCAAAATTTTGTGACAATATCTTCAGATTTGTATTGCCAATGCAAAAATTAAATAAACAAGAAAGAAAAAAAATTTTAAATACAGGCAAATGTCACATCTGTAATCAATCATTTATTAACGAACAAATCAAAGTAATTGATCATGATCACAAAACTGGAGCAATTCGCGGGGCTGCTCATCAAAATTGCAATCTAAATTATAAGGATTCCCACATTATTACCATTGTTTTTCATAATTTGAGTGGTTATGATGCTCATTTTATTATAAAAGAATTATCCACATCCATTGATGGTCAGATACAACTTTTACCGATTAATAAAGAAAAATATATAGCGTTTACAAAGTATGTTTCCAACACCTCAATTCGCCTGAGATTTATTGATTCTTTTCGCTTTATGCCGTCTAGTTTGGAGACGTTGGCAAATAATTTACAAAATGATCAGAAATACATTACTAAAGCGCATTGTAATGATTTCCAAGAATTTGAAATGTTAACAAAAAAGGGTATCTTTCCTTACGATTACATTTATTCTTGGGAAAAACTTGATGAAAAAAATCTTCCCACAAAAACTGATTTCTTCAGTTATCTCAATGACGAAGATGTTTCAGATAAAAACTATCAACATGCCATTAACGTCTGGAAACGTTTTAAAATTAATTCGCTTGGAGAATATTCTGATTTGTATTTAAAAACAGATGTTTTACTATTAGCTGACATATTTGAAGCTTTTCGAAAAACCTGCATGATAACTTATCAACTAGATCCTTTACATTATTACACTGCACCTGGTCTAACTTTTGATGCGATGCTTAAAACAACAAAAATTCAATTAGAGCTTTTGACAGATATTGACAAAATCCTATTTATAGAAAAAGGAATTCGAGGTGGTGTTTCGCAATGTTCAAATCGATACGCTCAAGCCAACAATAAATATATGGCTAGTCACTATGATCAATCTAAGGATTCCAGTTTTCTAATGTATTTTGATGTTAATAATCTCTATGGAGCAGCGATGTCAGAATATTTGCCCTACGGAAATTTTGAATTTCTAGAAAACATTGATCTCAATGAAATACTTAACACTCCCAAAAATTCTCACATTGGATACATAATTGAATGTGATATCAATTATCCCTTGAATTTGCATGAACTTCATAGTGATTTGCCTCTGGCTCCAGAACATATGATTCCTCCAATATCAAAGAGCAAAATACCCAAACTGTTGCTAACATTATATCCAAAACGCAACTATGTTGTACACTATCACAACTTGAAATTGTACATAAAATATGGATTGACTGTAGAAAAGGTTCATAGAGTTTTAAAATTTTATCAATCTCCTTGGTTGAAAGAATATATTGACTTGAACACTAAATTGAGACAACAGTCAAAAAATGATTTTGAAAAAGATTTTTATAAGTTAATGATTAATGCCATTTATGGCAAATGTATGGAAAACGTTCGCAAACATAAAGATATCCATTTACTTACTAAATGGGATGGTCGATTTGGTGCCCGATTTTATATCTCTAAACCAAATTTTCACAGTTCAGTTTGTTTTGATGATAATTTGGTTGTTGTAGAAATGAATAAATTAGAAGTATTTTTAAATAAACCTATATATATTGGTTTTAGCATTTTAGATATATCCAAAACATTTCTTTATGATTTTCATTATGGCTACATTTTGAATCGTTTTGATAAAAGAGCTAAATTACTTTACACCGATGCAGACAGTTTAATTTATCAAATTCAAGTTGATGATATTTATCAGTATATAAAAACTGATCTTCATAAATTTGACACCTCCGATTATGAACCAAACAATATTTATAATATAGAATTAAAAAATAAAAAAGTTCCAGGCTTAATGAAAGATGAAAACAACGGCAAAATTATGTTGGAATTTGTTGGACTACGATCAAAAATGTATGCTTATACTGTTGATCGGAAAGATAAAATAAATTTTGAAAAAAAATCAAAAGGAGCAAAAAAATCGTCTATTAAGTCTATTACGTTAGATGATTATAAACAATGTTTGTTTGATGAGAAAATTTTCAAAACAGTTCAGAGACTTATCAGATCTAAAAATCATACGGTTTATTCGACAGAACAAACCAAAGTTGTTCTAAGTCCTCACGATGATAAGCGCATGCTCAATTTTCCACATACAGATACAAAACCTTGGGGGTACATGTATCACATCAGTGAGTAACAGTGTGCTCTAAGAACAAGCTTTTTAATTGTCTACATAATTCTGATAAAAATCATGGAAGTTAACATGATTAATGAGATGGAACTTGAAATCTGTAAAAATGTGCAAAATACTGAGTTATTCTATCTCAAGAAATATTTCTCCATCATGAACCAATCAGGAAATAGCTCGAGTTATTTACCAAGTAAGAAACTGTTTCACCATTTGATGGAAAAAGAAGATTTTATAATAGAAGATGGTATTTTTTATTATATGTATAACAACACCGATCTTACAGATGTTTGTTTAGTTTTAGAGAAAAAGTTAAAATTTGATAATTATATTAATTCGATTTTACAATTATGTAATAAAAATAATTATCAGTATTTAAATTTAGAACTTCTTAGTACTTTATTAACATCCAACAAGTTACTTAATAGTAATTTTTATAAATCTTTTGTTTTGTGTTTATTATCAGATTTTGATTTACAAGGTGCTACCAATAACAGTTACCCTGTTAAAAATATAGCAAAAAATTATAAAAATTTGGAAACTTGTGTTACAAATTTTATATCTTACGTAGCATCTAAGGCTTACACCGAACCTTTAAAATGTTTTATTTCGGCATTAGCAATAAACAAAATTCCATATAGTCTTAACAGATCTACAGCTCCGTTCAGCAGAATATTCAGCTGGCTGCAGGAAAATATATTAAAAGCGGAAAGGGAGCCAGGAACGAGATTGGGATGGACTTCAGGACCAGATTCTGCTCCTTGGCCATCTACTGAATTGGCGGATTATAAAGAAACTTTGTCATTACTTAACTTAATATGTAATGAATAAATAAATAAACAATTTTTAAAAAATGCATTTATTTTATTACCCACATACATCAAATAATATATTGTATATATACTTATACTATTTTTACAATATTTCTTAATGGTAAATATTTTACAACTCTATCATATAAAATGAGACAATATGCACTGGTTTTGTCCGGAACGTTAACTGCTGTTTCAAATTCCAATCTGATTAATACAGGACTTTTTCTCAAGATTTCGTTTTGTTTAGAACAATCTAGAACGGTTATAGGTGCAATTGTTTTAAATTCTTCAGGACTGAATAATGGTTCAGCCTCTTTTCTAAAAAAGGATCTCTGAAAATTTATAAACATTTCATACAAAAGAGCAAACTGATTTGTTTTAAAATTTAGATTTAAATTATCATATGGATACATATCATCATTAAGATACACTTTAATATTACTTAAATTACAATGATCAAATTGGCTATAGTCTCTAGTTTTATGATTTTTCCTGTCTATTTGAAGTCCAAAAAATATATACTGTGCTCTTTCAACGCTGGTTTGTAAGGTCCATGTATGACTTCTTGTTTGCGGAAGCAAAGGAAACTCATGAATTTCTCTACTACGAAATGGAATATCCAATTCTCTATCATTGTTGACAATATTAATTAACATAAGCTTTGTTGAGTCAGATACCGATATATGTGGCACAGCCCAAGAAATTTTAAATATTTTAACTCTAGCTGAATTTTTATTGTCACTGAAAATTAATGCATTTATGTCGGTGTTTCCTCGAATAAGAATCAGTTCTTGACGCATATTAATTAAAATTTTATTAAAATCTTCACAGAATCCGAAAATGAAACGTAGAGGAATCACCACATTAAAATCTCCTGTCGTTTGATTAATTGTTGTTGAATTTCCTTTTGGAAACCAGCCTGCATTTTGAAGAGCATCACTCTGATTTGTATTGTATGTTGGATAACCTTTCAAGATTGTTGTCAATCCAGGATTTCTAATTCGATCTACAGGTTGTCCACAAATTTCATAACGTATTTCATCAAACAATAATAGAACACCATTATTTGCGAATTTTACACCTAAAGGTGAGACAGGTTCATTATTTTCTTTAAACACTTCCACTTTTCCTTCTATATACAATGAACTATGAGATGGTAGCGTGTACAAATTCTGCTGTTCTATAGGAATCCTGATTGTATCATTATTTCCAAATGAATCATTAGTGTAAGGTTTATGTGTACGTCTTTCGGCGTAAGTTATTGCTGAATCAAATACAGCTTTATCGTTAACATTTAGGTTTTCGTAATTCATTTTTGATTTGAAGTCTTTACGGTCAAGCCTAACGACTCTAAAAATTTTTTGTTTCTGGATGTTAATCCGTTGCACATCAGATTAGTACTGAATAATGTTTTCCTTGACTTATTTATATATTGAGGTAGTTTAGGTTTCAAAGAAAATTCCTGTTTAGATGTTGTGTTAAACAATAAACCCATTTTCTTACACTTTTTTCAAATGTAGTCTTACTGTTATGACTTCTTCTCTGAAATTAACTAAATTACCATCTTGATCTGTTATTTTAAGTACTATTTCATCAATTTGCTGCGTGTTGATTGGTAAATAAATAACATTTCTAGGAATTTCCACGATTCGATAGCCAGGTGGAACATTTGGAAAAAATTCGTGAATTATGTGCACTTCTTTTCCGTTTCTGAAAGAATTTGATACAACGTTACACTCTACACATAGAGCGTTCAACTTGAGAATTTTTGCAGGAAATTCAGAAAAATGATTAATATTTTTCTTTAGCTCTTGTGGTTTAAAACCCAAAAGAGTTGCAATACAATTTTTATGGGTGAAATCAATATCAAATGTACACTTTATTTCAGTTTTTAACGTGTTATTATTTCCTTTAATTAATACTTTTGGTAATAATTTCCGCTTCTTTTTAGGGTTGATCGAAGTGCCATAAAACTTTGTTACATAATCAGTTAGTTTCTTGTCTAAACATGAACTAATATCATCAATTTCATAAGAACCCTCATCTAAGCTTATACAACATAGTTGTTTATTTTCCAATTTAAAGTAAAATTTGTTATTAGTTTTATCAATATTTGGAAATGAATTATAGGTCTGAAGATTTGTTAAACCCATCACAAAATTATTGTTTTCCAAACATAATGGAGGATAAAATTTGCTATTAAGTATGGAATTTCTTCCACTTAATGTTACAGTAAATGACATATTAAAGTTATTCTGGTTACAACCTAGTCACTACTAATTAAACATTAAGTTGGTGTGTAGTTATATAGAAATTTTAAGCACAAATGACCACAATTATATGTATTATAATTTTGAAAATTTTTATGATTATATGTTATGCTACAAGAGCCCGCACTTTGCAAATAATTAATCAATTCTTTTGGAGGTTGCAGATTTCCATAACTATCAAAGTAAATAATTTTATTGCAATTTTTTTTGTATGCTGTCCAATGTGTTCCAGGACCATTACAATCATCTAAGTTAATTATTCCACATTCTTTGACATTTACGGTTTTGGTAGGTAATGAGTTTCTCATAAATATTCCTCGAAAATGTGGAATTTTTAAAAGTTTTACATATTTAATCAAATCTACATTTGTAAGTGCTCGTTTAGGTAGTTTTAACGGAAACCTTTTTTGTTTATTGCAGGTTTTAAAAAAAAACCAAAACCTGATTTGTATGGTTTTAAATATAATCCTTTGCCAGATTTTCCCACCGCAATAGCTTCCATTGCTTGATTATGACGTTGATTCTCTTTTAACTGCTCTTTGGCAGCATTTGCAGAATTCACAGTTTTTGCTATTGCAGCGGCACCTCCGCCTAGTGATCCCAATGCTCCTAAAGCGGCGAAAATTGGTAACAATGGTAAAAATCCACCAGTTTTTGGAACTGGAATAATTCTGTCTGGTTTTATTTTCTTCGTTCCCTTAATTTTTTTGACTTCAGCAATCGCACTTTTAAGTGCAGTTGTAGTGTTTTTATAATTTTTATTTTTTAAAATTTGTTTTGCATGATTTACTAAGTCCTTGAAATTCAAAGCTTTTCCATTTTTTCTTTTATATTTTCTTCTTTGAGATTTTCGTTTTGGTTTCTTTAATTTTAAATTGCAACCCATACCAAGTTTGGTTTTTGCTTTCATCACCGTTGCAACACCAGCAGCGGCAGCTTTCTCTCCAAAACTAGCGTCTGTTGAACGAAATCTATCGACAGCTTGTTCGTAAAGAATTTTATCAGCTTTGTGTCGCTCTTCTAAATCTTTGTGATTATTGTATGCTATGTCATGAGATTTACAAGCTTCATCTAATTTGTTAATACCCTTGTCTCCTCTTGCTAAACGTTTAGCTAGTTTGGTTCCAGGACCGCAAAATTGATAGCCGGGAATGTGTAATTCAAAGGGTAATTTGTTAATTGCTGAATTTACAAGCCCTCCACCGTAATACACCTTTTCAGAGGTTCTACTTAAACTGTTTTTTTGTGACCGGTCTGATAGCATTTTATACCTTTTGAAGCATCACATGCACACCGTTTGACTCCTGATCGTTTACTACTGATATGAATATTGGTATTCAGTTTAATAACAGCTTGACGATCAGTAACAACGAATATGAATGTGGTTAAGCAACAAGTTAGATTACCAGTCATCAACCATGATGATAATCTGGAAAATAGATATAAAAAACATGGTGAATTGTTACCTTCTACAATAAGATGTCTTATAGTCGGACCTTCTAATTGTGGAAAAACCAATGTTATGATAAGTTTAATTGAGCATCCAAATGGGTTAAAATTTGAAAACGTTTATGTTTTTTCAAAATCATTATTTCAACCAAAATACTGTCGTTTAGAAAAGTTATTAAAATCCATTAAAGGAATGAATTTTTTCTCATTTAAAGATGTAAACGATAATATACCGCCACCGCATCAAGCAAAATCAAATTCAATTTTTGTTTTTGATGATGTAGCTTGTGATAAACAAAATATTATTAGAGAATATTTTAGTATGGGGCGCCATAAACAAGTGGATTGTTTTTATTTGTGTCAAACGTACACGAGAATTCCAAAACATTTAATTCGAGATAATGCAAATTTATTAATTATATTTGAGCAGGATAACTTAAATTTACGTCATATCTATAATGGCAATGTAAACAGTGATATTGACTTTAAACAATTCAAAGAAATGTGTTCTCTTTGTTGGAAAGAAAAGCATGGCTTTTTGACGATAGACAAAGATAGTGATGTAAATGCTGGACTAAAATTAGATTCTTTTATAGAACCGTTAAAACAAGAAGAAAGACAAATAAGAAACGAATATATGTGTATGAAAACAAGTGATTAACTTAGTCTTTAAAAAACCTTTGTGCTTACTATAGCTTTCTATACTCGTGTATATTATGGATTTAGAGAATAGTTTAGAACTCACAAAAAAACTCATCGAAAAACGAAAAATTCTTCAACAAAAATTACAGTTGCTTAAAGAAAGCCAAGAAAATCATGAAAACTCTTTTTTACCAATTACAAGTCATTTAAAAAACCTTGCAGATAAATTAGAACCAAAACAGTCTAATGAGTTTACAACTAATCCTACTGTTTCGAGTACTCCTAAAAAGAAATTATTAACTCAACTACACCTATCTCCAACTACACCTAAGAGAATTTCTTTAAAAGTAGATAAAATCAAAAAGCGTATTCATCTCCTCAAAGGTGAAAATGAGACACTCTCACCAATAAGATCAAAAATTGAACAAAACAAAGATGGGGATTTTCATCAAGCCGCATCTAAAGATACATCGTTTTTACACACCTCAACAATTGCTGAACATAACCCTAACAAAGAACAAAATTTTTCATTTGATGAAATTTTAGAAAATTCTGTATTAGAGAGTAAGCAAAATATTGCAAGCTTTATTGATACTCCAGTGTATAAAGAATGGATGAACGATTTTCATGAACTTCCAAGAAGGTACATTGATGAAATGCATCATGATGGTAAAAAGGAGTTTGATCATAGAACCGGAATTCGTCATGACAGTTATGGTGAAAAATATTATATAGGACGTGAACCAGTAAATTTTATTGGTCCTGATATAGAAGTCAGAAATAATACTTACAAGGGAACAATCGGCTTATATGAATTGTTGTTTAAAAATAAGCCTTTAAATTATACAAATGATGATTTAGAAAATTATAACAAAATCATAAGCATTAGTTGTGCTGCTAGAAAAAATTTCAATCCTGATGATAAAATTGCTGGTTCAAGGTCAGATAAATATAGGAATATTGTTGCTCCCGGATTAACAAACTCTCCACTAAAAACACTAAAAAACAAGAAATTGATTGGTAAAGGAATGTTGAAAGAGGTTAATTTAAACTCTGTGGATTATGTTTATTGGAATGATCCAAATGAGTTAGTCGATAGACTACGATTGTTAGTTGCATCTCAGACAGCGGGCAATACAAGTCATAATAACGAAATTATCTCGATCATTGAAGAATTACGGGAAGCTAACGTAATAGTTTAAAATGACATTAGATAAATTTGGACGTCATATATCTAAACATCCTCTAAATGTAATTTACAATACAGATAAAGACGATGATGTCTCACATTATTTGTACTATAATGTAATATTAACATATCATGCAACTAAAATGATAAAAAATAAATTTGTTTTAATGTCTGGAAACACTGAATATGTTTTTCCGTTGAATTTGGGTGTTATTAAGAGTGTAAAATTATCTGATGATGAAATAGCAACTTGTGTAAATGATATTCCATATTTAAAAACTGAACTTTTAAGTCTTCAGTTAAAAAATGGTGATAGACTTTCATTTTCAAGTTTGATTAACAAGAATTTTTATGCCGAAATGGTCGTAAAGTGTCCGGTTGAATTTGAGACAACATCAGTTACATCAGAAAGTTTGTATCATAAACAAGTTCAGACAAAATGAAAACTTCAAAGCAGAAAATTTCTTCCACAAAACAAGATGTTGTATATGAATTACATAAACCGGCAAGAGTTAATTTTAAAAGAAGACGTATTGTGATTAAAGGACTAAATGAAACACTTCAAGCTGACCTTGTTGAAATGATTAAATATGCAAAGGAAAATAGAGGTTACAAATACATTCTAATAGTAATTGATTGTTTTTCAAAATATGTGTGGGCAAGTAAACTTAAAACAAAATCTGCTCCGGAAGTTACAAATGCTATGAGTCATATTTTGGGTACATTTAAAACTCAACCAAAACATATCCAAACAGATAATGGAACAGAATTTTACAATAATAATTTTAAAACTTTAATGAAAAAGTATCACATAAATCATTATAGCGTTTTTAGTACTAAAAAAGCATCAATTGTCGAAAGAGTAAATAGAACCTTAAAGAATTTAATGTGGAAGCAATTCAGTCTACAAGGAAACTATAAATGGTTGGATATTTTGGAAAGGACTGTTAACCAATATAACAATTCTTACCACAGGACTATCAAAATGAAGCCTGCTGAAGTAAATATAAAAAACGAAAAATCTATTTTAAAAGCTATATACACCAACATTAAATATGCTACCAATAAAAATAAGTTCCATAAAGGTGATCATGTAAGAATAAGCAAATATCGAGGAATTTTTGATAAAGGATATACTCCAAATTGGTCCAATGAAATATTTGTTGTGCGACAAATCAAGCTAACTAATCCAACAACCTATCTACTTCAAGATGACAAAGGTGAAAAAATCTTAGGAGGATTTTATGAAATGGAACTGCAGAAAGTTAAGCATCAAGATGTGTATCTGATGGAAAAAGTATTAAAAAAGAAAGGAAATAAATTATATGTAAAGTGGTTGGGATTCGATAAAAAGTTTAACAGTTGGATAGATAATACTAGCGTAGTGTAAAATTTATGTAATAAATTATTCATAGTTGATTCCTTTAATTGTAATCTATGTTTTCCATAAAATAAATATAACATGTTATATTGTAGTAAATAAAACACAATTTAATGATAATAATTTTTATTTATATTCGTATCAATAAAACTTTGTTTTCACTGGCGATGTGTTGTGCGGATCTACCTCAGAGACTTCAAAGAAATCTTCATGGCAGGAAACGCACTCCTTTCCATATTTTGAAATAAGCCATTGCAATTCGCTTTGATCACACACAACATCCATATTGGTTATTGTCTCTTCAATCTCTAAAGCTTTGTTTGGATCTAAACATTTCCAAGTATTTTTTTCTTTCTTGTAACATGGCAGACAATAATCTTGTCTGTTGAAAAATTTAATTTCACTTTCATCGAAATTTAAATTACCTAATTGATTCATATATTTCTTTTCGCTAAACAACACACCACCATTTTTTTTAAACCAATAATACATTGTGAGTCTTTAAACAAATTAATATTGGGAAAGTAACTCTGGCTGTATAAATAATAAAAGGATATATATGGCGCAGGCGTATCATCGCCATCATCATGACTCATCTTGGTGAATTTAGTAAAATCAGCATATTTGTTGTATTGCGGAAATTCACGCAACAATTGCACATTTCTGGAAATGCTGAGTGTTCATATCTAAAGCGCATGCTTAGGAACGTGCCTGAATCATATATAACTCGGTCTGTTAACAAACAATAGTTAATTTAACTTCAAATCATTCCAACAAACATCAATTGAAATGGCTTCACTTTTAAAGAACTTGAATGAAGACTTGCGCCTTGAAGATTTTATAAGTGTAAAGTCTTTGGATGTGAATAAACCATTTCAAGTTGTTTCTTTTGAAATCATAGAAACATGTTACGGTGACAAAGTGTGCGTCAAATGTCAAGATTTTAAAACTCTCTTGCCCCAGAGGTTTACAGAAGTATTCAAGAAGAACGACACTGTGAAATTATTAAATGAAGACTTAGAAAACGGAAAAGAAATATTCCTAGTAAGCAAGGGACCTGCAGGACGGTCAACCAACATAGAATTTGAAGAAAAATAAAATTATGGAACATTTTAAACTAATTGTAAATGTATAATAAAACAAAAAAAAATTATAAAATGAAATCTTAACATTGTTATTTATTTTTTTTATGTCAACCCAGTATTAAATATCAAACACAATGTAACGTTGAAACTAGAAAAAAATCTGTTAATGTTTTCAAGGCGTTATAAAAGGCGATTTTCTGAGGCGTTTTTCTGAGGCGTTTTTAAGGCGTTTCTCTGAGGCGTTTTTCTGAGGCGTTTTTCTGAGGCGTTTTTAAGTCGTTTTTCTGAGGCGTTTTTAAGGCGATTTAAAAAATCGTCCCCCACTACAAAAAATTCTTTTCCCCACCACAATAATTTGCATAGAGTTTTGTTTATTCATTTTAATAGAAAATTCTTATGACTAAAGTCAGAAAAACGAAGAACATGCCAGTGCCTGTAAAATTTAAATGTCCCAAGTGCAATGGAGAGACTGATATGGAAAATGCCAAATGTTTGGCATGTTCGTTTCAAATCATTGCAAAGGAAGAACATGGTGCAAAACATGTACCTGCAAGTTATTTTAAACCAAAACAATAAAAATTTTAATAAATGAGAAAGTTTCTTTTTTAACCTTACACCTAATGCGCATAAACGTGATAAAAAACATGAATATATTTAAAGATGAGCAATAGGTTAATAACTCTAGAAAAGTGCAATGACTTATCAACACAAAACCTATGCCGGTTTCACTCCACAAGGTCGTGGAGTGAAACCGGCACTACCCTACTACTAACCCTGTCGAATTAAATGACACGAACCGTTATGACGTTACATCCCCTCTCACCCCCCGTAACAGCACCCTCCTATACTTGGCAATTCGCTCTGACCTATAGATTTAGGGGCTTTGCCTTATAACATACATAACTATTAGAAACTTCCCCACCAAGGGACTGAACGCACTTGTTAGTAACCTAAATAACAAAAAAGCCCCCGGAGTGGATGATCTGAAAACAAGCGTAAAAAAGATCCACCCAAGTGTGGGACCGTTTGTTCTGCATGTTTGAAATTCCTGTCTAAAAACCGTTTATTTTCCTAAATTCTTCCTCTAAAGTATGGGAAAATTTTTGAAAAGATCATAAGACAACGACTATAACTTCAATCAAGAATTTTTCTCCCCAAAACAATGTGGATTCTGTCCTGGGAAATCATGGACGGATGCAATGAGTTTCTATCTTGCTAAGTTTAAAGTCCAATCAAAAGTACATTTCGTCCAACTTCGTTGACTTCAGTGTGCATTTGATATTGTTTAGCCGGTGGTAACCAAGTCCTTGATAAAGAAGGAAGTTTCCGATCACCTTAGAGAATTAATTAAAGACTAAGTGTTTGATCGAGCGTCACTTTTAGTGATGGTGATCTCTCATTGTAGACTGCTTCAAATTTAAACAAATGTGATGCAGTGCAAAATCAAATTGGTCTCTATTGAGTCTAAAAAGCCTCAAATTTTGGATTAACCTTAAGGTACTTTAACTATATTATACTTATACATAAATGTTTCAGTTTTTGGGTTTGGACAAGCTTCCTTACATTTCGGATGCCACAGCACTTCTCCCTAGCGCTTTGCTCTGCAGAAGACCTCAGAGCGGGGCGCAGAATAGCAGGGAATTTCCGGTAAGACGACAATTATGATCATCATAAGTAACATCAACTTTTTAGGAAAAAAATGGAAAAGTCCAGCCATTACAGCGTCAAGGTCAACGAATGGGAGAATTCCTAAAGAATATTCGCATTGGAAACCATTCCATTGTCTTACCATCGCCATCTTACCCTCTGTTCCCTTACAAAATACTCCTAGTTTACTTCCGCACGACCAAAAACAGGATAAGAATATTTTTTGCTCCACAATTAATTGTCTTAGTTTAAAAGATGTCAAGCTTTAAACATTTTGGAACCAAAAATTTACCATCAGAAACTTTTCAAGGGTTCTAATACAGTTATTTGTTTGAAAAATTCACACAATGTGTGGTAAAGGTGAAATTAGATAGGTTTAAATCTTTCCTTGTTTCTTTCACAGGGTTGCGAGTCCATTGCCGAATTTTTAAAAGAAACTTCTTTTACTCTACCTTCTCTACCGCCGCCGCTAAGAAAAATTGAATCACTTCTCGGGGAAAAAATATATCGGTTAATAAATCGGTTTAAATCTATTATAAAACGATGGCATAGAATCCTACATTCATCGATTCTTATATTTCTCGTTAATATTTTGATAAGTGCAGACATTTTCGTATAATTGATGATGCTATAAATTACAAGCAACTTGCTTTAAAGGAAATTGCATAGATTTTTTTTTTGAAATTCCGATGCGTCGACACTTTTAGAAATTTGAATAATTTCCTGACTATCATATAGCACATGGCTCATATTACCAGTGTCGTAAATTTACAAGTTAAAAATTGTCTATTCATGTAATATTTATGTTTGCAAAAACTTTGGAATTTAAAAATCTATGCTTTTGTGTTTGTATGTACAACATGAAAACATCAAGAAACAAGGAAACTATAATTTGTTTCTGCTAGGGATCACAATAACTTGTCAATAATCTGTCAGTGTGTTAGTAAAATAAATAAATAAGTAAAAAGTTATACAAACAGAAAAGTTAAAAAGCAACAAAAGACAAAATCTTTGAAAAGGATCTCTTAGAATAAGGGGACCTCTCAAATGTTATCGTTTTAATATGAAACACATAAAAACCAGTTTAATTTTAAAAATAGAAAAAGTCAATCAATTCCATCTAAAATAAGAGATTACGTTATTACATGAAAAGATGTTGATTCATCTTTTAACAGCAGAATTCTGACAGGGTTTATCTGAAATCATGGATGTAAGAATGCTTTCATAAAAGTTAGAAAAAAATGAACAAAACATCTCTTAAAACATAATGTAATATTTTCAGAAAATTTTATAAAGCCACATATATTTCAAAGGTTTTCCAACAAAAAAGAATTAACTGACCAATCAAGCAATGTACAAGAATGGTATCAATCAAATGTTCTTTACAAAATTTTTAATAAACTTGAAGGACTCGCTCAAAAAGATTCAGGATTGGCAATATTCAAAATTTTAGGTTTAAAATTTAATGTTAACCAACATGATCTCCTCAAATTTGGTTATTCTACATTTGTTAAAAGACCAAATTTTATAAAAGACGAGCTGTCATTAATGTTTACAACAAATATCCAAAAAGTAATCACTTTTTACATACACGTACATTTTTTTGGTTCTATGACCGCGGTCATGAAAAATGCAAGCTTGCACATCCAGGAAAGTTCATTGAAATACTCGGTCTCTGATTTTGATGCAATCATTTGATATGTAGATATTTTCTCTGAGCACTGACTTGTCCTGCAAAAAAAAATGCAAGCTCGATAGTTTTTCAATTGTGCATTGAACTTTCCACTTCCTTTGTATCCGTCTAAAGTGGGGACACAAATTTTGCAAAATCAACAATTTTTTTATTAAAAAAAAATTCTAATGCAAATTATTCATTTTGAAATTTGTGACAAGTGACAGTTCAGAGAAGGCAACCATCAATAAATTTAATTTAAACATGAACAAATCATCTCCCGTGAGTATAATAATCGTACTACATAGATAAGTATTGAGAATTACAAGTTGATTTTATTTTTACAGTTTGCCTGTATTTTATGTATTTGTTTCTTTTTTCCAGATCATCATCATACATAGTGACAATGAAGATAAATCCTCAATAAATATTCTAGAGGATATTTTATTCAAAGTAAGTAAATTATGAGGTTTTTTAATACTATAACAATTAATAATATTTTATTTTATTTCAGAAAGCAGATGGAGTGAGTCTCAGTGGGAAGGCGAAATCCCAAGAAGAGGATGAAATATCATCTGTGAATACATATACTTAATTCATTCTCACATAGTTTTTCTTTGCCAATTTTAATTTTTATTTATTATTTTTTGTTTATCTTGCAGGTTAGCAAGACCGTCGATGATTTCGTCAGATGTCTGGAGCCTCCTGGTGTGCCACCACCCATGCGAAGGCTGAATCCGTTGTCATCAGTTTCGACAACTTCAAGGGGTGGAAAAGACCTACGCGTTCTTAAAGACTGCTTAGGTGAAAAACCTCTGAATCTTTCCTCCTAAAGCTTCGGTGTGGAAAATGATGAGACAGAAGATTCCACAGCGTCCACACTTAGAAGTTAACGGAGACGACTGGTATAGAGAAGCAAAAGCATACGCATCACCTAGAGAGCGTTACACGAGCACTCCATCGGCTAAATGAAGAGGAAAAAAATATTGTCGTTTTTACAAGAAAAACAACAGAAATTATCTCAAGACGCTGACAACCTAAACTGTCAAATAAATAGATGCAATTTAGTAATTGAAAACATTTCTGAAAATCTAAAGAAATTAATATAATTTTTTTTAATAATTAGAAATCAAAACCTTTTTATATTTTTTAAAAGCTAATGAAGATTCCGCTGATCCTTCCTACTAAACCTCTGGTGAGGAAAATGCTAAGAAGATTCCACATCGTCCACACTTAGGAGTACTCGGAGACGACCTGGTGATTAAAAAACAGAAACACATGCAGCATTTGAAGAGTCTTCAAAGAGCAGTCCATCTGCTAAATAAAAAAAAAAAGAAAAGCTTCTGGCGTTTGTGTTATGGATCACAATGACACAAAATGGACGTTTCACGTTAATTTGCTGATGAAAATGAAAAAGATACGTTTTCTTTTGAAAGAACCAAACGGAACTTTGTTGCAAATCTAACTGATTTCCAAATTAAATTTTGGATCAATACAATCATGTCATGACTAAACATGATTTTATTGCCAAATTAACTGATCTGGCTTTTTCTCCTTTTATCAAATGTCTTTCCAATGATAACTAAAGACAACAAGAATGATGAAGTAAGAACAGAGAACTGTTCAAAGATACACCTCTACTAATTGTCGGCATAAACAATCCTGGCAATGGCAGAAAGTTTCTTTGAAGCCAATCGGTTCGAAATAATTTTATAGGTGCATAGCGTACCTGAGCAGCATGCATCAAAAATCAAGATAAAAATGGTTTAATTCAACAGCATTTTCGAAATTAATCATCCTCAAAACTAATACTTCATTTCATAAAACTTCTTTGCAAATACAAGCCAGAAAACGGTGAGAATCAGCGAGAAATCGTCGTTTAGCATCGAAATAAGCGGATTTATCTAAAAAGTTTGATGATTTCGTGGAGATTTCTGCAGTTTTCTTGCGATTCAGCCGTTGAATCTTGATAAAAATTGGTGCTTTTGTAGATTTCGAGCTTTTCTCTGCGATTCCAAGCCAGAAAACGGTGAGAATCAGCGAGAAATCGTCTTTTAGCATCGAAATAAGCGGATTTATCTAAAAATGTTGATGATTTCGTGCAGATTTCTGCTGTTTTCTTGCGATTTAGCCGTTGAATCTTGATAAAAATTAGTGGTTTTGTAGATTTCGAGCTCTTCTTTGCAGTTCCAAGCCAGAAAACGGTGAGAATCAGCGAGAAATCGTCTTTTAGCATCGAAATAAGCGGATTTATCTAAAAATGTTGATGATTTCGTGCAGATTTCTGCTGTTTTCTTGCGATTCAGCCGTTGAATCTTGATAAAAATTAGTGGTTTTGTAGATTTCGAGCTCTTCTTTGCGATTCCAAGCCAGAAAACGGCGAGAATCAGCGAGAAATCGTCGTTTAGCATCGAAATAAGCGGATTTATCTAAAAAGTTTGATGAGTTCGTGCAGATTTCTGCTGTTTTCTTGCGATTCAGCCGTTGAATCTTGATAAAAATTGGTGCTTTTGTAGATTTCGAGCTTTTCTCTGCAATTCGAAGCCAGAAAACGGTGAGAATCAGCGAGAAATCGTCTTTTAGCATCGAAATAAGCGGATTTATCTAAAAATGTTGATGATTTCGTGCAGATTTCTGCTGTTTTCTTGCGATTCAGCCGTTGAATCTTGATAAAAATTGGTGGTTTTGTAGATTTCGAGCTCTTCTTTGTGATTCCAAGCCAGAAAACGGCGAGAATCAGCGAGAAATCGTCGTTTAGCATCGAAATAAACGGATTTATCTAAAAAGTTTGATGATTTCGTGGAGATTTCTGCAGTTTTCTTGCGATTCAGCCGTTGAATCTTGATAAAAATTGGTGCTTTTGTAGATTTCGAGCTTTTCTCTGCGATTCCAAGCCAGAAAACGGTGAGAATCAGCGAGAAATCGTCTTTTAGCATCGAAATAAGCGGATTTATCTAAAAATGTAGATGATTTCGTGCAGATTTCTCCTGTTTTCTTGCGATTCAGCCGTTGAATCTTGATAAAAATTAGTGGTTTTGTAGATTTCGAGCTCTTCTTTGCAGTTCCAAGCCAAAAAACGGCGAGAATCAGCGAGAAATCGTCGTTTAGCATCGAAATAAGCGGATTTATCTAAAAATTTTGATGATTTCGTGCGTCGTCGGTTGTTTTGGTTGCTTAGCGTAGTAAATTCTGTGGTATTTTTGTTTCTTTTTGTCCTTGTAATGCGCCAATGAACTGACGCAGCTAGCTTGAAAGCTTGGACTTTTTAGAAACCGTAAACAATACGTGCTTTTAGTTTACCTTTTACGAAACTTAATAATTGGAAAGAACAAAATTTATAGAGCTCTGATGATTTGGCAATACCTTAAAAAATAATAACGATTCTACCCTCTAGGCTCTGGACTCAGAGACAAACTTGTGGTCACAAAAAACAGAGAACAACATTAATTTAAAAGACGGTAGTGATAATATAGCAGGAGTATATATATCTATATTAAAAAAAGAAAAAACAAAGTCAATTACTCTTCAAATTCTCTTTGGAATGATCAAAAGTGTTCAAATGCTCTACGTCAGAACTGTAAAATACTAAGACCGACCAAAGATTTAGAGAACCAGCAGAGAACGATGCCTTATAATGTTGATATCTTCTCTGAAGACAAAGTTCTAGTTTTAAAGGAAACCCTAGTCTCTTCCTTTTCTTTCTTACAGAAGAGACAACCTTGTGGTCTCAAAGACCTGAGAACAACATTAATTTTTATATTCGGAAACAAAATCATTTTAACAGATTAAGAAGAGTACACATTGCAGTCAATAGAAAAACTTAGCTCCATTAGATCAATAGCTCCAAGACTAGCGATTCTACAAAACCATTCGAGTTTGTCTCGGGCATTTTGATTCTATGTGTTTTTATGATGAATTGAATAGTGTTATGCAACAAAGATCCAGCCAGTGTCGTCTAAAAACGGAGATCATCGTTATTCAAACCGTAATTTTACCGATTCGCTAGTGCAAAAGTACAGTAAAACTGATGTAGCACCTCAGTTGGACTATTAGCTTTAAGAATTTTAGGTCCATATGGGGCTTAACAGATGGTGACAATTTTTATCGATTTAATAACGCGATGAAGTCCATTAAATTTTTTTGTGGGTTGGACCCGTCGTTGCATAACACCATTCAATTGCTGATGTTCATTATGATAATCGTTTTTATCTAAGACTTTCAATGGAATTTTTCAAACTCAGACCCGATTAAAGAAATTGTTAATGTAAATTGAGGATTTATTCAGAACTAGTGCAATATCCTTACATTAAAGACCACTGGGTGAAACCAAAAAGAATGGCGATCCACATTTTTAAGGGCGGTCGTCGATTTCAGCCAGGGCTGAGTGCATGGCCGCAACCATCTGCACCATCATTGCAACCACAGCAGACTTCTGCAAGTGGTGGTGCAGCAAGGGCAGCAGCCAACGTTAAAACAGAAGAATCGTGAAATGGCGATGTTGTTAGACAAGTTCCACCTTGCCTATCAAAGAGTGAAAAAAGAGAATTCCGCAAACAGGAAAGGTTGCGCATGGCAAGATATACCGCAAGTAAGGCTTTTGAAGTTGTTAAGGCATCATTTTGCCACCTTAACAATACTTTTTAATTGTCAGATCAGCAATACGTAGTTTAAATTGTGTAGTAATAATCTGCAAACAGGTCAATCGTGTGATAATTTTATTGTTGAATATTAAAAATATAGATAGTGTAAAAATAACGTTCACCCGAGCGGTCGATTGATAGTCCTATTCATCCAACCTTCTAAACCCATACACTTCCTTAAACAGAAGTAAAGAAAGAATGTTAATTTTAATGCAATTACAGGGATGATCGAAAAAGTGGTGAAGCCACTCCTGCCTTGAAGCGTCGGCGCCGGTGAGCGACATAAAATTGAATGTTCCAAAAACTGTACAGGAGGAAAACTTATTGAAGAGGAAAAAAAGGTTCTGTCGTTTTTGCAAGAAAAACATAAATTATCTCAAGAGGCTGACAACCTAAACTGTCAAATAGATGCAATTTAGTTATAGAAAACATTTCTGAAAATCTAAAATAATTGAAAAATAATTTATTTATGTTTTACCGTTTAATTATTAGCTCTTTATGGCTCGGATTTGCGGTACGTTAGAGGTACAATTACGCCCTAGGGCATTAAGGTGTCATAGCAACCTCACAACAAACAGCGACTGGCTACGAATTGACTTGCTTTCTTTGCCAGCTATATTCAAATTGCATTTAAACTTAATTATCACCAAACACTCAAATTCAAAAGATAACAGAATAAATAAACTGGTTGTAATGTTTTTTTGTTCTTAATTCTTCCTTTTGAGGCTGTAACACATTCATGCTTTGCAATTCGCTGCGTTGCATAGCCATGGTCCACTGTGTGCGCGTGTTTTTTTTGAGATTAGTAATTAAATTAGAAATTAGTAATTAAAATGATTAAACCTTTAAACTAACACAAAACGACATGTGAAGTATTTTTTTATAAAGTCTTTATCTCGAAAAATAGAAGGCATGGATTTTTTCCGGTGAACTATGGTATTGTTCGATGATACAGTATCACGACTTTCCGCACGCCCTGTATGTACAAATCGCATTTCTCTGAAAATCAATTAAGAAAAAACATTTTTGACTTGACAGCGTGTAAAACAATATTCCATTTATTGTGCACGCGAAAACTCAAGTCTTTTCCTTCAAAATTTAAATAAAGGTAGTTTTTTATAATTGTCATTTTTTTAATTGTCATTCAAATGACGCAGAAGGAAAATTGGATTTAGAAAATATATCACATGTCATTGTTTTGTGCATTCGTTTGGATTTTATTCAATATTTACCTTCCAAAAAAATGTTTTGATTTTAGAGGTAGTTGAATGCAATCAAAATTCTCTTTTGACGCGCATCTTTTTTGTCATAAATTCAAATTGTGTCAGAACTATCGTTTCCTTTCAAGCTTGAAAAATTCAAAATTTCATTCGGCTGTAACTTGACACGATTGAGTAAAATCTAACTCTTTTTCCATAAATCAAATGGGTTCTGCAAGGCGTAAATTTTTTATCAGTAATGGAAATCTCGCCAGAGCGTTCGTTATTCGAGTTTTGACCACCAAATAAAATATTTTAATTCGTAAAATGTGTTAAATGTAATTTAAAACGATAAGTTTCAAATATCAGTGAAGTAAGAGTCGAAAATATACAAAATGAATTTACGTATGACTGATTTACGTATAATAATAAAGTTGTATTGAAATCAAAAATTCCTAACCTAAAACTTCATAAATTTAAGCCAAAAAACATCGAAAATCAGCGAGAAATCGTCGTTTTGCATTGAAATAAGCGGATTTCACTAAAAAACTTGATGATTTCGAGCAGATTTTTGCTGTTTTCTTGCAATTCAGCCGTTAAATCTTGATAAAAAGTGACATTTTGCACCACTCGAAAAATCAATTTTGACATTTTAAAACATGAATTATCGTGACAACACTGCCACCGTATCCAAGAAGAAACCAAAAGCTTATTTTTTTGGGTACTCAAAAGATTTTTGTTTTTAACGCACTTTCTGTGATGTTTTGTTAATTTTAAGTTATTTCCATCTGCGACCATTTGTTATTTGCTTGACAACTTTACTTTTATATTCTTATCCATTTCTTCAATTATCTACTCTTCTAATCATGTTATTATAAACGACAATCGACAACATTCGATAGTAATTCATAAAACAATGTGTCCATGCAAAGAACGAAAAATTGTTGTATAACCAAATTTTCAATCCAGTGACCTTACAAAACCACCAAAACTGAAGGAAAATTAATAGCGATTTGTGTGAACAAAAATTCAAAAAACAAAAGTAGGAATCGTGTTTTATCTCCTCGAATACAGAACAGTCAGTATTCTTTGTGACAAACAGTCAATTAAATTTCTGACTTCTTACTTAGCAATTCTTTTCCACATTTGTGCTAAATCAGATAATGAAACTGTTGGTTCTAAAAGGACAGCAAAAGAGGAGAAGTTATTGTTCAAAACTCAATAAATCCAAGTTTGACTGACAGTGGGTTTGATGTGAATTTGAGATTATTTTAGGTAAATCTAACAATGTGCATATTTTGTTCACTGAAAAACCTCTCAACAACGTTTTTGTTACGGTTTTGTGTCCAAGTTTATGATTTTAAGGTTTCAAACTACAATTAAAAGTTTTTTTTTTCAAAACTTACATTGTTCTTCCATGACTGAGGTTGACTACAAATGTCAATTAAAAAATCTAAACCCACATTTGTAATGAGCTGCAAATTGTTTTGACATTTCATAGCCACCCTTGAAGCTAGAAACATTTATAAACACCCTGTATTACCCGTCAAACAAACATTACACCGGCCTCCGACTTTTAAAGATTTCAGAAAATTAGAATTGATTAATACACCGAAATTGGCACAGATTTGAAAACACAAAGTACCTGACACCTCTAAATTAATGATTTAATTAATTAATGATTAAATTCTTACCTTGACCGACGATTTTGTCAACGCGTGGATTTCTGACGCTGAACACATTTTGACGCGATCAATCATTAATAAAAGGAGATTTAAACCAACTTATTGGCTTTTAAAATGACTAGAAACAGCACCAAAACTTGTTGCATCATAAATTAGCGCGGTTTTAATGACACTGCACTCAGCACGACGCACGACTGCATGCTAGACGTTTTTTAGCGAAAGTGATGGAAGGTGGAATATCATGATTGGATTACAGTCGACTCTCACTAATTCGAACTCTCGGTACAGTTTAACAAACGCTCTAGTGCGGTTAAGGCTTTGACTTTTTAAATCGATTACAGCCACCTTACCGCAAACCCCCATAAACATAATAACGCTCAAATGGTTGGGTCTCATCTAATAAATATTTTTTCCCATCTGGTCAGTCTTACAAACCAACTCCTTACAGATCTTCATTTCGGGGTGATTTTGTTACTCAACTCACCCAAACTTACTCAAATTGATGATAAACGCAATTATATTAATTGGGGATACTAAAGAAAAAAATACGTGTATTGGAACATTTGGAAATTTGTGGAGTTTATAAGTCTTAACTGTCTTATTAATAGTACCAATTTAGAAAAATTTAAACCAAAAAGGAGTATATTTAGAAATTTTTATTTGGACAACTGAACATGTCAATTTTTTCAACACTGTAAATTCGTTATTTCTAGTGCGACAGGAACGAAATTTATGCATGTAGTTTCTTTTGTTTCTTTTAGTAATATCACTAATTTGCAAAAATTTAGATCAAAAAGTCGAAATTTTACAAATTTTCAAAAAATGCCACCAATTTTTTTTAATCCTATAATTTCTTTATTTTTTATGCGATTTTAATGAAATTTGTGGAGATTATCACTCTCGACTGGCTTATAAAGAGCGTCGATTTAGAAAAATTTAGACCGAAGAAGAGAATTTTTAGAAATTTTCGTTTTAAGACCAAAAAATGCCATCAATTTTTTTAATCCTATAATTTCTTTATTTTTTATGCGATTTGAACGAAATTTGTGGAGATTATCACTCTAGACTGGCTTATTTAGAGCGTCGATTTAGAAAAATTTGGACCGAAGAAGAGAATTTTTAGAAATTTTCGTTTTAAGACCAAAAAAATGCCACCATTTTTTTTTAATCTTGTAATTTATTTTTTATCCGATTTTAACGAAATTTGTGGAGATTATCACTCTCGACTTCCTTATAAAGAGCGTCGATTTAGAAAAATTTAGACCGAAAAAGAGAATTTTTAGAAATTTTTATTTGGACAACAGTGAAAATGTCAATTTTTTCAACACTGTAATTTCGTTATTTTTAGTGCGACAAGAACGAAATTTATGCATGTTGTTTTTTTTGTTTGTTTTATTAATATCACTAATTTGTTAAAATTTAGATCAAAAAGTCGAATTTTTAAAAATTTCCGTTTTAAGACCAAAAAAATGCCACCAATGTTTTTTAATCCTGTAATTTCTTAGTTTTTTATGTGATTTTAACAAAATTTGTGGAGATTATCACTCTCGACTGGCTTATTAAGAGCGTCTATTTGGAAAAATTTAGATCGAAAAAGAGAATTTTTAGAATTTTTTATTTGAACAACAATGAAAATGTCAATTTTTTTTCGACACTGTAATTTCGTTATTTTCAGTGCGACAGGAACAAAATTCATGCATGTTGGTTCTTTTGTTTGTTTTAGTAATATCACTAATTTGCAAAAATTTAGATCAAAAAGTCGAATTTTTTAAAATTTCCGTTTTAAGACCAAAAAATGCCACCAATTTTTTTTAATCCTGTAATTTCTTAGTTTTTTATGTGATTTTAACGAAATTTGTAGAGATTATCACTTTCGACTGTCTGATTAAGAGAGTCGAATTAAAAAAATTTAGACCGAAAAAGAGAATTTTTAGAAATTTTGGTTTGGACAACAGTGAAAATATCAATTTTTTTCAACACTGTAATTTCGTTATTTTTAGTGCGACAAGAACGAAATTTATGCATGTTGTTTCTTTTGTTTGTTTTAGTAATATCACTAATTTGCAAAAATTTAGATTAAAAAGTCGAATTTTTCGAAATTTTTATGGTAAGACCAAAAAAATTCCACCACTTTTTTTCAAGATTTTGTAATTTCTTTATTTTTTTATACGATTTTAACGACATTTGTGGAGATTATCACTCTCGACTGTCTTATTAAGAGTGTCGAATTAGAAAAATTTAGACCGAAAAAGACAATTTGTAGAAATTTTTATTTCGAGCAGCTAAAAAAATTACAAAAAAACTTGAACGCGCTTTAATTTCGACATTTTTGGTGTCACAAGAACAAAATTTGTGGGAGTTTTTTTAAGGTTGAATAGTCCATAGAAGTTGCTGAATTTGGGTTAATTAATATATCTTCGTTAGCCATTATTTCTAATAACGTATTACCTTTTTTTTTGTAAAAACATTGTTTTTTTTTAAGTTTGACTTACTATATTAAACTAACTATATTAAAAATACGAACTAATAATAAACAAAATCGCAAGAAGTGAACTAACACGATTTTTGCTGTACTAATACACGTTTTTCTACGACCACATCGTAATCCATAAATTACACACTGGTTACCCTTATACAAGGTGTTTATAAATGTTTCTAGCATCAATGGTGGCTCTGGAATTCCTGTCATGCACTATTTTACCGCTTTTTTTTCACAATCTTGAAAATTATTTCTAATGTCACTTACATCAACGACGTTTCAGTTACGGTTTTGTGTCCAACTTTATGGTTTTCAGGTAAACTTTCTCTAAACTTGCTTTGCTCCATGATTAAGGTTGACTACAAATGTCAGTTGAAAAATCTTTCGTGTTCGAAATCGTACCTTCAAAACTATTAGGTGCAAATAAGTGACTTAAATTTTTATTTTATTTACCAAGAATGCGATGTGAAACTTCGCTGACTAGCCGAGACGTTTTGCGATGACGAGGCGCAGCTGAGTTCGCAAATCTCGACGTGTCAGCGAAGGCTTGAGCATCCGTGGTGACATTTTTTTTTCACAATTCGGACGTAAATTTGTTGTTTTTGAAGAACGAAAACGATCTTAAAGCTAAAACTAAAAAGGGCGACATAAAAATATTCAAAACAAAAAAATTAAAAAGCCCAATAGATATATTTCTGATTGGTTTTATTCATAGCTTTAATATGTAGAATATATAAAACTACTCTATGATCGATTTCGTTGCAAACTGTCATCAAAGACATTCCTTCCTATTATATTTCGTTTCTCTTATTCATTCTGAGAGCATTTAAAAACAAACGTACGTGCAAATTAGTTCTGAAATTCAGCAAATTTTTGTGTGAACTTTTAATCGTCTCAAATGACGCTAAGAGGAGTGCAATTTTAACGTGCAACAAATAATATTCTTTGAATATCGAGTTATTTCCGTTGGCATGTTTTTTAAGTTAGTGCCTAGATATCCAGGTGTCCGGAAAGTGGCGCACCACCTTGAAAAGGGGTAATTAGGTGGTTCCCGAGAGTACCAAAAAGAGAAAAAATCCACTCTGCTTTGGCAGTAGGATCAAAATAAAATTAGAAAAATGACAACATTGCTGAACTGTTCCACCAATAATTTAAATTTCTAGTTTTCAAAGTCATATTCAAAAATTCTACTAATAAGGCCCCCTCAGAATACAACACATTTTTAATGCTTTTAGCCTGGTTTTCAAAGTAACTTTTGAAAAGTTAAAATTTTTAAAGAATTTGCCCGGTTTTTCGAAGTCACTCTTTTTTAAAAGTCAAAATTTTAAGAAATATGTCCTGTTTTATCAAACGTGAATGCGGTTTCGTACAAACAAATTCCCCTTTTAAAAACACTTAAAATTAGGAATTTTGCCTTGAATTTAAAATTAACATTTTTCAAAGATTTTACCCTGTTTTGAATTTTGTACTATTAGGCCCACTCAGAACACGCTTTGTTTTTTTGATGATTTTACCCTGTTTTTATAAAGGTGCATGCTATAGAAACTCATGTAGATGGGTCTGTTCAGCAAAACAGTTCAAATTTAATGATTCTAGAAATCAACCCATTGAACAAAATCGTGAAAACACCCCCGTTTTTAAGGTATACATATTTTAAAATTAACATTTTTTCAAATATTTTGCCCTATTTTTCTATTGGGTCGCTTCAGCACAAAACTGAATACGGTTTTGACCTGGGTTTCAAAGTAACTTTTAAAAAGTTAAATTTTTTAAAGAAATTGCCCGGTTTTTCGAAATACTTTGTTTTTTAAGCACTTTACTCCTATTTTAACAGCCTTCTTAATTAAAAGATAAAATTTGCCTTTTTTGCTCAGTTTTTCTATGGAGCCACTTCAGCACACATATGAATATGGTTTCGTCCAAAAAAAATCGGACAACTTTTGCCCCGTTTTTATAGGATATTAAAAAAGTTAAGATATCTAGCAATTTCAATTTATTTGCGTGATGTTTTATTTGTATGAAAAAAATAAACCCATGTATAATTATTTATGATCCCATTCCAAAAGTAAAAACATCTCCACGTCTATAAATTCTTTCAATTGATAAAGTCTCCCGTTTATGTGCATAAATACCGTATGGACCATTTGTTATAGGTCTTTGATATGGGCTAGCAAGAGGTATTACTTCTGTAGCTTTTTCATCTTTTTCCTTATATATTCTCATACAGGTGATTTTTTAAAAACGGCAGGCGTTGTAAAATTTTTATTTATGAACCGATTTCAAAAATTTAAAAAACAAATTAAATGGTTTTTAATTTACTATAAACTGATGATTTTTCTAAATGTCTTAGTATCTTTTGGGCGATACTCAACTTTCTTATTTTAAATTGGAACCTATAGTTTTTTTTTCATAATTTGAAAGATATTAATTTTCTTGATTCAGAAATGTGTAATATGTTCTACTTTTAACCAAAAATATTTAAAAAAAAAAATATTAAAGTTGAAAAAAAATAAGCAATAAAAGTTAATAAAATCTAGGTGCATGGTGTCAAATAAAAGAATGCCGTTATTGTAATGTCAAAAAGCACCAAATAACAGAACGGATCGGCATTTTTTTTTGAAATTATTAATAACAAAAGACAATAATAATTACAAATCAGAAAAAACAACTACCTAATTTAATTAAAATGCTGTTGAAACGCCATCCCGTTTTTTTTATTGCACAATAGACACCTACGAGAAATGCATTGTGCATTGTAAGGTGTAGCCCCATCTTGTTGAAAGAAAACTTGTTCTTTCTGTTATTTGCTGCTTTTTGACATTACAATAACGATATTGTGTTATTTGACACCACGCACCTAGATTTTATTAACTTTTATTGCCTAAATTTTTTCATTTTTGATATTTGTTTTTTAAATATTTTTTGTAAAAGTAAAACATATTACACATTTCTGAATCAAGAAAATTAATATCTTCTAAATTATGGAAAAAAAATATGGGTGTCAATTTAAAATAAGAAAGTTGAGTATCGCCCAAAAGATACTAAGACATTTAAAAAACTTTTAAAATCATCAGTTTATAGGAAATTAAAAACCATTTAATTTGTTTTTTAAATTTTTGAAATCGGTTCATAAATAAAAATTCTACAACGCCTGCCGTTTTAAAAAAATCACCCTGTATATATCCTTTACAGATAAAGTACAATAAACCGAGATATGTAATCGGCTCGCTGATTTCCATACAATTATTTTTAAATTTCAAACTAACCTCTTCTTTCATTGGATAATTAAATTTAATTTCTATCATGTTATTATGACAAACTTTTTGATTAAATAATTTTTCATATCTCTTTAAATTATAAAGTGTATACTTATAAAGTACCTAATAAATATTTTTGTGCGCCTCCGTCATTTTTCATAGCATTTGTGATACTCATTTGCGGCAAGAAAATCACCTTTTGAATGTCTAGGCAGTCAAAAGTGACATTTCGAATAGTTGGTTTTATTTTGCAGGTTGGCATCGCTGCATAAGTGTCAATTGTGTCAATTTGTGTGCCGATTTGGAGGCCAATGACCTTCGAAAATAATAAAGGTAGACTAATTAAGCAAAGATACCACAAAAATTTGCTGGAACACATTTGAATTTAAATTAATCTGCAATCGTTTGATTTGAGTGGGATGCTACCAACCTATTTCCCAGCTGATAAAATTCCCCTAAATGAGGGAATGACGTTTCAAATTCAAATCAAAAGTCAAAATAAATAACTATTAATAATTGTCGGCGCACAAAATTTCGTGTTTGACACGGCTAGAAAATGTTTTGGAAATGCTCGGAAATTGAAATCCTCGCCCTCCGGGCTCGGATTTCAATACTTTCCTCGCATTTCCAAAAGACCATTTTCTAGCCTAGTGAAACAAATAACTATGTTTGTATGTCTTTCGCTGGAAATAAGTTCGTCCAGATCTTTTTGTAATTCTTGTATAAAATCTTGTGATAATTTTTGATAGCATAATATAATGAATAAATTTAGTTTGTGTTTGTTTTCTCTGATAAAATCTTCAGATAATTTTTGATATTGTGAAGTTTCACTCCAATCAACTTTATCGGCAAAATCTTTTATAAATATCTTTTATGTTCTAAAAAATCCTGCAATATGTAAAGTCTGGACGATTTTTGTGAGAAAAAGTCCATAAATGTAAAAACTGGTAAGAAGGTTTCTGTCAGAGCATATTAAATAGTAATTTTGTTTTTCTTTCAAATACATAGCTCGGATATGTTCCTCTCATTTTACTGACGATTGTTTTTATAACAAGGAAGGAAGGAGGTTGAAATCAAAGGCTATTCCTACTCTTAAAACAACAGAAAACAGGTCCCCTAGCCAAAGAGGTGCAACAGTAACTACAATTGAGTCTACGCGAAAACGAAGTTGCCGAAAAAAACTGTTTGTGAAGGAAGTTGAAGACAGCTCAAACAGAATAGTCCTAAAGTGCTGGATCGCCAATTGCAGACCCTTTCAGACATGCAGGCTGAAAACATGAAATTAAAGGAACAGTTGGCGTCCATCAATGAAAGTCTATCAACCATGTAAAGGCAATTTTGACCAGGAAAAGAGTTAAATGGTCTACTGAGGACATATCGGCGGCAATACCAGTATGATGTAATTGCCGGGGTGTGTGACTTGGGAACTGGGAACAAGGCCCTCTGGAAAGAATTGGGTATAACTATTGAAAACGTTTGGTTTGGACACCCGTCCGATGAAACCAAAAAAATCTTTGTATTCGCTGATGCGCATCTTCTCAAATTGACAAGAAATCACCTCTTAGACCAATTTAAATGGACAGAAAATAACAAAACAGCCAACTGAATCGTTATTAATGGCCTTCCAAGCAAGCGACTTGAAGATTGCATATAAAATTACAGTACCATTTAGACGTGAAAGGTAGACAAAGACAAAAGGTGCGACCAGCTGCCCAGCTTTTATCTACTACACTCGCTAAGGCTCTTTATTGGTGTGGTGAAAACAATCTTATTTCAGATTGTAACTATGTAGAAACCGCCAATTTCATTCAATTATTGAATGATTGGTTTGACATTTTCAACGCACACCTAAAATTCTGGCCAGGGAAAAATGCTTACGGGGTAGACCTAGAACAGCAAAATTTTGTTTTAAACGCCGTCACTGACGTAATGTTCGACTTACGTGCAGAGGGAAAACGAGCCATGCTACCTTTTCAAAAAGGTATTATAATTAGTAACAAGTCTTTGCAAAGTTTATATGCAGTGGCGGAGCTAGGGGTGGGCCAGGGTGGGCTAGGCCCACCTTGAAATTTTGGTGCCCACCTGTGGGCCCACCTAATAAAACTGAACATATCAATTTAGAAAAAAAAGATTACTTGCAAAAATATTTGATTTTCACATTGCCTCAAGAAGTTTGATGAATATTACGTACGTATCATTATCAGCACGATATCCGGTAACGCCTGCTCGAATTAATAGGCGATAAATTTTGGAAACACAGCGTAACTATATACTACCGACTGAATTTCTTCAAGGAATTGGTATTAAAATACGAATTTGTTATGACTAAAAAAAAAATATGTCCAGAATACCTTCTTCTCACTTAGTTCTTCGCAGGCCGTGCTCGTGTAATCATTCTAATCGAACAAAACTTTACTGATAATGAGTGCTAAACGCAAAATACAGGATTACTTTAGTCAATTGACACCCAAAAGACAAAAGGATGAAAATGAACCATCTACATCATCGAGTTTCCTCGAAGAAAACGAAACTGATGAGAGTGAGAGAAGCTTCGAAACTTCGGAAGACGATGCAGGGGGTTACTCTGACTTCCAGAAATGGATGACTGAATAGAACACCGAAGCACCTTTATTAAAAGTTGTCAAGACACCTGCTGGTCCGACAGATATTTCGCAAAGTCCAGCGGATGGTCCCAAACAACCTGAATTGAAATTGTTTCCGAGAACAAAATTTGGCAAAAAATTTAGACAATTTAGTAGTGCGTGGTTCAAACTGTTTCCAAATTGGTTGGAATATAGTGTAATAAGTGATGGTGCTTCTTGTTTCGTCTGCAGACATTTTTCTGTTGGGAACCAAAGTACTCATTTGTGGTAAGTGGATATAAAAATTGGAAACGGGCGTTGGAAAGAGATTCTGGATTTAAAAAACACGCTGGCAGCATTGAACACAAAAATTGTTTAACTCGGTGGATCAACTATTCAAAAACTAAAGTACATCCGGAACTGTCAGTTGTGTCGCAGGTCAACGGAGCCCATTTAGTTTTGATAAAAGAAAATCGAACTTATATTGAAATAATAATAGATATATTGCACAAAGAGGACACAATGAGAATGAAGATAGCAGTAATCGCGGGAATTTTTTAGAATTGTTGAATATGTTTGCTAAACACCATTCTGTTCTTAAGAAGAAATTACTTGAAGAAGTTCAGAAGAATGCAAAATACACAAGTCCTCAAATACAAAATGAAATTTTGTTTATTTGCTCACGAATGATTTTAAACCAAATAAGTTCGGAAATTAATCAGTCGCACTGTTTTGCCATCATGTGTGATGAGACAAAAGATATTGGAAAAACGAAACAATTATCAGTGGATTTGCGTTACTATTTTGGAGGAACAATTTACGTTTATTTGTCAGGCTCTGCAATCCATAGTAATTTTATAGACACCCAAAAGAAAATAAATCCCAACAAAACACCTATTGAACTAAAACAAGTTTGTTACACCAGATGGACGGCTCAGGTTTATGCGTGTTCAGCTCTGAAAAGCCTACTCCCAGAAATACTTGCATTTTTTCAAGTCTTGATTTCACAAAATAGCAACCGAGCAACGGAGGCAATAGGATTCCTGCACCAAATTGATTTTACATTCGTTTTTAATCTGTGTATGTACCATAAGATTTTGAGAATAATTAAAGCAACAAGTGATTTTTTCCAAAAAATTACATCAAATTTAATCGAGGCGAACATGTAAATAGATTCCATGGAAGCAACATTTTCAAAAATGCGGAACAATGACGATGAATTTTTTGATGTATATAATAGTGCGGTAACATTGTGCGAAGAAAACAACATCGATTTGCCAAAGCGCTCTTCATCAGCATCGCAAAGAAGAAGAAAAGAGCCAAAACAATTTGAAAATTTTTTCATAGGTGAAAAAGTGAGTATTGAAGCCGAAGATTTAACCAAACATGAGGATTTTAAGCAAAAGGTGTTTTATGTGACAATTGATCTAATTTTAAGGTTAATAAATGATCGTTTCAAAAAAAATAAAAATATAACAAATTCTATGTGCGCCCTACATCCAGGACAACAAAGTTTTTTAAAATTCGACCAGATGAGACCACTTGCCGAACATTATGAAATTGATTTGGACACTTTAAAAGCAGAACTTATAATTTTACCAAAGACGATAGAACAATATGAAAAAGACAAAAGCACGAAGATCACAAATATTATGCAGTTGATTGATTTATTGGAGATTTACAAAATTGTTGTGTGATAGCTTTACGATTCCCGTGTCAAGTGCTGGTTGCGAACGGTCATTTTCGTGTTTGCGAAGACTTAAAACTTACATTAGGAATAGAACCAGTGATGAAAGACTAACTCATTTGGCAATAATGAACATTGAGAATGTGACTGCGAAGGATCTGGATCGCGAAAAAATTATCGAGCAATTTGACGAAGCACATGGGAACAGGCGTATTATTTTACTCGTACATTAGGTAGGTAAGTTTAATCTTTGGAACTGATAAAGCGCTAATGTTTACAATTATTTTTGTGTAAGCTTTATGTTGGATTATTGATGTAGGTATTTGTTGCACATATTATATTGTACATACAGGGTGTCCCAGAACTCGCGCCCCAGAGAGAAAGGGCTTATGGAGGCAACAATTCTGAACCAAAATTTTGAAACCATAACTTTTTAACTCAAAAAATAACCGAGATAAGACAAAAAAAACTGTAGCCAATCCCGAAGCTGAACAGAATTTGAAAATTGGTAACTATGGACACATACTATCATCCATTGGTCAGTTAAGCATTAGACTCTTGTTGCCTAGGAAATTGGGATGGCCATTTACTCCACTTCTCGAATAAGCTTTCGGGATTGGTTGTTAACTTTTTATCAGTTCTCGAATACTATTGAACTTAGTCAATTTTTGTTTTGAAATTTATCATCTGTATTGCTGTCGGCACCCTCCCTTGCTCTCTGGGGCGCGAGTTCTGGGACACCCTGTATATGGGCCCACCTTAAAAAAGTTGGCCCAAAGTGGGCCCACCCGAGTTAAATGTTGTTTATATGATAACATTCTTAGAAGGTTTAATGATATGTCTTACATCTTAACCCGTCGCCTTAACCAAGACATTTTGGAAAACTTTTTTTCCTATATTCGAGGAATTCGGTTGAATTCAAATATCGTCTTCGTTGGTACATTTTGGGGAAGCACTCAACTGCATTTAGCTTGAACAAAAACTGCGAAGATGATGAGGAAATCCTGCTGTTTGCAACAAATGAAAACGAACCAATTTGTTTAACGCAATCTTTATTTGCAAATTTTATAGACACGCCGCCAGTTGCTGGTTCCACAACTGAAGAAACTCAGATGGCAATTATACACTTTGCGAAAGAATTCGATGCAGTGCAGATCAATTTATCAAACAATGGGATTGGTCAAGAAGGTTTGGAATATGTGGCGCATCGGTTTCGCCTGAAATATCCCAGCCTTGGTGTTGTTGCAGCAAAAAATCCCATTGCAGATGGAGCTAAATGGGTTGAGTTTATGACAAGAGGAAATCTTCTCCAACCGTCAGAAGAGTTGATGAGAACGGCTGAGATAATGGAAACATTATTTCTTGCATGTCATGGATCAACAATAAGCAACGAGAAAAACATAGGAAAAATAACTAACCAGTTGAAAAATCAGTTGGAGAACACATCAATACCAGATGACGTGCTTAACTGTTTAGTAAGGAAACGAACAATTATACGCATTAAAGACCTAAATAAAAAATATTTTGTGATGGTCTACAAAAAATAAGAAAAAAAATGAAGAAGTTTGCAAACAAGTGAACTTACAATTACACCGTATTTCAACTGAAACTGTGGCCCCAATTTTAGTGGCGACAAGTGTATGAAAGTGCAGAGTGTATCTGGACAGCTATAGTAAATCCAGCGAGTAAATAGGATGATTTGAATTTCATGCCTTGAAACATTACAACTGCAAAAACTCTAGAGTTTACTCGCGTTTTGGGGATATTAATCTTGGTTTAAGTTGGTAATGATACTACGCCTTCGCGCCTTTTTGTAAATTTGTTATCTCCAGTCATCTGTCAGTTTTGAGCATTTCGATATCCACTGTTTGCGTTGTTCTTCGAGTTTTGTTGGTTTATTAGTGTCTAATTAATAGTTTTTTGCTTCTTCTTTTGTAAAAATTGTCTTTTTCAAGACAACGAGTCTAACGTTTCGAGATTTGGTAAGTATTGATAAAGAGATTTAAGATTTACGAAAACTAAAGCAAACTCTTTTTTTGCATTTCTGATTTGTTTGTTTCTACTACAGATTTTCTCAGGACAACAAGAATGGCCGAGGGAGTGGCAAATAATGTTTTGACGAATATCGTTAATACTCATAGCAATAAAGAAGTAAGAATGTTCAAAATTCAAATTGTTACGATTAATTACACTTACAGCGAGACCCTAAACATTTTTACCTTGTTCTGCAAGGAAATAAAACGGCGCAGATGATGATTCAAAACTGCTACAATTTTTTTAAAAACGAATTAAAGTTTGTTGGAACACCTGTGGAGGTGAGAACATACCTACGTCGCAAGTGCGAGATTTATTCTTTCCAATTATGTAAATGCATTGCAGGTCACTGCAAAATGTTTGGGCATTTGTAAAAGTACGGTGAGCAAATATAAGAATGGTCCTACTGAAATCAGCGTTGAGAAAATTCAAAGGAAAAGAGCTAGGAAAGCAACGTCGGACTTGCCAACTAGCAATAAAGAAGAAATTAGATTTGTCATCTATGATATGATTCACCAGAGTAATAATAACAGTACAAGACAAACTAGTTGCTTTATACACAGAATATGTTATTATTTTGCATTTTTTTAATCTTTTTTTTTAGCTTGTGGGGCATGGTTAATTTTTTAAGTAACATTATGTTCAAAATTTAATTTATTTTTAGAAATTTTTGTGACTCTTGATAACTTGTTACATGAGTTAAAAGAAAAATACCTCTATGAAAAAGGGCGATCAAGTTTAGCTAAGCTTTTGAAAAACATGGGATTCTCATACAAAAAAGATGATAATCGTAGAGCATTAATGGAGAAACCTTATGTAGCTGCACACAGGCGAAGTTTTCTTAAAAAGTATATTCAGCATCTCGATAGTGGAGATGGGAAAGAGGTAGTTGTACTTGATGAAACATGGGTGTATGCAAATGGAAGCGTAAGAAGATCTTGGCAAGACGGTGATAAACGATCAGTTAGACATGCTGGAGGTGATGGTGGTAAATATATGAAGAATGTAATTATTTTAGTTAATTGTTGTTAATTTAGCCAGATACATTATTATTAATGCCGGGACGAGCAATGGATTTGTACCCAATGCAAGTCGAATCTTTAAAGCCAAAAAGGGGTCTGGCGATTATCATTTGGAAATGAACGCTAATTTGTTTGAAGATTGGTTACAAAATTTGGTTCAACAATTGGATAAACCGTCTATAATTGTGTTAGATAATGCAAGTTATCACAGTAGATTAAGCGAACAGCGTCCTGCCACCAGTTGGAGGAAGGCTCAGTTGCAGGAATGGTTGGAAGGCAATCGCATTGAATTTGACATAACTGCAAAAAAGTCTGTACTATTACAGTTATGCAGAGAAAATTATAGGGAAAAAAAATATGTCGTTGATGACATGATTAAAGCAGCAGGCCACGAAGTATGGCGATTGCCTCCATACCATTGCATTTTTAACCCCATTGAAATGGTATGGAGTCAAGCAAAACGTTTTTACAACATTAAATTGAACAAAAGTTTATATTTTTTTAATTTGATGTGATGACAACTATTTTAAATTTAGCGCTTTTTGGTACTACTTTTAATCGCGCAGACTTGGTTACAAATCTGTCATCTATTTATTCATTGGATAGACTATAGTGATTTTATTTAAAATTGGTAATGGTTTAAAGATTGGGAGAGCTGTCAAAATTTGTTTGGTTACAATTATTGACATTATTTGTCAAATCAGGAATTTGTTGATTTGTTGATAAAAAGATTTACGTCCCATTCGATGCAAAGTGAATAGTAAAGAAGTTCTACGATGTGCTATGCGTGATCTTTAACTTAAAAAACAAAAATTGTAAATAAAACACTTGTGTTTTTCCGAATTTTACTGTGATTTGACCGTTTTGGATTCGTTTAGTTGCTCGTAAGTTTAGACGCAAAGCAAGTGGAACTAATGAATATTTTTGAATAAAAACGAAATGACGAAGTTATCAACATCTCAAATTTCGAAGATTCTTTTTGTTTCATGTGCAACGTTCGGCAATTATTGACATCTCAACGTTTTGAGGATTTTAATTTGAAAATCTAAATGAGCCAAGTCATAATATTACAGTAGGACCCCGATTATCCAAATCCCGCTTAAACGAAACCCGCTCTATCCGAAATAAAGTAGATTTTTAATTCGTCCGTATTAACCGCAGCAGTTCTATAGAACACCCCGCTTATACGAACTCGGCCGGATACAATTCTTAGAAATCATAAAACTGGTCGGGAGTTTTGTTTACGTTTGCGTTTTGTTGCGTTTCTGATTAAATGTTCTCAGTTGCTTGCAAACATTGATGGCTAAAGATGTCTAACGCCAAAAAAAGAAAACGTGGGGTTATTCCAATCGAAGAAAAACTGAAAGCATTAGAGAGAGTGGATAAAGGGGAGACGCTAAAAAACGTTGCTGAAAGTTATGGCGTTGGAATCAGCGCCGTAGTAGATTGGAAGAAAAATCGTGGAAAACTAGAACAGTGGTCTAGCGTTCTCGCTTCGCCAAATCCACAACCAAAAACAACAAAATGTGGCGAATTTAAAAAAATTGACGATGCCCTATATCTGTGGTTTACACAGCAAAGAGACCGGGGAGTTCCACTCTCAGGTCCAGTATTGCAACAAAAAGCTATTCTGTTGGGAGAAGATCTTCCTGTGAAGGATGCACCAGCCAATTTTACTGCCAGTAACGGGTGGCTAAATAGATGGAAGAAACGGTGTGGAGTAAGAAAGTTGAATATTTCCGGAGAAAAACTTTCTGCGGATTATGCAGCCAAAGAAGAATTTATAAAGAAGTTCAAAACTTACATTGAAGACAAGGGCTATAGTCCCGACCAACTATATAACTGCGACGAAACAGGGTTAAACTATAAAATGTTACCTACGGCAACCTTAGTTTCAAAAAACGAACAATCTGCTCCAGGATTTAAGAAAAACAAAGAACGCGTAACTCTCTTAGCATGTGGCAATTATTCCGGAAGGCACAAACTTCCCCTGATGTGTATCGGTAAATCTGCCAACCCAAGGGCATTTAAAAACCTTGTCCGAAAAGCAATGCCAGTGTACTATCAACATCAAAAGAATGCATGGATGGATAGTAAATTGTTCAAAACATGGTTCTTTGATCAATTTGTACCTTCTGTGGAGAAGTTTTTAAAAAAACATAATCTACCCAGAAAAGCAGCTTTATTACCCGACAATGCACCGACACATCCAAGCTGTGAAGAACTAAAAAGTGGAGAAATTGAAGTAATATTCCTCCCAAAGAATGTCACTGCAATTCTTCAGCCTATGGATCAAAGAGTATTGGAAGCCCTGAAAAGAAATTACCGTCGGTTTTTATTGGAACGAATTTTGGAAACGTTAGACGGAGGAGAAGCAACTGACCTGAAAACATGTTTAAAAAATATAAACATGAAAGACGTTATATATTTTTCGGCGGATGCGTGGAATAAAGTCAAACAAGAAACTCTGCAAAGATCTTGGTCAAAGTTGATCCCGTCTCAAGAAGTAGAAGTTCAGATTGAACCTTTAGAGGAACAACCTGCTGATACACTTCATCTTTTGCAAAGATTGCCAGGATGTAAAGAAGCAAGTCTTGAGGATATTGAACAGTGGGAAAAAGAAGAACTTTTGCAAATGGTAGATGAGGCTACTGATGATGTTCAAATCGAGGAGGAAGATATAGTGGAAAAAGAATCCCCTGTCACACATTCCGAAGCCTTGAAAGCCTTTGAAACAGGTTTAAAATACATCGAGCAACAAACAATGGCAAATCCGTCGGATATTCTCCTAATGCGCAGATGGATGCGAATTGCTGCTGAAAATAGAATGGTAAAATCGAAGCAATTACAAATTACGTCCTTTTTTGATTTGTAAATGGCTTGTAATGAAAATATGTAAACATTTCAATAAAAAATTTTGTAATACATGTTGTATGCAGTAAAAATATAATTAATTTTGAAGAAAATCGGTTATCCGAACTTTTCGCTTATCCGAAAGGGGTACGGTCCCGACCCCTTCGGATAATCGGGGTCCTACTGTACTTGCATCTTTAGTGCATCTTCTTATCAAAAGGCGGAAATAAACTTGCGGGAAATCTCGCCTGAGTTTCTGTCGGACAGTGCTGTCCCTAATGTAACTACCGCTGTAAGTTGACTCTCAAGGAACTCGCGAAAGTTCTCGCGCGAGCGATTTTCTCTCCAGTGTATACAAGCATTTTTGATCTTGCTCAAGTTCTTTCAAATAAGGGGTCTGTGAGAAACTGCAAATGCCAGAACTCACCAGATACTCGCGAGAGAAACTCGCAAGATTCTCTCCAATCTATTCCAGGCTTTAAAGTGTTAAAAACTGGCACGAATAGATTCAACTACAACTCGTTTGCTGTTACATTGGGGGTTTCATTACACCTAACCTACAGTCACAATATATATATATATACATACAGTCACAATATATAATATATACAGTCCTATACACAATTTCGTGTACAGTCCCAAAATTTGGGCATGTGTTGAAGTTTGGACCACAGATTCAGTTGAAATATGGTGTAGTGTGCCGTTATGTACTTCCCACACTGGTATTTTTCTTGTTGTAGACAGCTGTTAAATGCCTTAATCAGGGTTGCCAGATTTGGCTGTGGTCTTTGGTCAATTCAATCTTCAATCGCAACGTATTTTCGTCAGATTCGATAATCCCTTACTCGTTTTGTGCTCGTTAGTTTGATTCGTCTATGTGGATGTGTTGGTAAGTTACCTAATATTAATATTTATCATTTACAACTTAAAATTTATTTGTTTATGACGGTAGGTACTTATGGAGGAAGCGAATGTAAACCAAATGCCTTGTGTGGTTTACAATCAGGAGACAAGAGCACATCAATTATTCGTCGAAAATTGTTTGCCTGAATTTTTTTGTGGGCCACGTTGAAGCGGTTAAATGTCTCGGCAAGACGCCTTGTCGATGGTTGGTAGCCTATAAATTTCGTGCCTATAAATCACGTGTCCATCGTGAGTATGAAGGAGGAGATTTTGCCAAACGATTGGTTAGAAGGTTTGATGCAGCGAAACCGCAGGGTACTAATATAATGAAACCGGCAATAAATCTTTTCATGAGCCTTAATGATGGTCCTCGTTGTGTGATAAATTACCGGGTTCTTTGCAACTGTGAATGCAATGAAACATTTTTTGGTGAAGGTGACGACGGCCCATTCAACGTTAATGAGCTTCCTATGTGGGCATAGAGAAATCGGTAAAATGTAAATGTAAATTGTGCTTTTCTAATGTACGTAATTATTTCAAATGAAGTTTTCATCTATTTTTCATTTATAAATACAATTTTCACATCAATTTTACAGACAGGGTGTTTGACTCCGTCGGAAAAATCCATCAATATTTGAACTGTTGTGCTGAACAGACCCATCTACATGAATTTCTATAGCATGCCTTCTATCTTATAAAAACAAGGTAAAATCATCAAAAAAACAAAGTGTATTCTGAGGGGGCCTGCTAGTACAAAATTCAAAACAAGGCAAAATTCCTAATTTTAAGTGTTTTTAAAAGGGGAATTTGTTTGTACGAAACCGCATTCACGTTTGATAAAACAGGATATATTTCTTAAAATTTTGACTTTTTTAAAAAGAGTGACTTCGAAAAACCGGGCAAATTCTTTAAAAATTTTAACTTTTCAAAAGTTACTTTGAAAACCAGGCTAAAAGCATTAAAAATGTGTTGTGTTCTGAGGGGGCCTTATTAGTAGTAAAATAGTATATTATAAAACGCGTTTCATAATGAACATTTTGCCGCACGCACGTTTTTAAGACACGACGAGCGCAGCGAGGAGTGTCATAAAGTAGTAAGTGCGGCAAAATGCATTATGAACAAGTATCATACGCTATTTTTTCTATTTCGCCTTATTTTAAACAAAAAAAACTTGATTTCGAAATCTAGGGAATTTTTGGGTAGTTGGCATTAGCAAAATGTTCGGGAAAAAAATTCGAAGTAGCCAAATCCAATTTTAGTCAGTTTGACAGGTGACGTTTTGAGGTTACCGGAACGCAAGGGAGCCAAGAGAGCAAAGATGTTGATCATGATCATGATGGTCCTCTTGCATCCAAAGAGTTTTTCTCCTATGAATTATTAAGGGAAGAACAACAAGAAATAATAGTGTATTGATCGATTTATCATGGTTTATCAAAACCAAAATCTAAATTGTCAACGTTGACGGCAGGTTGACGGTTTGTCTACTGCAAACCTAAGAAAAATATAAGTTCCTGGAAATATTAGCACGAGATTGGTCCATTACGATACCGAAATACGCTCAAACGCGTATCGAAATATCTTCATTATGAACGCGAAATAGAAAAATACTGTTTAATACTTTTCAGCCATTATTTTACGAAATTTTTTCGATTTTTTTGCATCTTGCCTCTGCACAAAATGTTCTTTACGCAACAAGTTCATTTGAACGTGAAATTATTGCACAAGAATTGTTAATTTTGGAATTAAACTTTTACTCTTCAATCCATCAAATCCCAAAATATTGAAAACATGGATTTTTTTAACATTTTTTGGTGATTTATGGCATTGCCCAATGATAGGTACACTATTTTTCGGATACCTGTAGTTAATAAGATAATAAATAATAAGAAGTGTAAAGATATAATTTACAAAATAAAGAAAATCATTTATAATTAACAGGCAAATTTTTCTAATTTCGGGACTTGGTTTTCCAAAGATAACTTAGGGGCAGTTTTATAATCGTTGCTTAAAGGCGGCTTTAACTAAAGGTCCTTTATTAAAATATTGTTACAACAATCTGTTTCTTCATTTCATCTTTCATCTTCTTCATTTTATTAATTCGGAATTCAAAAATGCAACTTACTAAGTAGCAAGTTTCATTAAAAACAATCTCTATAGGTACACAGGTAGTAACAGTGTTGCCAAATTAGCACAGTAATACTGCTCAATATCCTAAAAAATATGCTATTTACAAAAATATTTTTTTCAACAATACTTTATATTTAACTTTCCAAACATGGTGGTGGAGATAGCAAAAATTCACTTTAAATTTTAAATAAATGATTATGAAACTGGCTCCTGAATCTTTAAAATTTAATAATTATGCATTAATTTTGGTGTTAAAACGACGTGATTGTTTTTTTGCTAATCAACTGTGGCCAATCATCAAATTAAATACGCAATTAAGTGAATCGCAATGTAACCTGGCCCATAATTTATGAAATTTCTGGAAAATTTCATAATTTTATGGAATGGAAAATTGACACCTACAGACAGCAATACGGAACCAAAATTTTAAAACAAATAATGTTAAAGGCGAAACACGAAAATCGGTAGCCAATCACGATCGTTGAAACGATAAAAAATGCTGACTAACTGAACAGTGAATTTCGGTTAATTATAATTACATTATTATTGTTTTTTGTTTTAAAATTTTGGTTGAATACTGTATGAGATGGGGGCGGCACATTAGGTTCGCACACGGGCGCAAGAAGGTTTCGGCTCGGGCCTGAAGTATTCTCAAGTGAAAATTTGACAGTTATTAATGTCAGATCAAATTTTGCCAGATTAGCGAAGTGCACCACACATTTTTAGGTTAGAAAACATGTATTTACTTGTAATAAACGTTTTTTTTTGGAAACAGCGGTGAAATTTCAATGCCAATTTATAAATGAATAAACGTAAACAAGAGGGTCGTTTCCAAACAGTAGAACCCAACTGTAGCTCATTTATTATTGGCCAAAACCAAAATTTTTTTTACTCAGTTTATCAACATCTATCTAGGTTTTACATATGGCAGCGATAACCCCAAACACACTGTATAAAGAAAGCAGAAGAAAGAACCAGAGCTTCTGTACAGATTGCAGCTAAGCCTAGTCTCCAGGCTGCTTAAGTAAGTCAAAGAAAATGGAAAAAGTGTGGATAGAAGATCAAACTCGAAGAAGTGGACTTACAATTCGTAACAAAGTTGCAATCATTTTTGAAGATCTTAAGGATTCTCAGCCCCTGGCTTTTCAATAAGTAATGGACCTGAATTTTCTTTCCAAGCCAACATAGGTCGGTTGGACAATTTCAAAAACCGCTTTAATCTCCACAAATTGAAGTTAGTTGGCGAATAAGCTTCTGTTGATCGTTTTTGCCACCAATAAATACAACATCAATGTGTGCAAAAAACTTCAGTAATACCGAATTCGCAAGAAGAAACCGAAAAGATTGTTTAAAAACCCTGACGAATGGAGAGGGAAGGTTTTCAGCAGATAGAAGCGAAAGATATAGAAGAACTAACTCAAAACGAAAATAAAGATTTTACTTAAAAAATTGACTTAAGAGAATCTTTTATTGTACAAGGTATTTATAAATGTTTCTAGCATCAAGAGTGGCTATGAAATGTCAAAGCAATTTACCGCTCATTACAAATGTGGGTTTAGATTTTTCAACTGACATTTGCAGTTAACCTCAATCATAGAGCAAATCAATCAATTAAATAAAAAAAAATAGAAAAAAAATCGGTTCACTCTCGGATATGCGGGAATAATCGCAGAATTTTTCTCTTTGAGAAAATAAGGTTTTTCTCAAAAAAGACGAAAATCTTTCATTTCAAAAGAAAAATTTAAAAAAAAGGTGAAAAACTTTCAGCCAAATCGAAGAGTCGACGTAAAAAGTGGTCGATTTGGTTAAATTGAAGGGAATTTTAAAAGAAGTTTATTTTAAGATAACTGATTAATGGTAAATGCAACTACGCAAGTTCAATGTCAATAAAATGCGACCGCAGCCGTCCAGGACGTGATATCTTCAGATAACAATAAGTATTAAGTTACGCGTTCCCAGATAATCGTTGTTTTCTCACAATGAATTTTCTGAGGCAGAATAAACGGGCAGTCCAATGACACCGAACCCGCAATATAAACTTCTTGCACTGTTGCAACTGTATATTCAGAGCACGAGTTTTTGGAAATTCGCAATTAAAACAATTGAATCAATGAAATTTTTCGATAAAAAAGAGCGATTTTGTGCGGGTGCTTTCATGTGTTAATTTAGTCAGAACGTTAAAGGATTTATTTATTTAAAATCAATAATTTTTCCAAAAATGGAATACTTTTTAACTAGGGTGTTTAACCAAGATTGCTTGGAAATTTTTTTAGTAATTTAAGAGATCACGGTGGTCAAAATACTTCACCAACAGTCCCTCATTTTGTTACTTCTTTTAAATCACTTTTAGTCAATAATTTCACCAATTCCCATTAACCAGATGCTAATTGTCAAGTAGATTTTAATTTAGGCGCCCTAAGTACTTTAAGAACGTTTTTAACAAGTCCAATTTTAGAAACACCTCTTAGAAGTTTTACAAAGATACACGATGCCCCTGTTACCAATTTGCAAACAATCAGAAGTCGTGTTGGACGAGGAACCTTGGTTTTATTGCAAAAAAAATTATAAAGCGAACCCACAATTGTTCTAAATGCTGCAAGCAACTTTTATATTCTGATGGAGGACTTGAATTATTAGTAATTGAAGCATCAGAATATAACACAACTAGTCTAGTTCGACCAGGAAGATATCTTCACTTTTTTGTTATTACTGCTGCGCCTTTGATTCTGTATTTATTGCCGCGACATTGTAATCAATTGAATTTGTTATCTTTCTTGGGAAATATTCTTCGTTCTAAAATTAATTTCAATATTTTTGCATGTACGAAGCATGATACTATTGGAGATTTTGTTTGTGCTCTAATAATAAAGGTTATGGTGTATTTTTGGTATAGGGAAGAGAACAATATTTTAAAGGAAAATTTAGCAAAATTTGAACGCTTTCCGATATAGCCTGCCCAAGTCCACCTTATAGATTCAATAAAATTAGAAGCTAGACAAATTTTTTTGTCCAAACAAAAACGAAGGACGAAATAAAACGAACAGTTACTTTCTTTTTCAATTTTTTTTTCTGGCATATAGCCAATTTAATTCTTATTTAGCGATTTTTTGCCACATCAGTTAATGCAACAATTGCTGCTGCATCACTTTAATTTTCATTTTGTTCTATAAATGCTCTGTCAAATTAAAGTCTTGTTAAGTTGGTGTGAATAGTCAACATTTTTTAAAAGCAATTTTTAAAATGAGTAAATGGACTTTGCCGGGCGGGGCGGTGTATTAAAGTACGATTAATAATAATAAAAACTATATAGTTAAAACCTGTATCTAAATATTTTGTCACATAAAACATTTTTGCTTGAATATTATAAGCACCTATACAAGTATCAATTGTTTTGAAAACTTAGTAATGTCACTGAGTATTAAAATTTTTATACTCAATGGTAGTGTTTTCATTATTTGGTGTTAATATGAAATAAATGAAAGAAATCAGTGCAATGAAAAAATAATAGTAATACATATTTTTTTAAATAGAGTTAATCACTGCGCCTGTCCCTTAAATAGCCCAGTCCTAAATGTTTAGATGTATGGCCCTCAAAATTACAATGAACATTAGGTATAAGAAGAAATGAAACCAGGATGAGTAAAAATGTGCAAAATCAATCCTGTATAGACAATTTTTAATAATCCTATTTGTCATATTTTAATTTGTAACACCCTTTTTCGTAAATGCTGCATGTTACATACCTTTAATTGCTAATTAAAATATATGCTGTTTTTTAAATTAATAAATCTAAAACTTTATATGTAGTATGATTGTTTCATTGTGCTTGTCGTTTGTCAAACATTTTGATGTAAAAATTTTGATAAAGCATTGAATAGTCTACCTAAATAAGATGGACATGGCTTACCGCACTACATTAAACGAGGAAATTTTGAAAGTTGCTCATATATTTTCGGTATATTTTTCAGTTCTTTACAATTTGATTTTAACTAGATTCTCTAGATCAGTACCTCTCAAGCACGGGCTATTGTGAAAGCCATTCAAAATAAACCTTTGAACTCAGCAAGAGCAGGAGGTCGTGGGCCATCGGCAATTTATAGACTTTAGTTTTCGAGAAGAGTTATCAAAAAAAAAATTCAGTATCACAAAAATTAATTAATTAAATTTATGTAAATGAGGAATCAACGTTTTCTATCAATCAAAAAAACTTAAGAAGTAGAAAATGGAACAACAAAAAGACATATGCGCCAAATCGCGTAAGATGCCGACACACAGAGAAGGCTGAGAATTACTTCTACCACTTTCAGGAACCATCGTCCGCTAGTGCAAGTCATTGCCGACATCGATGATAGAACAGTGGAAATTGCAATAGATATCACAACCTTCGTAAGAGTCAGGATTGCCAGTGCCACTGACAGAAATGATTTCAAAACAGTTATTGGAAGTTGAGACTCACCTGTTCGTCGGAGTCATTAAGACTTAATCATCGCTTTGATGATGATAGCATTGCTATCGAAACGCGCGTCAGCATTTTTTGTTAAAATTTGGTGTTTGGGAATAAATTGTAATTTTAATGTTTTATGATGAGTTCATAGGGACCAAGCAAATTTGACAGCTGTCCGAATTTTTGTTGCTTTCGAAACTCGGTTTAGGTGAAGACTCCTCTATACAGTTAACCTTTATTTCCACCTTGATTGAATATGAAAAAATATATCGTCAGTTTTAACGCATTCAAAGAGAGAAGAAGTTAATAAGAAGAAATATGTCTACTTTTAATATCGTCCGTTTTCAGCATGGCTTGAACCCACCAGTACTGGTTTCCAACAGTTTGTTAAAGATGCTTTAAAATTCAATGACCGTAAAGATGACAAAACTGAACTAAAAATCATCTTCGAAAAAATAGAAGAGCCTATAATTATTAAAAAACGAAACGCAAATAAAAGAATTTGCAGGCTTGTTAAAAAATGATTTAGGCTTGAGCAATCGTTCAACCCCAGATTCAGGAAGTCTTTTAAAGTGATCAATTATACATATATTATTATACAAATATTTAATAAATTGCATTGTATGTTAAAAAAAATTAGCAGGTCTGCCCAAAGTGCGAGCGTATCTAATCGATCTTCGAGATCCATCTAGAAACGAAGAAAATCAAAAACAAGACTTCTTTTGCACCGTCTGCAAAGAACAGTATAAACAGCCTCCAATTGAGAATTGGATTCAGTGTGATATTTGCCAAGAGTGGAACCATGAAGCCTGTTCTTCATATTCTGGCCGAGGATCACACTTTTGCCATGCTTCGATTAAATCTCATTATTTGTTTTGCATGACCCACGTATTCATTTTACCCGCCATAGGTGGGCAAAACGGATAATCTATCAAATTTTTAAAAAGCTGTTTGATTTGAAGAAGATTCTAGTATTTTGCTTATAAGTATGATTATGATTTATATTTTTATTTAAAAATTAACAAAGCGCTAGAGTGAGAACTTCCAAAAATTCCAGAGAGTCAACTTTACGCGAGAAAAATATTTAGTGAGCCGGATAAAGTAGGGGGAATGTCTGGACAGGGTCGATTTCTACAAGAATAAATTATAGAAAAAATGTAATAACTATGAAAGTAGTGATACAAAGCCGGTTCTGCAGCGGAAGTCGTAATCTCGAGCGCCCGTCCGGTGATGTATTGCTGGTCATCTACCAATCAGGCGCACAGATGGTGTCGGCGGCTCTTCCGGCGTATTGCTGGTCATCTGCCAATCAGGTGGCGGGTGATTTAAAAATTTGACACATGGCGGTGCGAATTTGACAGCTGGTGGCGGGAAATTGAAATGTGTAGCCGGTTGGAGGCGCCGCGAGCCGATAAACAGTTCAATTTGCGCGTGCGCGGCTAAACGGCGGGGAATTTAAAAATTTGACAGATGGCGGTGGAAATTTGACAGCTGGCGGTGAGAATTTTGACAGATGTCATTATGGAATGGCGGAAATTTTGAATTTGACAGTTGTGTCCGATCAAGATGGCGGTGACGGTTTGGGTGACAATCATAGAGGGCGCTAGAGTGAGCAAAAATTTCAAAAAGTTTTAAGCGCGGTCCTCGGCAAAAATTTTTGGAATTTCTCGGAAAAAAAAATATTGCAATTTCTCGGAAAAAAAATGCAAAATAATTCGTTATTTGGGTGTAATCATCCGGTCTGATTTCCGCGTTTCTCGGAAAAACCGCAAACATTGATAAGACCATATGTTTCCCACCGTCTATATAACGAACAAAATGATCAGCTCAGACCATTGATTGTGCTGCTGCTGTCGAGGTGCTAATAGAACAGTAATCAGCTCATCATTTTCCGCCGTTTATACGAGTGATCAACTTAAGTCGATAAGACAAATAATTGTGTTGTAGTGAGAGTGATAATAAAAGGTAAGAATAAATTTTTGCTTCTAAATCTGGTACTGAATTTGTACTTTATCTTAGGCCTATCATGACTTCCAAAGCTGATGAAGTGATCGTGGTAAGTAACGACATCGTTCAGGCTACTAAAACGCATTTGGATAATTTGACAACAATCTTTGATCATCAAAGTGCTTTATATTTGGTCCACCAAATTAAAAGTTATTTTAAACTTTATTCGAAAACTATTAAAAGCTTGAAATTGAGTGTTGGTGCTCGACTCAAGCTTAATTCCAATTTAATTAAATTAAAACATTTTCACCTCATACTTAAACGTTTGTGTGCAAATAATGGTATCAGTGGTCGAGGATTGAAGATAAATCATCAAAAGAGGGTTCAGTGGGAAGAATTGAAAACTGCTTTTAAGTCACGCGTTCAAACTGGAATAATTTTTAATTTAAGTCACATTGATATTGTTCAGTTTTTAAATGATGCATTTTCGGTTTTTAATTCTCGCATTAAAAAATTGCTTAAAAAATTTACTTTGCTTAAAATTAACGCATGTTTTCATGGTGAATTTATTAAAAACAATCCAAACGATGGTAGTGAAATTATTGAAGAAAAATCGTTTAACACCAGGAATGGACTGTTGGATCAAGGGCGAAATATTAAAAATTGGTTTCAAAATTACATAAGTGATAAAATTTTAAGTAAACTAGAAAACTTTCAACTTCGTGATTCGGGTTGGGCATTACATAAAATTATTTCGTTGGAAATCAATATAAATAAATGTGAAATTGGGAATGGTTCATCTTTCATCAGACTTCCACAACAAATTGCTAATAAACACGCTTGTGTTAATGTCAAAAATTATAATGATAACGAGTGCTTTTCTTGGAGCGTCATCTCAGCCTTATTCCCCGCTAATAGTCATCCTGATAGAATTAATTCGTATCCGCATTGGTCATCAAAATTAAATATGAAGGGAATCGAATTTCCTGTCAGTATTAATCAAATTTCCAAATTTGAAAAATTAAATAATGTTTCAATTAACGTGTACGTTTTGGAATTAAATCAAACTAAATCAAAAGCATCGTATTATACTGTAGCTCCAGTAAGACTAACAGAAAAAAAATTAGAAAAACATGTAAATTTGCTCCAAGTCCAAAACGTTTATTTTCCAAAATTAAATGATTATGAGGCTCCAGATAATGCCGATGTGGATAACACCGAAATAAAGTATCATTATTGTTGGATTAAAAACTTGTCTCGACTTGTTTCAAATCAATTAAACAAAAATAATCATAAAGTATATTTATGTGATCGTTGCCTTAACTATTTCAAGAAGGAGGATACTATTAAAGAGCATTCGGAGCAATGTGAAAAATTAAATTTTAGTAAAATTTCATTTCCAAAATATGATTATGTAGAATTTCAAAATTATATCAATCAACAGACATTACCATTTATTTTATACTGCGATTTCGAGTCTGTGCTTCAACCGATCGAAAAAACTTGTGAAAATACATCCAAAACCTTCAAGTATCAACAACATAAAGCGTGCAGTGTTGGACTATTTCTAAAATGTAACTATGATGATAGTCTGTCCTTTTATGACTTTTATCGTGGTGAGAATGTTGCTGTGTGGTTTACAAATAAGCTTAAACAAATTGCAAGAAATGTCTCTGAAAAAATAATCGAAGCTAAACCTATGGGTTCAAGTCCAAGCTTTAAATCAGCTGTTTTATGTCACATATGTGGGAAATGTTTTACCGAAGAAGATAGACAACAAAAAAACATTGTAAGAGATCATGATCATTTTACATCGGTATTTAGAGGATTTGCTCATTCAATATGTAATTTAAATTATAAAAAGCGATTTATGGTTCCCATTGTTTTCCACAATTTATCGGGATATGATAGTCATTTCCTCATTGAAGATATTTCAAAATTAGGAAAAATCACACTTTTGCCAATCAATCTAGAAAAGTACATTGCATTCACGCTGAAAGATGAAAATACTGATATAAAATTTAGGTTCATTGATTCTCTCAGATTTATGAATGCATCCTTGGATGAATTAGTATCGACTTTAGAAGCAGATGAATTACAACATTTAAAACGCGAATTTAAAGACTTAGATAAGGATTCCTTCAAATTACTCACACGCAAAGGTGTATTTCCATACGACTATCTCGACTCAATTGAAAAATTAACAGAAACATGTCTACCACCGATCGAAAAATTTTATAGTAAACTAAATGATTCGCACATTTCCGAAGAAAATTATCAACATGGTCAAAACGTTTGGACCCAATTCAAAATTAACAACTTGGGCGAATACTTGGATTTGTATATGAAAATTGACATTTTACTATTGGCCGATGTTTTCGAAAATTTCCGTCGAGTAATGCATAAAACGTATGGTTTGGACCCCGCATGGTACTACACTTTACCCGGTTATACATGGGATTGTATGCTGAAATACACTGGATGTAAACTCGAAATTCTTAAAGATATTGATATGTTATTATTTGTGGAAAGAGGTATTCGCGGTGGCATAAATCAATGCTGCAATCGATACTCGGAAGCAAATAATAAATATTTAGGTGACGATTATGATCCATCTAAACCAAATAAATATCTAATGTATTTGGATGTCAACAATCTTTACGGGTGGGCCATGCAGCAATATTTACCCTATAGAGAATTTAAATGGTTAGACGATGTTACTGATTTTGATGTTACAAATATTTCCAACGAGTCCAACACAGGTTACATTGTAGAAGTCGATCTTGACTACCCGCAACATATACATGATCGGCACAAAGACTTACCTTTTTGTGCTGAACACCGAAAACCAGCAAATTCAAAAATCTCTAAATTAATGACCACCCTACATAAAAAAACTAATTACATTCTTCATTATCAGAATTTAAAACAAGCGATACATAATGGTTTAGTGGTTAAAAAGATTCATAAAATTTTAAGTTTCAAGCAAGCTCCATGGCTAAAACCGTATATCGAACTAAACACAAATTTACGTGCACAAGCCAAAAGTACTTTTGAAAAAAATAATTATAAATTGGCAAATAATGCAGTGTTTGGAAAAACCATGGAAAATATCCGAAAACATCGAATTGTAAAATTGGTATCGCAATGGGAAGGGAGATACGGAGCAAAAAATTTAATATCCAGTTTAATATTTAATGAAAATCTTATCGCGATCGAGCTTGCAAAAACAGAACTTATATTCAATAAACCATTGTACATTGGTATGTCTATTTTAGATATTTCTAAAGTATGTGTCTATGATTTTCATTATGAATTCATGTTAAAGAAGTTTAATGAAAATAATTGCAAACTTTTATATACTGACACCGACAGCCTTATCTACGAACTTCAATGTGATGATATCTATCATGATTTAATTAAGGCAAATATTAAAATGTTCGATACAAGTGATTACCCTTTAAACAATCAATGGTCAATACCTCTTGTAAACAAAAAGGTCCCTGGAGTGATGAAAGATGAGCTAAATAGCAATGTGATGAGTCATTTTATTGGACTTAGATCTAAAATGTACGCGTACAAAGTTAAAGGGGGAAAATGTATCAAAAAATCAAAAGGTGTTAAATTTAGTGTTGTCAAAAATAAAATCACTTTTCAAGACTACCTAGACTGTTTAAAAAATAACATGGTTAAAGAGGTGACTCAACGTACAATACGATCATTTGCACACAAAGTTTACAGTATCGAACAGCACAAAATTGGTTTAAGCAACTTTGATGATAAAAGATTTTTATTAAATGATTCCACTGATACTTTACCACACGGTCACTACAAATCACTTTTAGTGGAAACAAATGAGAGCCTACAACATTGAAAATCACCATTCATTCCTACATTTCAAGTTGGAGTAGTAGGATGTGGCAAATGTACAGTCAAGACAAATGGGTGAAAGCAACAGATCTTAATTCCGCCGTCAAACGTATCCATTCCGAATTTCGTGATGCTTACTATGATCTCCTACATGCTGAGGTGTACGATGTGGACTTCACAGAAGAGGATGCATTAATTAAATCATGGAAGAAGCAATATCGCAATGGTATGGAAATTTGTCAACAATTCATCGATAAGCAAATTGATGTGGCGAGGTTGTGTCAATCTTTGTTCGACCAAGGACTACATGGATTTATTAAGGACCTGGAAATATTTTTACCACCCAATCTTGTTCAAAAGTATATAAATAAAACTTGTAATTAAAATGATGTGCCTTTATTCCCTCCCTCTTCTATAAATATCACTAGACTTATACGAAGTATTCATTGTTATGTTAGTCCCCGAACGTAAAGGTGGACGTGGTGTAGTAAATTCTCTAATTAATAAACTACCTCTAGAACTACACATACCCGGCTACAAGTAAGTCTTTACATATTCTATAAGATTTTATTCATTTTTCAATAAAAAAGCTACTGTGGTCCTGGCACAAAATTGGAGAAAAGATTACGGAAAGGTGATTCTGGTATAAATAAGTTGGATGCTGCATGCAAAGAACACGACATTAGCTATTCCAAAAATCAATCTTTAGACGAGCGACACAGAGCAGATTGGATTTTAGAAAATCGGGCTTGGGAGAGGGTTAAATCGAAAGACGCCGGTTTAGGAGAGAAAGCAGCAGCTTGGCTTGTAACAACAGCCATGAAAACGAAAAGAAAGCTTGGAATGGGTCTTCGAAAAAAGACTCATCGTCATCATCCTACTATTTCATTTAATCGTGGTATTGTAGACCACATAAGAAAGGATCTAAGGAATGAAAATGTAGATTTATCTAATAAAACAGCATTGAGAAGAGCTGCAGTGATGGCACTCCAAACAGGTCGTATAGCTGTGAGAAAAGCGGGAGGTCGTAAGAACATACGTGTTCCTAGAATAATACCGTTTGAACCGAAGCAAGGAGGAATTTTACCTCTTCTACCTATATTGGCAGGACTGGGAAGTCTTGGTTCACTAATAGGGGGAGCTAGTGCTGTGGCAAAAACAGTGATTGATGCAAAGAATGCGAAAAAGAAATTAGATGAACAAGGTCGGCATAATAAAGCAATGGAAGAAATTGGTAAAAAAGGATCTGGTCTTTATTTGAAGAAGAATGATAGAGGTGGATACGGATTGTTTTTGAAAAAACAGCAGGTCTCAAAAAACTACCTATAAAGCTACCCAACAGAGCCCTCTACGACATCGATATAAGAAAATTCGCAAAAATGTTAAAAATACCATATTTCAGAGGAGTTTTTATGCGTGACACATTACTAAATAAACCAAATAAAAATGAATGCGCAATAGTCAATTTGGATACCAAGAAAAATCCAGGAACTCATTGGGTGGCCTACATAAAAAAGAACAACAATGTTACCTATTTTGATAGTTTTGGGGCACTAAAGCCGCCTCAAGAACTTGTACGTTATTTGGGTAATAGTGTTGAAATTTTTTACAACAATGATCGATATCAAAACTACAATCAAGTAAATTGTGGTCATTTATGTTTGAAATTTTTGTATAAAAATATGTAAAATATATAAAATAAATCAGTTACATCTTAGATGTTGTATGTGAATAATGTCAACCATCTTCTCTTTAAAAAGTAACAATCACGTGCTATCCATCGATTTCCCAAATCCTATAGAACTTGATTCAGATTGCGATTACGGTTTAGCGTTAATTGGGTTTCATTCATACAATAGTATTCCAAATATTGAACCGGGCGAAAATAAATTCTATTACTCTGAGGAGAAAGATTCAAAAGTAATAACAATACCAACAGGATCTTATGAAATTTCCGACATTGAATCATACTTGATCCAAAAAATAATTCCAAACTCTGTGAAGAAAGAAGACTACAACCAATATTTTTCACTAAAACCCAATCACAATACGCTTAAGTGTGAAATTAAAAGCGAACATTACGCAATCGATTTTACACAGGAGGATAGTATTGGTAGAATATTAGGGTTTTCTAAACGTACACTACCACCACATCAACATCACGAATCAGATCTACCTGTCGACATAGTAAAAGTCAGAACTATTCAAATTAATTGTAATATAACGACAGGAGCTTTTCATAATCATAGGCTTTCTCATACCATTTACGAATTTGCTGTGCAAGTCAATCCAGGATTTGCAATAGACGAAGTACCAAGGAATCTTGTATATCTACCCATAATTAATAAGCGAGAAATTCCAAACATAACACTAAGCATACTTAACCAAGATTTCAAACCTGTCAATTTTCGTAAAGAAGAAGTAATTGTGCGTTTAGAACTAAAGAAACTGTCATAATGGGTTTGGTGTTTATCAATCCAAGTCGAAGTCCTTATAAAAGTTCGATGTCAGTTGTTCAGCAGTCAGTCTGTAAAAGACAACCATCGAAGACAAAGGGTTTAACTCCAGCGAATATATTGTTTCTTAAATCGTTAGGTTATAATGTCATTAAGCCAAACGTTCGACTTTCATCGAAAACCGCAATTTGATGAAAACATTAAGAAGATTGAGACTCGAACATATTATCCTTATGTGAAAACTTTTAATAATAATGACATCATTGAAATTTCAATAAATCAATCGGACATATGGACCTTAATGTACGATGCCGCCTTGATTATTGAAGGTAGTGTCAAGAAAAAAAGTGGAGAAGGAAGTGTATCTCTTGTAAATAATGTTGGTGCATTTCTATTTGATTCTGTCACATATGAATTAAATGGTAAAGAAATTGAGACCGTGCGTGATCCTGGTATTGTGAGTACAATCAGAGGTTATCTCTGTTATAACCCCAACGATTCAAAGCACCTGGATATTGCAGGATGGAATTTTCCACAAAATCCTATAGTAAATACTGATGGATCATTCATTCTACGTGTTCCTCTAAAACATCTGTTTGGTGTTTTCAATGATCATCAAGTAACATCTTTTGGAAAACAAACTATACGTCTTGTAAGGAACAAGAACGATGATGATTGTATGCATACAACTAATGTAAAAGATCCTACGATAGCAGGGGAATTAAACATTGAAAATATCTCACTAAAAGTGGACATTATTACACCTAATGATGTCCTGAAATTAAATTTGTTAAAATCAATAAAAACAGATGAGCCAATGTTTATATCGTTCAGAAAATGGGATTATCATGAATTGCCTCAACTGACTGTTGGTGCTACAAAAGAAATTTGGGGTGTAAAAACAAGTACAAGTGTAGAAACACCTCGATTTGTAATTATTGCATTTCAAACGGGGATCAGAAATACTATCAAAAAAGATCCGCAATATTTTGGGAATATAAATGTATCAGATATACGTATTATGCTAAATGGAGAATATTACCCTACAGAACGCATGAGGCTCAAGTTTGAAAAAAATAAATTTGTTGATGCACATTATAATTATTCACAATTTTTGAGTAGATTTAAAAATGATATCACACATCCCAAACAACCTTTGTTAGATTATGTAGCTTTTAAGAATCGAGCTTTGTTCGTCATTGACTGTTCCCAAAGGCACCAATCGTTGAAATCAAATACTGTTGATCTTAAGGTTGATATTGAAGCCGCAAGTGGTTTTCCTGCAGATACAAAAGCATATTGCATTATCATTCATGATACCATCTTTGAACATCTTCCTATTAGTGAGATAGTACGAAGTCTATCTTAAAAAGTAGAGGGGGTGGTATATAATTTAACAGACTAAAGATGTAATGTTAATGTGATGACAATCATGATGACGATTGTTTGTGTTGATATTCAAGGGTTTAACTTGAGAAATGAAAATCAAAAATGGTCCTTTTATCCCAAAGAAGTTACCATATTCAACGGACATCAAACCAATCATTACCTTCTAAAGCCGCCTAAAAAATTTGACACATTGTCGCAAACCAATAAAAGTCAAGTGAGGTATGAAGAACGAAATTTCCATGGTCTACGCTATTCATATGGATATGTGAATTATGATGACATTGCTGATATTTTAATTAAAGTATTAAAAAACTATAAAATGGTTTATGTGAAGGGGAGCCAAAAATATACTTATTTAACATATGTGTGTGCAAGTGAATTACCGGACTTGATCATAAAAAAACGTTGAAAATGAAGATGGAGTACCCAAGTTTGAAAAACAACGTCCAAAATGCTTTAATCACTTTAATCAAAAAAATTACATGTGTAGCAATGTAAACTGTGTAATTTTGCACCAGTGGGTGGAACAAATAAATAAATGCTAAAGTTTTTAATTTTTTATTAATCACCCTCTCTCCATCAGATCTATTTAAGGTGATGTTGTAGTAGATTTTCTTTAGTTATTGGTTCAAAATGCATGAAGCACATACCAACAAACCAGAAAAAGTATACAATGATAAATTCGGACTTCATTATGTGACATGTCCTTGGTCGAATCCAAACGCCACGTGTGGACCTGATACTTGTAGATGTATACTCGAAAAATTAATTAAAAATGATTCATCATCAAAATCAACATCATCATCATCATCATCATCATCATCATCATCACTAGAATCATGCAGTTTACGTTGTAAAGTATGTTTGATGTTTTCTAACAGTGATGATGGTTATAAAAGTTTATAAACAATTCTTTTTATTTTCACCATCAGTTTATGTCAGAATGCAGTGCACGCAACAAGAAGAAACCCTACCCATAGTTAATTTAGATTTTTTTGAAAAACCGAAAACTCATATTCATGGAAAACTACTACCAACTTCATTTCGAGCAATTTTTTGTGGGCCCAGTGGATGTGGAAAAACGAACGCATTGCTTTCTTTAATTTATAATGAAAGAGGACTTAAATTTAAAAATGTTTATCTTTATTCAAAATCTTTATTTCAAACTAAATATCAAGTACTAAAATCGGTGTTGGCACGTGTGAATGGAATAAAATACTTTCCGTACGACAATAATGATGACGTAATTGATCCCTCTCAGGCTCTTGATCATTCCTTATTTATATTTGACGATGTGGCCTGTGATAATCAAAATAAAATTCGTCAGTATTATTCAATGTGTAGACATAAAAATATCGATGCAGCCTACTTGTGCCAAAGTTATTCTAAAATACCTAAACAATTAATACGTGATAATAGTAATGTTATTGTGTTATTTAGACAAGACGAAATCAATTTGAAACATGTGTATGACGAGCACGTTTCACCCGATATGTCCTATGATCAATTCAAAAAAAATTGTTCAGAGTGCTGGAGAAAACGTTATGGATGTTTAGTAATTGTTAAAGATTTTCCGGTGGATAATGGTCGATATCGCAAAGGGTTCGATAAATATATAAAAATCTAATTTTCTATAATTTATCATCACTCATTAAAATGACATCTTCAGATCCGCACGTTACAAAAGCCATTGATCGGCTCGCTAAAGGTATTAGGAGAAAATATTTAGCTCTTAAATTGGGTCGATTTGAGCAAGATGAAACAATAAAGAAAATATTTCAACCTATTATTGATCCTCTGTCCAAGAAGGTTGATAACATATCTGCAAAAACCACAAAAACCGCAAAGGTCATTGATAGTACGACACAAACACGTTACTTCGCTCCAAAACGTGACTCATCTACACAGACAAATCAATTCACAGATACCAAGCCCGTCATTGAATCAGTGGATCAAATTTCAGTTAAGGAGCTTCCTACTGAAATTATTGGTGAATACAACCCTAGTTTTGAACCAACTGATGACTATGCTACAGCTACAGTTAATCCTGATGATGATGTTGTTGGTGATGGTGATGATAATGTGTTTGAAAATATCACTGAAGAAGCTTATGAAGACTACTTATCTGATTATTCGGAATTAGCTCGTGAATACATAGATGGATTTTTAAGAGATCATTCAGCAAAAGAGTATGATACAACATATGGAGTAAATCATGATGCAGAAACAAATAAATGGATGTTGGGCAATAAATTAATTCATTTTGGGAAAAACAGTGATGATTTTACTATTGGAGGTAAAACTTATGTGGGTACAAGGGGCTTGTATGAATTATTGTTTAAAAAACGTCCTATGAAGTATACAAAAGATGATGAAGATAGCTATCACTCAATACTTAAAGCAACAAGCGTACACAAAAGACAATTTGATCCAACAGGATACTTAAGAGGCAGTAGTCATCCGAAATATCGAAGTGTTATAAAACCACTTATTAGTGATTCACCACAACGTAGTTACTCGTTTTCTGGAAGTGGGCTTACAGATAATATATTGCAATACAATTCCAAATCAATCGAATATGTATATTGGGATGATGTTAACGAACTTGTTGATAGATTAAAATTACTTTGGGCATCAAAAGACGCTGGTAATTCGTCACATAACAATGAAATTGTAGCTATAGTTAATGAATTAAAAGAAGCGGGTATTATTTATTAACTTGTAATCCGTCCAAATCATTTAGTTGTAAAATGCCTCTCGACAAGTTTGGTCAAGCTTTAGACGATCATAAAAACACTTTATTGTTGGCAAAATTTCAAACTACTAATGGATTGAAATTTACTGTTGATGGGCATATTGATGCAGAAAATTTGAAAATTTGCAATATTAAAGAACCGTCTTTGGATAATGATGCTGCGAATAAAAAATATATAGACACTAAAATTGCTCAACTATCCCAGGATGTTCTAACAACTATTAAAGCTATATCTTCTAGAGTTCTTAAATCTGTAGAGCTCTGTCAAAACCGTATAACATTACAGCAAGAAATATATGCCAAGTTAAAAACAGAATTGTTAAATGTTGTAGCTCAAATTGATAAAAGATTAAATAAAATAGAAGAACAAATTACGGACAACAATTTGAAAATTAATCAGCATATGGAAAACAATCTTACGACCATTAACTTACTTAAAGAGAAAATTGATTCCATCTCGACTGCTAATCTAGAGTTCTTAAGCAAAAACAAATTGGTTAGTATTGATGATAAAAAATTATTGCACAATTCAAATAATTAAAAAATTTGAAAATCAGCAAATGTGAATCTGTAATAATTAGTGAAAAAATTCTAGATATCTAGTAATACAAAACAGTCTGTAGATTCTACTTATTATTAATAAAATATTTATATAAAATTAGTTGTTTTCAAATTATTTATCAGATTAGTGGCAAACAATGGTGAAACAGCATTCCAAAGAAAAACTAGAGCTTGTTAATGAGCTTCACAAACCAATCCAAAGAAAGTTTACAAGACGTCGAACAATTATTAAGGATTTAGATGATTTATGGCAAGCTGATCTAGGACAAATGAATATGTATGCCTCGTCTAATAAAAATTTTAACTTTATATTGATTGTTATCGATTGTTTTTCGAAATATGTTTGGGCTAAGCCCTTAAAGTCTAAACATGCCGATGAAGTTACAAAAGCATTTGAATCAATATTAAAAGAGAAGAGGCAGCCCAAAAATTTACAGACAGATCAAGGTAAAGAATTTTTTAATTCGAAATTCAATGCACTAATGAAGAAATATAAAATAAATCATTACCATACGTTCAGTTCTAAAAAAGCAGCAATTGCCGAACGAGTCATACGAACATTAAAAGACCGTCTTTTTAAATACTTCAGTTTAAACGGTTCTTACAAGTGGATTAATGTTCTACCAGAACTTGTATCCACATATAATAATACCATCCATAGTACAATACATGTGAAGCCCGTTAATGTAAACAAAACAAATGAAGATCGTGTTTTAAAATCATCATTTAATGAGATTAAAGTTGCAACAGCCACAAGAAAATTTAAAGTTGGAGACATTGTTAGGATAAGTAAAGCCAAACATATTTTTGATAAAGGTTATACACCTAATTGGACCACAGAATTGTTCAAGGTTGTTAAAATAAATATTACCAATCCTACCACGTACCTTTTAGAAGATATGGAAGAAAAACCTATAATGGGTGCTTTCTACGAAAAAGAATTGCAGAAAACAAAAAATTCGGACATATATCTGGTGGAAAAAGTTTTGAAACGACGTGGAAATAAAGTATTGGTTAAATGGTTAGGGTTTGATAATAACCATAACAGTTGGATTGATAAGAAAAATGTGTTATGACATGTAAACAATGATCGTTTTGATTAGTTTACATCAAGATGTCTGCCGATGAGCAGTGTGATGTTGAAGAAATTCAGTATGATTGCGAATTGATGATTGAAGCTAACCGATTTGAAGAGGAAATCAAAAAAGAAAAACATTTAATTCTCAATATCAGATATGACTTTGAATATTTATCACCGTTCTTTATGGAATGTGGTCTAAGTCCTGCGAGAAATTTTCAACCTGCAATTCGACTTAACAATGAATTCAACAATCTGTCCTTCAATACAATCGAATGGTCTGAATTTGTTAAGGTGCTCACACGATTCATCGATGGCAGTTTAAAGGTCAACACTATCAAATTTTGGGAAAATTTTGTCATCAATCGCAAACCAAAACTCATTCAGCTATCTAAAAATTCAACTAGTTTTGTTTTGATGGATAATGATATTCAACAAATTCTCCAATTAGACACTATTTTGTCGAAAAGACTTGAAATATTACATAAATTAAATTTTTTTAATTATTATTATAAATTGTTAAATAACGTACACAAAATAGCAAATGCTTCTGTTAACTTGTCAATACTAGATATTATTAGAATTATTTGTGACTCTAATGCCTCTATTAAAAATTACTGTATGATGGAATGTATACATTTCTTAAGCGAACGAGTGTTGTGTGATTTTAATAAATATAAAGAACGATTTTAACAAGTGTTTTATTTTATCAACAGATGTGTGCGTCTACCGCAACAGGAAAGGTTGTAAAACTCATATTGATTAGATTGCTTTATTTCTGTCTTACAAGTGTAATTTCATGACTTAGCACTACTAATTTATAATTGTATAATTTTATGCAATAATCATTTTTCAAACCCTTTTGTGGTAATGGTCTTCATTTTTTAAGACAATTTCAAACAATGCTGTAGTACCGTACTCACAATTCTTCAATTTTCTTATTCCTCTGTACACTAAACAATAAGTGTCTGAAGTAAAGTTTTCCAAGTTGCTGCGTATAACCTCAACACTTCTTTTGGGTAGAAATACTTTAAAATCTTCCAATTCCACTATAGGACACTCACCGTAAAGCCCTTTGTACAAAGACACATTTTTAATAAGGTACTTTACACCAATGGGTAGAGTTGTAAGACCCTTAAATTCCTTTATGGAATTGAAACTGTTAGTGATAATGTTGATTTGTTTCAAATCCATTCTAAAAGATGTATTACTTAGTATAAAATAATTAAATGAAAATTAACCCATACTTATCGATTCTTGGACTGCACAACACTTGATTTGAATGAAATTGATTGATTTTTTCTTTATATAGACAGCGAAAAACGTCCGGTCTTATCAATGTTTGCGGTTTTTCCGAGAAACGCGGAAATCAGACCGGATGATTACACCAAAAAACGAATTATTTTGCATTTTTTTTTCGAGATATTGCAAAAATTTTTGCCGCGGACCGCGCTTAAAACTTTTTGAAATTTTTGCTCACTCTAGCGTCCTCTATGATTGTCACCCAAACCGTCACCGCCATCTTGATCGGACACAACTGTCAAATTCAAAATTTCCGCCATTTCATAATGACATCTGTCAAAATTCTCGCCGCCAGCTGTCAAATTTCCACCGCCATCTGTCAAATTTTTAAATTTCCCGCCGTTTAGCCGCGCACGCGCAAATTGAACTGTTTATCGGCTCGCGGCGCCTCCAACCGGCTACACATTTCAATTTCCCGCCACCAGCTGTCAAATTCGCACCGCCATGTGTCAAATTTTTAAATCACCCGCCACCTGATTGGCAGATGACCAGCAATACGCCGGAAGAGCCGCCGACACCATCTGTGCGCCTGATTGGTAGATGACCAGCAATACATCACCGGACGGGCGCTCGAGATTACGACTTCCGGTCTAGAACCGGCTTTGTATCACTACTTATGAAGTTAGAAAGTCTTTATCAATAAACGATAGATGGTGTATTATCAAACAGCGATCGTCAGTATTTTCCTTAAAATTGTAAGAACCGTATTGTTTTTGTCAATTTGATTTTATTCAAATAATTATAAAATTGGGGGTAATGTCGGTATCTTGATGTAATATTCAAAACTATGGATAGATCGGCTAAAAATGTTTGAGGCCAGAAAAGAGTTACTTTTAGGTCGCTTTTGAGGCCAAAAAACTCTACTCGCCTAAAATAGTTATTTGTGTACCAAGGCCAAAAAGAGTTTCTTTTTTGGCCGAGTGTTTTTTTTAATGGCCGAGGCTAGAAAGAAGGCGAATGCAAAATAGCACTTTTTGGCAGTGATACACACAAGATTTTTTAGGGGACATCATTAAATTTACAAGTTAATTAATTTTTATTTATGATTTATTGATTTAATCATTTATAACAACTGAATAATTGCAAATGTTTATGAGTTCTTCAGAAAAGTTCATATTTTCTTTATTTACACTTGCAGTTTCGGCATGTTCATTTTCAATAATAATTTAACACGACTTTGTTGCACTTTACAGCAGATTGTCGATTTGATTTTACCCAAATAATTATAAAATTGGGAGTATCTTTATGTAATATGCAAAACTATGGATAGATGGCGCCACCATTGATCGGCCAAAAATGTTTGCGGCCAGAAAAGAGTTACTTTTAGGCCGCTTTTTTTTAATTTAAAAATTGTTTTTTCATACTTCATACTCTTTCTGGAGTAGCGCAAAACTGGACTTCAAAAACACCCTGTACGAAGGTATTAAATACATCTTGATATTCATGTTTCGATAAAATACATTATATACTTAATTTATTTATTTCTCTTAAAATTTGTCTTGAAAAGTCGTTTCCTTTGTTTTAAGCAAAATTGCACTGCTGTTTTGTCCTGCTTTTGACGCCACTGAATTCATTGACAAATTATTCATTTGGTAGAAAGAGTTTCGCAAAATTCGAAATTGGAGTGACTTTAAGCCTTGCATGTTAAAAAACATTTAAATTCCAAAATACTTACTTTCCTTGAATAGTCATTAGTCTATAGCCGTAATGTTACCTAACACCTCGTGTATTATACAAGGTGTTAATAAATGTTCTAGCTTCAAGGGTGGCTCTGGAATTTCTGTCTTGCACTATTTTGCCGCTTTATTTTCATAGTAAACTAACTACAATCTTGCAAATTATTTTTAATGTTACTTACATCAGCAACGTTTCAGTTACGGTTTTGTGTCTAAATTTTTAATTTTCAGGTTTCAAACCACAACTAGATCAGTTTGCTTACAAACTTACTTTGCTCTATGATTAAGCTCTAAACCCCCATTTATAATAAGTGCCAAATTTTTATAACATTGCTAGAAATATTTATAAACACCCTTGTACATACACCGCGTTTTGAAAAGATTTTCATTTAGTCGCCTATGATTTTCTGTACAAATTAAAAAAAGCCGCTGTTCAAAGATAATGATTGGAACTTTGGTTTCTTACCGTCAAAATACTTCCCAAAAAATCGACACTGGATCGCCAAAGGGTTAAAACTGACTCAACCTCTCCTTAATTTTTCTGTTTTTTGTTTAAATTCTTTCCTTATTGACGATTTTAACGTTTAACTTAGGAAAAATTCTTTTTCTATGTTACCACAATTTCATTTTTACAAAATTGTGGTACTTTCTAGAACGTTTATAACAATTATAATACAGGGTGTCTCAGAACTTAAAAAAACACAACTGGTAAACTAAGGTAGACATCACGAAAGAAAATATCATTGCAAAGATGACTTGATCTCCTAGATTTTAATTGGCCTGAGGAATGCTTAAAAAATACAAAAGTCGTCCAAGCGTCAATCTTCCAATCAGAAGCAGAAGATCACCTTGTGGCTATTGTTGACCCAATGGAGGTGGAAAAAAAGAAAGTTCTCTGGAAGATCAGAGAAAGAGTTCCTCAACTAAACAAAATAATGAAGGCAAAGGAATTTCGAAACGGACAGATTATTGGGGTCACCAGCAGCAACCGCGTCAAAGTCGATGACAATGAAGTTGAAGACGTAAGTGACAGGTCGACTTTTATTTTGGGCATTACAGCAAGAAGAAAGAGGTGAAAGACACTTTTGAGAGTCTGGAAGCAAAAGGGAGCGGAAAAAATGATGCGCTTTGCAAACTAACTGAAGATCGTAACATAAAGCAGTGGCTTAGAAAGATCTTAGAATTTTCGTTTTACGATTACAATGGGACTGTGCACCTGTATGAACCGAAACAAAAAGAAAAGCGCAAAGAGACAACATCCCTAACCTTAAGAGTGAGGGAATAATTATCGAAGCCGCCAGACGCCCATTACGCAGATAGCAACAGTTGAGGCGGCACCTTCTGCAGTGTGGCGGTCATGGATGCGTTTCTAAAGGAAAACCGATTCCCGCGAAGTTGGAAGGTAGCCAACTTGGCTCTTATACCAAAAAAGAAAAACAAGGAAACTGGTAGGAGTTTCCGTCCGATATGTCTTTTAACTACCTATCAAAACTCTTCGAGCACGTGATAAGAAACAGAATTAACAGCCAACTAAAGTTCTTCTCCGACTACCAATTTGGTTTTAGGGAAAATCTGACCACGACCGACGCAATCAAAGCGGTTCTTGACTTTGCAAAAGTGGCAAATGCCGGTAGCTGGGGAAGAAAGGATTTCTGCATACTGGTGGCGGTTGATATAAGGAACGCGTTTAACACGGTTTCGTGGCCGCATATAATAGATGCAATGGAAAAGGCTGAGTTAGTAGACGATCGTTTAATAGAGGTAATTAAGAGCTACCAAAGTGAACTTGGCGATAGGCTTAACAAAGCATTGGAAATGATTAGCGGGTGGATCAAGGACAAGAATCTCACGCTAGCAAAGGAAAAAACAGAAGCGATAGCACTTGTGGGCCGAAGGAAGATGGGATAGACACACTCTCGTTGCCTAGGAAATTGGAATGGCCTTTTACTCCCCTTCTAGAATAAGCTTTTGGGATTGGTTGTTAATTTTTTATCCTTTCTCGAATACTATGAAACTAAGTCAATTTTTGTTTTGAAATTCACCATTGCTTAACACTTTAATAGAACCATATAAAAACGAAAAGGATTTTGAAAGTGATAATAATGAAGACGAAGAACATTTCTCATTTAATTTAACATGCACGACAGAAAAATATCACAAATATTTAAATCCGAAGAAAATGCAATAAAAAGATTAATCTTCCTCTTCGTCGTTCTCAAGCAGAAAACCTGGACAACCCATTTCATTTTCAAAAAATTTTATGAAAAAACAAAGCTGTCTTGTGTATTAACATTTAAAAAAAATTGTTTAACAAATGGAAACTCTTGGTTTATTAAAATCTCTGTAGAGTGCCGAGAATGCAAGTCCAGTTTCGTGGATTAATTAAGGAGAATCCAGAAGTGAAGGAACAGGACATTATTCTAATGAATATCCAGTTCACAGGAAACTTTAGAAGAAAGCATCTAAAGACTTGGAAACGCCCATTAACGGGTTTTTTGAAAAATGAAGCATTAGACGAAATGATTCAAAAACACACATCTGCCGCTCGTTTCAGAAGAGAGAAAGCTCATGAAATGGATTTTGGCACTGATTTTGAGCCTCGTCATTTACCATCCCTTGACGTACTAAGGCAGGCGAAAAGCAGAGAAATTAAAAAAAAAACAAATAGATTCAGATTATTTTCATATTTTGAGTTTCATATTGGAGTTCAAGACAATTCAACGTTTATAAGGAATATTGTAAATCGTCATACTCCAGGATTCAAATAGATGCCACTGGATCTGTAGTAAAAAAAATTCTGAAACCTTGGAAAGAGAAAGGACCTCATATTTTTCTATACGAGATAGTAATTTAGGACCAAACCTCTAAAAAACAATGTTCAATTGGCAATCAACTTAGCGAAAAACAAAATTCGGTAGCAATAACTTTTTTACTTTCCACTTGGTTTCAACACAAGAGAGAAAACTTTTTAGGAAGCAGCGCAAATGAAAGACACGTGTCATTTGCTAAGCAAAAAAGGTCCATTTGACGAGTGGAAAATGACCATCAATTAATAATCAATAATAATCAAATTTGGAACAACATATTTGTACGAACAAGGCTTTTCCACTATAGGAACATAAAAACGAAGAACAGAAATCGATTAAACGCCGAAGACTGTATTCAAATCGCTCTTACATCAAAGAGTCCCAATTTTGAAGCAATTGTATCGAACATGAAACATCATTTTTCTATTTCGCGTTCATAATGAAGATATTTCGATACGCGTTTGAGCGTATTTCGGTATCGTAATGGACCAATCTCGTGCCAATATTTCCAGGAACTTATATTTTTCTTAGGTTTGCAGTAGACAAACCGTCACCCTACCGTCAACGTTGACAATTTAGATTTTGGTTTTAAAAAACCATGATAAATCGATCAATACACTATTATTTCTTGTTGCACGTTCTTATTGTCTTTGGATGCAAGAGAACCATCATGATCATGATCAACATCTTCGCTCTCTTGGCTCTCTTGCGCTCCGGTAACCTCAAAACGTCACATCTGTCAAACTGACTGAAATTAGATTTGGCTACTTCGATTTTTTCCCTGAACATTTCGCAGTTGCCAACTACCTTAAAATTCCCTAGAGTTCGAAATCAAGTTTTTTCGTTTAAAATAAGGCGAAATAGAAAAAATAGCGTATGATACTTGTTCATAATGCATTTTGCCGCACTTACTACTTTATGACACTCCTCGCTGCGCTCGTCGTGTCCTAAAAACGTGCGTGCGGCAAAATGTTCATTATGAAACGCGTTTCATAATATACTATTTTCCAAAACGTGAAGGAAGAATGTTTTCAATTATTCTTTTTTTTCTAATTTTTGACAATTCTAATTTGTGTTTGTACCACCACCATTATTATTTTTATTATTATAATTTGTTACAGTACCCCAAATTGTCAACCCTCAATTGTACCCCAATGGGTTTCAATTTGTTATATACAGTTTAGGAAAAAAAATCGCCCCCACAGAAAATATAAGTAATTGATAAGTTCATGTTGTTTTGTAATTCATATGATATTTTTCTTGTATTACACGAAAAAACTTGTTTAAATTTTATATATAGCCCCCATAAAAAATATTTTTTAATTTATATGATTTTTTTCGAGGAAAAAAAATTCGCTTCTCTGACGAAAATGATAGCCCTGATATTTTTTTAAACTCTACTAGCTACAAAATGAATAAAATATATATTATATAATTTTAAAGCTTCAAAGATTTATTTAAGAATAAAGCTATATAATAACCTATATAATAAAGCTATACAATAAAACTATATAATAAAATATACATTATATAATTTTAAAGCTTTTTTATTGCCAAATTAACTGCATTGGCTTTTTCCCCCTTCATTAAATGTCTTTCCAACGATAAATAAATAAAGACTACTAAAATAATAAAGCAAGATCATAAAACTCTTTAAAGATACACCTCCACTAGTTGTCCATGGTTTAATGAAATCTAAGGTATGTGATATTGCGCATCTATGGAGTGGGGAGTGACGTCACTCGGAGAGCAGAGTAGAGTAGACATCAAATTTTTTAGATTTCCCAAAGACAGTGTGACGACAATTGTGGGTGATTTCGTGTTGGCGGTCTGATTCTTTTAATGTAGAAAATCCCAGAATATGTTTAACATTTCTGTGCATAGGACTATGAAAGAAACTTAAAATACGAACTGTTAAATTATTTACCAAAGAAGTGGAGAAAATTAAAAGACGAAGTTGTTCCTTCTTTATTTCTTCCTAAAGGAAAATCAAGCAAACCTTCAACAGCACGGGAAAAAAGAGCGTGCAAAAAAGATCAAGCCAAATTTGTGAAAAACATAATTGAAACGTAGTAAGTTGGTAACTCATCGCTAATAATTTTCTTACATTACTTTAATTTCTTTTTATTTATGCAAAATATGAGGCCATTATTTGTTGAAAAGTAGTAATTAATCAAACAATTCTTCTTTGGTAGTATTCTCTATTGTTTTTTCTGTTTACTTTAATCAATTTTTTATAGGGAACTTAAGATCGACGATAACACGACGGCAACGTTTGTTGACAATGTGCCTTCAACTTCAAAATCTATCGGGTAAATTAACATTTTCATCTAATAAGGAAAATCAGTTTTTTCACAGAAATCATTTTTCTGTTTGCATGTTTTTGCATGTTGTCAAATAATCAAATAAACTTTACTTTTTGTTTCGATAGCGTGAACACAGACTTCGAAAATGACTTGACAGCAAAAGTATATTTACTTAAAAGCGAAAATGAAAAACTTTAAAAATTTTAGAATTAAAAAATCAATTTCAGTTTTAAAAGAAAGAAGAGATAAGATAAAAAGGAGGACAAAATTTGTGCTAAACACCAAGCCAGGTTGTATCAAATAATTTTTATAAACGGCATCATCACGCCTTAGCAATTGATTATGATATAAACACTTTTTTATTTAAAAGTTTTTGCTGCTGTGTTTTTTTTTGCAGGGATGACTTGATCAGATCTATTTGCCATAATGCCGAGCGAAGCAAATTAACCGAATGGGTGTCCCAGTCCAATTTAAATTTGAAAGGATGTTGTTTTAATACGTTCAACAAATTGTATCCCTGTGACACCTTCGAAGTTTGTAAACAAACTTGCCTGAGCAAAGCAATTTGGCACAAAGAACGCCAATTTAGAATAACTGGTTTGTAGCTAAATATTTACTTATGTTTTTGTTTGTAAATAAGAATATGGGGTTGTAGGCTCAAGGTGTTACAATTTATTTACGTACGCCAAAGAAGAATGGGACATGAAATCTAGGAAGTATTTTTATCCAAAGTCGTTTACAGGAAACTTTGCTACACGATACGGCAATGAGCAAGAAAAATTTGCCCGTGAGGCTTACAAGACTTGCCTCTCAAGCAATGAGGTGGTCATTGAGTGTGGGTTGGTAGTCTCCAAACATAATCCTTAGTTGGCTGTTTCTCCTGATGGGATAGTACTCGTACATGGACAACCAATTCGATTATTAGAAATAAAGTGTCCGGTTATCGGTAAGTCAACGTACTGTACAAGCCTTCTTTGTTAAAATTATTTTGTTAGGTTCGACGAAAACGATTTTAGAAAGAGATTTTAGAGTTATATGGAGCAAGTGCAACTTTCTATGGCAGTGTTAAACCTAGAAGGTTGTGATTTTCTTATATATAGTAGTTTTGACAAAACATTTCATCTTCTGAATGTAGATCGAGATGAAATGTTTTGTCAAAATCTAGTGAAGAAACTAAATTCAATATTTTTTGAGAAAATGTTACATGTATTATGTAAACCTACAATGAAATAAATAAATATCACATCTTTAAGTTTGTTATTAAATTCTCAAAACAGTACAATTTATCGTTTACAGCCTCATGAGGTCATGGCATTGATTACATATACAACATGGATTTAGCCTAAATTTGAGCATGATTTACTCCCCCTTTCTGAACAGAGGGAGTATTATAAGATTAAAATTTATCCGTAGATAAAATTGGACTTGACAAGTTTGTTAAAGCAACAATAATAATAACAATATCATTAATATTCTTCAATAATTTAAATGGCAGTATATTTCGACAGACTTTAAACGTTTTTATTCTTTGTATGGCGCGTTCTACGTGTACTCGGGCTCTAGCTATTTCTGCGGTGTTTTGGGCTTGCGCCTTTGTTAATTGTTTTTCTTTCTTTAAAAAAGGCGGACGAATAAGTTCAATTCCTTTTTTAGCACATTCATTGTCGACCATTGTAGCATCACCTGCAGAAAATTTTGAAATTATATTTTCCTTATTGAATATGGCTTTGTCCGAAGCCCTACCACCATATGGTTTGCTTAAAAACGTTACAGTTCCAGACGGGGCTACACCTATTAAAAACTTTACAGTATGTTTACTTTTGTAAAATGAATACATTTTAATCCTACATTTTAGGCACTTACATTTTTCAACTTCAATTTCCGTACAATCAAGAACAATTCTTGTATTTGGGAAGTTTTTAAAACAAAGTGGCATATTACATTGAATTTCTTCTATAGTAGGAAACCGGATGAAACTTTTCAATAAAAATGCTAAATTTTTTATAACATGCTGAAAATAGCTTTGAGCTGTTGTGTGGCTGACACCAAACAAAATACTTAAACATGTAAGTGGTATATCTAACTTGAGGCGCATTAAAGAGAGTAACACAATTTTTTTCATACATAATTTTGACTTCATATGCAATGTTGGCATTAACGCATTCACAAAAACATTTAACAAAGCAAAATTTTGAATTCCCGTCAAAATTCGTAGTTTATAATCCGTATTTATAATGTCAAACAAATCAAAGTCTTTCAACTCTTCATATGTATTTACTTGAATACATTTATCTTCAAATTCTTTAGCTTCTCTGTTTGAAAAACTGATGGGATTTGAATGTCCCAAAAAAATTAACGCCTCTGCAGCGTCCAATTCAGTAGTGTTAACACTCAAATGAAAATATAGGTTAGAAACAAAACTATTTGACTTTACTTTTTAACTACCTCTCAACAAGTGGTGTATCCTCTACGATTTGCACGACATCCCTACTCGCATCTCTGCATTGAAAAAATAATAATAAAGCAGTTTCACCTAAAACCTATGCTTACATTAATTTGTGTCGATTTGCAATTCTTTGTTGTCTTTGCAAAGACTTTTCTTCGTTTACTTCTTTGTCATGCAAACCCTTTGGAAGATTTTGTGAAGGCACAACATTTGCTTTTAGTCGGTAATTTTTATTTACATGGCCTGTAATCATTATTATTTATGGGTTCAAGTTAGGTTAGATTAATTTATACCAACTTACGTCGATTAAAGAAAAAATCTTGATCTTGAAAATGTTTGCTGCATACTGTTTCCCATTTTCAACGCATGAATCCACTTCAATCGTAGTATTTTATTATCGGGATTTGGAAATTTGTGAAACGATACATTATCTGAATAGTATGTTTTACACTGCGGCACACAACAGTACATATTGCTTTTAGAGAGTTTTTTATTTGCATTCATTATTTTGATTAATAATGCACTGCTTAAAGCACTTAAAACAATGAAAACTATAAGATTATGTTAACACGCCGGTTGTAAACAAACATTTATCTCGCAACCGTCATCCATATTGGAATTTTACAGCGCCATCTACATTCCGTTTTCATGCCCAATTCTTACAACTGGGGTGCGTTCAGGAATGGTTACTAGGCGTACTATTACTACCTTCGTTCGTTCAAAAAAGACAAGAATCACTGTGACAGTTTACCAACGCATCGTTCAAATTATCCTCGGCGATGTCCGTACGGTAATCCTAAATCGCCGTGCTTTGAAGCGCGGAAATAATGACCGAGGTTGCGCATTAAAAACGTGGATATACGTATTACAACCTCACATAGAATTTCGAATTTTTAGTTTTTAATTGGTAAAAAATGGAAAATTATGTATTTGCCGTTGCAAACGGCAAACCAATCATCAACGAGAATAACCAAGTATTCTTGCAAAACACCGAAGGTGAGAAAATTGTATTATTCAACAATTAACATTGTATAACGTTGCAATAACGCAAGAAATAAGTAAAATACTTAAGACCGTGTTCCCCCATGAGAGTGAAATGCAATCATGCCCAAGTCGATACATGTGATAGTGCAACACAACCAGGAACTTCGAAGATTCCAAGTGTCCAAAAGCAAAACCGGCAAGTATCGACAATAGAAAGTACATCTGAAGATACGCAAATGGATAAGTACTGGTCTCGACCAGCTACAAAGATGCTCATACATTTACGACAACAATTTGATGAACAGTTTAAATCCACTACAATGAAAAATGCTGTTGTATGGAACATGTTGGCAGGAGAGATGAAAAAGCAACATTTTCTATTCACACCTAACCAATGCCGGGACAAGTGGCAATATTTAAAAAAAAGATATATGAAAAAAGTGGATAACATGGGCCCAAGGGCCACTGGTGAGGATAGGGTAAAATTTGAGTATTTTGAAGAAATGGATGCAGTGTTGCGAGACAGACACAATGTCAATCCTCCAAGCATTGCCTCCTCCATAAAAGGCGTACAGTGTAAGTAGTAACAATTCTTTAAAAGTATGTGACTTTGCTCATTGTTTTTATAGTGTCTGATGAAGAAGCTCAGGAACATGTATTAGAAAATGGTGCGAAAAGAAGAAAACTCGTCAAAACAAGAATTGTGAAAAAAGAAGATACAGTGATAACATTCATCAAGGAATTTAAGTTATCCTCTGAGACCAAAGAACAGAACAGAGAAAGGAGACATCAAGAACTCATTGATGCAAAAAAAGATGCAGTTGCAACATTTGCCCTAAAAATGGATCAACTAATGGACAAAATGGGAAAGCAATAAAATTCCTAAAACTGTGGTTGCTGGGGCAAACTTTTAGTGATTAATTACTCTAATATTAATGTATCACAGGGTTGATTTTGACAGAAGACTACTTTTCGTTAATTGTTGAAGAATTATTGTTGTGTTACTATTGTTGAGTAATGAAATATTATTTTCAAAATAAACGTTTATTTACGTGTAAACACTGCAATAGCAGGAAGTACAATTGATACATTAATGTTGCGCTTCCCATAGAAGTCTGCACAATTCATCTCTTTTGTTTATTCCTTCTCGGTCATCGCGAACCAATCTATTATCCTGATCAATATTGTGGTGTACATGATTTTCTCCTTCTTGAATGTAGTTTTCAATCTCTAAATCAGTGCCATCTAAACAAATATTGTGTAAAACACATACGGCCAAAACTGTAGCAGGAATATAATCTGTGCGATTCATGTCTAAAAATTTTAGCCTCCGGAAACGACCAAACAGTAAAGCAAATGCTCGTTCGATTGTTTGGCGTGTCTTAGCTACCACTGCATTGAAATGTGTTTGACGAGGTCTCATATGCACCATGATAATATAGGGTATGCTTTATCACCCAATATGTACACCTCTTCTGGAAAGTAGTCAAGCAAATGATTTTGCATGTGTAAATAGATGTCTGAGTTCCTGAAAATTCTATTGTCGTTTACAGATCCTGGAAAGCCCACAAACACATCTGTAAATATTAGTTGTGCGTCACATATAGCTTGTAAAGTCATTGAGTATCGACTTTTACGAGTAATATAAGACTGGGGATCTTCTTTAGGGGCCTTAATGTCTACAAATGTACCATCCACACAGCCAAGTACATTGCGTAAACCTCCCATTCTTTGGAATTTTTCTTTAGTTTCAATGGCGTGGCGTCCTGTTGGCCATTTTACAATCCGTGGTGCTGCATTGCATAATGCTTTCACTACTCTCATAAAGCATACCGATAATGATGATTTACCCATATAAAACCGATCACCCACGGACCTATGGAGTGGTTTCTACTAAATCACCGAAATTATAATGTTTATTTCAATTACCTGAAGGAATCTGGTGTCGCAAGCAACCATATAACAGATAAGAGTTGTTTGTCTATGTCTACAGTGTACCTGCCCCTTTCCCCCTTTCTTTGTAACTCTGGACCCACAAGTGCAATTAAGTTTTCATAAGCTTCGAAGGTGATACGAAAATGTTGTTGAAATTCTTTGGACGAATACTGAGTAACAGTATGTATGTAATTATTAATTCTTGATGGCTTTCTTTTAAATTTTCTTTTCATTACAACAATCGCAGTAACAACTTCCTCCTCACTACTACTACCACTATCGCTTTCACTGTTTATATTGAAATATATTGAAATTATTATATATATTATATTGTAAATAAAAATTGAAAATAAAATCACTGGCCATACACACTGATACTGAAACTGATAACAGATCCATTGTTGAGTATATTTCTACATCTGGCTTACACCATCGAATTCAAAACATTGTGCGCATCTCTGGTATTCACAACGTATCACTTGCAGTTTTGAGGTATTTGAGATATTAAGATGACAGCAGCTGCAGATGAATACATCACCGTAAGTCGTTCACAAATGAATATCACCATAGTATCACCTGAGTGATGACGTCATATCACCATTACTCGGGAACACCTCTCCTTCATCGCTTATTCCTGAACGCACTCCTGCTACTCTCCGAGTGACGTCACTGCGCGAGATGGACGCGTTCGGGTTGCCTGAGTATCATATCTTAGAAATCTTTATATCATGCTAGTTGTCGGTATAACCGATTGTAGTCAAGTTAGAAAATTTCTTTGAAGCTAATCAGAAGTACGAAATAATTTTTGTGTATTTAATATTTAAGGTTGCTTTTGTCCTTGTAACTGCGCCAACACAATGACGCAGCTAGCTTGAAAGCTTGGACTTTTTAGAAACCGTAAACTTTAAATGCTTTTATTCTACATTTTACTTAATCTAAAATTATATTAATTGGAAAGAACCAAATTCTATAGAGCTCTGGTGATTTGGCAATACTTTGAAAAATAATAACAATTCTACTCTCTGGACTCTGGACTCTTCCTTCGAAAGAGCAGAGACAACTTTGTGGTCTCAAAAACCTGAGAACTACATTAATTTCATAGTCGATACTGATGATTACATCTATTTAAAGAAGATAAAGATTTTAAGAAGCACTGGAAAACGATTCACTATAATTCAAATTATATATTGAAGACACTACAATTCTTAAAACTTAATTGGAGTGAAACAATTATGAAAAATGCGGTCGTTAAAGAAAAAATGGGGTATAAATTGGCGGCGAAAACATATTCTGTACGACCCTCGAAAGAAATGTTAAAGAAGCTTGTGTAACTCTAGATCTTGCAGCTCCTGCAACCTCGTTGAAAGTTCCCTTAGACCCAAAAAAAAAAAACATTTTCTAATGACGTACAGAAAAAACTTAGCAACTATATACAGCTTGGGCGTTTTACGAAGACGAGAGCGATGGATGCGCAGTGAAAGCGCGCTCAAATGCCGCCACTGATGCGCTACCCCTGATTGTTTGAATTTTCGGCCAACGTGACAACTGGGGTCAGAAGTAAGATCCCGTCACTGACTTTAACTAAATAACCTAGATGGTGGAAAGTACCCGCCATGATGTTCCTACTCACCAGCCATATTGGAATTTTTTAGGCAACCCGCAATTCTCAAGTGTTATGTTTTGCTCTAAGTTGAAATAAACCACCGAAAATAGTCGGAAAACTTGACAGATAATATTTTATGCATATAAAAAACTTGTAACGACAAAAAACACTTCTAGAATATTGAGTTTGCTAAATGACGCATAGTATAAATAGATTAAGATATAGAACAAAAAAAATTCGTTTAAAGTCGGCCAAATATTTACCTTCAAAAAAATTGCATGTAAAGCAGGTAACCAACAACACAGCTAACTATTATGCAAGTTACAGTCGAATTTCGATTCGTCGTCTCACATTAGTCGAAATTTGTTCGACAACTATAAATAATGACAACAGCGGTTTTAATTCACCGACGAATAAACGCGAAGGGCAGTTTTTACCAAGGTTTCGTAATGATTTTATTCCTTTGTTTAATTAGTTGAGCGCTGCGACTTGGCGGAGTCGGATGTGTGTGTGCATGTGAAGTGAAATTGTGCCGTTTTAGACTTTGAATTGAGTTTATTTGAGAACCACGCAGGGTAGAAATATTTCGCGAAACTTTTCATTCATGAGTTTTAAAATTCTACTTCTTGTCTAAAGTAAGACGTGCTTAAGTGTAATTCAACGCGCAGCTTAGTTGATATAGCTTTAACTTAACTTCTCTAGTGGATAGATACAGTAATTTTCAGGAAATGTCGGGTTTATGTCTTTTTAATTTCGCGCTTTTGAAATTGAATAGTTGCAGGGTGTTACTAACAGATAATTTACTTGGAACCGTTTCAATTTAGACATTTCCATTTCGTATTAGTTTCTCTGAACTTTTCGTTTAATAGTTTAAACAATATTGCTTTTGTTCAGATTACTTTCAGGAACTTGATGGATAGAGCGCTCATGCAACAATATGGATGGATGGCAAGGAAGCGTTAGATTAATAATGTTTTTATTGTTTTAGATTATAGCAGACTTCGAAGTGGATGGAACAGGCCTAGACTTCTTCAGTGGTGCTAGCGCTCAACGTCGCAACGCTCTAATTAATTTCTCTTTCTTTCAGGAATCGTTAAGAAGTTTTTAATGTTTTTTATGTTTTAGATTGCAGCAGAGTTCAAAGTGAAGGACTTCAAGGAACATCTTCGACTCAACTCCATCGTCCTCAACAAACCTCTTGTTTATTTTAACTCATTTCTTTGTGTTTCAGGGGTTTATGTTTTGAATGTTTAAGATTGTAGCAGAGTTCGATGAGGATGACAGGACGACGCGGGTGCTAGCGTTCAACTCCATTTAGAACTGGATGAACTCACTTCTTGACTCATTTGAATTATTTCTGTTTGTTTTAGATGTGTTCTGGTGAGGATGACAACAACTTCAAGGACATTTCAGTTCCACTTTCATCAGTGATTCTTCTATCTTTTAATTAATTTCTTAATTTCAGAGCTCGCCTATACCTAGTATAGTTAGTTAAGTTAGCAAGTAGGTTAGCACGTAAGTTTAGCAAGTAAGTTATATAATAAGTTTGGAAGTAACAAAATGTGGTAGGTGCGCAAATAATATTTGGTAAAATTGGAATCTTATAACCAGATCTAACTGTTGGGAACTAACATTTTGGAAAATTGTTAATACGGGACTAACACAAATATGTATAACGTAATATGAATTCTACAGGATTTTGACTTCTAGGACATTTTCAAGAGTGCGAGGATTCAACGCCCCGGCCAGCAAGCAAGTTTTATTTTATTTATACTAGATTCCTTTTCTAGGAGTTTTTAATGTTCTGAATGTTACAGAGAGAAGCCAACATCTCGGTGGAGGACAGGACTTCGACTCCAGGACCGGCTTCATGAGACGTCGTTTTCGTCAACAATTTTCCTGTCATTAATGTATTTTGTTCTTCATTTCAGAGCTCACCTGTACCTAGTATAGTTAGTTTAAGTTAGCAAATAAGTTTAGAAAGTAAATTATGCAATAAAGTTTTAGAATAAGTTATGCTATAAGCTGGCATGCATGTAACAAAACGGGATAAAAAGTAAACATAAATAACATTGGGTTCTTAACAAGATCTAACTGAAATATTTAACTGGGAAACTAACGGGACTAACGCCAGTATGTGATTTAATACGTTTCAGATTTTACACCTTTTTTATATAAGATGTTGAGTCATTTTGGTTTCGGTGTGGGTTAATGTGTAAACGGGTGCAAGAATCTTAAATTTTGGGAATCATCCTTGAGTGTTCTGGATTTTTGAAAAGGGATTCCTAATCGACGTGATCAGCAACCCAAATTTTTGGATGGAGAGGGATAAATCCGATCCTACGACTTGGTCGGATTAGTAGTTACCACCAATCTCACCCTCATTTAAGCCGCCCTCCATCACAGGTGACTATTGAGAATTTACGATATTTCTGGCGTCCCCATACTAATAGGGATTTTCCTCCATCACAGGCTTTTCTTTTGTGGTTTTCCTTCTTCTTCCCGTTTGGTCTTTCTTTGGAAGTTCGGGTTTGGCAGTCCCGATCCAGAGGTTTCTACCCAGGCAGAAGGAGCTGTGTTCCTACTGGACGTCCCGGATTCCTGTCGAACCGTGGAAGGAGCAGCGACGCCAACGCGATAAGTACCATTATGTAACCTCGTGAGCGGGTGAGCGGTTAACTAATTGAAGTCGCGAGATTAGATGCGTTGACAGCTGTCCGCGTGTTCCCGCCGTTAGCGTACATTTTCTGACCTCAGCCATGGAACTGTGTGGATTTTAGTGTTTAGTGTTTAGTTTAGTTTTAGTTGTGGCGTGTAATTGAGAAATTGACGATTCCGCCATTTTGTTGTTAGAGATACGCCATTTGGTAATAGTCAATAATAAATTAATGAGATAATTTTGCAGAAGGGCTTTTTCGTGTTGCACATGATGTGAATAGTGTCGACTGACTATCAACTGATATGAATGAGGGTGTTTTATAAGAAGTCCCCTCCTTTGTTGAGAAGGACTTTAGCCAGACGGTTCAAGGTCTTTTAGTTTTCCTTATTGCTGTCGGATGCACCTTCATGCAGTTTTGTTGCATCTTCATACGTGATATTTGTGAAGGTAATTTAGTGAAAAAGTGAGTATTACCAGAAGTAATTATTATTTTTTATAATATGTATTGTTATAAAGTTTGGGAAGATGAAGAGGAAGATTTCATCTGTAAATGGTGCATTAAGCTTCAACAAAAAAATTGGTTGACGTTTTATCATATCCATTCAGTCGGACCCCAACTCGTTATCAGTGCTATCATTGTAATTTAATTATATGTGATGAGGGACTAAGAAGTTGTAGGGGTGAAGAAGAGTGCCAAATTATGTATTAGATAGATTATACTTCTGCAGTGCGAAGTGAAATATATTATGACACTGATGAAGAATTCGAAACGTAGATTGTATTAGTCTTGAATATGTGTGGAGATTAAATAATTATATTATAGTAAAAGTTTTTGTAAGTTTTTATATAAATTTATATTAATAATATTAATAGTGTATTGGCAGGAAAACAAACAAAAAATATTAATGCCAAATTAAAACTCCAAGCTGTAAGGCGGCATTTAAAATACAAAACCATGTTGGCCAGCGTCTCAACAAAACGCAAGTTTCCATGAAAAGAAAAACGGACAAGGAGAAACAGAAGAGTAAAAATTGAATTGAATTGAAACAGTTGGCTTCTTAGACACGCTAAAAAGCTTTGTCGAAGTAAATTTTCAAAAGTCCCAATGCTTTTTTAGCGGATTAAGCAAAGGTCTTAAGACATTGCGACTGCTTATGTCGCATGTACAATAGACAAAAAAAACTCGCAATCACTTGCCGATATGTCATAAATGCCTTAAAATTCATGAAACAAAAACGGAATTGCCACAGAATACTTTAATAGCATTGCAAAATTGTGGCTTAAAATGACATTTGCCAACCTATTTACTCAATTTGAGAGGTGCGAGGATTCTTTTGAATCGTTTACCTTATATGGTCATAAAGTATAAATTAGAGAAACAGCTGCTGAATTTAGATGAAATACCGATTCCTTTCCCATTATTTTCTCCTTATGCAGGTGATGTTCTCACATTTACAAATATTTTGATGAATGTGGTCGAAAAAGACTGGTGCTAGAAAAGCGAATCACCTAGAGTGCGTTACACTAGCACTGCATCTGCATCAAAGGAAAAGAAGTTTCAGTCGTTTCTGCAAGAGAATCCACAGAAATCGTGCAAAAAAGCCGACAACGTAAACTGTCAAATAAAAAAATGTGCTAAAGTTACTGATCAAGTTTCAACTCATTTATATATAAATAATTCTACAATAATGAATGTTTGATTTAATTTTCAATAAACACAATTATAATAAATAAAGGGTAAACAAATCAGAACAGTCCATCAAAAAAAATTACGTATTGACAATATTGGACGTTAACCAATTAAGTGCCAACTTTAATATAGAAAATTTGAAGTCTTACTTTGAAAATCCCACTTCTAAAAATTATCCAGTAATTGCAATACTTGATCAATTAATTCTAAACTGATGATGACATAATAGATAGTATTATAGATCCCGATTACACATAATAGCAGTGGCGGCTCGTAGCAGTGGGCAGCGTGGGCTGAGCCCACCCTAAATTTTACACCTTTAATTATTATTATTATCGACAATAAAAATTTAATTTTTATTTATTGAACGAAAAAAAGAATTTGGAAACAATGCATTTTATTACCAATCGTTTCGAGCTCGGAGCACAGAAATTGTGTTTTGAGTCAAAGCTCTGGGGTAGCCCAATTGCGCGAATCAAGTTGCGTCGTACGTCTGCAGTCTAATGGTGAAGAAAACACGTACATCGACTCAGAACGTGTGTTGATACAGCGATATATACATGCGTTGATACAGCGATATATGCTCTCGATGGGCTAGCCCAACATCGTGGTTTAAATAATGTCATGTTTTTTAAATCTGCTTTTTAAAAATTTTTCGCTGGGCCTAGACTTACTTAAAAGGCTTTCACAAATTATTTGAACACTACTTTTGTCATTTATCTGAAGATTTTTAAATGACAAAAAAAGATGACAAGTAAAATGTTAAAATTATTTGTGAAGGCATTTTAAATAAGTCATTTCTAGGTCCAGAGAACTTCTTTAGAAATTAATTTTACTGATTTACTTTTGGACAATGATAAATCTGCAAATAAGCAGGTTCAATGTAAATTGCTCCCAAAAATTCAATTTTTAAAACAAAATACGGTGCGCTTCAGTTAAATTAAATGCATTCGTTCCTTCGATCATGTATTTCTAAATGCACAATAACTCAAGTTCGTAGGCGCGGAGCCTGAAGTCGTCGTATGCAGGTGAGGAAGGGGGGATACGAGCGTTGCAGGCGACTTTGAACCTTGTGTCTGCCCACCACATCATCACATTATGATACAAAATTAGTGTTCAAATTAAAAGAATTGGAGTAATTAAAACTGTTTGGTTATCACCAAATGTAGCAGTCCGTGTGTTGGTTCGGCGTTTCAACCAGCTTGTCCGCCCGAATCGGAACAGAGGATTGTAAACCAAGGGTGCAATAGGATTTGCAAATTTTCTGACCGCAAAATATGGTGCAACAACTCAAATTCCATCGTAAATCAAATTCTGTTCTCTCTAGAACGGACCGTGGAAATGAGGCTTTAGAATCTACCCGTCTTCGATCCCAGCTGATCCCGGCTATTTAAATCGTTGTTTATAAAATTTCCTATTAATCACAACTACAGAGCTTAATTAATCCAACGTTTGTTTGTGTATTCAATATGGTGAGAATTTGTTATTTGTGCAAAAGAAGATATGAATCAGCCTGTACTCGAAGTTATTTCAGGTATGTTATAAAATGCATTTTACAAAAACAATAAATTTATTAATTAATTTGGAAATTAAAATGATAGTAGTGAATTTTTGTTGTTAGCACATAATTTGATTTGTTTGTACATTATTTTGCAGGTTTCCCCTGTTCGTACCTGAGCGAGTGGTGTGGTTTAAACTATTGGGTATGGATGTAGTCGATAATGAGAATTTGTATCTATGTTCGGACCATTTCGACAAAAAAGACATTTATATTAGGAAAAATGGATGCAGTGCTTTACGAAAGACAGCAAGACCCTTGGAGATGGCATCAACAAGCAAAGAATCGGAGACTTCTTCTCGTGCAACAAGTTCATCTGTGTCATCTACCACGAAGTCTACCACTGATTCTCCACAAAAGGTTAATCCCGCTAAATCACCGCTAGGGATTCCACTATCGTCGTCGTCGACTTTGTCTGCTTCAGAAACAAAAGAAATTAGGATTGAACATTCTTCTTCATCTGAAGCGTTGAACGTGGAAATGGGACCTCCTCCTAAAAGAGCAAAAGCTGATGAGAAAACAGATGCACCAACCACTACTGCAACATCACAAGAGCTCATCAAAGACTCAACTTTCCTTAAGAGGAAACAGATTGGAACAAAGCAAAGACGAATCCCTCGTTATTTTTCTGAATGTATATCAGATGATATGGCATCCCCACGAAAGGCCAAAAGAAATTGGCCGATAGCTCGTGCCACAATACATAAGCAGAAGCGAAAGCGACACAGATTGACACAAGCTAATAGAAGACTGAAGGCCCGAGTGAATTCTTTTAAGTGCTTGTTGGAACACCTACAAAAACAACAATTTATAAGCGAATCGGCGAAAATAACTATAGACGCTTCTCTGCCTGCATCAACAACGCAAATTTTGACACATTTTTTAAAAGGGTCGTCAAAACAAAAATATTCACCAGAATTACGTGCATTTGCATTAACATTAAATTTTTACTCAGGCAAAGCTTACAATTATGTTAGAGACAAATTCAACAAATCTTTGCCTCACCCAAACATCATAAGACAATGGTACAGATCGGTGAATGCAGCACCTGGTTTTACGCAAGAAGCATTGCAAGCTTTGAAGATGAAAGTAACCGAAGCCGACGCCAAAGGTGAAAAAGTGTTTTGTAATTTGGTGATGGACGAAATGGCTATCCGAAAACAAGTTGAATGGACACGAAGTGATTTCTCAAAATAAAACAAGATTTTTAGACACATTTGATTTGTAAATATTATCCCCCTAATTTTACAACTCAGTTGAACAAAATTAAAAGTAGAAAAGTCCGATTTATATTTTTTCGGAACGTTTTTTTTGCGTGGTTGTAAATAGCTGGTCCTGTTGGATTCCCAAAAAAACCCTGATTGAGAGGGAAAATACCAAAGACCTTTTATACTGACTGCTGGTATGAAAGATTTTTAGGAAATACTAACGCTGTATTTACCTAAACCTCTCAAAAACTTTTAGAATGCTAAGCGGCCGTCGGGAATCGAACCTTGGACTTACCGAATGCGAGTTGTTTGAACGCGTTGTAACGACGGAAGAGACCAATCGCCTGCTCGGAAACCATGGCAGACCTAAGGTTCAATTTCGCTTGCTGCCGTGGATCCCCCCTTCCCCACCTGCACATCTCACGCTCATAACAAACCGTCGCTCAGTGCAAGGCACGGGCACTCCATAGGACGAACTTTTCAGCTACTTTACCGCCATCTATAAAAATCTGGCCTTAACAAAAATTACTACTTGCGGATTCTGTTCTCGGTGGCGCTAGGTATTTTATTTTAAGCAAGCGCAGTCGTTGACAGATTCTAGGAATTCAAATTTTTGCAGTCTGCAAACTACCAGATTCATTTTGGTTTTGTCTTTTATTTAGTGTGTTTCCTGTTTCTTCGTTTCGTTTTAAGTTTTGTGTTAGTTTAGTGTATAGTGGATATAGTTAAGTGTTTTATATAGTGTCTAGAATAGTGTTAAGTTAGTGTAGTGTTAGTACCTAATTTAATTACATAGTTTAAACAGACATTATTTTATTAAAACATGACTCCAGGAGGAAGAGGGTGTTGTGTTCCTGGGTGTGGTGATACTATATCCAAAAAGTAAGAATCAATATTATTTCAATAGTTATGGATATATGTCTAAATTTTTTCAGAGTGCACATACCAATTAACAAAAGTATTAGGAATGTTTGGCTGAAGCGGATAAATAATCCTAGGATTGGCGAGTCCACCAAAAACTATACAGTCTGTTTGGGTCATTTCGATAGTAGATGTTTTTATGGAGGCACACTAAAAAATTTTTCTCTGCCCACTATAAATTTGCCTGGTAAATAATTGTTAACTTGTGTTGACTGTGGTAATTTTTACGAATGATTTTTACAGATGGTGATTTGGAAGCAAATGATGAAAATTGCTTCCTATATCCACCATCAGGAAGTACAATGGTTACCCCGGAAAAAGTACGCAGTAAGTTATGCAAGAAATTAAATATTTATATATATATTAATTAACACTTTTAACAGAATCATTGGCTAGAAGTTTGGGGATGTCGACCTCTTCAGAAGAGACACATAAAAAGGAAGATATAAGTCCCCAACCAAAGCTGAGAAAAACGGAAAGTCAAAGGGTTTATAGGGGACCAAGAGCAAAATTGTCTTATACTTCTGACTGTAAGTATGAATTTAACGTTATAGTGTTTCATTCATAATCAATAATTAGCTAGTTTTTCATTAAAAGCACGAGAACATGGTTAGGGTGATTACATTTTTTAAGTGGATAAAACGTGATAAAACTACGAATGCCGTTTATTCACAATTGAAAGTTCAAATTATTCGAAATAAAAAAATACTTAAATTGCAAGATTTACATGTTTATAATTATTTTTATAACAGTGCAGTAAACTAACTTTAATTTGATATTGGAAAAAAAATTGTTAAAACAATTCATAAGTAAAAGGTAAAAAATAATTTAAAACTTAATTGTGGATATAAGTAATAAAATTATATCTATTTTCAGTTGATTCTGATGTGTCTGAACGCGAAGTGGCATCGCATTCTTTAACATGCGAGCCAGTTCCATCAACTTCGCGGAGTTTTGATGTGTGGGAACCAGCTCCTTTGGCAGTGGCACTACCACCAAAGTTGAGGCCATCCGCAAATAGACAAGTTGGTAAGTAATGACCAAATTTAAATTGTTGTGTAATAAGTGATAATTTAGAATTTTTCAGTATTTTTAAAAATTTCTTATCGTTATCCGTCGTTATCTGGTTTTGGTCAATTTGAGTTCAGTTACTAAAAATATTACATTTAAAAAATTACTTCCAAGTTTTATAGACTTTTAAGGATTTCATCAGATATTTATTAAGAATGAAATGTTGAACTAAAAGCGGAAACGGTGGCGGCATATCAGCCACTCAGACAGACAAGCTTGTAAATTTTATTCATTTCTATACATTGTAAATAGTTCGGAATTTCCTATCCTTCCCAACCGTTTACCTGATCCCATAAAACCCATCCGGTATTCCCATAGTCCCCAACATCTGGCAAACACTCCTTAACTCCGAACTGACCATCGTCCCTTCTAAATACTAAATACAAAGTCGGTGAAGAAATAAAACGGGTAAATTAGCTTTATCAAAATTAACTTCGTACACATATTAATTTTTGCGCGCATGCCACGCATGTGATTTTATTTACCTTCCATTCATTGTAACATTCTAATTGTTTTTTTTTTCAGGGATTCGACGGTTGACAGAACCCGAACGTCTTCTCCGGAAGCAGTTGTCGGGGCTTCGTAGACAACTAAAATTGTCAAGAAGCAGCCAGCAATCCCAAAGGCAGAAGATGCGTTTGGTCAATAAAAACCCGGAATTGCTTGGCTGCTTCAAAAACTTAACGGCGCCAATGCGTTTGTTTATTGAATCACAAATTCGAAATCAGCCACTTCGAGCCAGGGGTAGGCGATTTTCTTTAGAAGATAAGGTATTTGCCTTGTCTCTAATGAAACAAAGCGGCAGAGGTTACAGATACCTTCAACGAATGTTTTGTTTGCCCTCTGCAAAAACTTTACGAAGTCTTTTGCAGAGGATGCCGCTGACTTGCGGAATCAATACGCGGATTTTTGAGCATTTGAAGGTAACTGTAGCTAAGCTCGATGCCTCAGATAAATTTTGCGTCATGATGTTTGACGAAATTGCCATTCAACCGGGATTGACGTACGACCGTCGTACGGATTCAATTCTAGGTTTTGTTGATTTGGGTGGCATACATAAGACGGTTGCATTTGCGGATCACGCTCTTGTTTTTATGTTGAAAGGTATCCGCCGAAAGTGGAAACAACCAATTGCTTTCTATTTCACTAAGGGCACAATTTCTTCGGCGGACCTTACAAGAATAATCAAAAGTGTGATCCGTAATGTACGCCGCACCGGTCTTGAAGTGGTGGCGTCAATATGCGATCAGGGTACCACGAACGTTGCGGCTGTCAATAATCTCCTCAGAAGTACGGAGGCCAATTGTATTCGACAAGGAATTGTGAATAGTTTTCAGGGGTACATCATTGATCACAAAGAGGTGGTCCATTTGTATGATGTCCCCCATCTTATGAAAGGTATTCGCAATTCCTTGTTGAATAAGGATCTCCATTTTAAGCAGGATGGCCAGGCGAAGGTGGTATCCTGGTCGCATATTCTAGAAACATATAGGTTAGATAGTAAGTTAGGGCCATTCAGCTCATTTTTGAAATTGACCGATGAACACGTCGTTCCTAACCGGGTAAAAAAAATGAGTGTTAGACACTGCACACAGGTTTTTAGCCAGAGAGTAGCAAGCGCTATTAAAGTAAGAGCACTTCATAGCGCAGAACTATCGCCAAATTCGGAATTTTATCTGGATCCGAAGGCGTCGGAAACCAGTGACCTGCTTCTCTTCTTCGACAAGCTTTTTGACAGTGTCAACGGTAGCCAATTAAAGCCTCAAAAAGGTAAAATTCTGAGGTGCGCAGTTAGTTCCAATTCTTCACACATTTCTTTCTGGCGTTCTGCTATTCCTATTCTTGAGTCTATGTACTTTGTTTCACCTTCTACTCAACAAACTAAAATCATACCTTCTCTTTGAAATTGGATTTTCACCCTGCGTGGCTTTTCTTACTTATGGACTCGGTTGAAAGCTCGTGGTTTTCGCTACATGGCGCCAAGAGCTTTCAACCAAGATCCATTGGAAAATTTCTTTTCATGCGTAAGAGGCTACGCAGGGCCGAATTCTAAACCTACATGTTCTTCTTTCATTTCCACTATTAAATCTCTTCTTATTAATAACCTTGTTTCTTCTCGTTCTGTTGGAGCTAACTGCGAGGCCGACGAAACGGTTGGCTACTTAGACACTTTAAAAAGTTTTGTCGAAGTAGGAGTAGATTTGGCGGATAGTCCTTGCGTGCCTACTCCAATTTTTGCCCCCCATGCTCCTGTAGTGGATGAGACAATGGATTTGGACTTTGCGACTGCTTATGTCGCAGGTGCAATAGGCAAAAAAGTTCGCAAGCAGTTGCCTAAATGTTCTGAATGTCTTAAAATTCATGAAACAAAACAGCAACTGCCACAGAATACATTAATAGCGCTGCGAAATTAAGGACTACAAAACCTTGTGCAACCTAGCGCTCAATTTACCCAATATGTTAGAGATACGGCGAGGATTTTTTTGAATCGTTTACCCTATTTGGTCATAAAGTATAAACTAAAGGAACAACTGTTGAATTTGGATGAAATACCAGATCCTTTGCCACTATTTTGTCCTTCTCATGCAGGAAATGTTCCAACATTTATGAATATTTTAGTAAATGTTGTTATTTATTACTACGTACTAAAGGTTAATCGCATTTTAAGAGGGATGGATTTGAGAAGGGTTGATGATGACCCCGTCTCAAAATTGGCGCATACGTGTTACAAAAAATCCAGGAAGCGATAACCAGTACGTAGTAATAAATAACAACATTTAATATGTTTGTACATAGATTACTTTGTATATTTTAGATATATCTAGTATAATTATTTAATAATTTAATTTATACGGATGACCTATGTAGTCTCCATTTTACGTTTTTTTTTTAATTGTATACGTTGATGCAATCGAATTTGATACGAGCACATTTTTTTAACATAAAATTATTCCATAAAAACGTTTATTAAACTTTACTACTCAAAATGTTTTTTAGTTAGAAAAATTTTTTTTTTAGTTCAGTATCACTTGAAATGTGTCTCTTGTTATTGGATGATTGTTATATTTATGTTTATGGCAAATTATGAAAACGTTTTTAGTAGTTAATTGATTAATCATCATATTTCAAGTTCATCATTGTCGTATGAACCATGAATTACAATATTTAAAACTTGAATGTGTTAACACAGTTACAGAACTTATTGTTTCAAGTAGTTGTTATTGCATTTATTACTTTTTAATATACATTTATGTATAAGATATTTGGGTTTTGTTTTAATTTTTAGCTAATCCATAAAACAAAAATAGCAAAGATAAAAACCTATTTCTAAATTAGCAAAGACAAAAACCAGTAGTCCAAATAGCAAAGACAAGCACCTTCATTTAGTGTGGTTGTTGTCTTAACTCTTCAAAATAGTACGGCCCGATTTTTATAGAATGCGCTAGTTTCGGTAACAAAATGAGAGTGAAAGAGTCGGCTATCTATACTCTAACTAATCTAAGAACTGAACTCAACGGTTTCATCGTTTTCTACATTATCGAATATTTTTTTATTTTTTATTTTATTTTTTCTCTCTTTTGTTCCCAATTGTTCCGATTTGTTCTCTTTTGTCCCGGATTGTTCCCGTTTGTTCTCATTTGTTCTCGTCTTACATGCAATCTGAATTCCTACTGAATTTAATTCCATATTTAGGGAATTTCTAGAAATATTTTTAGATTTGCAAAATTCTGTCTTTGTTAGTTTTTTATTTACAGTCGAATTGAGATATTCAATAGCAAAATTACGATTTCTCATTTGAGTTACTTCATTGATATTTTTTGGTATATTTAGCTTTTTATCAAGAGTAAAAGATTTGTAACTATTTTTAAATTGTTGGAGTTCAGATGGCTGTCTTGTTTTTAATGGTGTGTAATACTCTGCAACAATTTTACTTTCTTTATTTGTCATTCTTTAATTTATTAGAAAATTTATCTGAATTAAAAATTAGAAAAAATGACAACAAAGAAATGTTAGTTTTTTACACCTGCTTGAGTACAAGCCACCAAGCTCACAGCATTTGTGGAGTTTATTTTTATTTCAGACAATACTCACAATTCTCAATACACTTTACCAATGAACAAAGTTTGAGATATTCAATGACAAAATTACGCTATAGCCATACTTACCTTACTTGATTAATATTCTTTGCTTCCTCTATAGCTAAGGGTATACCTGTTTAATTTTTTCTGCTCCGTATAAAAGATTTAAAACTTTTTGAATTGTTGGTGTGTTTGTCAACAGTGTGTCATACTCCACGACAATCTTGCTTTCTTTGATATTGCCCACATTTATAATTTATTTTTTACAATTTGGGTTGTCAAACGCCCTCCATTTTACCACTAGTGTTAAAAATGACATTATGTTATCACAATTTTTAAAAAACGTAGAAAATCATTAATATAATCAAGGAATCAAATTTATTCCATCTTCTTGGTGATTCATCAGATTCGTATAATTCCTTTGATTTTAAGAATCTTCAGAATCACTCGTATCAAAAAAACTTGTATGCAATACGTTGCACAATGGCTGCTTTTTTTGCGCATAAAAAATTCTATTTTGAATTTTGCCATTAATCCATTGACTCACAATGTCCGTAAAAGTTGCATATTATACTTACTCCAACTTATGAAATTATTTCAGATAAATTATAAGTTAAAGGGTTAATTCAAAATGCAACGATTGTTAAATTCACTCTGGCCTGTCTATCATGCTTCCAATTCGTTTGTATTTTGCTATTTATTGTGACCAACATTAATTCTTGGTTTTCATCAATGTTACAGGTTACATTGTTACTCTTCTTTGTTAATTATGGGGGACCATCCGACCGAGAGAGAATGTACCCTTTCACCGGATTTTGAAGATGTTCTGAGTTGTGATAACTTTGTTGATAAAAGTGGGTTGATTTTTGCAATTGTTACATCGAAGTTTCGTGTGACACTTTGTACAGCACCGCGTCGGTTTGGAAAAAGTGTAAACTTAACTATGCTCCAACGATTCTTGGAACTGGAAGTAGATGAAAATGGAATAGAGAAAACAACGGTTTTGGAAGAAAAGGTCAACTATAAACTGTTCAATTCAGCAAGGTTCAAGTTAAAAGTTATGGACCAGCGGAATAAGAACTTTGTAACAACTCATTTCGGGCAATATCCGATTATCAAGCTAAATTTTCAATGTTCTGATCCCATCACAAACCAATCTGATGCAGTGGATGTGTGTAGACTAGCTATACATTGCGCTTTTGAGGAACACGAGTACCTTTACGAATCCACAGTGTCGCCGTTGAAAGATTATGAAAAAGATATTTGTAGACAATGGTGTAACCCACGTGCCTACGAAGAAATTCCAGAAAAACATGTAAAGGCGGGGTTGCGAGACTTGGTAGTTTATCTGAATAAGTTTCATAAAAAAAAAGTTTTCCTGCTTGTTGACGAGTATGACTCGATTGTTTCAAATGCATTGTATAATCTGGTAGATGCCAAGTTGAACGACCTAACGGAAGTTGCTTCATTCGCCTTTGGAGCTATTGGAGATGCTTTAAAACGAGTTCCTGAACTCTTTCAAGGAGTGTTTATGACAGGAATTTTAGATATTGCTGGTATAACGATTTCCAGCGTATTGGGTAACTTGGAACGACTACAATTCGGAACCCCCAATCTGTGCCAGGATTACTATGGGTTTTCTGAAGATGAAGTCGATATGCTGTTTGATCGGTTTGAAGTAGAGGAGGGGTTGAGGACAAAAGCGAAAGCCAAATATAATGGATACTACAATGGGGACAAGAAACGACTATGTAATCCTCAATCGGTTGTGCGTTTTCTGAAAAATTTACGTCTGGGAGAACATGCTTTGCAAAATTATTGGCAACAATCTGGTTACATCCACAAGATGTGTAACCTATTTCATGAGGATGTCGTGCCTAACTTGTTGACTAGCCTACTACAAAGTGCGATAGATATGCAAAATTTGAAACTGGGACCGTTAGAATTAAGTGATCTGCAATCGTTGCAAGGGATATTAGCTGATGCGAATTTGCATTGTGACGAACACATTATTGTTAGGTTTTTTATATCTCTTGGATACTTAACATAGGCTGATTCAAAACTCAAAATACCTAACGGCGAGTTAATTCAGGAATTTACAAAGAGGCTACGAAACTATTTTTTTATTGAATATGGTATTAACAAAAATTTGTCCAAGGATTGTTCAAAATCATTTTCTGAACTTGTCAGTCTCTGTGAAAAAGATGGCTCCTTACCAGAGTTCAATAAAGAATTAGCAAATTTTCAAAGTACTGTAACCCGTCTACTTCAACAGTCAAAAATTATCGATCCACTAAATGAGGCAACATTACAGAGTATAATTACATTGACATGTACTCACAACGGATTTCTCTTTGGAAATGAAATAATCATCCCAAATGATAGAACCAAAATTGATATAATGCTATAATAATCGAATTAAAATGTGATCCACATGCTGTAGAAGATGCAGTAAAACAAGTTTTTGAAAATCACTACTTCAATGTCTTCACAATGGCGAAATATTTTAATGATCGTCCTACAGATCCTTCTCTTTCTCTTATTATGGGAATGCATGTAGATTCTGAAAAGAAAGCATCTGTGATGTGCCTCCGAATGGAGGATATTAGGGCTGTTCTAGATGATCACAACATTCCGGCAGAGCCATCGCTAGAAAATGGCATTGAGATAGCTGTTAATACTAGGGGTGAAGAAATCATTAATCTATTTTGCGAAAAAGCAATTCGTGTCGGCTAATTTTTAGTTTTAATTCAGTATATTTTTAAGTTTAGTAATACTTAATTCAAAGTGTATTTTTAAGGTTAGGGGCAAGTTGATTTTAGTTTTTAGTTTAGTGTTATATTGTTTTAGTAGAAATGAAAAGCCTCCTTTTTTTTAATATTGGACTTTTAGTAACTGGAAGCCGATCTGGTGGGTTTTAAAGGTTCTTTTGTTACCCAAACCACCTTGGTCAGGAAGTGAAATGCACAATATTCGGGGTCTCTGAAATGGGTTTAATAGATAGTTTTTGATTTTTTTCCTCGGTTTTGAGAGTCTTCCATCGACTTACAGTAATATCGAACAACAATGACCTGTCCTGTGTATTCAGGATTGATGGTCGTGCCGATGATTCTCTTCGATAGATACATACCTAAAAATGGTATAAGCTGTCGTGAAAGAGGAAATGCTGTAAATAGATCGGATTGTAGAAGAAGAATTTACTAGGTTTCTAAACTAGGATATTATGAAAAAACAGATAAAGCAATCCATGTAAACGAAGAAGACAAAGTATGGAAAATAAGCAAGATTCATCAATGAATCGGGATTAACGTATATTATTTTATGGGGCACATTTGGTAGAGATAAATTTAGGGAAACCATAATATGTTACAGACGTTAAGAGATTTTACCAAATCTTATTAGATGAAAAACTTGGTAATATAGTCAGAGATATATAGTTTTAATTTATTTAATTTTTGTTTAACAATATTTTTTATTCCAATTTTAGACCTGTTCAATTTTTTATTTTATTTTACCAGTTATTATCCTGATCCATGAATAAAAAGCCATTTTGGGGTAAATTTTGTAAGTGCTCTAACGTTCTGATCCAGGAATAAAAATCCATTTGGAGGGTTCGAAAACCTCATAAATTTGAATAAGTTTTTTGTCTCTTTTTCAATGATTTGTGCATGTGCCAATTGGCTTGGTCCAGAAATAAAAAGCTATTTTGGGATGTCTAAAAACAACGGATTTTGTAAGGTTTTAAATGGTTTTATCATGTGTCCAATTTCTGATGGTCTATAGATTTTTGGGGCGCAGAAAAATTGATGATTTTAGGTCTTTTTCGATTGTTTACTTTTGAGGAAACAGCGGAATTTGTAAGATTCTCCCCAGTTTTTAAAACGCCAAATGTCCCGGTACCAACTCTCCTTGATTTGGTGTTGTTTTTCCCTTTTTTTTTGCATGCGCCAAATGGTTTGGTCCAGAAATAAAAAGCCATCTACAGATATTTGACTACTTTTGGGGTGCATAAAAATTAATGCTTTTTGAGAGGTTTTAGCCTTTTTTCGGTTGTTTGCTTTTGGGCAAACAGCTAAATTTGTAGGATTCTGCCGTGATTTTTAAGACGCCAAATGACCTGGTCCAGAAATAGAAAGCCATTTTGGGGTGTTTAAAAACAAGGCATTTTCTAAGTTTTTTGTAGAATTTTACCTTGTTTTTTCGTGTGCCCAATTTTTGGTGGTCTACAGATATTTGGGTACTTTAGGGGTGGATATAAAAATTAATGCCTTTTGAGAGGTTTTATGCCTTATTCGGTTGTTTGCTTTTGAGAAAACAGCTGAATTTGTAAGATTCAACCCTGATTTTTAACACGCCAAATGCCATGGTCCAGAAGTAAAGACATTTTGGGGTGACTCAAAACAAGGAATTCTGTAAGGTTAGTAAGCTTAGTAAGCTAAGGAAAACCGCAAGGAAACTCTGGAATAGAGCAAGACTTGCGGGAACAAACGAGTCTTGGGAGCTTTATAAGAAGGCTCAAAGGGACTTCAAATCTGAGGTAAACCGCAGGAAAAGGGACAGCTGGAGAGACTACTGTGAGCGGATTAACAGCTTTCCGCAAGCAGCAAGACTTCAGAAGGTTCTATCAAAAGACAAGTCTGTCAGTCTGGGGTGTTTGAGAACCCAAACAGGGGACTACACGGTCTCCGAGGAGGATACTCTGAGGCTCCTACTACAGACTCACTTTCCAAACTCCTTGGAATCCAAGGAGGAAGAAAGTATCAACATTGGAAAATGCACCACCTCTCGGGAGGCGTGGAGATTTGCTTCTAAAATCATCACCCACGAAAGGATAAAATGGGCCATAAATTCATTTGCGCCTTACAAGTCGGCAGGTTTGGATGAGATATTTCCAGCTCTCTTACAAAAGGGACTAGATATGCTCACCACACCACTGCTGCACCTATTCAGAGCCTGTCTTGCACTCGGCTACATACCACGTAGCTGGAGGGAAGTCAGGGTAATCTTTATACCCAAGCCAGGGCGTGCAACATATGCCGAGGCTAAAAGCTACAGACCGATCAGCCTTTCCTCGTTTTTACTAAAAACCATGGAAAGACTGATAGACAAACATGTTAGGGAGGAGTTGCTGTGCAATATGCCACTACATCCAAACCAGCATGCCTATCAAATGGGCAAATCCACAGAATCGGCTCTGCATCAAATCGTAATGAAGATTGAATCAGGGCTAACTGGAGGATATTACACTCTTGGAACGTTCCTAGACATTGAGGGGGCATTTGACAATGCAACCTATGACTCTATGGAATTAGCTCTAAGGAATCATGGGGGAAATCAAACATTAATAAAATGGGTCCTAGCCATGTTGACAAACAGATCAATCAACACAAATCTTGGTAAGTGTTGGGTTAAGGTCACCGCTACACAAGGATGCCCACAGGGAGGAGTTTTATCTCCACTTCTGTGGAACTTGGTAGTGGATGACTTAATACATAAACTGCACATGGAAGGGGTCTATGTGCAAGGTTATGCTGATGACATCGTAATCCTTGTTCAGGGCAAGTTTCTTGACTTGGCTAAAGAGCTCACACAAGGGGCTCTAAAGCTGGTCGAGAAATGGTGCACAGGACAAGGACTATCTGTAAACCCTGACAAAACCAGTCATGTAATCTTTACCAAGAGAAGAAAGGATCAATATGTGGCCCCAACACTCTTTGGCAAGACACTAGAAGTTCAAACAGTGGTCAAGTATCTAGGCATCCACCTAGATTCTAGACTCACATGGAGAACTCATGTGCAAAACAAAATTGGAAAAGCTACAGCAGCCCTGTGGGCGTGCAGGAGGACTGTGGGGAAAACATGGGGAATTACTCCCAGAATATTGCATTGGCTGTACACATGTGTAGTAAGGCCAATGATAGTCTATGGATCCATCGTCTGGTGGGGCGCGACGTCTAGGCTTTGGGCCAAAACTCTTTTGGCTAAAGCTCAAAGATTAGCGTGCCTTACTATAACAGGAGCGATGAAATCCACTCCCACATCGGCCATGGAAATACTGACGGGGCTTACTCCCCTTCACCTCAAAGTGAAGGAGTCAGCTGCGGCGGGATTCCTTAGGTTAAGGTGTACAGGGCAGTGGAAAAATACAACAATGGGCACAGGACATTGGGCTATCGCCCAACTTGTGACAGACATCAACCCCATCTTCAAGATGAGGGAAGATTGTATGGCTCCCATTATTGTGATCAATCACTCATATGAAGTGATAATACCTTCAAGAGAAGAATGGAGTGAAAGAACAAGAGCCATAACTCAGGGGGGCTGGACCATCTGTTATGCAGATGGCTCGGTCTCACAAGAGGGCTCAGGCTCTGGAGCTGTTATTTGGGGCACGGATTTCGGTGTCTCAACATCACTGGGTATCTATACCAGTGTGTTTCAAACAGAAACCTTTGCTGTGATACAGTGTGTTACAGAATGTAATCAGAGAGCTATTGTTAATAAGCACATCTGCTTCTTTACTGACAGCCAAGAAGTCTTGAAAGCTCTGCAGTCATGCAGACATGCGTCAAGACTTGTCAGTGAATGTCATACAGCACTGCAAAATCTGGCAAGGCGCAACAAACAAATTGTGCTTTGCTGGATACCAGGACACACAGGGGTCGAAGGGAATGAAAGGGCTAACCGATTGGCCAAAAGAGGCTCTGCAAAGGGCTTCTTTGGACCGGAGCCGGCTCTTCCAATTCCGAAAACCCTCCAGAAAAACCTCCTGAAAGAGTGGATTGAATCACTCCACAGGGAGGAATGGCAAAAGCTTGAACTGCGACAGTCTGGGCTATTTATTGATGGACCAGACTTAAAACGCAGTGAAGAACTATTGAAACTCTGTAGGAAAGACCTCAGAATATTAGTGGGACTGTTCACAGGACACTGTCCCCTTAACAAACACATGCACACAATCGGTCTCAAGACTGACGACATGTGTAGAGCGTGTATGGAGGACACGGAAACTCCACTACACATATTATGCCTCTGTCCAAATCTTTCTGAACTGAGGAAGGAACATATGGATTTTCATATTTTGGAACCATCTGAGATTCGGGAAGCACCCATAAAGAGCATCCTGGCGTTTGCAAAGACAACAGGGCTCTTATAGGTCGTCCCGTAAACGAGGATTGCACACAATGGGTCAATAGACCTCAGCGTGCGGCTCTTAAAGGGTCTCCTCGGAAAAAAAAAAAAAAAAAAAAAAAAAAAAAAAAAAGGTTTTTTGGGTGCTTTTAACGTAATTAGGTTTGATTTTGGATGGTTTTCAACAGTTTTCTCATGTGCCCAATTTCTAATTGGCTATTGATTTACAACAAGAAAAGAAACTTTTGAGTATTTTTTGGTCGTATTAAAAACTATGATTTTTGAAGGATTTTATGTCTTTTCGGTTGTTAACTTTTGGGAAAACATAAATTTTTAGGATCCTGCCTTGTTTTGTAAGGCGCCAAATATACCTCTTTGATTTGGTAATGTTTTTACTTTTTTTTTGCATGCGCCAATTGGTCCGGTCCAGAAATACAAAGCCATTTGGAATGTCTAAAAACAACGGATTTGGAAAGTTTTTCAGAGTGCTCTTGAGATGATTTTGCATTATTTTGGGAGATTTTAACGGTTTTTTTCATGTGCCCAATTTTTGGTGGTCTACAGATATTTGGGTACTTTTGGGGTGGATAAAAATTAATGCTTCTTGCCTTTTTTGGTTGTTGACTTTTGAGAAAACAGCTAAATTTGTAGGATTTTGCCGTGATTTTTAAGACGCCAAATGCCCTGGTCCAGAAATAACATTTTATAGTCTACTTTTCCAAATTTGACCCCAGTTTTCAATAAGAGATAATTTATTTTGCAATTTAATTTCCAATGGATTTGCAAATAACTTAATGTCATCTGCATAAGCCGAATAACATTTATCAAGCTCAATGAGTAAGTCTCTAGTGTAAAATATAAACAAAATTGGTCCTAAAACGGAACCCTGCGGAACACCACTCAAGACAGATTTGTAAGTAGAAAAACTTTTTCCAACTTTAACACAGAATTTTCGATTTGTTAAAAAGGCTTCTATCCATCTTAGCAAGTAACCATCGAAAGCTTTAGTAAAATGTAGGTAAATTATGTCAAGTGGTTGACCACTATCAATTATTTTGGACCAAATGTTTGTAGAAACTATTAAATTTGTCACAACTGACATAACTGACATAATGACATAACTGGGAGTCAATAAATGTTTTAATGAAAGGCTCTTGTGTTGAATGTGTGGTTTAAGTCAAGAAATTGGCCTCTGGAAACGAAGGTGGAAAATAAGTGTCCTGCGCGTAGCCGTTCTGGATTGGCGTATTTTCCATTATGTCGGTATGTTTACTTGAAGGGACATAATTTTCAAGTTGCATTCTGGATAAACATCATTTTCAAAACGCTGGTTTATTTATTTGAAGGGGCATAATTTCTGAATGGGATAATTTCCAGAAATTTGCGAAATCACCGCACTCACTGGGTTCTGGAAATTATCCTCATCTATGTAAAATACCGACACTCTCGAAATAATGCCCCTCCAAGTAAACATACCAACATTCTGGAAATTATGCCCTACATGTTTATAAAAAATTCCAGAAAATATCAATTTTTATAATTTCAGAAAGCGTTGATTTCTTTTCCTTCAGATTAACGAGATTTATTTATTAAATTAAATTAAGTGAAATGTAAAATGTAATTATAAAAAAATTGAATCAATAAATTTCGGAAAATGTAAAATGAGGTTCCGAAATTAGCGCTTATAAATTAATATTCTAGGTATATGTATAAATGTCGTAAATCAAATTTTGGTTTCCTTCCACAGTTACAATCCGAAGGAAATAAATAAGGGCTAAATTGATTATTATGCGTTATTTTGAACCAGAACATTATTTTATGTCTGCTGACAGTTTTCACCACCAAGTGGAATTATCCTTTGAAAGTTTACAACTTTAATGGTATTGTAGATTGAGTAGACTTCAAATTCTGGAAAAGTAGCGGTTAAAGTAATGAAAATAGAAGACTTCTATGATTGGTTCAGATCAAATTCTGGGAGAATTAATGAAGAGAGGAAGGAATTAAGATGAATTTTTGCTGAAAATAGACAAACATTTTGGCAACAAAGACCTATTAATAATTCAGCGGTTGAGCTTCGCACAAGTGAAAAATGATAACTAACAGTTGTATGTATTTTTTGTTGTAACTTGTTTCTGTTTATCATTATGATTTTATTAAATTTGTTACAAAATGTATGTCATTTATTTGATCAGTTATGTTAAATTAAATAAATTTGTGTGGAGTTACTGCATTCTTAATTTGTATGCATGCCCTATGGAGAACTTACTGCATCTTTCACATTTAATTTATAGCTTTAATTTGTTACATTTTTGTTTGATAATCAATTGTAAACATAATGCAATGCCGTACTGTTGACGACAACGAAATGTCTACGGCAAAATTTTCTAGCTTCATTTTCACTTTAAATCATAGGCGCACTTCTAATTGTCATTTAATTAATCGTTAAAATCGGCTAGACATTGAACTGTAGTCGAAAAACCAAGACCCATTGCAAAATTTGAAGAAAACCGGTCACTAAGAGCAGTGGCAGCTGATTAGTAAGACAAAAATTTTGTTTAGGGTAGGTCATGAAAGAGAGAGACTAACATATAAGTCATGTCGGAGTGAAATTTTGTTTTTGATACAACCTCAATTTTTTTTATGAAAATATGTAACATTATGTAACATAACCTCAAACTTTGGCATCTACATGTCAAAGAGTGCAGACGTCCACCAAGAACTCAAATTGCTCCAAACCAATCTGAATTATTATCTAAAAATTTACAACCGATAATCATGTTGACAGTTGCAGCTTGTTTCAACTAGGACTTACGTTTTCCATGTTTTTTGTTTTTCAGAGAAGGGCTGAGCAAAAGTGTTTTGGATCATACTGTATATATCGATGGGATATTACAACTGGCATGTTTCTGAACTAAGTCGTCGTCTGTGGAGGAATTGAGAAGCGAGATATGAAAATCAACCACAGACCACAAAGTGCAACGAAAGTGTATTATTATGCGATTAGCAGATGATTTATAATTGAAATGGAGAGGAAGAAAATCATGGAAATTTTTTATTCAAGAAGCAAAATTGGAAATTACCATTTATAAGTCTTCACTGAACTTTGTTTTGATAGCATCACATAAATCTTGTATCAATTTCAGTTTCCATCAAAATAGAAAACGCAACAATCTCCCATTTTAGAGGTAATGTCATGCTATGCCACGGTTTGATCCACGGATGGATGAGGTTTATGCAGAAGTGTGTTGGGAGTTCATAAGAAGGCAAGGTGCGTGCAACACGCGATACTGATCTCCATTCATTCGACTGAATCGTGTAACCGCATCCGAAATGAGCAGCAGTTGGGAGATTACTTTTTGCTAGCCGAGTCCACAGCAAGTCTTTCAGTTTGGCTTGGAATAGCCGCTTGGCACGAGATGAGTGGTTGTTGCGCTTTCATACGAGAGGTGGACGAGAAAAAGAAGAAGTTTCGAGAGGGGCGAATGGAAAACAAAAGGAGAAAGATCGATGAACCCGATTTTTTGCCATTCCCCTCATGTGTGCACTTCAAACTAAAATAATTTTGGTTCGCAATTCGGAGTTCATCAGAAATTTGAGAGTTTAGAAACCTCAATAGAAGATTTCGGAGTTAAGAACTAAAAACAAGCGAAATTCTCAATTTAATCCTCAGTTAACAACTATTTACAGTTTTTTATTGTTATTTCAAACTTCCAAAGAAACAAAAAACTGAAAAAAAAACCTTTTGAATGATTGTGAAAAGAAATTTACAATATGTAATTCAAATCGCAAGAAGAAAATTAAAGTAGCCCAAAATGACCTTTTCAACTGGATCAAAGCACAGAATGATAGAACAGAACACCAAAATTTTAGATTTTTTTATTTTGGGCATTTTTCACGTTAGAATAACAATGATATATAGAGGAGTTTGCATTCTTAACCTGTTTTTCATCTGTGCCAAGAGACGAAAGTATAGAACAAAAAAGACAAGTATTATGAATTTTTATTTTTGAGAGGTTGCAAAATTTTACAAAATTTTGATTATAACGCTTGTGATTATCGTAATTTTAATGCCATATGCTTAATATTTGGCGAGATGAAATCAGGCTCGACTTATTTTTCAATTAGACCAAAGCACACAATGATAAAGCAAAAGAACAAAATTTTGGAATTTTTTTTATGGCAAGCCAAAATTTCGATTTTTGGTTATATTAAAATTTGTATTTTTGGCTCTTTTAACGGTAGAAAATTGACATTTAGAGGAGTTGTTATTCTTAACTTGTTTTTCATTTGTGCCAAAATACAAAATTATGTATCAAAAAGAACAAGATTTGGAAATATTTACTTTCAAGAGTTGCAATTTTTTTTTAAATTTTGGTTCTAAAGACTATAATTTGCATAATTTTAGAGCCATTTGTAAGTTACTATTTTTGATTTTTTTTTCAATTGGATTAAAGCACACAATTATAGAGCAGAAGAACAAAATTTTGGAATTTTTGTTTTGAGGCGAGCCAAAATTTGGATTTTTTATATTAAAACTTGTGACGTTAAAAGAATGACATTTAGAGAAGCTGTTATTTTTAACTTCGGACTATAATAGTCCTAAAGAATTAAAACAAATATTTCAAAAAAGATTCCAAACTCCAGAAAAAATAACAGGACATTTTCTTTCATAAATCTAAATATAATCCAAAAAAAATAGTAGAAAGTATATGATTTAGAACAAAAACCCAAAATAGAAAAAATGGGAAAAAGCATAGGAAGGGCAGAAATCGATGAAGTTGAAGAACAAGAAATATGCGAAGGATTTTAGAAACTTTAAATTCTAAAGAATTTGAAGCAATCCAATCTCACAAATTTCAAGACTTTGGAGACAGAAACATAAAGAAAAGAGAACTCGGTAGAATTGGAAGATTTAAAAAACAGAATTTAAAGAATCGAAAAAATTTAAGACCACAGAAGCTAAAAATTCTAGCAATCAAAACGAATCACAAGAAGAATATGAATATAATAGAAAAAATTGAAAAGAATCCAAGGCAAGAAAAAATTCAAAGCATCCGACAAATTAGGAGCCAAAAGAATCCTCAGAATTGAAAAAATTATAGAAACTCTAAACTCTAGAGAACCCAAAGAAATCAAAAGGAATTTTCTTTCTAAAACTAAAAAATAAAAGTGAAAAATCCGGACTGAAGAAAATTCAAAAGTCTCAAGTCAAATTTAACGAAAGAAACTTAAGGAGCCGAAAAAGTTTTCAAAAATTGAATGAATTTGATGAATGAAAGAAACACGAAGGATTTAAAAATCTTAAAATTCGAAAAAACATTTAAAGAACCTCAAAAGTCTTGAAAATATTGAAAATAAAGATTGGAAAACCTAAAAAAATTCAAGACGACTGAAAGACCTTGAAGGAGCTGAAAAATCAGAACCTTAGGTAGAGCCTCCTGCATATTTGAGCCCGATGACCCTTTCAAGCACTCTGCAAAAATTTAACTACCCCATACATCTCTGTATGCCCCCATATTTCCGTTTCGCGTCTGTTGGTCTTTCTATGGGCAGTAAAAATGTCCGACCACCGCTTCGACGTTCCCTTTATCCTTCCAAGTTCTTTCTTCCGAACGCAATTAGCGTAAATGGCTATCGTTACACGCGAATCTCAAACTACGGTTTTCTATTAAGAGCCCGGTTTGGTCGATTCCCAAGAGATAGCTCGGAGCCACTCGCGTTCTTCTCTCGTTATTCGCGTTTCACATAAAATTAACGGCGGTCCTAATTAAAAATCTCGATGGCGAAATGTCGACAGATTTACACATCGAACGTCAATTGCTCTCTTATTTCCCTGTTTGCACCAACAATCGATGAAGAAGCGTGCGGGACTAAATCGAAATTATCAAACCGACGAAATTGAATTCAGACTGACATTGGGGCGATTTAAATATAAATAACAGATTTCCTGAGACTTGTAGCGGCGGGGGTAATTTGAGACAGCCAGTTTACAGTCACGCTTCTAGAATGTGGGGTTTTTTAACAACAAAACGAAAGAAATTCAGAGAATTTTGCATTTAAAATATTGCATCGAGCATCATCCTAAGCGGATCCATGACGAAACGGCATAAATTCCTGTGGGAATAATCTGGAGAATTATAATGGTATTTTTCTATTTCGCGTTCATAATAAAGATATTTTGATACGCGTTTGAGTGTCGTAATGGACCAATCCCGTGCCAATATTTCCAGGGGCATTTATTTTTCTTAGGTTTGCAGCGGGCAAACCGTCAACCTGCCGTCAACATTGACAATTTAGATTTTGGTTTTGATAAACCATGATAAATCGCTCAAAACACGATTATTTCTTGTTGTACTTGGCTTAATAATTCATCGGAGAAAAACTCTTTGGATGCAAGAGAACCATCATGATCATGATCAACATCTTCGCCCTCTTGGCTCCCTTGCGCTCCGGTAACCTCAAAACGTCACACCTGTCAAACTGACTGAAATTGGATTTGGCTACTTCAATTTTTTTTCCCAAACATTTTGTAAATGCCAACTACCCTAAATTTCCTTTAAAATGGGGCGAAATAGAAAAAATAGCGTATGATACTTGTTCATAATGCATTTTGCCGCACTTACTACTTTATAAACACGTGCGTGCGGCAAAATGTTCATTATGAAACGCGTTTCATAATATACTATTTTTTACAACGCTAGTAAAATCGCAATCCACGGAATTACAACTTTACGGCTTTAGCTCATTTTCCAAATGCTCTATTTTTATTCTGTTTAGAAATATTAAGCATAACTGAGGCAATAATTCATCGAAAAGTCGACAAAGAAGTGAAAAGACAGACCATTTCCTCGTCGTAGCAGTCATTCATTTTGTAGCAAGTCCGGCATAAAATCAAACTTTCGCCAATTTTTCCTTGAAATCGACTCTTTGACGTGTGCTTATTGAAATTTAAGCAGCTCTTCGATTGTATAATTCAACAGCTAATGGAAAAGAAATGCGGCTATTCCGAGCTCCTGAAAGAAGCAGTTCTTTTTAAGTGACACTTGAAGAACACTTAAAGAACACTATACGATTTTATTGTTCACTGGATTTCTGTCACTGCCGGTAAAAAATAATTAGAAATTAATGACGGGGCGTGGGAGCCGTTTTCATTGTCCCTGCAAGGGCGTAAAACTTTTTTCTACCACCCACCCCCAGATTCGGTCGGAAATTATTCAGAAATTACCAAGTCGATGGGCGTAATTCAATATTGCCACATTCTTGGGAGAAAAGTTTAACTTTTCATTAAATTAGAGAAATTAAACAAGTTTTCTCGTTTAATTACGGTGCAATAATATTAATTAATGGAAAGGAAACAAAAAGAATTAAAACTGAATTTCGAGCGGAGAATAAAAGGAATATACTAAAAGGAATTTATTGTCTGAAGCGGGCACTGTCCTTAGGGGTTACATCCCGCACCTTCATTATCTCAAAGCCGCTGTCATGAACGAAATTGATACTACACAATTAAACCACCAGCCATCTTCACTTGGTGCCCAAGTGCGTAAAAGTGATCAAAGGAATGCGTAAAAGTATGTGATTTTGACTATGATAATGATAATATCGTGTGATTCATTAAATTTCCATTCTAGGTAGGCCGTGTATTTTGGACGTGCGTTGACTTCTTGTTCGATAACTAGCAAATCTCGCAAATATTAAGTCGAAACTACTGTAATGGTCTTAGTTACGACATGAATTTTTTTCTCAAAGCCAACTGCGAATGAAAATTTAATGAATCACACAATATAATTGACGTTTTTTAAACAGATTTTGGTTCAAGAGTCACCATACTTATTGCAGAAATTTTGACATTTGATTTGATGATTTCTTATCTTCTTTTTTAAATTGTAAATTGAGAATTGGTAATCGTAGATAAAATGTAAGGTCACATTTGAAAAGTCTCTCAATGGCGTTTTTGTTTTTTAAAACATTTGCAAACTCGCATGCTATAAAGAATGATTTTTTAAATTTGCTTTCTAATTAACTAATAATATCCATTCACAAAACATTAAAGTTACTAAAATTGGCGAATACAAAACTTCTTAAACGTGACAGTTGGCGAGAGTGGTAACTAAATGGGCGTTTCTAATTCTAAAGTCAAAAGTTCAATTTCAAAGTTTTAAGTTCGACTTGAATTTTACTTTGTCGGAGAAAAATGAAAGAAATTTATAATTTCTACATTGAGAGGTATCAACTAGATCCTTAACACTTCCTTTAGGTAACCTAAAATAAAATAAATACAATTGGAGGCGGTTTATGAGGGGTGCAGATTGCCTTGCTTTGCTCTTACTTTTTATTATTTGCATTTCAAGGCTTGTAACCTCAAAATTAGCAGCTCTTATAGTGGCAATTAAGGACACGCTGTGGAATTCCAAAGGAAACTGAGAACGAGTTTTATTTGATCTCTCGATACCCCAAAATTATCTAGCGAAAAACTCACCTTATGGGCGTTGATTTTTGCACCTCCAACATTAAAAATGACGTCAGAGAATCTCGGGTTGTTGAGATATTGTGCCATATTCTTGTCCAAAATTCCCCCATCAGAAATCACTTTCATTTCCATTTCTAACGCCTCGTGCGCCATAGTTTAGAGGAGTGTAAATTCACAAGAGACAAACTGCTAATCGGAAGAAATGGAAACGACTGCGGTGACAAGCGATAATAAAAAATTTTACTTGAGAATCAGTTCGACAAAAACGCTGCCACTAATCTTTTGGACAGGAGGAGTGGAAAACCAAGTCTAAAATAGATTTTGAATCCGAGGTCCGTTTTGCTCGATCAGGTCTGGACTTAACGACTTGCAAAATCAAGATACTAAAACACTCTTCCCGACGAACTATACAAGTCCTCCGAAGAGTAACTTTTCCTTAAGACATTTGAGAAAAACTAAAGAAAATTTTGAAAAACGAACATTTTTGCCTGAAACTCCCAAATCCATACTTTGATTTCTTGATGTAATACGTCATATCAAAATCTAACGCGATGTTAAACACGTTATCATCTCTTGTAATTTAGAAGTTACAAGACATAGAATACGAAGGGAATTTTCAGTTGTTAAGTTTCGAAGATGTAAGAATACTATGAGAAGACTCACTCTAGCAATGAGTTTTATACATTGCTTAACAGCTCATTAAATTGACTTTCCGAAACATTGTCGAGCAATTCCATAGATTTGCAACTTACAATTTACAACCTAATTTGTATAACTAATTTTAATTTATTTTTACTAATTCAATTAGGAAATTAGACCATTTTAAACAACATTTCATTTACATTTAGCACAAATCATATAAATAAGATGGTTGATAAAATACGTCAATAATAGTATATTATTATATGAGCAATTATGGTAGTCATAAGTCAACCACCCAAACTGTAGGGCCAACTTGCCTGATCTGTCATCTAGAATGACATACTGACGTCCATTTTAGGGTCTGTAATTCCCATGTAATTTTTAAAGTGTTATAATTCCCGAAAAAACGTTTTCAGTGATTTTTATAAGCAATTTTAGAAGAAGAAAGAAGAAATTCCATTGGTCAAAAAATGGTACAAGATTTGTACTGGAACAATAAAGATTCGTGTTTAAAGTAAAGTCTAGCTCAGTGCTATCAGACATTTTTCTGTGTAAGTTTTCTAAAGTTAGAATTAATTAGAAAATTTGGGGACAACTGAATAACGATTTTTGAGGTTAACGCGTTGTCAAAGTTTCATGTAACAACATTGGTTAAGATTTAATTAAAGGTTTGTTCCAAAAGAGAGATTTAAATAAGGATTGACCACATTTTGACAAACTTGCGCAGGACGATTAGCTTCTACGCATTTTCTCAGTTGCTGTTTCTGCCAACTGTTTCCGATAAAAATTGCTAGAGGCTGCTGCCATCTTTCCTTTTTAAAGTGGATTGATATTAATGAGCTTTGGTCTAGAATTGCTTCGTGATTCTGAATCGAAAGCCCGTTTTGCTCCATCAGGTTTGAACTCAAAGGTCTTGGTAAAATAAGTTTTTTTATTATATCTGCATCATAATTCTAAATTAAAACATGCAAAAGCGTGCAAAAAGGGGTCTTTAAAACACTAAAGCTTTAAAGTTGTCTAGGTAACAAGAATTAGTGAAATGTCATGACTAATTTTTATTTATAATATAAATAAACATGAAAATTACAATTACTATTGTTTGAAATTTCAAAGCCTGTCGCTTTAAGCTGGTTACTGTTGTGTGTTGCTTCTAATTCATAACTAGTAGAAGCTTTTTCATTTTCATTCTTCTGTTGGACGTCCATAGCTCTTGTTGAAGTTGATTTAGCAACCGATGTGTTCAGAACACCAGCAATGCGTTTGGAAATAACTATTTTCTTTGAAGTGGATTATTCACTATAGCCACTAGCCACACTCGAAGATTTCCATCCCACCTGACGTTTCAACTCATCGATGCTCATACCACTGTTTGCCATAATCGTATGAAGTTCGTCGGAAAGCATGACAACCAGTATATTTCTTAGCGTCGGGTAGATTCAGAATTAATCGCAGTTCTGCATGTTCTGCTAGCCTTTTAATATCTTCACTCATTTTCTGAACGGATTTTTACAAACGTGAAAAAATGTGACAACGTAAACAAACAATTGCTAACCGTTTCTACGACAACGATTCATAAACAACCGTTGATAATTTTATTGTGTAAATTCACATTTTTTCAACGCTCCTTAAGGATTGTAAATGGATAGGTATAATAAAAAATAGCGTATAACACTTGTTTATAAGCGCTGACGCGTCGTGCTCTTAAACTCGTCGTGCGTGTTTTATAGGCTTGCTTATAAACTTGTATTATAATATACTATTTTAGTACACTGCATTTATTTTTGTTTTTTTATTTTGTTAAGCAATTTGCAAAATCAATAAACCTTATAAAGCATCGTTAAAAAGGTTTGAATTTAGTGGTAGTCGTACATTAATAACTCTCACTAATGACCGGTTGCCTCCAGGGAAAGTAAACATTACCTAAGAAATTTTATATAGGGGTCAAATATTTTTATTAGAACTGCATTCAAAATGCAAGAAAAAAATGGCTGAAAAAATATTATACAGAATTGGAGTTTTATTTCTAACATTTTGCACACTCACCCAATTTGCTTCGCAAGATGTCCCCTTAATGCGGAAATAAATTGCAGGTCTCTCTGAAAATGTGTGCTCTTGCCATCCATCATAGAAAGCATCTGTTTTATCGACAGCCGCTTCCCACTGAGATTGGTTAATTGAAGTTTCTATACGATATTTGTAGTTAACGTTCTCATCTAACCGTAACTTGACTGAAGAAATCAGGTATGGCTGAGCTAAAAAACGACGCTTCATATCGATTGCTAAATAATTTTAGTCTACCTAGTTGTATCATGATGCTTCCTCTTTCGATCTCATGGTAACTGCAACCATATATTGGATCACCATTCAGCATATCACTGCCAAAAATCTTCCTACAAGTGAGTTAGAGATATTATTATTCACACAAACACTCACCCTTCAATGGAGAGAGCTCCATTTTCTAATGTGGCCACATTGCTTCTAGGACGAATGATACTATTTACTATGGTGGGAATATCGCTCTTCCATAATGCTTCAAGGGACGTCAATTCAAAATTCTACGGACAAAAATATGGATGGCAATATTTTTTTATATTGATAATGCAAAATTTTGTATAAAATGCTCAAACAGCAAACACATTTTAAGCGGCCTCGAAACTTTCTCTCAGCCAGCTTCACTCTGTAATAACGCAAGTACTCACACTTCCTGATGAGCTTTTCGTTCCCACAATTTTTATAAATTTGACCATTTGTTGATTAAAGTACAAATGTTGGACAGAACGACAAAGAAAATGTTGGTAGTCAATAATCCTGGTCCAGTTTTTATAATCACGAGAGATTTCGATGTAGTAAGAATAGGAGCTGCAACGATACTCTCACTAACTTTATCCTACTTTTTCTTTAATTTTACCTTTCACTGTTTTCATAAAGTCTCATTTTTATGTAGTTTATACTATACTCTTCCCAAAGTGCCACTACAATACTTTCATTGCCATTTATAATGTGATGAGCGCAATGATTTTCGCCGATTATTTCACTCAGTAAATGATCAGTGTTCACTCCAGCAATCACTAGAGCTCTATAGTTTTTGCAAGCAACATTCACATTTTCGACTTAAAGAAAGATTTCATTTTACGAAACAGTTTAAATTATACACACGTGCATCACATCTAAGCTTGGATCTCTTCGGTTTCACTTCAACAATCTCTGAAATGAATTCAAGTAAAGTTTCGGTTTTCAGCAAATTAGTGGGCCGCACTATGGACACTAATTCGGCCACTGACATTGTCGAGAACCGAATGCACTCTAATACTGCATCATCAACACTTTTGTTGTCTTTGCACCACTTTGCAGCTAATTTAAAAAGCTCGATTTCCCTAATTAACCAAGAGTCATGTTGTAAATAGCTTATTAAAGATTCCTAAAACTTTTTGTTAGTTCAGAGATGAAACTGCTTCTCTTTTCTACCTTTGATAACTGTTGAGAACTGCCAGTTGAGAACACTTTTGCAAAATTGCTATCCATAAACTCGTGACAATTTTGTTTTAATTTAACGAAATCATAAAAATTTGCAGTGTTTAGAATTGGAATCACATTTTCCACATTTATGGGATATTCCAGATCAGCGGAAACACCAGAACTATCACTATTTACCATGGTTTCTTCAGATAGTTCCAAAATTTTCAAACCTTCTGGAATAGATGATGGAGATTGGTATTCTAAAACCAAATATCAAGGTGAACAACATTAACATGACCGAAAATAATTACTGAAAGTTCGGTTTTGGATAACACCATTTCTAATTTGCCAAAGCGTAGAAAACAATTTAGATTCTTCGATGAGTTTTGAAGGGGCAACAGAATCAAAAATATCAGTTTCCGTAAAAGAAGCCAATCTAATGCAGTTTTTAACCAAACCATCTTCGTCTGTGTTGACTTTGCACCAACGCACTACCAGTTTGAACACTTCAATTTCAGGCAGAGGAAAATCATCGCGTTCTAACAACACAATCATGGACGCCTAAAAAGTCGATTAAAAAGAGTCAAACATGTCTTTCAAGTTTACTTGAGACAACGAGCAAAGACTGTCATGTTTAAGAATCATCGCGATGTTTTTGTCCATGAAAGTCAGACAGTTCTTTATAAGTTCTTGAAGATGACATGCGGTTGCAATATTTAGAGTTTGACACACGTTCTGGCTATTAAGAAAAGAGGTCACTTTTTCAATCATGAGTTCTGCCAAAGCCTCCAACGAAAACTTATGAGCAAGATTTGAAATTTCAACCACCATGTCGGCTTCAGACGGAATAGAAAGAGTTCCTACAAACCAAACTTAGATTTTGATTGAAATTTTTGTGTGTTTTACCCAAATAGATGTACTTTAACACATGTTCAAAAGCTCGCAATGGAACATCAAGTTTTACCTCCTAAAAATGAACAATGCCGTTACTAAATAAAAAACGCAGAAACGTACTTTGTTCTCTGCCAACAAGGAATCAAAATAGTCGGAGCGGCCTGCTAGAATCACCTAAAATAAGAAATTTCTCGTCGTTACTTATCGTAGATGGCAAAAGATCGCAACTATCGAGAGATCAAATAAAAACTCATCCTCAGTTGGTGTTGAAATTTCAAGTCATGTCTTTGATTGAAGGAACAGTATTTTGTTTCAGTCAAGTAATTTGAAGTTGTCAAACTGGAAATTTTGTGAAAATTTTAACGAACGATTTTGACAACGCTATTGTTTCATTCATATTGCAAAAAGTTGTCGTATGAAAAAATAACACGTAGTTAAAGATAGCGGCGGATTTGGATTCAGTTTTATCACCTCAGTGATTATTTTAACTAACAAGGGAATGGCCTGACATAAAAAACTCAAAATCGTGTGAATTTTTTATGCAATCTGTTTTGAATTCTACTTATTAAACACGTGTCGCGGCTTTTTTGTGGTGGGGTTTCTCAGCAGTTCCACACGAACTGAACCTGACACATTAAAAACTAAAACATCTTGCAGAAACATAATTTTGTTAAAAATCGAATATATAAATCTTAAATTAACCAAAACCATGAATTGTTTGCTTCTTGATTACTTTAAATAACCACCTTTTTTTAACTACACTTTCTTTCATCTATTTTAATTTTTCGCTTAACTTCACTTATTTTTTTTCACTCAAAATATAAATTCCAAGAATTTAAAATTAGTGGACAAATCAGTTTGAACTATTTACTTAACACATTAGATACTGAATTCATAAAAAAGTAATTTCATAATTTGTTTTTGAATTAAAACTTTGTTAAGAAAATTTGTCACACCCGTGACAATATTTTAACAAAAGTTGGCAAAACTGGTTGAAATCTGAAATCTGAACAAATTGATAATGCAGTTTTTGCACTAATTAAAGTTAAAAGACATATTAGAGAAATACTGAAAATAAATGTCACGGGTGTGACAATTGTTAGATCGGACTTTTCAAATTTGATGATTTAAGGCTTAAACATGTACACACAGTTGGTTTTAACAACTCCTATTAAAATGCTCACATGTTAAAGAAACTCTAGATGGTATGGGAGGCACAAATAAACGTATCGTTCACAGAAAGGTAATCAACAATTCTGCTAAGGATTTCGTCTTGAAAGCAAAAAATCAATTAATAATATAAATATTTTGTATACTGGTGAATTCAAAGTCAAAAGATCTGAATCAACTAAGTAAAAATATTCAAGCAATCAATAACAAATATCCAACAATATCTCATATTTTGTCCAAATAAAGAAGTTAGTTTAGGGTGGATGTAGGTATGTCTAGCGGATATAAGTATACTCGACCAATTTGTGAAACCGAACCTGGGAGCTGTGGGCGCCTTCGCCTGTGTAAAATATAACTTACTTTGTTCAAAATGTTACAAGCATTAATAAAATTAGTCTTTCTGCTACATAATTTTCATTTTTTAGCAACACGCCCGTTACAAATGTATGTCACACCCGTTACAGTTTTCTAAAAAATACAGTGCACAATTGAATTGGTTATTCTAATTGCAAAGAGGCTTAAAATGTGTGCCTATGGTTCATATATTTGTGTACTAAAAGAGACGGAATGACTTTTGTAATTCGCAGAAATATAGAAAAATGTTATTAAAAATAATAAATTTAATTTGCGGCTCTATTATCTGCAATCGTAACTTAACAAATTTTATTTAGATAATTTGCAGCACTTTAACCTACCTGATAACAGTGTACTTCTGCTCGAAAAAGCTCTTAGTCGTAAATAAATTTAAAAAATGTTGTCATTTTGTCACACCCGTGACATATGGAATTGCTGTTCTATTTTTGAGAATTTTTTTTCTTGAAAATTGGCAATTAATTGTTTTTACAAAACTAAAAATTTTGCACATAAGTGAGCATTCGTCAAAAACCTGATACAATCGGCCATGTTAAAATTGCAAGAAATTACTATATTTTAATTTTAGTTTGCCACTACATTTAACATTTAATTACGGTACAAGTGAATTATTTTAGATAATATGTATGCCGAGTACAGTTAACCTACGGGGCTTGGCAAGTAGCGAAAAACTCACCTTATGGGCGTTGATTTTTGCACCTCTAACATTAAAAATGACGTCAGAGAATCTCGGGTTGTTGAGAAATTGTGCCATATTCTTGTCCAAAATTCCCCCATCAGAAATCACTTTCATTTCCATTTCTAACGCCTCGTGCGCCATAGTTTAGAGGAAACGACTGCGGTGACAAGCGATAATAAAAAAATTTACTTGAGAATCAGTCCGACAAAAACGCTGCCACTAATCTTTTGGACAGGAGGAGTGGAAAACCAAGTCTAAAATAGATTTTGAATCCGAGGTCCGTTTTGCTCGATCAGGTCTGGACTTAACGACTTGCAAAATCAAGATACTAAAACACTCTTCCCGACGAACTATACAAGTCCTCCGAAGAGTAACTTTTCCTTAAGACATTTGAGAAAAACTAAAGAAAATTTTGAAAAACGAACATTTTTGCCTGAAACTCCCAAATCCATACTTTGATTTTTTGATGTAATACGTCATATCAAAATCTAACGCGATGTTAAACACGTTATCATCTCTTGTAATTTAGAAGTTACAAGACAAAGAATACGAATTTTCAGTTGTTAAGTTTCGAAGATGTAAGAATACTATGAGAAGTACTCACTCTAGCAATGAGTTTTATACATTGCTTAACAGCTCATTAAATTGACTTTCCGAAACATTGTCGAGCAATTCCATAGATTGCAACTTACAATTTACAACCTAATTTGTATAACTAATTTTAATTTATTTTTACTAATTCAATTGATGATTCTATTGTGCAAAGAGGCTTAAAATATCTCCCTATAGTTCATATATTTGTGTACTAAAGGAGAAGGAATCAAGAGTTTTGGTATTCACAGAAATATAGAAAAATGTTATTAAAAACAACAAGTTTAATTTGTACGCGTCACACCCGTGACGCTACAAATTAATTTATTTCTCTATGATCTACAGTCATAACTTAACAAATTTTATTTAGATAATTTGCAGCACTGTAACCCATCTGATGAGAGTATACTTTTGTTTAAAAATGCTCTTGGTGAAAAATAAATTAATAAAATGTTGTCATTTTGTCACACCCGTGACGTATGGAATTGCTGAAATCTGGTACTGAATTTGTACTTTATCTTAGGCCTATCATGACATCCAAAGCTGATAAAGTGATCGTGGTAAGTAGCGACATCGTTCTGGCTACTAAAAAGTTTTTGGATAATTTGACGACAAATTTTAAGCGTCAAAATGCTTTATATTTGGTCAACCAAATTAAAAGTTGTTTTAAGCTTTATTCAAAAACAATTAAAAGCCTAAAATTAAGTGTTGGTGCTCGACTCAAGCTTAATTCTAATTTAATAAAATTAAAACATTTTCACGTCATACTTAAACGTTTGTGTGCAAATAATGGTATCAGTGGTCGAGGATTGAAGTTAAATATTATTTAGTTTTTAAATGATGCATATTCCTGCTTTTAATTCTCGCATTAAAAAATTGCTTCAAAAATTTACTTTGCTTAAAATTAACGCATGGTTTTATAGTGAAGTTATTGAAGAAAAATCGTTTTACACCAGAAATGGACTGTTGGATCAAGTGCGAAATATTAAAGATTGGTTTCAAAATTATAGAATAAACAAAATTTTAAGTAAACTGGAAAACTGTCAACTTCGCGATTCGGGCTGGGCATTACATAAAATTATTTCGTTGGAAATCAATATAAATGAATGTGAAATTGAGAATGGTTCATCTTTCATAAGACTTCCACAACAAATTGCTAATAAAGGTGATTGTGTTAATGTCAAAAATTCTTATGATAACGAGTGCTTTTCTTGGAGCATCATTTCGGCCTTATTTCCCGCTAAAAGTCATCCTGATAGAATTAAATCGTATCCCCATTGGTCATCAAAATTAAATTATGAAGGGGATACAATTTTCTGTCAATATTAATCAAATTCCCAAATTTGAAAAATTAAATAATATTTCAATTAACGTGTACGTTTTGGAATTAAATCAAACTAAATCAAAAGCACCGTAATATACTGTGGCTCCAGTAAGACTAACAGAAAAAAAATTTAGAAAAACATGTAAGTTTGCTCTAAGTCCAAAACGTTTATTTTCCAAAATTAAATGATTATGAGGCTCCAGATAATGACGATGTGGATAATACCGAAATAAAGTATCATTATTGTTGGATTAAAAACTTGTCTCGACTTGTTTCTAGTCAACTTAACAAACATAATCATAAAGTCTATTTAGGTGATCGATGCCTTAATTATTTCAAGAAGGAGGATACTTCTGCATTTGGAGCAAGGTGAAAAACTAAATTTTAGTAAAATTTCATTTCCAAAATATGATTATGTAAAATTTCAAAATTATATCAATCAGCAGACACTGCCTTTTATTTTATAGTGCGGTTTTGAGTCTGTGCTTCTACCTATCGAAAAAAATTGTAAAAATACATCCAAAACCTTCAAGTATCAACAACATAAAGCGTGCAGTGTTGGGCTATTTCTAAAATGTAACTATGATGATTATCTGTCCTTTTATGATTTTTATCGTGGTGAGAATGATGCTGTGTAGTTTACAAATAAGCTTAAACAAATTGCAAGAAATGTCTCTGAAAAAGTAATCGAAGCTAAACCTATGGGTTCAAGTCCAAGCTTTAAATCAGCTGTTTTATGTCACATACGTGGGAAATGTTTTACCGAAAAAGATAGACAACAAAAAAACATTGTAAGAGATCATGATCATTTTACATCGATATTTAGAGGATTTGCTCATTCAATATGTAATTTTAATCATAAAAAGCGATTTATGGTTCCCATTGTTTTCCACAATTTATCGGGATATGATAGTCATTTCCTCATTGAAGATATTTCACAATTAGGAAAAATCACACTTTTGCCAATCATTCACGCTGAAAGATGAAAATACTGATAAAATTTAGGTTCATTGATTCTCTCAGATTTATAAATGCATCCTTGGATGAATTGGTATCTACTTTAGAAGCAGATAAATTACAACATTTAAAACGCGAATTTATAGACTTAGATGAGGATTCCTTCAAATTACTCACACGTGAAGGTGTATTTCCATACGACTACCTCGACTCATTTAAAAATTAGCAGAAACATGTTTACCACCGATCGAAAAATTTTATAATAAACTAAATGATTGGCACATTTCCGAAGAAAATTATCAACATGGTCAAAACGTTTGGACCAAATTCAAAATTAAAAACTTGGGCGAATACTTAGATTTGTATATGAAAATTGACATTTTACTATTGGCCGATGTTTTTGAAAAATTCCGTCGAGTTATGCTTAGGCTATACATGGAGCTGTATGTTGAAATACACAGGATGTAAACTCGAACTACTTAAAAATATTGATATGTTATTATTTATCAAAATTACAATTTATTCCCCAAACACCAAATTTGACAAAAAATGCTGACGCGCGTTTCGATAGCAATGCTAACATCATCAGAGCGATGATTAATCAACGCGCGTCGGCATTTTTTGTCAAATTTGGTGTTTGGGGAATAAATTGTAATTTATTAATAATGTTTATGTTAATGTTTGTCATTATTTCCAACTAAATTGTAATGGTAAAATATATTATATTTGCTAATATATTATATTTGCCTCTACCAATTGCTGAAAATGCAATTAAGTAATGAGTTCAATACCTATTACCTTTAGCGAAATACTTCTATATAAGGTAATGGTTATTGCAGGTAAATCTGCTGATACCACTCAATGTTTGTATAAATAGTTGTTGTAAACTATATAGTCATAGTCATCGTCCTCACAATTTATTGTTATTGTTAATGCCGAAATGTGTGTAGATGAAAGTGTTAATAGATGACCCCGTGAACTTGGCTTCAGTTATTTCCGTACCCAAATCTCATCATCACATGGCGATCCTGCCAACGGAACAAACCTTGGCCAAACCGTAAGAAGATAGACACCGGAAAAAATGTGTGGAAGCAGACAGTCCAAAAAGGAGCAAATTATCTTCGAAGCAGCTAGTATGGGACAAAACCAAGCGGAGGAGAGCTTAAAACTTAACAGAACAGAATGGACGATGGTGGCCTTTTTCGCTAGAATTATTGCTGGCTTTACATGGTATAGTATTTGTTGAGTACCACCGATTCGGGATTATCATCCCTTATCCCCTCCACGTACGAGGGGGGAGAATCGTGGTCACCAACCGCCCGGAACAACTAAGAAACTGAGAGTACGATTTCAAATTTGAACCGTGTAAGAAGCATCCTTCAAGAAGTCCAAGTAAATAGTGTAAAAGCAAACACAGCATTTTAATTCCTAAAGTTACAATCCGCTGCTCCTCATTCATATCACCCAACAAACAATAAACACCTTATTTAAACATTTCATGTTTTAGCAGTACTAATTTATGTCTATAATTGTATAATTTAATGAAGTAATCAGTTTTCAAACGCTTTTGTGATAATGGTCTTCATTCTTTAAGACAATTTTAAACAATGCTGTAGTACCGTACTCAGAATTCTTCAATTTTCTTATTCCTGTGTACACTAAACAATATGTCATTGTGTCTGAAGCAAAGTTTTCCAAGTTGCTGCGTATAACCTCAATACTTCTTTTGGGTAGAAATACTTTGAAATCTCCCAATTATAGGACTATAGGACACTCACTGTAATGCTCTTTGTACAAAGACAAATTTTTAAATAAGGTACTTTACACCAATGGGCAGAGTTGCAAGACCCTCAAATTCCTCGATGGAATTGGAACTGTTAGTGACAATGTTGATTTGTTTCAAATCCTTTCTAAAAGATGTATTACTTAGTATAAAATAATTAGATATATTTTCAAATTCGGTTTTGCTTCGGGATTGGCTACCGTTTTTGGTCTTATCTCGATTATTTTTTCAGCTAAAAACTTTTTGTTTCGAAATTTTGGTTCAGAATTGATGCCTCCTTGAGCCATTTTTCTCTGGGTTACGAGTTCTGGGACACCTGTATTTGTCTGATGTCCTAAAACTTCATTTCCAAATATTTTTCTTTAATTCCAATAAATCTGAATTAACAAAAAAAGCTGTAATTTAGGGGAGATCAATTCTGATCACCAGACAAGACCAACCATTTGAGTGAGGGTAATTATGTTTATAGGGTCTTGCGGTAAGTTTGGTAAAAACTGTTTATTTTATGTTTCAGTTATGGTTATAATAGAAAATGCATTTATCTTGGTTTATTTGGGATTTACTTCTATTCATACTTTCTATTTTCTGTTTTCTTCAAAATGTACAGTGTTGAAGTGCTCTTAAGTGACATTTTTGACTGTAGGGAATAGGAGTAACCCTATTTGAGAAGGAGACCGAGTTTTCAGAGCGAGGCGTGTCATTTTGTGTCTAGTAAAAAATATCAACATCGGCAAATATTTCCACAGGTTCTTCAGACGTCGGCTTTACTTTCAAGTCCACATGAAATAAATTTACAACTACAAAGTAAGCCAAAAAATGAAATTTCAAATATTCCATTCTAACGTTTGGTTGTAGATTTTCTAACTTAGACCAGTTATCATGCACTAACGTGAAACAGGCCTGGGGCAAAGAAAAAAAATCAATTCAAGAAAAGTATGAAGCAGAACCAAGTGCAGCCTTTGCACAAATAAACCAAAATTTGTCAGTTGTCAAGCTGTAAAGCAACAAATTTTTAAACTTTTATTAAATTGTAAGGCCTTTAATTCTTAAATCTGTGCCTTACAATTCAAGAAACAATATTGCCGATCATGTTTATGGAAATGCAACGAAGGGAACAAAATCTCAATCTCTTGAGAAATAGGCTGGAGATACGAAATAATAGCGAACCTTTTAATTTTAATCTACGAATTACAACCACATCTGCATAATCCCATTAGGAGGCATGGCGTGTCGGTTGAAATCGCTGGCTGCTATCAGCGGGGCATCGGAAAGGATTGGAATTTGGGGTTGAGCCAAATTAGTGTTCATAGATTTTGCAAGAATACTTAAATTTATGTTTTTATTTGTGCAGCATGTCTGACACTAATCAAAATAAAAAAACTGAGTTAGTAAATATTTAGGAAAAATTATTTAAAATCTTTAATTATTATGTGTTTTAGCGAACAGGAGCGTGAAGGCCAAAACATAGAAGCAAGAAAAAGGTATGAAGAAAGAAGAGAAGAACATAGAATAAGAAAAGAAGAAGAAAAAAGAAGAGAAGAGACAAAAAAAAGGTATGAAGAAAGAAGAAGAGACGAACAGAGAATAAGAAAAGAAGAGAAGAAAAAGAGGCTAGAAGAGAAGTAGAAAGAAGGCAAGCTGTAAGTAATTGCTTTTATTACAAAACATTTGCTTGTATAATATTTGTACGACTTTGTTTTTTTATACATATGCTTGCGAGTAAAATAATTCTTAATTGTTTTTTTTTACCTACAGGATGAAAGGGCGGACAACACGGCCCTCACAATGCTTCGTAGATGCGAAGTATTAAACAACATGTTGAGGTTGGTATATACTGCATAAATACATAGAATTTAAAAGTGAAGATATATAATATAGAGTACCTAATTGCACAAAAATTTTCGTAAACTATTATGTTAAATGTAATTTTGATTTATTTACATGTATTTTCTATTTTTCAAGAGAATATTGTGGCAAGAGCGAGGGCGGCGACTTCGCCGGGGCGGTCGCGGCCGTGGACGAGGCCGTGGCGGTGGTGGCAGCCGCCAAGAAGGGGATGGTGACGACAGAGCCGGCCGCAGCCATGTCACCATTCATGGTGGTGGCACGTTGTATATTTACAACAATTAATTTGTATATAATTGTAATAGTTTTTTTTTAGTTTTTTGTTTTATAGAATTTTTTTTTTGTTTTTATTTTTTTTTCTGTTATTTTAAATAAAATATATATTCATAAATGATTGGGCTCATTGAATACTCCTTCCATCAGGGATCGTAAAAAGATAGAGATAATGTGAAAACAATTAACTACAATTTTGTTTTAGAAAAGTATAACGTATTTATTTTTTCTATTTTAAATACATTTTTAAACAAAATAGATTATATGGAAAAAATACGAAGAAAATGATGTTCTACAAAAAATAATTTTTACATTTCGTTGTGAAAGCCACAAATATTTGTGAAATTTTTCATATTTATTTCACTTTATTTCACGTTTTGTTAAATTGATTATTAAACCCCAAACTAGGATTTGATAACAATTAAAAAAAAAACTGAAACGGCCTGAAAGCAATATTTTTGTCTGTGACCTTGAAAAAATTAGTTATATTGTATTTATAATTATAGTTAAAAACACTGGATTTATATAAAAAAAGGAAAGAAGATTAATAAAAATTGTAACGAAAATAGTGTCAATGCGCTCCGCCCCACCCTCTGCCTAGGCGCCACCGTCGCCTTCTCGGACATAACGGCCAAAGACCCCACTCCACCACCCTCACGATTCATTGGTCCAGCTCGGCGCTGTATTGTAACGGTCACCCGCAACCCTCTATAAGATGCACCGCCACCAACAACGAGCACTTGTTTCTTGATCTTTCAATAAGACTTTTCTTTGAGAGCGGTGCACCGGCAGCGGTCCCAATCCCAAAAGAACAAGCGAGAAAGACTCCTGCGGAGACAGAGCACCGGCTAGCGGTCCTGACCCCAAAGGCAATTTACTGTAATAATTATATTCCTTGTAAATAAAGACATTTAAAACTTAACAGAGTTTAGTTGTTATAACTGACGCCCAACGTAGCGGCCCGAATCCCGCCAAGAGATTTCAATATTGCGCCCACGACGCCGATTACAGTTCGAAGAAGTCTTCGCTTGAACCCCGACATGGCACTGCAGATGTCGAATGAGCAGTTTCAGCAACTGATCGACCACCTGCGAAGAGCGACTCCACGAGCACCTGAAGCACCGCAGGTCCAGGTGTCCAAGCATTTTAGCCAGTGCTCGGCACGCTTCGACGGTACCAGAAACGCCGCGGTTGTCGATGAATTCATCATCGCTTCGACTCTCTACAAAAAGGTGGAGAAGATCGCCGATGCAGATGCCATCGAAACGCTACCACTGCTTCTCAGGGGAGAAGCTCTGCAGTGGTGGAACGGCGTAAAGGCAAACGCCACAACCTGGGAGGAAACCGTAAAGCTAATACGGGGTGCCTTCGCACCAACGGTTCCGAATCTCTTCGTCGATATCTTCAACCAACCCCAACCAGATGACATGACAACAGATAGATACGTCACCATCCAGCGGGAGAAGATGTCCAAAATGTCTAGAGAGTTGGATGAAGAATGGCAGATAGACATTCTTTATGGCCTCCTCCGTCACAAAATTCGTGACGGTGTCACGCGCACCAGCGTTACGAGCTTTGCTGATCTCCTAAACAAAGCTCGCGCTGTTGAAGACGGCGAACAAGAAAGGAAGGGAAGTAAGAAGACGGTAGTCGAACCTGCAGGCCACAAAAAGACTGAACACGGTACTCGCGCTTCCAGACCGAAATGCGACTACTGTCGATGTTTCGGTCATCAAGAGCAAGAATGCCGTAAGAAAAAGCGAGAAATGCCACCATCATCGAGCTCCACCCCACAGAACCCGGCTGAGGGAATTAAATGTTACGGTTGCAATCGTCCTGGGGTGTTCCGACGCAACTGCCCTAACTGCAACCCCAAGCCAACATCAAATGGGCCGAGTACAGAACCCATGGCATTCTGTGCCGTGGAAGCGACCACACTGATACCACGGTCGCGTCCAGCGATCCAAGTCAACATCGCCGGCTCAGAGGGAACCGGTTACCTAGATACCGCCGCCTGCAACAGTGTAGCCAGCGCGTCACTGTACCACCACCTGCTGAAAACGGGGCACACGGCCAAGACAGAACCCGTGCTAGCTACCCTCGCTGATGGTACAACTCGGCACCTGGTGGTTCCTTCTATAACCACTAACGTCGCGGTCATGGGCAGGATTGTGAAAACCAACAACAACACACGTACTCTGCTGGGAGCAGACTTCTTGGAAGACGCCCAGGTGGTCCCTGACCTGTGTGGCAAATATTTCTACTTCCGGGATCGTCCCGATCGGCGCCATCCGTTTGTAGATATGGACAAACATAAGACGCCCACGAAAGAACAGGTCCAAGCGGTGTTCCAAGAAATGAATTTGGACGCAATGATCGAACCCATGGAAGATGATGACATCTACGAGGGGTATGGTCCGGCACCACCTGTCCCACAGATACAACAGACCGGTATTATTACTCCACACGGGGTATGGAACGTGTATCAAGCTCGGCACGCAGATCAATTTATGTGGGGAGACGCTAACGTCGCCATCGCCGACGCTTATGAAGAGATGCCGCAAATGGATCTTTTCCCCGGCGGCCCACGCAAAATATTTATCTCATCGTTGCACTTACGACCCGAAGAAGGCACGATGTACCAAGGCAAAGATCGCAACATATTCAACGAGACTATCGACGAGTACGCAGACGTCTTCAAAGAAAATGGACCTCCAACTCCATATGCTGAACACAAAATTGAAACCGGCAGTCATGCACCAATTTCGGTACCCCCATACCGACTTACGGCCGCCAAACGAGAACTACTTCAAGCAGAGATCGAAAAGATGCTGCAAGCCCAGGTCATTGAAGAATGCGATAGCGCATGGTCAGCACCCGTAGTGCTGGTACCCAAACCCAATGGCACCGTTCGACCATGCATCGACTACCGTCGACTCAACGCTATCACGCAGCCAGATGCGTACCCCTTGCCACGATTAGACGACCTTCTGCAGTCAGTTGGGCAAATTGGGTGTATAAGCACACTTGACCTCCAGGCCGGATACTGGCAAATCCAGGTGCGACCGGAAGATCGAGATAAGACAGCCTTTATATGTCCCTTCGGCCTCTTTCGATTCTTGCGACTTCCGTTTGGGCATAGAGTAAACACATATAGAGGAATCATGCTTATGGGAGATTTGTAACGAGCCAACTTTTGCAAACTTGACAATTTTGTGCCTAAGGAAGTGCATCAACCTGCCAGTGGGTAGCTTAAAAAATAGTACCGTTACAGTTATCTGTAATAGTTCGGTAGCAAACCCAAAAACGGACGGTACTAAACAAAGATAGATTATTCGGAAAAGCGTTTATCGAATAATATGCTGACGATTCAATTCCTGGTATCGGTTTTATTGCAGGATTGTTTTCGTTTCTTTTTTTAAACAAAATTATTTGATAAGCACTACAAAAATCTTTGTCTCTACTTATAAAGGGAACTAAAATCAAATCACATAATATAACAATTTTGATTTCAACTTTTTGGAATACATACACTTTCAATAGGTACTACATTGAATTATATTATATCGTATACATAAAGTAACAACTAAACTAAATTACACAAACCATATTTTTTGATCGATGGTTCTTGCTTTTACGTTTATAATAATTTATTTCGTGTACGAACTAAACAAACCTAATTACCTATATCTTAAAAAATATATAAACACTTAATTATGAATGAATTTACAAAATGTTATTTATGAGTAACATTCTTAATTTTACGTTGGACTTGTTTTGCATCTGTTTCACTAGACGATTTTGAAATACTGAACAACTTGGTATTTAAAAGCTTATTCACTAAAAATGCCCTATGTTCTAAGCAACTGTCTAAACCTGTCAACCATTGTCTGATGGAATTGTCACAATTTATTTTATTTTTTAAAAATCCTTTAATATTTGATAAATGAGGTTCTCTGCTTGTAACTTGGTGATAGATTTTTAAAATTTTTTTAACAATTTGATAAGGCTCGATCCGGGGCCTAGTGAGATATTTGATCGAACTGTCACTGTAGTCTCTATTAAGTATAAGCAATTCATTAGTATCAATCTCTTGTTCATTAGCCAGTGTTAATTTAGTTCTGCAATTATTGCATTTAAATTTTTCTATAGACCGCTGTATTACAAAACCAGCTAAATAATTAACTGAGCAGGTTTCCAAATTTGGAATATTGATAGTTTCATCTTTATTATGAGATTCGGAAGACGATGAAGATGAAAAATGTGTGGAAATATTTATTTCCGACTCCTGAGAATATTCTTCAAAATCACTTTCAATTGTTTTACTGTCAAAATTATCTGATTTGAACATGTAAACATCTTCATCGTTTTTACAGTTAGAGCTTTCAGTAGATTTATTTAAAGACGCTGAAACTATAGTTTGTAGTGCAAGCCGAAAATGTTTTGTTGAAGGATTTGGATCGAATCCTCTCTTTTGCCTAATTTGGGAAAACAAATTTTCCAACGGGTCTTGATTGAGACGACTTGTAAGCAGATATGAATATGTCTCTTTATTATCACGCCATAAAGTTAGTATCCCTTTTATTGATTGAATTAAACCATCGAAACAATATGGTCTGTTTTTCTCTACAGTCCACGTTTTAATCCATTTGCAAACATTCAAGCACATATGATTGGGTATGACAACAAAAACCGACATACGTTTCCAAAACAAAAGTTTGTAGACAGCCATCCTTTATCTAAAGTTTTTTTGCTCATATGGTATAAACTAGTGTGGTCATATTACCAGCAGTTACCGTCCAATTTCTAATGTTTTTGTGAGACATTTAATATAATGAATTATTATTTTTTAGGAATACATCACGGAAAGAAAACTCGGCCGATTAGGGTTAAGATAGGGAGGGTGAATGAAAGGGTTATGCAGAGGACAATCCGGAAATTGAAGGTAAAAAGTAAAAAAGTAAAAAGTCGCTTGTCCAAAAATTGAGAATGTTGCAAAATAATCCACAAATGTTAAGTTCTTAGTTTCAGACTCGAAGAGGGCGCTCGCCCTATCACTCTGAATATATTTCCAATAAAATAAGTTGTTACATCTCTTCAGCTTCAGGGTTATACAAGGGACAATCCGGAAATTGAAGGTAAAAGCCAGATATCTTCAGTTTCATTCAGTTTGTCATCCAATAAAACGGCGTTTGTTGAATGGTTTGGACTTTCTTTGTGGAACAAATGTTCAAGTTTTCAAGTTTTTCTCTCAAGATGGCAAAGAAAAACGAGCATCTTGGAACCATGTGATGGAATTGTATAGAATTGATAGGAAAAATAAATATAGTCAATTCGTAAAGTTAACGGATGAACATATTATTCCAACTAGAATTCGAAAAATGAGTGTACGACATTGCACACAAGTTTTTAGTCGCACAGTTGCTTCCACAATGGAAACAAGGGCATCAATGCCCAGAATTCGAGACCTATTTGGATCCTCCTGCAGTGGATACAAGCGATATAATGATGTTTTTTAATAATCTTTTTGATATCGTGAATGGTAGTCGACTGAGGCCTCCAAATAGCCAATCATTTCGTTACGCAATTTCTGCCAATTCTAAATACCATGATCTTTGGTTTAAATCAATTCCCATTCTTGAATCTATGTACTATACTGACTCTTCTTCTTCTAAACGTATTCGCATTCCTTCTTTTTCAAATGGGGTTTTACCCTGCGAAGCTTCAGTTACATGGAATCAATTGTCTGCAAAGGGTTTTAAATATCTAATTCCCCGTTCCTTCAATCAGGATCCAATTGAAATTTTTGTTTCTTGTGTGAGTAGCCACGCCGGACCCAATCGAAAACCCATTTGTTCTGCTTTTTCTTCTATATTCAAATCGTTACTTATTAACAGTCTTGTTTCTCCCCTTTCCGTTGGCTCCAATTGTTTCGACTCTCAAAAATTTTATTGAACATCGCATAGAGCAAGCATACAACGTGGTGGAAATTCCAAATCCGGTATAACCAGTTGATGTCGCCACGGCCTATGTATCTGGGATGATTGCTAAGAATAAACTACAAAAATTTATGATTTGATTATTAAAATTGAAGAAAGACTTAATTTGTCATATATTCCACTTACTTTGAAAAATATGCTAATGAATTTAGGGCACAAGGATTGAACAGAAAAGAAGTTGATGATTTTTATATTCTTATGAAAAATACAAATATAGTTTGTTTGATAAACCAGGTAGCACCTTTAATATGGATCAACATGAATCTTTCGACAAATCTAAAGTTCACCTTAAACTCGACCAAGCCGAAAACGATGTCGACGTCTACGTAATGAAGAATGACACCCAAAGTATTCCCATCCTTATTGGTCAGTCTTTCATTAACACTAACAGGGTGGAAATCCTTAACGCATTCCCTCCAAAGGAGAATGTAACCTTATGCACTGTTGAGACAACAATCATTCCACCAAACTACGCTAGGTAGGTTCCTGTTTTCTACAAAGTTCAAAGTCTACCTAACAGGGAACATTTTGTGAATCAAAAAATCTGTGCTAACTCTGAAATTTTAGTAGTTCAAATAGCACTTTAAAACAAGAAATTCGAGGAAAGTTACCATCTTCATCAGATGATGGCAGGTATGTAAATAATTATATTAACAAAATGGATAATGTAAATATATTCTTCAGAACCGCTGATAGCGATTCAGATTTTACTCGCATTGCCCCAAGAAAGCGACCTACTTCAACAAGAGAAGACATTGAAGGGTTCAATAAGGGTTCACCAGCCCCTGCTGAGATAAAAAAAACTCGGATAATGCAAAGGCTGTTTGAAATAAAAAATCTTACACAAAAATTTCAAACTTCTGGAATTATGTCGATTTCAATGTCTTTGTTGACTGGGCCACCATTAGTAAAACCAAGAAGAGCTTCAAATTATTATACAGGGTAGGTCAACGAAAACGAAACAGAGACACTTACCCGTAGATTTAAAAAAAAAGCGGGTCAATTTTAGTTGGCCTCTGATTCGTTCTGTATTACTATTATAAGACATTGCTAAATTTTAAATTGGCGCCCTTAAAAACCCAAACATGGCGGAGGTTTGCGCTGCTTGGTATATTTTATTAGCATTGGAAATCAGCAAGACGTTTCATTCTAAATTGTCCAAACCCACAGCAACGAAAAAAGGTTTTTTGCCGTAATTATGACGTCACTAAATAAGTCTGGAAAGTAAACGAAATGGCAAATATTCAGATACACCTAATCACTTAATGTTTTCAATATCAACAGGTTTCTTGGTAATTCCAATTTTTCAATTTCAAAATAAAATTATGAATATACCAAAAAACGTTCAATTTGAAGGAAGTTAAGTAGAAAATCATGAAAGTTAGATCACAATTCACACACCTGCAAGCAAAAGTCAATTTTAAACAAAAGAAGAAGTCTGTAGACAGCGCTGATGAAGACAGTGAAGCTGGTAAAAGAACTTTTGATGAAAATACGCTACGTTGGTCAGTGACAGCCTTTTTCGCCTTGTACCTGAAGCACCACAAAGTACCAAGAGAAAACGAACCGTATCTGATGACATTGACATTTCTATTAAAAAAAAAAAAACATTAATAGTAATGGACAAAATTGACATGACCAAGAAGGAAAACAAATTTTCAACTTTTAGTAATTTTGTTGCCAAAGAATTGACAATCCACAATGAGGAAATTCTCAAAACGCAAAGCACGATATTTCAGAAATTTTGTATAAAGCAAAAAATAAATAGGCTTCCTTTTAATGGGAAATTCTCCAACAAAATCCGAGTTGATTGCCGCATCGCACAATTTTCCGGCATTTATAGTATTCAAGTTACAAGTATTTAAAGCTGACCATTCACAGCGCATCTTCGTGCAATTTAAGGAAAAATTTTCGCAAGTAATGTAGCAATAGAATGCAATCTAGCATCTAGAATGCAATCGTAACTCTGAAACTAGAAGGGCCTGAACATTGTGCGGTACTACAATCAACTCAGATGTTGATGGATTATTAAAAGGAAGTGCGAGCGTTCTGGGACACCTGTATATGGGCGGCGTCGATCAGTTTGGTACGATTCCTTTTAAGATAAAATAGTACCTATCATTCAGAGTCGAAGGTCTTTTAGCACTTACTATTATTGCAAATGAGATAAAAAAAACAGTAAGTTTTACGGTAAAAATAGGTAAGATCTTTGAAACTTCTTATGAGGCTGACATTTTCTCAGTTTTTGACTTATCGATTCTGGTCTGGCAAATACATAACTATTTCTGTTTCGATATTTGAGTTGCCTACAAAAATCTCCTGCAGCCCGTTTCACAAAACTTACTACTATGGTGAGTTCTTAAGGTTGCTTTTGTCCTTGTAACTGCGCCAACAGAATGACGCAGCTAGCTTGAAAGCTAGGACTTTTCAGAAACCGTAAACTTTAAATGCTTTTATTCTACATTTTACTTAATCTAAAATTATATTAATTATATTAATCTTCCTTCGTCATAGCAGAGACAACTTTGTGGTCTCAAAAATCCGAGAAAAACATCAATTTCATAGTCGAAACTGATGATTATATCTATTAAAAAAAAAAACAAAGTCAATTTCTCTTCAAATTCTCTTTAGAAAGATGAAAAACGTGGGAATTGTAAAATACTCAGACCAGGTAAGGATTTTAAGAACCACTGGAAAACGATTCAGTATAATTCACATTATTTATTGAAGACACTATAATTCTTTAAACTTAATTGGAGTGAAACGATTATAATAAATGAGGTACATGTCGTTAAAGAGAAAATGGGGTATAAATTAGCGGCGAAAACATATTCTGTGCCACAAACGCCCCTCAAAAGGAGTGTTAAAGAAGCTCGTGGTAGCTCTAGAAGATCTTGCTGCTCCTGCAACTTCGGTGAAAGTTTTTTTAAAGCAAAAAAAAAAACATTTTCTGATGACGTATAGAAAGAACTAGTGCAATTACCCACTATCCTTGATAATCCACAAAACTCAAAGTTCGACGTGAGACCGAAACAGAAACGATTAGCTAGGGTGAAACCTTCGCGAGCATTGAACGAGTCAGGTTAGGTCAGGTACCCCCTAGAAAGTCATTACCTTGCCGCGGTGAGGGGGCAATAGTCAGCTGTGAGCTAGCCCATACTTAGTGTGGGAGGCAGCAGCGGCGAACGAAAAATGGCTCAAGGATCATACCGTAAACCGCCTGCCAGTGCAACGACCCCGGGAAACCGGGTACGTGCTAGCAGGGGGCACGGGGGTCTTGGCTTAATCGCCTGGGCCAAGTGGAGGGCTACCACTATAAAAATCCCTCAATCCCACGGTGAGGTACGCGCCAAAGGGATGCGTGGCTAGAGAGTGGACCAGTCGTGAGCGGCCAACTTCGGGGCACCAGGCGAACCCCGTCGAAGGAAGCCTTTCGCACGTGCAGGGGGCACCGCGTGCGACGACAATTCAATCCCCCATACTCGTGGGAACATCTTATGGATTTTAACACAAAACAAATTAAGGAGGAAAGGGTGGACGAAGGAGCCACCGGAGAGGAGAGAGGGACGGATGCAGGTGAGAATCCGTTTCAGGGGAGGGCCTTGGCAAGATCGCCAAAGCCAAACACCCAGGGTGGGACCCTGGGAGACGAGCTGGCGGCGTTTGGTAACATCACCATCAGCATCTCTTCTACGGAAGAAGACACGGATGAGGCCGGATCCGGAGGGAGGCAGGAAACCCCCCGATGGAGAACCGTCCGTTCCAAAAGGAAGAGGGACAGCCCTCATGACAGCTGGTCTTTCATGGGAGACCAGCAGAAGAAGATGGCAGCGCTGACTGCCACATTGAAGGAGCTCCAGAAACTGGTGAGGGAAAACCCGAACACCAAGAAGGAGATCAAGGCGGCGATTGCGAAGTCCAATGGAATCGCCAAAAGCATGGGTGAGTTCGCAGCTAGCGAGACCAGGCATGCTGCCAAAAGGTCCCCAGGTGCGACAAGGGCGATGGGCTGCCAAACGGACGCCCCAAACAAGAGATGGGTGCACCAAGGAACCCAAACGGTGAGCGAGGAAGAGATTGCTCTCGACCTCGAAACAAGGAACATCCGAGAGAGGATAGCCGAGGCAGATTCGGAAGAAGCGATCTGCGAACTCGCAGGGAGGGGATGGCCTGAGGAGGCCTTCCAAAAAACCAAGATGGTCCAGGGGCACCCGGTGATGGCCCCCAGCAACACAGACATTGCGCTGATGCTTGCTCCAGAAGACAACCTGGAGAAGTCAGTAGGAAGGAAGGTTGCCGAGAGGTACCCGGAGCTGAGGGACCTCGTCCCCATCAAGGTAGGTGAACTGAAATACGTTAAGTTCACCTCAGTTGTAGGAAGCGACACGGCAGGGGAGAATCGAAGAGACCGATTCGTCTTCCTTGCGGGAGTGCCGCAATGCCAGGAGGGGGCAGAGCCCAGGGTGGAAGACGTGCGCGCCGTGAGGAAACTCATCGACAGCGCAACCGAGAAGGGAAGAGAGCGAATAGCGCTGGCCACATCGACCGCGCTAGACGCTCGAACCTACCGCAAGCTGGCAGAGTGCGCTCTGGCTGGCAACGCGGGACTTGAGGTGGCGGTCTGCACCACACGCGAGGTGCAGAGGAAGCCAGAAAAAAGGGAGAGGCCAGGGCCCTCCAAGCGACCAAGGGAGACCATCTTGGTGAAGGCCACAGGAGTTCAGTATGCTGAACTCCTGAAAAGGATGAGAACCGAGGTCAACATGGAGGCCACAGGGGCGGAAATCAAGGGGGTGAGGAAGCAAGGCGAAGGCCTGCTGATCACCCTTGACGGGGGGGAAGGCACAAGCAAGGCCGTGAAAGAGGCGATCGAGAAGAAGATCGAAAAGGTTGAGGTCAAGACCGGCAACCGCAAGGAGGAGATCCAAATCCTCGACTTGGATGCTGTGGCAACAGTCGAGGAAGTGGCCAAGGCTGTAGGCGAGGCTCTCGCCTACAAGGTGAGTACAAATGATGTACGACTCCGGGCTGGTTACAGGACCACCCAACAAGCCACAGTTCGTGTGACCAAGGAGGTAGCCAGGAAGGCGGAAAGGATCGGGAGGCTGAAGGTGGGATGGACGTCGTGCCGAGTCAGGTACCGCCCCAAACCCACCACCACCGGCCAGAGCGGCCGACTGCAAAGAGGCAAGGCGGGAAACAGCTTGCCACAAGTGTGGACAGGAGGGGCACAAAGCCGAAGCGTGCAAGGAGGAGCCTAGCTGCAACCGCTGCAAGGTCCAGGGGCACAGAAGCGACACTCGCGCTTGCCCCAGGTACCGAGAAGCTCAAAAGAGGGAAATGGAGAGAGGCAGCTCCAGGAAGAAGAACTCCAGAGGGAAGGTGGCAGCGGGGGGCCCATCCCGCGCATGAGGGTCCTCCAAGTCAATTTAAACAGGTGCGCAGCAGCGCAGGAGCTGCTGCTTAGGACGGCGTCTGAGAGAGAAGCAGACGTCGTGATGGTGGCCGAGCCGAACATCAGAATGGCGGGCCACAGAGGATGGCTGACTGAACCCAACCGGGATGCAGCGATAAGGTTCACCAGCAACAAGTATAAAGGTAAGTACACTGGTGGTGGGGAGGGATATGTGTGGGTGGACGTAGACATGTGCGTCATGTACGCGTGCTACGTTTCGCCAAAAGTACACATCGAAAAACTAAATAGGGTCCTAAACTCTGCGATATAGTGTTAAGGCAGCAGGGAAGAGGAGCAGGATGAACCTGTGTATCCTCAACCAAGGGGATGCACCCACGTGCATCAAACACAACGGGGTGTCGCACAGCGAAGAATTGGTAAGCAGAGTTACAGGGTGGATAGTCACGGATGACGTTAACCTGAGCGACCACCAGAACATAACTTTTGAAATCAGAAGCGAGACTCCGAGGAGCGAAAAGGCCCCGAGGAGTCCCTACTGGAGATATAGTGAGGCAAATAGAGTAAAAATTAAAATTCGATTTACTTCTCCATCCCCCTTATTCACTTGACCTGGCCCCCTCAAACTTTCAATTGTTCCCTCGACTCATAATCTTTCTAAGTGGACAAAGATTTTCAACAAATGAGGAGGTCAAAGATGTTGTAGACACTTATTTTGCAGGTCTTGAAGAAAATAACTCCGCCAGGAGTAGCAACTCTTCTTCGGTAAAATATTTTGACCGACTTTGATGACTTTTAGTTGATGAACTTGCCTCAGCTTAATTTTTAGTTAATCCATTAAAACACTTGTATTAAAATTTGGATTAAACTAACTAAAAACAGAAGTTTAATTTAGCAAACGACTGAAAAACTTCAAACATGGGTTTAAATAATTTAACAACATTTTTTGGTATAAACCACGACTAAAAAAGCGGCCTTAAAAGTGAGAGAATTAAACTTAATGTAATTATTGTTGATACATTACAACTTTTTTGTTTCCAAGAAGCAGAAATTAGTTTAGAAAAAAGTTTATTATTTTTAGTGAGTATAGTATGTATATTTCTGAAATTTCTGTCTCAAATGGCCATGATCTCTCCGTCTTACATATTTATGCAAACTCCTTCTCCTGTCTTCCCCATATAGGCAGTTGATCGGAGCTTCATATCCTTAGTCGTGGGATTTGAGATAGAAGAGGAACAGTCATTAGAAAAACAGCTTGCCCCTAATACGATTAGCTCTTTCCAAACATCTGTTAAACAACTGTCTATAACGTCTAGTTTAATATCACTGTCAATCAGACTGAATTGGCCTTTGTTCAAAGGGCATTAGATCTACTTTCAATAAGACAAGACACACTCAAAAAGACCCTAGAAAACTTAATAGGTCAGGTCCACCCTCAGATTTTCTTGAATCAACCTAGCTCTAAGTAATAAAGATCAACTTGAGCTAAGCGCACCTTCCACTTCATCATTAACTGCTCGTAGATCCGAGAAGATACGTAAGATCTTTGAGAGTTCTTATGAGACTGACGTTTTCTCAGTTTTTGACTTATCGATTCTGGTCTGGCAAATACATAACAATTTCTGTTTCGATATTTGAGTTGCCTTCAAAAATCTTCTGCAGCCCGTTTAAAAAAACTTACTACTATGGTGAGTTCTTAAGGTTGCTTTTGTCCTTGTAACTGCGCCAACAGAATGACGCAGCTAGCTTGAAAGCTTGGACTTTTTAGAAACCGTAAACTTTAAATGCATTTATTCTACATTTTACTTAATCTAAAATTATATGAATTGGAAAGAACAACATTTTATAGAGCTTTGGTGATTTGGCAATATGTTGAAAAATAATAAACATTCTACTCTTTGGACTCGGGACTCTTCCTTCTTCATAGCAGAGACAACTTTGTGGTCTCATAAAATTCGTGACAATTTCGGATTGAAAGATTGTTGTACCTGATTGTAGACATTTTTATGCCTGTTCAGACGAGACAACAATCCGCAGAAATAGAGGCGCTTGAAGAATTGATGGCCACGTTAATGGCCAAATTGAAAACACAACAAAAGTTGGTGACTAATATAGAAGAAAAAAGACAACCAGAAAATGCATCAATCTTGAGTCAGCTGAAAGGCATGGAACAGAATATAAACGTGACCATGATAACAAAGGTCGACGAAATTCAAAAATTAAGTAAATGTTCAAATATTAAAAAGTTGGCTATGTTACATAGTTGTTTAAATAAAATACTGCCAAGAAAAAGTTGTAAAAAAATAAAGCAATAGATTTGAGCCTCTCTATATTAAAAATAACTACTACTCCTTCAACCACGCTCTGCTACCAAGAAATAAATACTTTAATAAAAAAGAGGTCAGAAGGGTGCATAAGAGGGTTAAAAAAAAGTACAAGGCGTCAAAGAAGAGGTACCCGTAAAAGATTTGGAGCGATTCAAGCAACAGGTGCAAACCGAGCTACTACGCCTAAGACGTCAAGCTCCAAATGAGACCAGCCTGACCCGCAGCAAAAGAAGTGAGACTCCCCACTTACGATGGTTCGACTTCATTCAACAATTACAAACTGCAATTTGAAGCGGCAGCCAAATAGAACGGATGGTAGAATGAAGAAAAATCAGAAAAATCCACATTTTTAATAATTTCGTTGAGAGGGGCAGACCTAGACTTGTTGGGCACTATTCCAAATCGGGACAAAGAGCGCTAAGACCTTTTAAGGTATTTCTTTTCAAATCGGGACTTCGTTAGTTGGTCTGTTAGCAATAAACTTGACTAGCCAATCTGAATTTCTTCCTAATTCAACAACCGGTTTTTCGATTACGTATATTCCCGTTTAAAATCCAAACCGATAGACCGATAAGAGTGAACATGTTCAGTTACCCACTGATACCCTTGATAACCTTGATTACCCTTGATAATCCAGAAAACTGAAAGTTCGACGTGAGACCGAAACAGAAACGATTAGTTAGGGGAAAACCTTCGGAGAACTAAAATAATTAGCTAGGGTGAAGCCTTCGCAAACATTGAACAAGTTAGTTAGGGTGAGCCTGCACGGATAAACGAGTAGTTAGGGTGAAGCTTTCGCGTACAGGAAATCCCACCCTCGTACCATTAGGAGACTCTTAGATTAAGTAAAGCCCAGCTGATAAGCGACCTGCCCGAATGTATTTAAGTTCATTTTGAAATTTTGTGTTAATAAAGCTTAAGTAGAGTGTGCCCAAATCTTTTAATTTCTTTCTACAACAGCAGAATTTTCATTGAACGTAAATTTTGACTTGAAACACAACATAGCAATTTTGGGTCCGTTCTTTTAACTTCGACCAGGAAAAGAAGTAAACGACGATCGTAACAATAGGTTTGTTCCAACTCATGTTTTTATACCGCCACAAAACGGTACGTGGATTGCTCAGGGCGCCTGCGGTTAGTGCGATTAGTAACCATACACAAGTGGACACGTGTTGGAACAGTATCACGCGATCGTGCAAGCGCCAAAAAAACAATTCAGTTGGGTAGTTGGTTAGTTGGATGTTATTTTTGTTTAAACCTGGTAAACAAACAGAGTGATACACATAGTGGGTAGATTATTAGTTGCATACATCAGGAAACATGAATGTTTTATATGAAATTAACGAAGAAGGTCTATCCACTAGTAAGTTGGTATACATGTTTTAACTAACGTTTCTTTCGTTACTAATTTAATTTAGTTTTTAGGAGTACAAGAACTAATACTTGTTAGTAATGGAATACCTAGACAATTGACAGCTCAGTCAAACATTAATAAGATCAAAGTCCCAGAACATAAGTGGACAGAAAACGAATCGAAGCTTTTATTGGATCTCTACAAAAAATATATAAAAAAAAATTACCACATTAGAAATTAGAAACACAAAAATGCTTTGGGGAAAAATTGCAAAAAAGTTAGGAGAAGTAGAAGTAGTAGTATCACCAAATAACTGTGCGAACCGATGCCAGCGTTTTGAAATAATCTCTATCGACATAGTGGGACCTTTACCTCCATCGAAGAAACAGCTAAGATGGATCTACGTCATCGAAGACACATCGAACCGATGGATAGAGTTGTTTGCCTTAAAAGAAACCTCGACTACAGCCTGTGCCATGACACTCATTAATGAAATCATCATGCGCTACGGAACTCCTCGACGAGTAATCAGTAACAACGGCACTCAGTTCGTTAGCGCAGTCATGCAAAACTGCCTAGGTATTTCCCATCCAGTGGAACGCAAGAAAAGGGACTTCAAAATACAATTATCGTTGCAACTAGAATGTGAACACGATGAATGGCCTGACCGGTTACCTGTCATACTGTTACCGCGCGGAACACGCTCCGCGGGACAACCGCGAACCGCGAATTCTTTCGCGCTCCGTGCAGCCAATCACAATCCCGCATTTGGCACTAAGCTGTACGGAGAGCGGACTGCAAACAAAACATACACAAAAAAAAAAAATGTGCGATTAGAATTTTTCAAGCGGCTTGCGCTTATGTAATTCAATCGGGCATTTTTGTGTCTTGGCCTTACCTGACTGACTGGGTGGGATCCGAAGATCCCTGACTGAGAGGAGGAATACTAGCGCAGCATTCGCCTAATCTCTAGAGGGAAACCTCTCAAAAACCTCTAGAACGCTAGGCGGCCGCCGGGGATTGAACCCGGGACCTCTCGAATGCGAGTCTGGGCCCCTCAACCCAGAACCAATTCGCTCGGTGGACATCACCAAAGAAGACAACGGCCATCAATGAGCTCACCATCACCGCCACCGCCACCACTCCCAGGACCGTGAGGTCCTTCAGCCCGACCTTTTCGGAGATGTCGTTCTCCTCGAAGAGGTCGTTCCCCAGGTCCCCAACAAGGGACGCCCCGCTCGCCACCAGCAACAAGTTTGCTGCCCTGGCCGACCTCGAGGACGAGGACGGCCAATCCCTCCCCAAGAGGACCAGGGGTAAGAAATCGCCGGATCCCGGTTTTAATTTCTACCCCTTTCAGGTAACGTCGGGGGAAAAATTCAAACCCCTGCCTGCGATCCGTCCCTCGTCGAGCCAGGAGGGCAGCCGCCTCACGACGCCGAGGAACGCCTCCCCCACCTCGATGGAAGTCCTCAACTTGCGCCCCAGCGCCCCGAGCAGCCAAAAGTTGGCAACGCTCGGCCGTCCCATGCCGAAAGAGGCAGAGAAGACCGCTAAGGAGGCGAAGAAGAAAACCGCGAAGACCGCGAAGACCGCGAAGACCTCAAAGGACTCCAAGAAGTCCACCAAGGACTCCAAGTCCAAGTCGTCAAAAAGACGACGACTGCCCCCTCGTTCCGGGACGTTGCGGTAAGCGGGCCGACCCTGCAGCCGCCCCCGACTCCGCCATCGTCCCCTCCACCTCACGGGGAACCACCTCCTCCTCGACGAGCATCGCCATCACTGCGAATCAGCTCCTCAACGACGCCATGGAAGGCGTCGGCGAAGAGGGCGCCAAGATCGGGGAAGAGAGAAGATCCTCCACCAGGTCGCAAGACCAACCCGACGGTGACGACGCCGAAGCGCCACCAAAGAAATCCCGGGTCCCGCCCGGAAGTTTCCGGAAGCATGGAAGGAAGCAAGAATCATGATCTACAAACCAGGAAAGAAGAAGAAGGACCCCGCCAGCTACCGACCCATCAGTCTGCTCTCCAGTCTGAGCAAGGTAGCCGAACGAGTCATCCAAAGAAGAATTCTGGAAGTAATCGAAGAAAGAAAAATCATCCCGGAAGAACAACACGGATTCAGAAGAAGACACGGAACCATCCACCAAACGACAAGGATCACAGACTTCATCCAAGGATTCAACGTCTCAAAAGTGACAACAGGAGTCTTTTTGGACATCGAAAAGGCCTTCGACAGAGTCTGGCACCAAGGACTCGTCCGGAAACTTATCGATTTCCGGATCCCGTTGGCCTACGGTAAGTTAATCCACTCGTACCTTACTAATCGCTGTTTTCAGGTCAAAGTCAACGAAGAGGAATCCACCAAGAAGTGGAGCAAAGCAGGAGTCCCTCAGGGTTCTGTCCTAGGGCCGCTCCTGTATTTGCTCTACACCGCGGACGTTCCAACGACGGAGGACACCGTCATCGCAACGTTCGCGGACGACACGGCCATTCTGGCCCAAGGAAGACACACAGCAGGACTCGCCAAGAAGATTAACACCCACCTGGAGGAAGTCGAAAAATGGACAGAAAAATGGAAGATCAAAGTCAACGGGAAGAAGAGCAACGGAATCATTTTCACGAAGAGATCGAAGAAGCACAAACCAATAAGAAGCATCAAGTTCAGTGACAAAGACATCCCATGGAAGACGGAAGTCAAGTATCTTGGAATCACCCTGGACCAAAAACTTGACTTCCAGAAGCACATCAACGAAGCGGAAATCAAGGCAAAAAGGATCAATCGGGAACTCTACCCACTCCTCAACCGGAGGAGTAAGGTAAGTATTAAAAACAAAATACGTATTTACACATCTGTTATTAGGCCCACCATGACGTACGGAGCACCAACCTGGAACCAAGCAGACGAAAGAAGAAAGAAGAAACTCCAAATCGTGCAGAACAGGACCCTGAGGAACGCCATCGACGCCCCATGGTTCATGACCAACGAACAAATCCACAACGACCTGAAGATTCCACCCATTGAAGATGTCATCCAGAAGATCGCCAGGAGGCACTTCGAGAAGGCAGCAAAACATGACAACCCAACAATTCGGAAACAAACAGAAGAAACCACCACGAGAAGATTCAAGAGACCAAGACTCGCAATGGAAGAAGCATAGAAGAAAGAAGAAGAAGAAGAAAAGGTCCCACACTGAAAACACAAGACCCACCGAAGAAGAAAGAAGAAAACCACCGAAACAAAAGGCCACCGAAGAAAACAAGAAGAAAGAAGAAAACCACCGAAGAAAAGGAACCACGACTGTGGAAGAACACGAAAATTCGTGAGACCACGTAAAAGCAGCCACCGACAAAATGATGACAGAAGGCAATTCTCTGACAACTTGTCGTGCTGAGAACATCACCTGTGAATTCGCATTCGAAGCCACAAACTCCAACGCATTCTCGAAATGGCCGCAACTGGAAGCTGGGATCTCAACGCCATGTCGGTGGACACTTTGGATCGCTTGATTGAAGTGATCTCCATGCGACGGGAATTTCTTGTCGCATCGGGTGCCCCCTCAACGGCGGAGCCCCAACCCAATTCGGCCCCCATCGACTCCGACCCGGAAATGGACGTGGAAGTCCACGAAGAGGGTGAAACAAAGAAGAAGGGAAAGAAGAGGCATTCCAAGGAAGAAAAAGAGTATGAAAACCCCAAACGCACGTCGAAAAGATCGACCCCAAAAATTCCCAAACCCGTGGAGACGAAGAACATCTTCGAAAAACTCCAAGATGACGACGACTAGCAAGAAGAACAGAAAAATGAGAAGACTGAAGAAAAGGAAACCAAGGAGGACGAATCGCGCCAGAACAAGGTAAGTGACAATTCGGGCCAAAATTCAACACCGATCATTTTAAGGGACCGAACCAAGTGGACGAGAGTTTGCGCCGCTCTCAAAAGAAAGCACATCAACTGGACCAAGGCAACGACAATCCGCGAAGGAATCAAAATCCAGCCGGAAACAGTGCAGGATTACCGGGCAATGTACCGGTTCCTGAAAGAAGAAGGCCACGAATTCCACACTCACCAACTCCGTGAAGAAAGGCGACTGAAGGTGGTGATGAAAGGAATCCCACACGAAGTCACCGAGGAAGAAGTCAAAGAAGAACTGGAGCAAGAAGGATATCCGGCGTAAATGGTCCGTCGGATGAAAAACCAAGAAGGGAAACCACGACAGTGTGTCATCGTGGAAATAGTTAAGGCATACAAATCGATTTATAATAAAAGAAATATTTTAGGTCTAAGCGTCACCGTCGAGGCGCTGAGGGCGCGCACGGAGGCACTGCAGTGTCACCGATACCAATTGTTCGGGCACGTGCAGCGGAACTGCTTCGCAGAATACCGTTGCATGAAGTGCGCCGGCAAACACAGCACTCACGAGTGCACGAAACAAAGAACAACGGCCGCGAAGTGCGCAAACTGCGGAGGAGAGCACATCTCCGCCTGGAGGAGGTGTCCCGAGCGGCCAGGAATGGAGAAGCCAAGAGAACCGAAGAAGTGGGTCGAAATCCCGAAGAAGCCGCAGCCAACACTGAAGGAAATTCAACAAGAAAAGAGGAAGAAAAAAGAAGAGGAGAAACCACACACCTCAAAAAAATCGGAAACAAAGTCCGCCCCAAAAACGGACGCAAGTAAGATAGCTGAGGAACTGTCATGGCTATTAATTCAATTTCAGGCTAAAAACCCAACGGATGAGGAAATCCTCCAATTCCACAAAACCATCAGTCGCATCATCAGGATGACCGCGAACTAAGAAGAGCATCATCGACACCAACACCCAAACGACAACTCCAAGAACACCAAGCCCAACTTTTTCCAAATCGACAACAACTCCAAGAACACCAAGCCCAACTTTTTCCCAATCTTCCGATGACACAGTCAAATCCCAAGAACCCCCATCATGTAAAAACACCATTCAAGGAATCCCAGATCCAATTTCTACCCAAAAAACCTTTTATACCCACCTAACCACACAACTCATGATCACCCACATTGAAGTCCTTAAAGTCAACTACAATAAAACCGCTCTCCTAATCCTATCCAACCCATTACCCTCAAACTTCATTACCCAAACTAATCTTCTTTACAGAAACTCCCAAATCAGCGTCCACAAAATTGGAACAAAAAACACCACCCAAACTCCAAGGAAACTTCCGACCTTCTCCGCAGTCATCAAAGGAGTCGAATTGGACATCACCAAAGAAGACATTCTGAAAGAAATTCAAGCGACGAACAGAAGCTCCTCCCTCATCCGGCCGGGCGCACAGATAAGTACCGGCCGGATTTCCGACAGAAGGCAATCTGAGTCGAGCAGCGGTACAACGAGGTCTCTGCGCTAACTGTATCGGTTAGCCATCTCCAACAAACAGCATCTCCAAAGGGCCTCTGCGCTGACTATATCGGTCAGCCACCCTCTACACACACGATACCACGAGCACCATCTCCGACAAGGGTCTCTGCGCTAGCTGTATCGGCTAGCCACCCTCAACACACGCCTGTAACACGAGTAACCGCTCTCCTCCGCCTACTACGGGGACATTAAAATACAAACTGCCCTTTATTTTTCTACCCATTCCATACCCACAACGACGTCACCAGAGAGTTGGGTAAACTCCTGGTAACAACAATACGATTCGCAATGAATATGCCAAAGCACTCGTTCGTTGTATAGCAGCATTCTTAACTTTTGGCAGAGCAATAAGGTCTGACCGCTGACCGTTGAAGGGAACTCTTTCTCTTGCGCTTGAAGCTTATAGGCCTATGGAACAGAAAATCGGGAAAGCGGGAAGAGACCAGTGTTGGTATTGAGGAAAAAGATCATGTGTGCAACACTATTTTCCACTGCAGTATACATAGGAGGGATGCGGAAAGGCTGCAGGTCATGAAAGAGACTGGGCAATAGCCAGACAAAGTAAAGATGATCGAGTTAATGCTGCAAGGAGAAAAGGAATGGAAAGTGCTGAAGAAAATGGTAAGAAACATCCTCAAGGAAAACGAAAGGCATGAAAGAAACCTGGAAAAAGCAGGCATTAAAAAATTAAAGGTCCACACTCTCTGGGTCGCTTAGAACACCAAAGACCCAGAGGTTGACTGTGTAGCTTCTCCTAAACCTTCACAAAAAAAAAGGCTCTGGAACAACCATACAACTCCAAAAGCACCTCGGACGAATAGGCCCCTGAACTCCGATCAGTCTTGAGTTAGTTGTTACCTTTGTTGAATAAATTGTTATCCCTACGCCAGCGAATTTTAATTTCCACGCCGATACAAATTTAGAAAGGCACCATAAGCAAAATCATAATAATTTTGAGAAAGTGTCCCTGTTGGTAGTGCTATTAGAAGAAAATTGGTTAGCTTCAACGTAGTTGACGTTTGCAAGGTAAAAGCAAAGGCATATCTATGAAGTGTCATTCATTTGCCATTAGTGAAAATATCAGTTTCATTGACGTGAGAATTCAACTCACCATAGATTCGACCAATAAGAGACATTTATTTTTTCAAATAAACCAATCAGAGCAAACTTTTTTTGGAAATTTTCACTAGTGAAATTTTCAGCGGAAATACCACGCGAGAGTGACAATTCCACGCGAAAATACCACGCGAGCTGTCAGTTGCTTGTCAGTTCGTTGAATTCTCATGACGAATATAACTCGGGGGCTCGAAATTGTGGGAAATTTTTCCTCCAGTACTCGTAGTTTGTTTCTCCGGACAATTGGCACTCGTTCGCTTCGCTCACTCGTGCAATTGATCGTCGAAAAAACTACTCGTCTGTCGGAAAAATTTCCGACAATTTCGAGCCCACTCGTTATATTACTTATGATAGTTTTGATTGAGCGCCGTGCCGCCATTAATTTTTTTTTTTAATTTTTTATGAAATGCGATTTCATTAGTTCTGTTCCACTTGAGGGTCAAAAGACAGTTAATGCTGAATGGTATGTGACCATTTGTCTCTCTCAGGTGTTCAGACTAATTGAGCAGAGACGACCAAAGACCGGACTGCGCGGTATTCAGCTACACCACGACAACGCCACCGCCCATATCGCAGGTCAAATTCTTGACTTTTTGAGTAGCACTCCAGTGCAACTAGTGAGACATCCAGCCTAAAGTCCAGACTTGGCTCCATGAGATTTTTTTTAATTACAAAAATTAAAAATAAGTTAAAAGGTCGGTCGTTTCAGTGTCCTGATCACGCGCTGCAAGCATTCCAGAACGAAGTTAGCGCGCTACCCCAAGAAGCAAGGGCTGGATGCTTTAAGGATTGGTTCAAGCGCATGCACTCTTATATAGAAGCTCAAGGGTCCTATGTCGAAAAACTGTAATAAACAGTTTTGATAGAACTTCTTTTGTTTTTTTTTATTCTCAAAATTTTTGGAATTACCTTCGTATTATTGACAACAATAGAGATTGGATTTATATATTTCGTCTCGGTTCTCAATCTGTAGGCTTACCACAAAAAGACTTACTTCTACTCTTAATGATATAATCTACTATTATTGCAAATGAGCAATAAAGAAACCGGCACCGTAATAGAGTTTTTTGTTTCTAAATCAAAGCGAACTAGTGATTCTGGAGGAAGGTTATTTCCTACGGTTATGGACCGTGAGTTTGAGATGACGATAATGCGTTGGTTAAACCAAACAAGAAAAAACATGATTTTATTGCCAAATTAACTGAATTGGCATTTTCCCCTTCATCAAATGTCTTTCCAACGATAGATAAATAAAGACTACTAAAATAATAAAGCCAGATCATAAAACTCTTCAAAGATGCACCTCCACTAGTTCTCGGTATGAACGATCGTAGTCATATCTGGAAATTTCTTTCAAGCTAATCAGAAGTACGAAATAATTTTATGGGTCGACAACGTACTTAAGCAGAATACCCAGAATCCAAAATCATGATAACAAATGGTTTAATTCGACAGTTATCAAGAGAAAATTTCAAAAAAACAACAATTATTTCAAAGCTTTTAAATCCTAAACACTTCATCATCATTAGTATATTTTTTTGGGAAATTATCTGGCTCAACTGTCTTAAATGACCTCCGTCTTGCATATTTATGGAAACCTTTCTCCTGACTTCCCCTTATGGGCAGTTACTCGGAGCTTCATATCCTTAGCCGTGGGATTTGAGATAGAAGAGGCACAGTCATTAGAAAAACAGCTTGCCTCTAATACGATTAGCTCTTTCCAAGCATCTGTTAAACAACTGACGTTATAGACATAACACTGTCAATCAGACTGAATTGGCCTCTGTTCAAAAGGCATTAGATCTACTTTAAACAAGACAAGACACACTCAAACAGACCCTAAAAAACATAGATTTGCTTGAATCAACCTAGCTGTAAGTGATAAAGATAAACTTGAGCTGAGCAAACCTTCCACCTTATCATTAACTGCTCGGAGATCAGAAAAGAATGGTAAGATCAATGAGACTTCTTATGAGGCTGACATTTTTTCAGTTTTTGACTTATCGATTCTAGTCTGGCAAATACATAACAATTTCTGTTTCGATGTTTGAGTTGGCTACAAAAATCTCTGCAGCCCGTTTCATAAAACTTACCACTATGGTAAGTTCTTAAGGTTACTTTTGTCCTTGTAACTGCGCCAACAGAATAACGCAGCTAGCTTGAAAGCTTGGACATTTTAGAAACCGTAAACTTTAAATGCATTTATTCTACATTTTACTTAATCTAAAATTATATTAATTGTAAAGAACAAAATTTTAAAGAGTTCTGGTGATTTGGCAATACGTTGAAAAATAATAACAATTCTTCTCTCTGGACTCTAAACTCTTCCTTCGTCATAGCAGAGACAACTTTGTGGTCTCAAAAACCGGAGAAAAACATCAATTTCATAGTCGATACTGATGATGTAAAACGATATAAAAAAAATCAATGACTTCAAAACTCTCTTTAGAAAGATGAAAAAATAGGAATAAAATTCTATTTTTGCAAAAAACCCTAGACTCTCCCTTTTTCACAGAGGAGACAACTTTGTGGTCTCGAAAACCTGAGAATAACATTAATTTCATAGTCGGTATTCGTCCTGCTTGTGCAAGAAATCACGAAACTTTGTTTGATAGTCTACCTTTGAGTAGTGTAGAAACTTCATGGTATGCGTTTATTTAATCGCGAAAATAAAATATCTCGATGATATGTGGATCGTTTCTAACTAATTCGAAAAAAATATATATATAATTTGAAAATGTATCCCGTTTCTTTGACTTGATTTGTAATCAATAAGGTAAACATGTAAGACAAAATTTCGTTCATTTCAGAAAACCCTGAACTCTTCATTTCTCATCGAAGAGACAAGCTTGTGGTCTCGAAGACCTGAGAACAACATCAATTTCATAGTCGAAATCAAAATTATTTTAATAGATTAAGACGTATGTTTCAATATTTTCTGACTACACATTCTGTGATGGTGCGATTGGCCCTAAATGCATGAAGACATGCATTACTTCGATGGGAGGCATTTCTTTTCAAATCAAGACTCCGTTAGTTGGTCTGTTAGCGATAAACTTGACTAGTTTATTGAGGAAGCTGTCAAGTAAGCAGATTTTTCTCGATTAAGTCATCTATTCTCTCACCCGGAGCGTGGCCAATGGGTTCACAATGAACAGCTTCTTACTGTCCATTGTAAATTTGAATTGACAAAGATGATAAAAATGGACTAGAATTCAATGATGTCATAATTGTCCATGTTCATTATAAAAAACAGGGGTAAAAATTCAAAGTTAAATTGTTTTTATTGAGGAGTGGATGTCTAGGACAATCTTCAATTGAATTTTATAAACTTCGACCAAAATTAAGAAATTGTCAATGTAGAGAAAGTGTAACACAAGAATGCAATGAAATAAAAAAATGGTAATGTAAATTGAGGTGTATCTTATTGCTTTGCACCTAAAAACTAAATTCAAAAGATAACTAGAATTGTCAGATAATTCAAGAACAAGCGAGTTATCATAGCGAGCAGAAAACGCAATGCAAGATGGTAGAACAAATGACATTTGAAGAGAGGAATATCAGAATAGGTACATGTATAGAATAGATAATAGAGCTGAATGTAAACAAGTTTGTTTATTTTTATCATATGGTTAATCAAATACTGTTACACGAACAATAATGAAAAACAAGAACAGATTTAACCCAAATAAAAATAAGCAGTAAGAAATATCAATATATGCGAGGTGTTTCCTAGAAGATTGACATTCCAATTCAATAATAATGTTACCTAGTGATAAAAATAATAAACACATACACATGACACAAAGCCATGGCAATTATGAGACCACTTTTAAAGATAAAAAAAATAAGAAAAGTTTATGGAACAGAAAAATGTTATTTCTTTTCTTTGGTCCAGGACGACACAGTCTTCATAGAATGCAATGATGCCAAAATCTTGACCGTCCCAGAATACTGTGATAACAAATACCCTAGTGTAATGGAAAAATTTCAGAGATTTTATTGCAAAAATTATACACATGATATGAGTCCTAGATATATTAAGGATCATATTTTTAATGAAAGAAGTGTTCTCACAACTATTAGAAGTAATAATAGTTTGTCCTGTAACACCAATATTAATACTGTTCAAGAAAAATCTATTGTGCAAATAAAACTTCCTCTTCATTCATGTATATAATATGCTATGTTGCAAATTTTGTGGTGAAAACATAATGTCAAAAGAATCTATACAAAAACAAGACAAAATAGGCGAATATGTCAAGATCTTATGTAACAAATTGCAATCATAGTAAAAATGGTTGGGGTGCGGTAGTAGTAGCCTTTCGTTAGAGGGGGTGAGACGCAACAGCAATAAAATTTATTTCAGTAGCAAAACTTTTTTTGAGCATTTTAGAGACCCACCCCACTTTCAAGACGTTCTACCTAAGTATAATTGATTTTTGAAAAAAGATGTAGATTTTACACATCGTGTCAAGTTATAACTAAAATTTTGAATTTTTGAAGTTTGAAAAGCAATATCTCGGAAACGATAGTTCTGACACAATTTCAATTTATGACAAAAAAGATGCGCCTTGGAAAGTACAAGCTAGCAAAATGTTAAAAAAAAATTGATTGCATTCAACCACCCCAAAATCGAAATATTTTTTGTTAAATCTTGAATAAAATCCAAACGAATGCGAAAAATTATGTCATATCATATATTTTCTTAATGTACCCTTGCTGATAATAAAAAACTAACTAAACTGTAAATCAAGTTACAGAACTGTCATTTAAGATGACAATGTCAAATTCTGAATGTGCCAAAATCACAATCCACGTTCTGAAAGTCAAAATGCCCTCGTTAACACTAATTCAGAAAGAAATTGATTCCTCAACGATTAACAACCGACCACTTCCATGGAAAAAAATGAGGTAACTGAAAGAAAAAGTATTGGAAGACGAGGAGTCGCATTTTTCATCGCAAAGCTCCACAGAAGAAGAAGAAGATTCCACAGCAGCCACACTGCGAGGATGTCGGCAGCGAAAAACAGAAGCCCCTTTACCATCTGGAAGATATAGAGAAGGCCGTCCAGAAACTCATCAAAAAAGAAGAGAAATTTCTTCTACTTATAAACGAAAAAAGAAGAAAACTTACCATCGAGGCATTAAACCTTAACAATCAAATTGGCAAATGTAAAGATGTAATTAATCATATTTCTAAACATTTGTAATAATGTAAGAAATAATTATAATAAGTTTTATTGTTTTATTTTATTTTTTAATAAAAACTTTTAAATAGACCACTAATTAAACAACATATTTTTACCAATATTGGTTGCTTATTTATTTACCTTCTAGTTTTTCATTTAAGCTAATTTAAATTATATGAAAACAAAAAAAAATCTATATTTTACTACTTTGAATATTCCATTTAATTTAACTTTTTCTTATCAGTGAACTCTTTATTATATTATCAAAATTTGTAAGATTGCAATATGTTGAAATTCATTTGATTTTTATTGTTACACGTTCCTCAAATTTTGTCTTATGTTTTTACATATTTAAATTAATTTAAAATCATAAAATAGGATAAGTATAGAAGAAAATAAGATGCTTGATATATTTCGTTTTATTATTTAACACTTTCAGTTAATTGTTGTTTTTTTTTAATCAATTTAGTAAAACGATAGGAAAAAATCGTTTTGAAGCCAAGACACTTTACACACGCCTTTTCACCATAGCACGTATCAGCAAAGCTAAAATTCAACACTTTATATGGTTTATGAAGTTAGATTCATCTTTTAACAGCAGAATTCTGACAGGCTTTATTACAAATCATGGATGTAAAGATGCTTTAATGTTTTTAAACAAGTGGTTTAAATGTTTTTCCATAAGAGTTAAAAAAGAACTAACAAAACATCTTTTAAAAATCATATTTTCAGCAAGTTTTATTAAGCCGCAAAATGAGGACATTGATATGAAATCCAACCAAAAACGAATTAATTAATAAATCAACTTAGTAAAAAAATGGTATCCCACAAATGTTGTTCACAAAATTATAAATAAGCTTGAAGAATTCGCTGAAAAAGATTTCGGATAAGATTATTGGAATTTTAGGTTTAAGTACTATTATTTTAATTTTAGCGTTTAAATACGAATTTACAAAATTCAAGTAAAGTAATTAATCTTTCAAAGCAATTTAAAAACGATCAGCTATTACATCAATTTGGTTAAAAAATTTATCTACAAAGCAATTATCAGTACACGAGTTCTGGGACACCTGTATTACCGACTTTTTCAAAAATGCATAAATTCGCCAATAAATACATTATATTCTTGTTTTACACAATCTTCAGTAATATATTACTGCTTAAAATTAATTAAAATTAGTCGTTTAAGAAGTTTTATGTATACAAACACTTATTTCCGTTATATATTTTAAAGTATTCAATTGTTATTTTGTCTTTTTCATGTTACAACATTTATAGAAATTTTAGTAAATGTATTGATTTAAAACGTCGGTCAGAATGACATTTTATTGACCGATATAGTACACTCGCACTCATGTAATTTTGGACACCACTCGAAAAATCAATTTTGACATTTTAAAACATAAATTACAGTGATGACAAGTATGTTTGACAGTACCGAATTCAACATCGATTTTATTTGCGATGAAAAGAAATTGATGAAAATATTCGAGACTACGGTAAAAAGTGCAAGGATTGTAAAAACATATTTTTCAAAGTGAGTACCGTGGAGCCCTACAATACAACACCATTGTTGACGACATGGCAGTGAGCGAAAATACAGTGAAAGTCAGTTATAACGACGTCGCTTGTAACGACAAGTCACTTATAGCGGCGAAACTTTGATTCATTGGTTGGTTTTCCATATTAATCCAAACCCCAAAAAGTTGCCAAAGGAAATGTAAAAACTGAAATATACTCCATCAGTTTTGATAAATGAGGAGTTATTTTTTAAAACTCGATAAATCCAACTTTGACTGACAGTGGGTTTGATGTGAATTTGAGATTATTTTGGGTGAATCTAACAATGTGGATATTTTATTCAGTGAAAAACCTCTTACTTAAACATTATGTTACCTTCTTATGCCAAAATAGTTAAAGCAAATTTGAAGAAAATTGAACAAATTATCGTTTTTTCTAAACGCTTGTAATAATTTATGAAATGGATTTATTGAGTTTTTAAAATAACTCCTCAAATGAGGCCTTTATGTGAATAAACATTGTTAGACGAACACAACCACATTGGTGACCCCGGCGAAGTGCAACTACTAGGATGGCCATATTGGACGGAAAATCCAACTATGGTTTGCACAGCTGGAAAAGCAATTCATACTGGGGCACATCACCGCTGACGAGACGAAATACAGCTACGTGGTATCGTGCCTAAACGAACGAACGGCAACGGAGATTCAGGATCTTTTATCCAGCCCGCCAGCTACAGATAGGCATGCAGCCATAAAAAGCGCCATTATAGATCGCCTGTCGCAATCAGAGGCAAAAAGGTTGGACAAGCTCCTACGAACCGAAGAACTAGGAAATCGTTCACCCTCTCAGTTGCTACGAAGTTTGAAAAACCTCGCAGGTGACAGTGCAAGACGACTTCCTCAAAAACATTTGCATTACGACAAAAAGCTGACAAGGCATCTCCACGACAGGCTCGTCATCTAGACTTTATTGCCCAATTTACCACCGACATTCGGCACATTGAAGGTCCAGCGAACATTCCGGCCGATACGCTGTCTCGAGTAGAAGCCATCACAAGTGCCATCGATTTTGCAGCCCTTGCAAACTACCAGGTTACCGATACCGAATTAGCATCCCTATTTTCAGCACCATCAGGTTTGCAGCTTAAAACAGTTACACTACCTGGCACTGATACTCGCTTGTATTGTGATACTTCAACGTCGAACGTCCGACCCTACATCCAACCTTCGCCAGCAAGCCATAGCATCATTGCACAACTTATCGCACCCAGGTACCAAATTCTCAAGAAATCTTTTGTTTGGCCTGGAATAGAGCGTGATTGCAAACGAGTTGTCAAGCAATGCGTTCCATGCCAACGTAACAAGATAACTCGTCATGTTACATCCCCTCTTGGATCGTTCATGCCACCGACTCAGCGTTTTGAGCACGTCCATATCGATCTGATCGGACCTCTTCCTTCATCTGAAAGTTACACATACTGTCTAGCAGCCATAGATCGATTCTCTCGTTGGCCCGAAGCCTTCCCAAATACAGAACATCGAAGCCGCGGCAATAGCAAAAACATTTTTCCGAGGTTGGATTTCCCGCTTTGGTATTCCTTTTCGCATAACAACCGACCAAGGACGCCAATTCGAATCCCATATTTTCAAAGCCCTCATATCACTCACAGGCAGCAGCCGCATTCGCACTACAGCATATCATCCTCAAGCAAATGGACTAGTTGAACGTATGCACCGCCAACTCAAGACCGCTTTAAAATGTCATTCATCTGAACAGTGGACAGACGATTTGCCAATCGTTCTTCTAGGCATGCGAGCTGCATACAAAGAGGACGTTGACGCAACCGCAGCAGAGATGCTCTATGGTCAAACACTCCGTCTCCCCGGAGAATTCTTTGAAAACGTGACCGACAACTCTGTCGACATCTCATCTTTCACCTCAAACCTACGCTCCCGAATGCGCTACCTACGTCCCGTGCCATCACAGCACCATAGTACTTCGAAACCCTTCATATTCTAGGACCTACGATCAAGTACCCATGTTTTTGTGCGACACGACGCCGTTCGTAAACCATTACAATCACCCTACGACGGTCCATTTGAAGTTATCTCTCGCAACGATAGTCCAGTCAACAAAGACAATGAAATCGAAATAATTCCAAAAGTTTTGAAATTTTCGTCAAATGTGTATTAAGTAAGAGGAATGATAAATCTCAATTTGCAGCATCGTAGGAGGTCCGGAAGTTACTTAAAAAAATTGAAACGCGTTATTTTCTTTAACTATGCGAACAAAATTACAAAAGTCTTGCAAACTTAATACAATGAAAAACAGTATTGTTTGTATCTTGTATTAAATTTGCAGCTATTTTTGACATCCGGAACTTGATGATTTAGTAAAAATTAATGTTTCTATTAATAACTCAGAGAAAAAAATTGCAAAAGTTTTGCAAATTTGTTAAATTGTGCTTAAAGTGGCTTTGGATATTGACGTAAATTTGCAGCATTGCAGGATGTACGGAACATAATGCAATTCTATTTGACAATTCGATATTAACAATTTTCGATCGAAATAGCCGAACAAAATTCCAAAAGTTTTGCTAACAAGTTGCAAATGACGAGAATTCAATTACAAACACATTCTTAAATTTGCATCTTCCTATGAGCTCCGGAACATTGTTATATCACAATAAACATTGAATTTTTGACGAATTTAATTAAAAGCAATGTCGCTCGTTACGAGAGTGCACCAAAGACAACAATACATATTTACTCACCTCAGTAACATAAATTACCTATTTCAATTTTTCGTTTCTTTCGCCCAATAATGGGTGGTTTTGTTCTTTTGTATTTCTGAATAAGCTAAAGTTTGATAACAACCAATGGTTCAGATAAAATGCTTACAAACCATTTTTTTTGCTCTCGCTTTACTTTTTAACAATTGATAAAGAGAAAAAACGCGAAAGTCATCAATTGTAGGGTCTCAGAAACCGATAATGTCATTAATTACTTGAACCTCCTCATGAGTGACTGGGAAATTAACTGTTTTGTGTGCGGAAAAACTTTAAATTATCAATATGATTACGTAAAACAAAAAGGTTTAAGGTCCTTGGTGGAGTGTAGTGAATTAAGAAAAGACGGAAAGGCATCCGTATTAAAGACATTACGTGGTGTTAAAGTGCATCAAAAATGTCGCAAAATTTACACAAACAAAAAAACATCTTTCTAGTTATGTTGTGATATTAAAGGAATTTTTCACTACTATCTCATTTTTTTAATTTGGTAAATTTAAGAATAAAACAAAAAAGTTAACGTACATTATTTCATTATCACAGAGCTTTCAGAATAAAAAAAATTAAAATTTGTTTTTTCTGCGCTATAATAATATTACTGTATTTTAACAAATTTAAGAAACTATTAAATAATCCTTTCCAAATTCTACAAAGAAAAACATTAAACAGCAAACTCAAACACTCTTAATTTCCATAAGGTAACGTGAGAGCACAAAAAAAGTGTTTTAGCAGTGGAGCATTTTATCAGAATCATTCTTCGTTATCCAAGTTTAGCGTAGTAGACAAAATATAGTTTTCCTTGTTGCACTCTCGTAACGAGCGACATCGCTTTTAAATTCGTCAAAAATTCAATGTTTATTGTGATATAACAATGTTCCGGAGCTCATAGGAAGCTGCAAATTTAAGAATGTGTTTGTAATTGAATTCTCGTCATTTGCAACTTGTTAGCAAAACTTTTGGAATTTTGTTCGGCTATTTCGATCGAAAATTGTTAATATCGAATTGTCAAATATATTATAATATATATATTGCAATATGTTCCGTACATCCTGCAATGCTGCAAATTTACGTCAATATCCAAAGCCACTTTAAGCACAATTTAACAAATTTGCAAAACTTTTGCAATTTTTTTCTCTGAGTTATTAATAGAAACATTAATTTTTACTAAATTATCAAGTTCCGGATGTCAAAAATAGCTGCAAATTTAATACAAGATACAAAGAATACTGTTTTTCATTGTATTAAGTTTGCAAGACTTTTGTAATTTTGTTCGCATAGTTAAAGAAAATAACGCGTTTCAATTTTTTTAAGTAACTTCCGGACCTCCTACGAAGTTGCAAATTGAGATTTATCATTCTTCTTACTTAATACACATTTGACGAAAATTTCAAAACTTTTGGAATTTTCTTTATTTTTCACGTATACCCGATGTTCTTGTTGACTGGCCTACGACAAGACTATTGTGGTAAACATCAGCGGTACCCATAAAACGATATCCATCGATCGACTAAAACCAGCATTCGTCGAAAACCGACCGATACCAAGATCTGCAAGCCGCACTCCGCCATTCGAAACCTTTTCGACGAACGAATCAGACTCCGCACCAAAATAGATCCTGAAGCCCAAGACCAACGACGTGGTTACGACTCGCTCCGGACGTACAGTACGATTCAACTCGAAATTCCGTTAACCACTCGAAGGGGAGTTCTGTGGCAACCTCGCTAGCATGCTGGCAACACCGCGAGAGAGAACGCCACCTGGAGAGACGCGAGAGAGCTACGCGAGAACAACGACACAGCTTGTCGTCGCGATTTTTAATCATTTAAGTTATCCTAAAGTTTAATGTATTATGTGAATAAACATTGTTATACGAACACAACCACAGATTGATCCCTTTGAAAAATACAGTCGAACTCGGCTATAACAAACACGGTATATAACGAACTCTCGGTTGTAACGAACGAATTAAAAATTCCCGCCAAAATTTCTTATTAAACACATGTAATTTTGTTTGGATATAACGAACCCGGTTATAACGAACACACGGATATAAAGATCGCAATATTTCATCCGATGAGGCAAATTACCTCGGCTATAGCGAACTGACGAGTAAGTAACTTTACGATCGAACATTCCCGATCGTACATTAAAGAACATAACCTTTACATACAACGCGGGGATTTACTTTGTGACGTGTTGTGCGCTGTTCTTCTACAGAATGGCAAGTGCTCCTACAAGAAAATCTATAACATTATCCACGAAGTTGGAAATAATAAGAAAATTAGAAGATGGATGTGCAAACGCACAAATTTGTCGTGACTATAAGTTATCCAAGTCCACGGTCTCTACAATTTGGGCCAAGAGAGGTAAATACTTGGGTGCAGAAACTTGCACAAATCCTTCTAGGAAAAAAATGCGCCAACCAAAGAGAACTGATGTTGATCAAGCTTTATTGAAATGGTTTACACTGAAACGGAGTCAAAATGTTCCTATTATGGGACCAATTTTACAAATAAAAGCCGACCAATTTGCTAATCGAGCGGAAATCAAAATAGGCGGGACAGAAGATTTTAATTGCTCAAGAGGCTGGGTCGATCGTTTCAAAAAAAGGCACAACATAAACAGCGGGAAAATCCATGGTGAAGCTGGAGCTGTATCACCAGAATTAACCACAAATTGGCTTACAACAGTATGGCCAGGTGATGTATAAACTTAGAATTTTTTTTGGTTTTTACTTCAACCAGTGTATCTTAACTGTAGGTATACGTAGACGATATGCTGACAAGGATATTTTTAACGGGGATGAAACGGGCCTGTTCTGTAAAATGACACCAGATAAAACTCTCAAATTTAAGGGCGAAAAATGCACCGGGGGAAAGCATTCAAAGGATCGGCTAACAGCATGGATTTGTGCAAATATGGATGGGTCAGAAAAAAAGAAATTGCTGGTCATAGGTAAATCAAAATCACCTAGGTGTTTCAAAAAATCTCAAACTCTGCCAGTTACTTATGAATCAAACAAAAAAGCGTGGATGAAATCGGACATTTTTGTCCGACTTTTAACAACGTGGGATGAAGAGCTTTCGCGAGAAAATAGAAAAATCCTATTAGTGATTGATAATTGTCCTGCTCATCCTAAACTGGTTCATTTAAAATGGATTGAATTGATTTTCCTGCCGCCAAATGTTACTTCCATCTTGCAGCCCATGGATCAAGGTGTAATTAAATGTTTAAAATCTTACTATCGAAGGCGGTTACTTCTAAAACTCATTGAATCATACGATAATAATGTCGAATTTAAAATTTCGGTACTCGATGCAATTTTTATGTTAAATGCAGCTTGGAAATGTGTTACAGAGAAGACAATTTCTAATTGCTTTCGGCACGCAGGATTTAATGTCGACATAGGGTTCAATGAGGAAGACGACATGCCCCTTGCTCAGTGGATTTTATTACCTGAAGAAATCGACGACGACGACGTAGGTCTAGCCCAATGGGCAGAAAACAATTTACTGGTCGACTTTAACCAGATGGACTTAAATGATTACGATCGTATTGACGAAGATCTCGAAATTGCCGAATATCCTACAGATAATGAAATTATGCGGTCTGTTATAGAAGAGGTTGAGGAAACACAGAGTGACAGAGAATATAGAGAAGATTTGGACAACGACGAAACTTCTTTACCAACCACGAAAGAAACCCTTGCTGCATTGGAAGTTGTTTCACGCTATGTTCAGTTAACCCACAATGACGATGAACGCCTTTTTAATGCTGCAGAAGTATTAAAAACTAGAATTACCAAAGAAATGCTGCAACATAGATCCAACCAGAAAAAAATTACTGATTTTTTTGTTCAAACTGTTTAATTTATAATATGTAATAATTTATTTTTATTAAACTACATTCCTGCGTTTAAAATAAAGTTTTTATTTACAACCATTGACAATTTGTCTATGGCGAACTCTCGTATATAACAAACCGATTATGTGATCCCTTGGTGGTTCGCTATAGCCGAGTTCGACTGTATTATGAAGAATTTAAGAACAGATATCGTTTGAGCAAAAATACCGTTCAGGTGATTATCAATTTGCTAGAAGATGATAAAGCACCCATTAGAATAAGGAACCCATCATTATCAGTTGCAGACCAGTTTTTAATAGCATTTCGATTCTATGTTACAGGTATGAGTCAAATAAAAAATGAAAAAAGTTGCAATAAAATATTTTCAGGTACATTTCAAATATTGGTGGAAGATGATTATGGTGTACAATGAGTACTGTAAGTAGAACCGTAAAAAAAATCTGATAAGATAGGTGCCTTACGACCTCAGTTTGTAAAGATTCCCAATATAATGAGCAGACAGGAGTAAAAACTGGTTTTTATTTAATAAGAAGATTTCCTAATGTCATTGATGTGAGTCATGTGCCCATAATTTCTGTGGGAGGAAATAATGCAAAATTATTTCGCAACAGAAAAACTTATTTTTCTGTTAATGTCCAGGCGGTGTGTGATGCAAATTTGCTAATACAGTAGAGTCTCGATAATCCGCCACTAAAACCATGCACCTCGACACTCGCTAATCCGGGCACTTCATCAGTCCAGTACGTCCAGTAATCCGGCACTAAAATAATTCGCCTATTTATTCCTGCAGAAACTTTGTTATCCTTGAGTAAATGTATAATTTGGGCTGAAGAAAAGTGTGTCTGCTCAGGAAATTATGATTCTAAGAAATCTTCGTGAAAAAGCTTTTAAACAAGAATTGTTAAACAATATACAAAAGAAGAAGTGCGTTTCTTTGTTTTTACATTTTTAATAAATTTGTTTTTGTTCCTATTTTGTTTATTTACGACCAACGTTCACTAATCCGGCATTTCCACTAATCCGGCACTCCCAAGTTTACATTGTGCCGGATTAGCGAGACTCTACTGTACTGTACATTGATGCCAGATGGCCAATGTGGAATACATCACTTTTATGTGCCAGAAGTGAAAACAGAGAATTCATACCTGGTTTCTTATTAGGTGATAGCGCCTATGCGTCCACAGAATTTTTGCAGACTCCTGTGGTAAACCTAACTACGCCAGAGGAACACAATTACAACACAGCTCATATCCAAACGCGAAATTGTATTGATGTTTGGAAAAGACGCTTTGCTTGCTTGACCTTAGGTTTGCGAACAAAACTTGAAACCACTTTATGCATAATAATTGCCACAGCTATCTTGCACAACATCGCAGTATACCAAAATGAACCTGATGATGTTCAGGGTATAGAACTTAATGAACCTTAACTTTTTCAAATGTTTTTTTGAATCCCTAAATCTATTTCAAAAATCTTTCGTTATGACCAAACTGTTACTTTAATATTTCTAGTTGCTTAAGTTTAATTTTTTTTCAAGATCTAGTATATTTTTTTTGCGATTAATTCGTCATCTTTCTGGTCCTTTTTTTTCTTTTTATTAAACGGTTCGTTAGTATGTTAATTAGTTTCTTCTTTTTTTTTGAAATTTTTAAATTTTTGAATTTTTTATTGGATGAATTGTATGAGGACTACGTGAGAGTTATCGAGTGTTCCAAGCGCTAAATAAAAAAAAAATAAAAAAATGTTATTGTCACAAGTGACAACACTAATTTTTTTCAGCATGATTAAACCCTGAAGAGAAGAATCAGAACAACTCTAGACAACAGAACTGCACAATAAATTGCTTCCAAAAACTAGTGTTTTTTATCGAATCGCTTGTTTTTGCACTATGAATTTGGTACATGATTTGATTCTGATCTTGATCTTTCAGAAAAAAATATTGCTACCATGAATTCAAAAAAACATCAAGATAATAACTTTAGCCTCAGAAGTGGAAACTAATCGTTGGACAAGAAGAAAAGTTTCTTTTGCGATAATAACTTCAGACCAATTAATGATTTTCCTGAATTAACAAAGCAAGAACTCAAAATTCAGTTCAGTTTGTTTATTCTTTATAGCTGATGATGGTGCCTAGAACTGATGTACGTAAGAATATTGATATTGTATGTAGAATATTGATATCCTGTGGCTTCAATTTGTGTTAAATCAATTCTTAGGCTTGGATTTACAACTGATTTCAAATACAAAACATGAACTTTATACAAATTGTGATACTTAAAACACATACATGTTATATACAAACATACAAAAATATCGCTTATGTTAACTGTACCCATTTATTAATGCTGGAATATAATTTTTTCTATTAATTTTTTCACCTTTTAAATTGGTATATTTAAAATTTGAAATGTTAATGTGTAAAATAGCCACATTCTGCTATATAACGCTAACAAATATTCATGTGAAAAATTTTCACATTAATGAAGTAAAATAACTTCTTTGTACATAGCAACAAATTTTTTAAGCGTATTTTTCTGAATTCCAATATTTTCAAAATTATTAAAAAAAAATGTCTTCAAGTTGACATATACTCCCGCTCAAAAGTATTTGCCCACCAACATTTTTTTAAGTAACTCCAAAATAATTTTTTTCTTCCGTTTTTGTTTGGCGTTTTTTGTTTTCATGTTTATACAGTATGTCCCCGAATTGAGTTCAAAAGAGAGAAAAAAAGTTTATTTTTCATTTTACAAAAAAATGACAAAGGAATAACATTTTTTGCTTATTTCAAAACAGATAAATCTGCAATTAAAGTTTCAAAATTATTAGTTTGTACTCTTAAAATTAAATTTTTTATTATTTTTATTTATTAAATTTTGTAATCGTGTTTAAATAATAGCTGGCTGTGGATTTGCAATATCAAATAGTGCGTTAAAAATTAAAGAAAAATTTACCCAATAATGTGTAAGTATTAAAAAAATGGAAAAAAAATGCAATTGCATCCTTAACAAATAAACAGATCACGCGCTTTTTACCCCGACTGTCTTAATTAACAAATTGACAGATCATGTATTTATTTCCCCGACTGTCTTAATTAACAAATAGACGGATCATGTATTTATTCCCCCGACTGTCTTAATTAACAAGTAAACAGATCATGGGCTTATTACCCCGACTGTCTTAATTAACAAATAGACAGATCATGCGCTTATTACCCCGACTGTTTTAATTAACAATTAGACGGATCATGTACTTATTCCGCCGACTGTTTTAATTAACAAATAAACAGATCATGCGCTTATTACCCCGACTGTCTTAATTAACAAATAAACAGATCATGCGCTTATTATCCCGACTGTCTTAATTAACAAATAGACAGATCATGCGCTTATTACCCCGACTGTCTTAATTAACCAATAGACAAAAAATGCGACTTAAAAAAAAGATACATGTTCTTTGAAACAAGCGAGTGCCAAAACAATCAAGACAGGCTAGTTTTTATTTATTAAATTTTGTAATCGTGTTTAAATAATAGCTAGCTGTGGAGTTGCAATATCAAATAGTGCGTTAAAAATTAAAGGAAAATTTTCCCAATAATGTGTAAGTATTAAAAAAATGCAATTGCATCCTTAACAATAATTGAGAAAATTCGAAACAGTCTTAAATAATTACGAGTTCGAATTGAACTAAGTGCTAAAAAAGGTAATAGGCAATCAAATAGTGGAAATTGGTTTGAGTTAAGGAACAAATTTCATTCCTTTGACATTTTTTGCAAAATTAAAAATAAAAAAGTTCTTCGTTATTTTTTGTTTTCTTCGATTTTAAGAACACCGCTTGATAATATTAAAGTTTTAATTAAAGATTTATTTATTTTAAATGAAGCAAAAAATATTATTCCTTTGTCATTTTTTGTAAAATGAAAAATAACGTGTTTTTTTTCCTCTTGGAAACTCAATCCGGGGACATACTGTATACTTTATTGATGCTAACAGCAATTTTTTTCTTTTTTTGATGTTTTAGAAAATATCACTTTTTTTATTTTTTAAAGTACTTTTAGAAATTTTGAAAAAGTCGTTTCATATATTTTCACAGACCATCAGCCTATAAAGGCAAAAACCAGAAGTGTTGACTGACGCTTACCGTTTTTTTAATATCATTAAGGTGTTTGACAACAAAACTTCTTTAATTTGTGGTTGGGGAAGTTTCTTGTTCTTCAAGTTTTTCTCAAAAAATTAGTGACAGTTTTCTACAGAAATGGTGAAGAAAGTTAAATTAGGTGTGGAAACGCGTGCAATGATTATCGCTTACCACAGAATCAGCAGAAATAACCGCGAAATCGCAAAAAAATTAATAATATTTTTAAGTGGGCAAATACTTTTGAGCGGTAGTGTATGTATAAGAAAAAATTATTGTTGGGCATGTATATTTTCCAAAGCCTTCCATATTTTTGGTTTTATAGGCTCTAAAGTGCGCATAAATTGTTGTTTCGTCCAAAATTTGATAGACATTGGCATTATTAAACATTTTTTTATTAAAAAACCACAAATATATCTAATGGCATTTTTTTCAGCCGAATGAAAATGATAGTTGCAATCTTTTGTGGCGATTATTGGTTTCTTTGATGAAACGAAAACAGAGTGTGATTTTTTTTCTTTTTTTGTTGTGCGCCACTTTCCGGACACCTGCATGTAAATAATAATTCGTATAACATGTATGATTTGAGAATACAAATAAAATATGTTGAAATTTTTTGTCACACCATATAAGGGCAGCGAATAAAATTAGTAAAAATAAAAAGAATTAGAGATGACGAAACAATCGCACTTTGTCAACTATTAATATGCATTTTTTTTAAATTATATTAAAACACCATAAATAATGAAATATCGAGGGATAGTTAGCCCTCGGAATAGGTATGATTAAAATACTTATTAGGTAATATTAAATTTTTACCTTTTTATGCTTTTTGAACATTTTATTTTTCCACAACCCAATGTACACTAGGGTATTATTGATAACTTTAAGTTACCATAACAACTCAATGCTCCTAGCAACCAGTTAGGCCAATCAGAATCATTCACGTGGCATTTGCAGCGACCGCATCGCCATCTTACAATTGTGGGGGAAAGTTTTAGCAAAGTTTCAGACCTTTCAATTTCCCTTTTAGGGGAACTTTCTCATCTAAAGTGTTGTAGGTTTCATTTTCCGTTTTATTACATCACACGCATGTTTATTTAAGATTTGATTTACCGGCTGTCCTAAAAACGGTTAACATTTCAGTAACTTCCCTTTTTTTCAAGATTTCAGACATTTAAAATTGATAAAAACGCCGGATTTGGCGAGATTTTGAAAACACAAAGTCCTTTCATCTTGTCTGCACCAAACACCGCTAAATTAATGACAATAAAACTTCTTACCTTTACCGGCAATGTTGTCAACATGTGGTTTTCCGACACTAAACACACGAGAACCGCCGCGTTTTATTGTTTATTATGTTGTACACGGCAAAATAATTAATTAAAGAGGATTTATATCAACATTAGAGCTTCTCAAACGACTAAAACGACTACAAACAGCTCTAAAACTTGTTGCAGCGTCACAAACGAGCGCGGTTTTAACGACACAGTCGCCATACTGCGTTTGACATTACCAGACGATAGGCGTTTTTTGGCGAGAGTCTTGGAATAATGGCAGCTGCGACCGGACGCTACCAAAACGTGTGCCGAACTGTGACGGTAAAAAATCGAAGAAAGTTCCTGAAAAATTCGCAAGAAACGCAATTATTTCCAGAGAATTCCAAATACACTGCTGCAAGCATCTTTTTGCTAGCAAATTGTGCTTTTATTTGAAATATTTAAGAAACTTGGACCTATGGCTGTTAAACCTTTATTACATTGTCTTTCTAAAAAGCATATAAGCTTAAAATATAATGAAAAATATTCCAAAAGACAACGAATTTAAAAATTCAGTACTATGCGTCTGCGCATTCTCTTCTTAACTCTGCATCTGTCAAATGTTAAATGGTGGAGTTTTTAGGTTTCTGTCTAACTTTGTTACGCTATTGGCTACTTCAATTTCTCCGCTGACTCTCATTGGTCGTCGTAGAACCCTAAATTACAAACCATGGATCTGATAACAAATAGATAGTGCGTTAGAGTGAGAAGCGCAGTATAAACACAGTGCGACAAAGACTTTTGTGCAGGGTATCTAGAAATGCCTTATTCTCATCAGGGTGGCTGTGAACAAACTAATTTCCCATTGGTTAGCTATTTATTTATTTATTTTAAAAATACAATTCATATTTTGACTATCAATATTTTAAACAAAGCAATAATACTGCTGCTAAAATTACTAGAAATTCTGATGCAATCAGAACTAAATTTATAATATTTTGGATAATTATTATTTGCTGCACATAATTTATAATAATTTAAAATCATACTTGACTAACAAATTACATCATAAAAATAAATATTTAATAAAAATTAAAACTCGTATTCGTCACAAATATACAAAATTAATTTACTTTAAAAATCCGTTAAAATATATGGTATATAGGTGGAACTATTTTGTCTGCAAAATTGCAAAATGATATAATATTTATTCTATTAATAATGTTGCCGAATTTTATGTTGCTTTGTATACTTTTTTAATACATTTTATCCAATATGTCATAAGCAAGCCTCGTAAGTCAACTATACCTACCTCTTGTAGATAATCTCTAAAATTTATAAATTTATAAATTTTTATAAAACTTTTAAAAAATAGCAATAAAAAGATATTGTTGATTCACACAAACTTAACAAGACTGAATAAATTAGTGATTCAGCAGCATTCTACGATCCTTCCTGACCTATTAATTGATTTAACGCAAATGTGGCAAAAATTTCCAAATGAGAAAGTTCGAAATTTAATTTTCTATATGCAAGGATAAATGCTAGATGTAGCATTTTGTTTAGAAGCTGTTAAAGCCAATTGAATAACTCGCAGTGGAAGGAAAAGTGATTCAGTTTTGTTTTTTACAATTTTTACAAGTGTAGATTTTATGGTAGTTTTGATCATAATTTGTTAAAAAAAAATTAAAATTTATTTGAAAAAATTAATTTTTTAAATTTTACAATAGTTTTGTAAGGCAGTGTATTTATTTATTTTTGTTGCTATAGAATAATGATAATATAATATTGTTGTTTTTTAATAAAGTTACCTCAACCCAAAATAAATAATTCTTTTTTATTATTAATTTTGTCAAATTTTGCCACCCTTTTTGTCTAGATTAAAATGTTTTAGAATCCTTAAATATTTATATGAGAGGAGCAGTGGCGCTTGAAAATGAGACCTTATTCTATCTATAGGAGACAAAAATTTGAATTTTTGTTTGTTTAATAAATGATTTTTTTTAGGCGACCTTAATTAAAAACTGTACTTTTCAGTTCTCAAATGCGGACGAAAAATGATCGTTTTCTGGCCGCTTTTATTTTTGTCCGTTAAGGTCACTAGATCAAATTGTCTGTTTTATAAGGTACCGCTGTTAGTTTTCAGTGCGCAATGCAAGAGAGACAGACATAGTCCATAAATCAATGGGTTAGAACGAGACGCAAGATTCTAGGGAATTGTCATAAAATTGTTGACGTAAAATTTGTCATTGACAAAATGTAAGGTTATCTTAAATTTATTTGTTTAAAATACACTTAAATAAACCGTGGGTACAAAAAGAAAATTGGTTCCAACATTATAACAGACTATGTGAATACGTAAGAGGTGAGCGAACCGACATTAGAACCGATTCCATTTTAGCACGTTAAGGAGGTGCAACACTCAGAAACGGTCTCGGACTTCAAGCACTGTCTTTTCTAATCTCCAACGATTCGACCTGTATGCAGTAACGCCCTAATTAGAATATGCTATTAGCACTTATTATATTGTAGCTTCTCCCGACGATGTAGTAACAATGATGAGATGTTAAAGTAACTGAGAGAAAGCATTGCACAAATGGAAGTAGCAAGTACATGAGCAGAAAATGAAGTACATGAGATATTTTAAAGGGGCTATTAAGAAGAAAGAATTTACAAGTTTGAAGAAGTAGACATGTTTAAGATCTTGAATGAGTTTATGCAAAACAACTGCAACAAAATGAATATCAAGAACAAATATTAAGGTTATGTTAAAATTATTTACTTAAATCACCCTGAAATACAAAATTACATCTATTTTTAACTCTACAGGAGACCATTTGAATACGTAAGGAGTAAACTAACATTTCGAAATTGAAGTGCGAATAATGTATTTTAGTGCTTTGTTCGAGTTCTTGAGCCTCCAGCGTTAAACTATAGAACTAGTTTTGCATATCTTATGTATGCATTTCATGTCCCATTCATTATGAGGAAGCGGCTTCAAACAAACCATCTTCTGCCGCTGATGTTGAAAGCGATGGTGTGTCTTCCTCATGTGACTGTGTATCTGCACTGTTCAAGTGATGAGTGCAATGACTGTGTCTTGTCCATCTGATAGTTTATGAGGCCCCGCTGTTAGATTAAGGATAGCAGTCAGTTGGTCCTACAACACATTTTGAGAACGTTTACCGTTGAGGCCGATATACTTACACTTTACAATATCATTGCTTGTGTTTTAGGCATTTGAAATAATATTTCTGTCCATAACGCAGGTTTTGTGATGTACCACATGTGAGTGGCCTTCCTTCTTCCATTTTCTTGCCCATAGATTTGATTTTCAACTCATATTAACAATAAGATGAACGAGTTATTCGCCTGAATGCAAGAAGTTCATGTTGGTATTGGGGCTATTGAAACACAAAAGCGATTGAAGACAAATTGGGGGAACATTATTTAAATTTAGTTCACGGAATTCGTAAACTAACAGGTACAAAATTCCATAACCTTATAAGAAGTACTCAAGGGTTCATATACAAAAACCAACTTTAGTATTCCCCAAATACGTACTGCTTAACCAATGTCACAATGATTGTCGGCTTCGATAGGGCTTCCATCTACCTTCTATTTGGAGTTTTCTGAAATTTGTGGAAAGTCGTCGTACATAAAACGTCAAATAGTATTTACTTACGGTGGAGGAAACAAAAACACCATAACGATTCGTATTGAGAAATCGCACATTCAAACCATTTTATTACAAACGATATTTGACAAGAATTGACAGTTCATAAAGCAATGTGTCCACACAAACAACACAAAATATTTAGTGCGCATGTAGAGATAGACAGAAGATATCGTTGTCTTTCTTTTTGTCACTAACAGCGGTACCTTACAAAACAGACAATTTGATCTAGTGACCTTATTGTCCGTACTAGGGTTACGCCATCTATCGTTAATTGTTTAAATTACATCAAGATACCGATATTACTTCAAATTTTATAATGATTTCGGTAAAATGAAATTGACAAACTGGTGTAAAGTGCAACAAAGACATGGTGAATTATTGCAAATGAACATGTCTAGCAGTCCTGCTGCAACAACATCAAACCTAGTCCATACAAATTGTGAAGCTACACATGCCGAAATTGCAAATGTCAATAAAGAAAATATAAACTTTTTTGAAGAATTCATAAAAATTTACAATTTTTCAGTTGTTATAAATGATTAGATAAATAAACCATAAATTAAGATTAATTAACTTAAATTTAATGATGTCGCCTAAAAAATCTTGTGTGTATCACGACCAAAAAGTGTCATTTTAAAAAAAGACTCAACCAAAAAAAAAACACTTTTTGGCTTTGGAAGACAAATAACTATTTTTTCCCCAACTTTTTCTTTAAACATGTTTATTAAAACAATTTCGTCAATTTAATACTCCTATCAAAACTTTTTCAAAAAATTAACAGTTATTGAAAAAAAAATTAAAAACACTGAATCTGAACACTGAAGGGATCGCTGTGCATTTTTCATCGAGTTTTATAGTTATAGACCTTGACAGAGTGTATTGTCTCTTCCAATATTGTTTAGTTAATTTTTAAGTATTTCATTAATTTTTTTATAAAATTTTTTCTTTTGTTTTAAGACGAAGAAATGAAAACGTGTAAAAGCTGTGGTCATTACTCGTTTATGACTCGTACCAAATTTCAAAATTCTAGCTCATAAAAACAAATTTTAAAAAATTGTATTTGATGACCAAATTAAATTCCTAAAAAAAAATAAAATTTGTGTTTCAGCTAGTCTTAACTCTAAAAGATAAAAATTTGAAGAGAGTAATTGTCTTTTTTTGCTTACAAACTGCAGCAATTCATAAAATAGTTAAATAAAAAAATAAAATTTAGAAAAAAAAAACAAGAAAATCTAAAATTTCACTTTTTTTTATTTTTTTTTGTGTATTCTTATACATATACTTTTAATAGTTTAAAGGCAAGACGATGACTTTTCCTTCTCCAAAAATTTCTAAAAAAAATTTTGTAAAATACACATTTGTTGGAGTTTTAATACACCGTCAAATAAATTCTAGCCATTATCCTATTTTTTGTTAAACCGATTTTTATTCTTAACAGATGATAAACTTTCGTTGTTCCATATTTAAATTGAGTTATTATATTTAAGTGTTAAACAAACTTAAATAGAGAGAATGCAAAAAATGTAACCTATAAATTTTTTTACCAAATTTTGTAGAATATTGTTCACATAACGCGGTATTAGATTTTTTATTATCAGACCAAATTAATAACCGATCCAAAGCTTTTGTTGCTTTTTAAATTTTGAATTTCTATACAATCCACTATACACTATGTCTTCGGATTGAGTTCACAAAAGGGAAAAAAATTATTTTCCATTTTAGAAAAAAATGACAAAGGAATAGCAATTTTTGCTTAATTCAAAACAAATAAATCTGCAATTAATATTATAAAATTATTGGTTTGTACTCTTAAAATCAGTTTTTTTCATATTTTTATTTATTGAATTTTGTAATTGTAAATACATAATAACAGGTTATGGATTCTAAATATCAACTGGTGCATTAAAGTTTAAAGACAAATTTACCCAATAATGTGTAAATATTAAAAAATCGGCTAATAAATGAAGTTGCTTCTAAATCAATAATTAAAAAAATTTGAAACAGTCTTAAAAAAATAAATTATGTGCTGAAAAAGGTGTAGAGTTAATCGAATAGTTAAAATTGATTTGAATTAAAGAATAAATTTTATTGCTTTGACATTTGTTGCAAAATTAAAAATCAGAAAGATTTTCGTTAGTTTTTGTTTTTTTCGATTTTAAAACAGTCTTATAATATTAAAGTTTTAATTAAAGATAAACATGATAAAACACCACTTTCTTTCTCAAATTTTGAAAACAATTTGAATTAAATCTAAAATGACAACTAAAATATTTTTAACACATTTATAAACTTATATTATTTAACACATTTATACCCAGAACTTGGAACAATGAAAAAAAAATGAATGAGCGGTTGAAAAAATATAATACATAAAATATTAGGTAAAATTCAACATGAGGCAAACAAAATAAACAAAATTGAAAAAAAATAATTCCTAAAAAATAGAATTTAAAAATCCAATGGTCCGCGTTCGCGTTGAGCAGGTTCCTAAATAAACAGGTTCCGTTTTACACAAATTTTACTGTAAATTGTACCTAATTCCAAAATTGCAGCTCAAAAAAAACACAAATTTAAAATAAATATATTTTGATGACCAAATTGAATTAAAAAAAAACTTGTACTTAAGGTAGTTTTAACGCTAGAAAATAGAAACTTGAGGAAAGTAATTGCCTATTTTTGTTTACAAACTGTACCAACTCACAAAAAAGTAAATAAATAAAAACAAAATATAGTATTTTATTTCACTAGGATCTAAAATTTTCAAAAATTGCAACTTACCGTGCAATTAATGAGAGAAATTTGAGAGGACAATGTCCTATAGTATAATTTTTAAAAATATTCAGGACTATGGATCAAAATTTATTATATATATTATTATTATATATATTATATATATTATATATTTATTTTTATAGTCAACCAAAAGTTCCAAAAAAAGTAATATAAATTTGAACTTCTGATAGTTTTAACGCTATGATGTGGAAATTTGCTTTTCTTTTATTTATAAACCATACCAAATTCCATACCTTAAAAATTAAAAAAGACGAAAATTAAAAAAAAAAATCAAGTAGATTCAAAATTTTCAAATTTTTAAAAATATTTTCTATATGAAAGTCTTTTCTAGCAAAACTTACTTATTACAGTTTTTATTACATCTAACATGCTCACTAATATCCTAGAGTCTACATACTCCTTAATTCTGAAATAATAACACAAAAAGATTCAACGCTGTACCATTTTGTTACCCTTTTTTAAAAATTGCAAACGCATTTTGTTTAAAAATGGACTTAGCAACTTTGCTGCATTTCCAAGTTTTTGTGTGTTTTGTTTACATTCGTTACTTTGTTTTATGTTCGTGTTTTTTGTAGCTTTAAGAAGCTTTAAAAACTCCAAAATTCAAATTATCAAAATTACAATTTATTCCCCAAACACCAAATTTAAAAAAAAAAAATGCTGACGCGCGTTTCGATAGCAATGCTATCATCATCAGAGCGATAATTAAACTTATTCAACATTGCTTAAAAGAGTAAAAAGAATCTAAAAAGAACACAAAATAACTCTATCAAATTAAAAAATTCTGAAAAACTTCAAATGTGTAATGTTTTTGGTTCAGCTTCACAATAAAAAAACTCCAAAATTTGTATTTTTGGCTATAGAAATTTAAGATTTGATGGACTTAATAAACGAGTTAAAAATAATAGTTTGACCAAATTTGATTCAAAAAATTAATTAATAATAAAGTTGGATATTTTTTGTTCAATTTAAATAAAAATTTCTATAATTTGTACTTTCTTTTCTACACATCTAGTAAAGATAATAAACGACTCAAAACTAGCAACTTGCCCAATCTGATTGCATTAACAATAAAATTGCCAGTACATATTACGAATTTTCGGATATTTTTTGTTCAATTGAAAAATAAAAATCGAAATAAAATTTGAGCTGGCATCTTAGTCACTAGTTTGACATATTTTAAGAAATGATGATTCCAAAAACCGTTATTTGTTGTTAAATCAAATAAGAATGTTAAAAGAAGCCTGTAGAAGCTATGTTGACTGACAGTGCCTTTCACATCTGAAAGGTAACTTTTCTTCTGAACTATACAGACCCTTCGTTTTTGATTGTTACTTATTATTTAGTAATAAAGTTATTACCAACATAAACAATAAAAAATTATCTATTCTGTTTTCATTATCTTTGTATTAATAGTGGTTGATTTTTGCTTTTCTAAATTGAGGAAGTAGCGCTCATTTCACTATAAGATTTCTTGGATACTTGTATTGTAAATAACGATTATATTAATTGGTGTTAATACGTTAAAACAACGTAGTTCCATAAAGCGTTTTCTCGTGACCTCCATGTTACAAAAATGGCGAATAGTGCCCATTAAGCACTCAATTTATTGTCGATAATAACGATAAGAACAACTTTGGAATAACATTTTTATGTTTACATTGTAATCTAACTACGTCCAAACCTTCAATGAACTAAATAAGACTGAAAAACAATTTCACTTGGTGATAGTTTTTAAGTCATCATTCATCAAATTAGTTTTAAGAGATATTACCGTCGCTGCTTTGATGCATCTACAAGTATACAGTCAAGAAGAGCAAAATATTTTGATTGTAAATTTCGCTGTATTGATAAGTTTGACAACGTTTGTCGTTTGTCCTGCGTCTCAGATTTGCAATGTTTAGCGAAAAATAATAATTATAATAATAATTAGCTGAGGCGGTTTTGGTTGTATTGCCAAAAAAGTCGAGAACGAAAAGAAACAATTTCTATCATTTTCGCTCTTAGGCAGGGAAAATCACCCTTTGCTTCTCATTTTCAGCATCAAAATAGTAGTTTCGCTCCGCTTTCAGAAATAGCTATTTGTTTCATTTCGTGCAGATTTCTGTTGTTTGCTTGCAATTTAGCCGTTGAATCTTGATAAACACTGGTGGTTTTGTAGATTTCGAGCTCTTCATTGCGAATTCTAGCAAGAAAACGGCGAAAATCAGCGAGAAATCGTCGTTTAGCAGCGAAACAAGGGGATTTCTCTAAGAATTTTGATGTTTTCGTGCAGATTTCTGCTGTTTTCTTGCAATTTAGGTGTTGAATCTTGACAAAAATTGGTGGTTTTGTAGATTTCGAGCTCTTCTTTGCGAATTCAAGTCAGAAAACAGCGAAAATCGGCGAGAAATCGTCGTTTTGCGTCAAAATAAGCGGATTTCTCTAAGAATTTTGATGATTGCGTGCAGATTTCTGCTGGTTTCTTGCAATTCAGCCGTTTAATCCTGATAAAAATTCATGGTTTTCCAGATTTCCAGCTATTTTTTTGCAAATTCTAGCAAGAAAACGGCGAGAATCAGCGAGAAATCGTCGTTTAGCATCGAAATAAGCAAATTTCTCTAAGAATTTTGATGTTTTCGTGCAGATTTCTGCTGATTTCTTGCAATTCAGCCGTTGAATCTTGATAAAAATTGGTGGTTTTGTAGATTTACAGCTCTTCTTTGCAAATTCAAGTCAAAAAACAGCGAAAATCGGCGAAAAAGCGTCGTTTTGCATCGAAATAAGCGGATTTCTCTAAGAATTTTGATGATTTCGTGCTGATTTCTGCCGTTTTCTTGCAATTCAGCCGTTGAATCCTGATAAAAATTGGTGGTTTTCAAGATTTCCAGCTCTTCTTTGCGAATTCTTGCAAGAAAACGGCGAGAATCAGCGAGAAATCGTAGTTTAGCATCGAAATAAGCGGATTTCTCTAAGAATTTTGATGTTTTCGTGCAGATTTCTGCTGGTTTCTCGCAATTCAACCGTTGAATTTTGATAAAAATCGGTGGTTTTGTAGATTTCCAGCTCTTCTTTGCGAATTCAAGTCAGAAAACAGCGAAAATCGGCGAGAAATCGTCGTTTTGCGTCGAAATAAGCGGATTTCTCTAAGAATTTTGATGATTGCGTGCAAAATTTCTGCTGGTTTCTTGCAATTCAGCCGTTGAATTTTGATAAAAATTGGTGGTTTTGTAGATGTCCAGCTCTTCTTTGCGAATTCAAGTCAGAAAACACCGAAAATCGGCGAAAAATCGTCGTTTTACATCGAAATAAGAGGATTTCCTGAGAATTTTGTTGATTTCTGCTGTTTTCTTGAAATTCAGCCGTTAAATCTTGATAAAAATTAATGATTTTGTACAGTTTGAGCTTTTCTTTGCAAATTCAAGTCAAAAAACAGCGAAAATCGGCGAAAAAGCGTCGTTTTGCATCGAAATAAGCGGATTTCTCTAAGAATTTTGATGATTTCGTGCAGATTTCTGCTGTTTTCTTGCAATTCAGCCGTTGAATCCTGATAAAAATTGGTGGTTTTCAAGATTTCCAGCTCTTCTTTGCGAATTCTTGCAAGAAAACGGCGAGAATCAGCGAGAAATCGTCGTTTAGCATCGAAATAAGCGGATTTCTCTAAGAATTTTGTTGATTTCGAACAGATTTCTGCTGGTTTCTTGCAATTTAGCCGTTGAATCTTGATAAAAATTGATTGTTTTGTAGATTTTGAGCTCTTCTTTGCGAATTCAAGTCAGAAAAGAGTGAAAATCAGCGAGAAATTTTTGTTTTGCATCGAAATGAGCGGATTTCTGTATGAATTTTGATGATTTTGTTTTCGCTAGAAAATGTTTTGGAGAGTTTGGAAGTTGAAATCCTCATCGACAATAATTAATAGTTTCACTAGTTCTACGTTAACTTTTGGTTTGAATTTAAAATTCATTCTCACATCTAGGTGATCAGCTGGGAAAAAGTTTGCTAGCACCCTATTCAAATCAGATAATTTCTCTAATTTGACACAGAAATTGACACAGTTGACATTTATGCAGCGATGCTAACTTGCAAAATAAAACCAGCTATTCGTAATGTCACGTTTGACAAAGCTGATTTTTTTGCCACAAATAAGTATCACAACTGCCATAAAAAATGACGGAGACGCACAAATGGATTTTTTATTTGTAACGTAATCCCAAAATCCAAAAATTTTTATAAAAATTTGTAATCCGACAGTTTTAACACCAATGTAGACTTGTAACCTAAAGATGCTAATTAAGTGTGATAAATTATAAAAGAAAAAGTTAAATTTTGGAATTTCATTTGTAAGTCTTGTTAGCTAAAATAATGTGTTGAGGGCATCAATAATGATAATCACTCTGGTTCTATTAATACTATTGTTTATTTTAAAAACCCTATCTAATATAATAACATTTTACATTAAATATATCAGTGATGTTACAAATTTGGCAAAAATAAATTTTGCATCCATAACTACTTGTTAAATCAGGACTGCTTCACCATGGATTGTGAGCCGTTCCACTTTTGACATTCCAGATGAACAATTTTTGATTAATTGATAATTAATCACAGTCAAAAGTAGATGTGCTACATTTAGAACTTTTTTCTCTAATTCTGTGATGTTCAATTTTTTGTGTGAAAATCTTTTAAAGGCGGACAGTTTTAACACTAATTGTGCCCCAAAAGTAGCAAGGGGTGAATAAAAATAGACTAAAATTGAACACCTCTTGTTAATTTTTCCGTTGTACAACTTGATACATGACAGAAACGACGGAGTAAATGGATTTAAAAATCTAAAATCTTTCTTGGTCACAAATTTGTTCAAAAGTGACTTACCGAAATCCCCAATTCATAATTAACACACATTGAATCGGTAAATTTCATATGTACCCTCTTCTGGACATTCATTAAAAATAGCAAATATATCTTCTTGTTTTCATTGTTCCAGTTGTACCAGTTGGTGTGTGTCAAAACTTCCAAAAGCTCGTTTGACTACAAAATCTAATTAAAAAAATATAACTTTTTAAAATTGTTACCATATTTTCAAGCATTTGTCCAGATACTATTATTTGGATAAAAACGACCATTGTCGAAAGCGAAAGAACAGAAGGGCGCAGATATTTTTGCCCAAAAGTACCTTGAAACTTTCGAGAAAGGTATAAAAAGGGAGCCAAAAAAGTAACTTACATTAAACACAAAAACTAAGGTGGAAATGCCCAAAATAACTCCAGTAACATTGAAGCAAGCGACATAAGGACCGAGTTTAACTTGTCCTTCATTTGCCCTACTAAAATTGATTGAAATATAAAATGAAGTTAGGTACATTTAAATACAAAAATTACTTTCGAATAACCGCATGTCGTCGAACACAAGCTTCTAGTCGTTTTCGAATGTCTTTCTGGTACTCTTCAAAGTACACCAGTTCTAATTGAAGGTGACTATATCTGCTGTCAATTTTTCTTAAAAAATCAATTAGTAAATAAACGTCAAAACACAGCCGGTTTGAACCATAAATTGTCGCGTAAAAAATGGCCTGCATCATAAAACCCGTTGGTATAAAACCCAGTCTGAACAACCACGATAAATAAAAATTCCATTTTGGAAAATACTCTTCGAAAATAACCAAAACAAAATAAAAATTAGCGTCACCTTTAGAAGGAAGGATGAAATTCACAACAGTGATAAGGGATAAAACACTGCTAAAAATAAGGAAACAATTCAAGTAGAAAACTTCTATTTCAATGCGTTTTTGAACTGGAATACTAGCTTTATTTACGTCCCAAAATTCAAAATTTTGGTAAAACGATAATATTTCTGGAATACCATAAATTGCTGCTAAGCACTGTAAAATTAGCTCAGAAAGACATCATGTTGGTTTGTTACTTACGAAAGGTAAAATTCCGAATGATCCTAGGTATTGTAGAAAAAAGGTTTTGTCAAATTTCTTGAGAAAATAAGAAATTTGAAAAATGCTAAGAAACGCGACACAGATTAAAATGATTTTTGAGAGTAACTTCATCAATAGATTATCGAATATCTTGAAGTACAAGAGACGGTACAACCAGAGAGGGTCACCTAAAATTATTAAAATAGTCTCGATAATTAGTAGAACGTTTTTACTTTTTCTTAGGGAGAGGAATTGGCGTCGAAAATGTAATAAAGTGAGTGCCATTTTTTCGTGAAAACTATACAAGTTGTTTACGTAAGCTGAAATCAATGACTCTACTTTCGGTACCTTGATAATTATTCTTAGAGCGAAATCTAAATATTTTATGTGTGTTCATTATGACATTAATAACTCGTAAATCTCTAAGTTATTTATGTCACATGGGAAATAATTCAGCTGAAGTCGAACTGGTGAAGGATAATTACGACCCCGAGTAGTTTATTACGTTTTTTTACTCACTGAACTGCACTTTATTTAGTAAAAGAATAGATGAATTTACATGTTGAAGTTTAGCGTTTTAGATGTAACTATAGTAACGTTGTTGTAAATGGTTTGTTAAGAATATTAAAAAATAAAAGTCAGTTTTTTTCTTCAACCCACGGAAAATCTTCAAAAGGTTAGCTATTGATTCATTAGGAAATTAGTGTATCTGCAAGATTACATGTTTTTCAAAGAATTCACTGTTGCTTAAAGACTGTGTTTGTTACATCAAGATTTACTTCCTGTAAGTGAGAAAAGTGAGGTAGAAGATGGACAAAACAAGAAATATTAAGGTTCAGAAGTTTGATGGAGAGAATTTTCAACTATGGAAATTTCAGATGAACATTATTTTTTAGGCTGATGGTTAAGGTGACATAATCGAAGGCAAATTTGTGAAACCAAGTGGAGAGGGAATTTGAAAGAATGGAAAGACCAGAATGCAAGGGCAATGTTAATATTGTCCACATCCATGGAATTTCAACAATTGCAAACTGTTATGACCTGTGAAAGTGCTGCTGCAATGTGAAGATTAAAATTAATTCATAAACAACGGTCATCATTTAACAAAGTACTATTGAAACAACAATTACCAAATGTCAGAAGTAGACAGTATCGCTCAACACATCAGCAAAGTTGAATCAATGGTTCAAGCATTGGTTGACACAGAAGAAAAAGTTCCAGAAATAGACAAAATAGTCAAGAAACTGAAGTTTGAACTATTTGTAACAGCTTGGAATTCTTGTGACGAAGACAGACAGACATTTGACATCTTAACAGCACGACTTTTGAAAGAAGAATCAAGACTTTCACAGAAAGAAGAAGTTTCTAATGCTTTAGCAACATTGAAGGTGAACAAGAAAGTTTTTCAAGAAAATGGAAGGAAAACAAAATGTGCTGAAGCAAATAAAAGAAAATCAAAACAGGACGTAGTTTGTTATTATTGTCAGAAGCAAGGCCAGTATAAAGCAGAGTGCTGGAAGAGAATAAATAAATTAGAGTCGCATAGAAATAAAAGTTCTAAGAAAAATACATGGAGAAACGACCATCGAAATTGAAATAAGCGGATTTCTCTAAAAATCTTGATAATTTCGTGCAGATTTCTGCTGTTTTCTTACAACTCAGCTGTTAAATCTTGATTAAAAGTGGTGGTTTTGTAGCCTTTGAGCTATTCTTCGCGAATTCAAGCCAGAAAACATCGAAAATCAGCGAAAGATCGTCGTTTTGCATCGAAATAACGGATTTCTCTAAGAATTTTGACGTTTTTGTGCAGATTTCTGCTGTTTTTTTGAAATTCAGCCGTTAAATCTTGATAAAAATTGGTGGTTTTGTAGATTTTGAGCTCTATTTTGCAAATTTAAGCCAGAAAACAGCAAAAATCATCGAAAAATCGTCGTTTTGCATGGAAATAAGCGGATTTCTCCAAAAATTTCAATGATTTCGTGCAGATTTTTGCTGTTTTCTTGCAATTTAGCCGTTAAATCTTAATAAAAAGTGATGGTTTTGTAGATTTTGAGATATTCTTTGCGAATTCAAGCCAGAAAACATTGAAAATCAGCGAGAAATCGTCGTTTTGCATCGAAATAACGTATTTCTCTAAGAATTTTGATGTTTTCGTGCACATTTCTGCTGTATACTTGCAATTCAGCCGTTGAATCTTGATAAAAATTGGTGGTTTTGTAGATTTCGAGCTATTCTCTGCGAATTCAAGACAAAAAACAACGAAAATCAGCAAAAAATTGTCGTTTTGCATCGAAATGAGAGGATTTCTCTAAGAATCATGATGATTTCGTGCAGATTTCTGCTGTTTTCTTGCAATTCAGCCGTTAAATCTTGATAAAAAGTGACAGTTTTGTAGATTTCGTGCTCTTCTCTGCGAGTTCAAGCCAGAAAACAACGAAAATCAGCGAAAAATCGTCGTTTTGCATCGAAATAAGCGGATTTCTCTAAGAATCTTGATGATTTCGTGCAGATTTCTGCTGTTTTCTTGCAATTCAGCCGTTAAGAGCGGAAACCAAGAAAATTACTGCGTTAGAATGTGAAAATGTTTGGCAGTGCAAGTACAAATTAGTGACAATTCATTTATAGCCGCAGAAAAAATAGGAACAATAAAAGTGGTTGTTCAAGGCAATAAAAGAAAAGAAACAAGAGATTTAAAAGAAGTTTTGTGAATTCCTCAATTGGGAAAGAATTTGTTCTCATTAGGAGCAGAAACAGATAAGAATATGGCAGTCATCTTTAAGAAAAATATGATACAAGTTCAAGATGGTGAAAAAGTTGTGGTTTCTGGAGTCAAGTTGTTGAATCATTGCTACAAAATGAATATTGAAGTGTTAACATATCAAAGTAAATCGTCTGAAGTTGATTAAGCTATGCTATGGCATGAACGCTCTTTAAAAGAAATGGCAAAGAAAGGTCAAATACCAGACAGCTTTAAAATGTCAGTAAAAGAAGATACTTTTTGTGAGAGTTGTTAATATGGAAAACAATTTCGAAAATCATTCCTTAATAAGAAAATCCATCAGTCCTTAAGAAAACCTGGTGAATACATTTATTCAGAAGTTTGTGGAAAAATGTCCGAACCATCCATTGGTGGAGCAAATCACTTCATACTGTTTAAAGATGAGAATACATCATATAGAACAGTATATTTCATTAAACACAAGGGTGATGTTGTTCAAAAATTTGGAGAATTTAATGCTTTAATAGAACGTCAAACAGGAAACAAGATAAAACTGTTTAGAAGTGATAATGGAACAGAGTTTACAAATAGACATTTTCAAGATTTCTTTAAAAGAAATTGTATTGTATTCGAAAAATGTGCACCATATACTCCAGAACAAAATATAGGGTGTTAGGTAACGTTACGGCCATAGACTAATGGGTAATTAAGGAAGGAAAACTGTTTCGGAATCAGCAATTAATTTTATTTTTTTTGTTTTAGGTAAAAAGCTACAAGGCTTTAAAGTTGACCAATAGAATGGCTTAAAATAATTTTTCAATTTTACAGAAATCCAAGTAGCTTTCGGACCAAACGAATAATTTGTCTCTTTCCCGTCACATTTGAAGTTTTAAATCAGGGGCGTCAATAAAAGAAAAAAACACTAACGCAATTTTATTCAAAAAACAGACAATAAAGCAACACTACAATAGATGTTCAAAATGGCCACCATCTTGTTGAACACGTAATTGTAAACGACGCAACAATGTTTCCTTTATTGTACCCAACACATTTTCGTTTGGTAGAACTTGATTTGTGATGTCCACAAAAATGGAACAAGTACGCCACTGATAAACAATAAGAACTGTCAATTTGACATCAAACAAAAAATTTCCTTCAGTAACTCTGATTCAAATTTTTGTAACCTTATGCAAATTGTTCCCTGATTGGTCACATTCAAAGCCTTCCAGCTCTTAAACGGTTCAAGAAAACCCGAAAAAAACTTCGAAACATTACTTTTCACGGCTGCCTCCATCACCCCTTTTTCTATGGCCGTAATGTTACCTAACACCCTGTAGAAGTGCTGAAAGAGAGCTTCGAACGATTGTGGAAACAGCAAAAACTTTGTTGGTTAGTACAGTATGATCCAATAAATTTTTGATCAGCCCTTTTGTGGAAAACAAAAAAGGTTGAAAACGTATGGCGTAGAGAACTTCGCATAATAAATTTGAGTTGTCATTTGGCTGTCATTAATGTCATTATTGTCATAATTGAAAAGGTGTTCACCGCTTGAAAAGGCTTTTGCTATCGAGTCCTATTTTAGAAGTGGTGCCAAAATGTGAATGAAAATATGGGTGGACACAATGAATCACCCTAAAAACATTAAGTTGTGTTTTTGAGACTGTGGGTGTGCAACCACTTTTAACATTTTTTTTTATTAAATAAACTTCTTTTCTGTTCGCTTATTTGGTATTTATTTGTTTAGAGAAGTAATTGCACGTTGCACTACTGGTGTTTTTTATCCATTCTGTTTTACACTGTTTTTAGTAACATAACCTCAAACTTCGGCCTCAACATGTTAACGGTTTTCATAAGAGCGCAGACGGCCACCAAAAACTCAAATCTCTTCAATACCAGTTTGAGTTATTATCAAATAATTTACAGCCAATAATCAGGTTGACAGCTGCAGTTTGTTTCAACTAAGACCTACGTTTTCCATATCATGTGAATACAGCTGTGTATTTATTAAATCGGCGTCCAAGTGAAGTAGCAGATGATAAGAAATCTCCATATGAAAGCTGGACAAAGAAAAAGTCTGAACTTAAACATTTAAGAAGATTTGGATGTACATATTTCAAAACAATTTAGAAGAAAATTTTATTCAAAGTCCAAAAAGAAAATATTGGTGGGTGCTACTACAAAACAAATTCAAATAGTAAGAGATGTAGTCTTCAATGAGAAGAAGAGAGTTAATATTAACCCATTGTATTCATTTATAAAATTTAGAGACTTTGAAGATGAAGAAAATGAAGAGAATGAAGATGTTATAGAATGTGAGCCGTCAATAACTCAATCTGAAAAGAAAACTGAAAGTTCAGCAGAATTAAAGAAGACAGAAAAAAGAATATTGAGAAACCGAAAATTGCTGAAGCGTCCTGAGTATTTGGGTGAATTACCATGTACAGCAATTTGTGAACCTCAAAATTATAATGAAGCAGTTGAAAGTGATAACAAAGAAGAGTGGCTCAACGCTATGAATGAAGAAATAACCTCATTAAAGAAGAATGGAACATGAACACTTGAACAATTACCAGAAAATCGACAAGGCATCGGATGCAAGTAGGTTTGAAGTTAAGACAGCATTTTTAAATGGTGATTTAAATGAACAGATTTTTATGGATCAGCCATAGGGATTTATGGATCAAGATGAAAGATTAGTTTGTAAACTACATAAGAGTCTCTACGGATTGAAGCAATCACCTCGATGTTGGAACAAAAAATTTGTAGAAAATTTAAATGAAATCCATCAACAGTTACACTCTGATGAATGAGTGTTTAATGGAAAATTTAATAAAGAAGACATTTATTTAGCGCTCTTTGTTGATGATGGATTAGTTTTATGTTAATCACGACAGATAATTGAACAATTTTTAAATCAATTGGAAGAACGGTTTGAGATCAAGATCCAGAAATTTATGTTGGGATTGAAATTAAACGCAATAGAAATGAAAAATGTATATTTATACATGGGTGATTACACAAGAAGAATTTTACAAAAGTTTAATATGTCGGATTGTAACCCAAGCACTAATCTTTTTGATCTAAATGTGAACTTAAGTTTTCAACAGTGTCCAGCAAATGAGGAAGAAGTGTTAAAAATGAAGAATATTCCATTCAGAAGAATATCCCAAGTTTGTCAATTTTCAAGTAATCCAGGACAACAACACTGGACAGCAATAAAACGTCATTTAAGATTCTTAAAAGGTACTCAAAACTGCGGCATTTGCTATGGAGATAGTAACAAATCTGGTGATCTTGTTGTTTACTCGGATGCTGATTTTGCTGCAGATTTAGATCATCTTCGTTCTACGATTATATATATTTTGTTGTTAAATTCCAGTCATTGGAACTGGGTCTTCACATAAACAGAAATCAGTCTCAAGATCAACAGCAGACTCAGAATATGTTGCTGCTTTTGAAGCAAGTCAAGAAGTCATCTGGCTTAGAAATTTTTTACAAGAATTTGGAGAAGATATGGACAAACCAACGAACATGTATGTGGATAACAAGAGTGCAATTCATCTCATCAAAAATCAAGAGCATCACAAACGTACGAAACATATTGATATTAGATATCATTTCATAAGGGATGGGATGATCTGTGTCCTATGTACCCTCAGAAAATTAATTGGCAGATTTCCTGACAAAGGTGGTTTCAATGAAGAAATTTACGCAAAATGGAGACAATCTCTTCATTGGTGAAGTGAAGTGTTAAAGCATGAGTACTTATACAGATAAAGTATTAGGTTACAAAAAAAATGGATGAGTGTTGAAATTAGCTTTTTAGTTGTAACTATAGTAATGTTGTTGTAAATAGTTTGTGAAGAATATTAAAAAACAAAAGTCAGTTTTTCTCTTCAAACCATGGAAAATCTCCAAAATTACACCAGATTAGGATTAATATTAAACTACAATTTTTAATTCCTAAATCAATAGACTTTCTTATTTTCACTGTTCCCGTTGTACCAATTTACGTTAATCAAATCCCCCAACAACTCGTTCGACTGCAAAAATGATTGATTGAAGATATAGATAGAACCCTGTTTGCTTTACCACATCTTCAACTTTTTGTCCCCATGCTACCAGATGAGTAAAAGCCAGTCCTGCCACCAGTTGATGTGACCACCCTAAGAATCCGTCTTTTCCCAAAAGTCATTCTTAAAACAAACGACAGCGATTTTTTCCATGTGGAAAAATATTCCTCGATAATAACCAACGGAAAATAAATATCAATATCACCTTCGGTCGGCTCGATAAAATTAAAAAAACTGGTAAATAGAAGAATTGTATTAACAACCAGGAAACACTGCAAGTATAAAGATTCTTTTCGGATCTTCTTTTGTGTGATATAACCAGCTTTTTTGAAATCCCAAAAATTAAAGTTCTTGAAGCATTCTTTGTAAAATAACGTCATTTCTGGAGTGCTCCACATCGCTGTTAAAATCTACTAAACGTTACCTTAGTAAGAGAAATGCAAAGTGGTACGTACGAAAAGTAGGCCTCTATAATACGGAAAGTATTTAAAAAAGAAGCCTTGCTCAAATGTCTGTATAAAGAAGAAACTTTGGAGAATAATCGTAACGGCCAGGCCTGTCAAAGACATTTTTAAGAGGATTTTCAGGGCCATGGTTTGGTACAGATCCAAGAACAAAAGGCGAAACAACCAGAGATTATTACCTATGAAGTGATGTTTCTAAAGAATTGATAAGACGATAGATTTTACCTTTGATGACTGAAGACATTTTGCTTCGCAAGCGGAGTTTTAGAGACATGTTAACGTCAAAAATCGACCCAATTTGTAGACACGACGTGGACTGTTGCCAGTCCTGTTGTTAGGTGGGGCAATATTCATTAAATATTTATTAATTATCGCAATAAAAATACGTGACAGTTGTGGCAATGATACAATAACATTACAATAACACTTCAAAAAAATGAGAAATGCAACTTATTTTAAAGAAAATTTCAAGTCAAGTTCGATAATAAAGGCGATTAATAAATTAATGAGAGGTTTCAACGCACAAACGTTGTAATTATAAATGCTACCACCCGCGAATTTTGAATTAAAATAACAGAATTTGAGTACTTTCTTGGTCTCCAACGAAACCATCAAAATTCTTAAAGAAATCTGCTTATTTTGAAGCAAAACGACGATTTCTCGCTGATTTTTGCTGTTTTCTGGCCTGAATTCGCAAAGAAAAACCCGAAATCTACTAACCCATCACTTTTTATCAAGATTTAACAGCTGAATTGCAAGAAAACAGCAGAAATCTGCACGAAATCACCAAATTTCTTACAGAAATCCGCTTATTTTGATGCAAAACGACGATTTCTCGCTGATTTTCGTTGCTTTCTGGCTTGAATTTGCAGAGAAAAGCTCGAAATCTACAAAACCACCAATTTTTGTCACAATTCAACATCTGAATTGCAAGAGAACAGCAGAAATCTGCACGAAAACATCAAAATTCTTAGAGAAATCCGCTTATTTCGATGCAAAACGACGATTTCTCGCTGATTTTCGCTGTTTTCTGGCTTGAATTGGCAAAAAAGAGCTCAAAATCTAGAAAACCACTATTTTTTATCAAGATTCAACGGCTGAATTGCCAGAAACAACAGAAATCTGCACGAAATCATCAACATTCTTAGAGAAATACGCTTACTTCGAGGCAAAACGACGATTTCCCGCTGATTTTGGTGGTTTTCTGAATTGGATTCGCAAAAAAGAGCTCGAAATCTACAAAACCATCAATTTTTATGAAGATTCAACGGCTGAATTTCAAGAAAACAGCAGAAATCTGCACGAAAACATCAAAATTGTTAGAAAAATCCGCTTATTTCGATGCAAAACGACGATTTCTCGCTGATTTTCGCTGTTTTCTGGTTTGAATCCGCAAAGAAGAGCTCAAAATCTAGAAATCCACCAACTTTTATCAAGATTCAACGGCTGAATTGCAAGAAACAACAGAAATCTGCACGAAATCATCAAAATTCTTAGAGAAATCCGCTTATTTCGATGCAAAACGACAATTTCTCGCTGATTTTTGTTGTTTTCTGTCTTGAATTTTTATCAAGATTCAACGGCTGAATTGCAAGAAATCAGTAGCAATATGCGCGAAATCATCAAAATTCTTAGAGAAATCCGCTTATTCAAATTAAAAAGAAGAAGATGGATTGCTGGGCCTACATCAGAATGCATACATAAAAAAAATGCTGAGGAAGTTGAGGATGACTGATTGCAGTTTTACAGTAGATAATAATGATAATGAATAATAATAAGGTTTTATGATTCAAAAAATTCTAGAGCAGTGGGCGAAAAATATCCATATAGAAAAGCAGTAGGAAGTCTGATATATTTGGTGGTAGCAAAGTTAGTCAACGTTTGGAAAACTACAATAATAAAATTAGAATGAACTTGAAATTTAAGAATCAACTTTAGAGCTGATGATCCACTTAAAAGTTTATAGTGACTCAGACGTTGCTGGAGATACAAAAGATCAAAAGTCAACGACTAGTTTTATTATTTTGCTTGAAAAGGTTCCAGTTGCTTGTGGTTCACAGAAGCAACAGTTAACAACACTGTCAACCGTAGAATCCGAGTACATTGTTCAGAAACCAGTAAAACCAGTATTTAACATCAACAACCAAAGCACACTGAAGCTCATTATGAATCTGGTGTTTCAGAAAAGGACTAAACACATTGAAATTAAGTCCCATTTGATAAGAGAAAAATTTGAAGACGGTATTATTGACGTTCAATATATCAATACATAGAAAGAACAAAGCTTTCGCAGAAAAAAAAATTTATACAAATTCGGATCGGATTTGGTTTAGAAAAGGTTTAAAGTTTTCTTTGAGTGGGAGAGTTGGAATCAAACAAATATATTCTTTAGGACTAGTCAATTTTTGTTATTTAAATGCGTCAATAGTTTTTTTTTTAAAACTGCATCTCATAATTTTTTTTCTTTACTGGAACAAAACTAAAGAAATACATTTTTTTTTTTAATAATGCACAAGTGGTACATTCCAATACATAAATTTGATCGAAATTTGTGTACAATAAACATTCTTCGAGTTGAGAATGCCACCCTTCCTGACGTATTTCCAAAATACATTGTCTTTGTTAAAAAATTATCGCCTCGAGTTGCTCAGATTTTTATATTTGGAGTTGTTCCAAAAATTTGCCGTAAAAGTACTTTTGAAAATCTGTTCAATCCTCATAGCCGTTCTAGTGATTCTTCAAACTTTTTTCACAAGTTTGAAACTTCGTACTTTTTGAAATATTTTCCGTCTTATGGAGTTTTTATCTAAAAGTAACTCCTCGACATCGACTAGTTAAATTAAATGCTTGGTCTTCAGATTTCTTATTACTTGTAAAACTACAAACATTCATACATTATATTACTCTTATTATTAAATTTATTCTTACAAATTGGTTTCTGCCCTTGGACTTGTAGGTACAAATGTGTTTTCGTCTTCTCTCATCTCTAAGTTTATAGCCCTAAAATTTTATTATGAATTTGTTTAGTTATTCTATACTAGGGCTTATTACTATCAGTCCACTTATTAAAAAGTGGAGTCCCTAGAAATTTTTATCGAAAACAGTTGGCAGAAAAAGCGTTTGACCGTGGAGCAATTGTCACATGCGTAGAAGCTAATCGTCCTGCGCAAGTTTGCCAAAACTTGTTTAATCCTTATTTAAATCTCTTTTTTGGAACTTATCTTTGATTAATTCTAAACTAACGTGAGATTTTGACACACTAAACTTTGACAACGTGTTAACCTCAAAAATCGTTATTCAATTTTCCCCTAATTTTCTCCCTAAAGAATTGAAAGCTGGATTTACACCCAAAATTTTAGAAAATTTACAGAGGAGAGTGGACTGATAGTAATGAGCTGGACTTTATACTGTTATTTCTTGATATTATAAAATTGAACGGTTTTAAAAAAGTTATTATGTTGGACTTTGTGTTCAACTACAAATGAAAAGTTTGATAAATCATTTAAAATAAATAAATTAGAGTCGCTTAGGTACTCCTATATTTATTTTACCGTTATTTACTTCGGTTCTGAAAATCCAGGTGATAATGTAGTTTAATTTTGCTAAAGTTACTAGATTCATAAAGTACCGCAATCCATTGTACCTATGCATTAGAGAAAGATTGGGCTATTTTTGCCAGAAAATGGTGGCCATTTTTAAATTTCCCGCAATTTTAACACTTGTCTATGTTCCCTTCTTCACGAAACAGTACTAATTTATGAATTGTGGTTATGTTAGAGTTTAGCATATGGTATGCCGTGAGTTAAAGTGTAAAACAAAACGTTGAGATTTTGGTGAAATCGTATATATCTGTGATAAAACTATCAAAGTGCCTGGTTGCAAAATCAGTAGTTCTAAGGGTGTGAGAATATTTTCTATTCCTACAATGAGAGAATGTTTAAAAAATAGAAATGTGTAAATCATTGTTTTTTTATATTAAATTAAACCAAAGATTAAGCTGCGAAAATTTAGCAATAGGAATACATTTGCTTAAAATAAACTGTTTAGCCTCGATTGTAAATTTTAAATTTGGCGCTTATTTTTGCCTAAATATGGCGGACAATTGCGGTACTTTATAAATCCAGTTACTTTAAATTTTGCAATCGTAAAGCGCCATCTGTTAGTGCTCCTGTGTACACACGCATCGCGGTCTTGTTGGAGCAGTTTACCGACGCTTCAAACAACTTTGTTTGGGGAATTGTGAACGTAGGTTGGTAGTGGTTGGTAGCGGAGAAATCAGCTGTTCACTCTTGTTGCGTAGCGTCCCGCGCACTGTTTGTACGTGTTGCTTTTGCCGGTTATTCGTTCTTTTTTTAAGAAGACTTTCGGATTGTTTTAGTTAGTGCTCAAGTGGAAGGTTATTTAGTTGGAACTTTTCATTGCCAAATGCGGAATTCAGCACCGATAACCAAGGTGAGTGTTGCATTTATAAGCTTCAAAATAACGATTTACACTGGATTTCAATAAATTTGCGAACTCATTTTTGCTAGGTTGAGTTTGCCTTCATCTTGAAACTGACAGATTCAAAAATTAATTAAAATACTGAGAATAATGGAGACTTGAAAAGCAAAATTGTAAACTAAACACTTGTGTTTTTCCGAATTTTACTGTAAGTCGACCGTTTTGCACTTGTTTAATTGCTCATAGGTTTAGAAGCATGAATGAGTTGGCATAAAAGAAAAAAGACGAAGTTATCAACATTTCAAATCTTGAAGAACATATACAGGGTCCGGCAACACTTGTGTCCACCCCCAAAATCGTCCTTAATTGTAAAGACAAAATTTTGAAAATTTGTATACGCTCACAGTTGACGAAGCTCTAGAAGATGACAAAAAAATTGTTTTTTATCACGGTTTGTTTAGCGTCGCGACGCCCAAAAAGTCTAATTTTTAGCGATTTTTGAGTTTTTGCGGAAATATTCGCGAATTCAAATTTTTTTCGACATAACTGTAACAAAAATATTTGAATTTTTGTTTTAAATCAAATACAAATTGTGTTTAAAATTTGCGAAAAAAATGCTGCTTTATCAAGTTAGTTTTCAAAATTATGACGGCGCAGTGGCAAACTACGTTTACACCAAAATTTCACAAGTCACTTCATTCACTTTTATAAAGGCTAATTTTGATTAACACGGGCATGTTGCACTTTATGGACACCACAAATCGTTAATTAACATCGACAAAGCGACAATTTCACCAAGTAAGACTTTTGTTACAATCTAAAGCGAGCCAAAGAATAGATGTCATTTGTGACACAAGATGTTGACAGATGGGTGTAAACGTAGTTCCCAATTTTGACGTAATGAAATTGGAAACTAACTTGATAAAACAGCATTTTTTTCTCAAATTTTGAAGACAATTTGCATTGAATCTAAAATAACAACTGAGATATTTTAAACATATTTATATTGAAAAAAAATTAAATTAGGGGTTGATATCACAAACCCTCACAATTACCTAAAAATTACATTTTCAAAGCGTCGCGACGCCAAAACTATCAGCGATAAAAAACAAATTTTTGCGTCAGCTTCTAGAGCTTTGTTAACTGTGAGCGTATGCAAATTTTGAAAGTCTTATCTTTAAAACTAAAGATGATTTTGGGGGTGGACACAAGTGTTGCCGGACCCTGTATACTATATTTCAAAATGATTGACATCTCAGTGTGCCTTGGAAATTCTAATTTATGTTGGCAGAGTCTTCTAATATAAGCGTATTTAGTGTTTTTAGATTTATATTTATCCCTATGTGTATGTAATGTGTGTCACGTCAACTTAGAATCTGATTCATCAGATTCTGAAGAGGAACTGGAGTCTGAAGCAGAAGAAATCTGTATTATGATGGTAGTTTCAGAATCTGATTAAAATATCAAACCATTAGCTTAAAACAGTAATTTACTTCATAACCTCAAAATGTTACATTGACAGTTTTTGAACCAAAATGCTAAAAGTCGTTCACATTGTTAGAGGCGTTTTACACAGACATGGCGTACCGAGATGTCAATTATTCTGAAATATAGTATATGTAGGCTTTTGGCTTTTCTGCGCATTTACATTAATTACCTAAAATTCAATTTTTTTATCCGCGACAGTTCGGCACATGTTTCGGTTGAGTCCGGCGCATTATTTCAACCCGGCATGATTCCATTGCTCTCGCCAAAAAGCGTCTAGCATAACGTCTGCATGTCTGGCCGCGAGAGCATGGCGTCTCTCATTGTAATCCCGCTCGTTTGTGATCAAGAAGGCTTTAGTGGTGTTTCTAGTCATTTTAAAACTTGAAATGTTGATTTAAATCTCCTTTTATTAATAATTTATTGTGTACAACATAATAAACAATAAAACGTGGCCGTTCTGGTGTTTTTAGTGTTGGAAAACCACGTGTTGAGTACATTGCAGGTTAAGGTAAGAAGTTTTCATTCATATTCATTAATTTGGCGGTGTCAGGTGCAGACGAAATAAAAGGAGTTTGTGTTTTTAGTTAATTCCTGCAGATTTCGTTTTTTTGATCAATTTTTAATATCTGAAATCTGAGGCCGCTGGAATGTTTTTTGGATAGGTAATATAACAGCCGGCAAATAAAACCTAAATGCTCTGGGAGACGATGTAATAAATCGAAAAACGGAGAGTGTTACTTTTTATACTGATTGTTTATTCAAAACGGACTAATTGAAAGAAGAAAAAAGTCCTGATGGTAATTAATTACACGGCGAAGTTTAATTCCAAGAAAATGAGACTACGTTTGTCAAATGGTTAGTATCTTAAGCCGGGTTTACACGTTACTACGATATATGAAACCCAAAAATGCTAAAACTCTCTTATTACACTTTCATCTGCTTTAAAAATATTTTTTGGACTCATGAATTGTAAACGTCAAATTAACATTTAATTGACATCTTCGGAAACATTATATTTACAAGCGCCCTGGACGTTTACACACGTCGTGCGGTAAAAATTGCCCAAATCGTCTGCTGTTCTGATGCGTTTATAAATTAAAATCACTTTACCATAATGAAGATTGATCACCAAAGTGGAATCTACCTAAATTATTATCTCAATTAAGACAATATTTTTGATTTTAAAGACATAATAACACGTTTTTTATACATCTTGTGTACTTTTTGTGCACCAACTACAAAAATTGTTAGAATTCACAGATGATGAAATTTATAAATGTCAGATATGGCAGTTCTCATGAATTTTGAAAGACCCAATTATTTCAAACTGATTTCGCTCTGTAAAATGTAAGTTACCACAAGCGACTGTAAATAACTATTCTAGCACATTGAAAACTGACAACTATAGTCGGAATTTTGTAACTTTGGATTAACCCCGCCCACATGGACAAATGACGAATTGAATTTGTCGAATCAAGGAATGGCTAGCCTCCTTTACACAACATAATAAAAAATTTGACAACTTTAGTCAGTGTCACATTTGTCAAGAAGTTTTGCAGTTTCGCAGGAATTTAATTAATCGTGAAACCTTCGTCAATTCCTTCTTCTAATGTGTAGACATTTCTACCCAACTTCTGGCAAATATCAACAAACTATCAAAATGTTCCAGAGTAAATCAGACTTCCAGCTAGAATTCAATTGGCCCAAACGGTAGGCGGAATTAAACCAAAGTTATAAAATCTTTTTCTACAGTATCTGAGAATTGATTGGTCAAGACAGTTAGCGCGTGATTTGAATTTAAAGGAAGAGAAACCTTTAAAATAAGAGATTAAAACTTAATATATGTGATAAGTCAGAGAACAGTTTAAAACAATTGAAACATGTTTTTTTCGAAATAAATATTTTGTTACATAGCACATGGCATATACAGGGTCTATCAGAACTGGCGGACCAAAATCATCCCATGGATAAATCATCTTCTGCAGATAAAGAAAAAATTGTTTAAAAAAATCCATCCTTGTTGGATTTTAAAATAAGAACGGTTTTAATTGACCAATCGTGTTGTAGATGTAAAATTACCCTAAAACATATATTTTTAACCATAGAAACCTATTTAATTGTTGCAAAAAATAATTGACTGTTATGTCATAACAAAGTATTTCTGACAATTAGACAGTCATTCCAAACGTTGATTTGTGGTTTCATTGTATTTAATAATTAATTATGTTTACCCCGGAAGAATATTTTGATATGGTCTTGTTGTATGGAGAGTGTAATCGCAGTGCAACAGCTACTATCCAGCAATACGCACTTCGTTTTCCAAATAGGGAACAGCCTAGCCGAAATGTTATTTTAAGATTAGTACAGAGAGGAAGAGAATCTGGTAATTTAAAAGTATGCAGAAGGGAGGTTGAAGGTGCCCCAAGAACTGCGAGAACCGTGGACAACGAGGAAGCGGTTATTGAGATTTTTGAAGAGGAACCTGAAACGAGCATATTAGTATTGTGGCCAGAAATCTTGAAATGTCCACCTCTTCTGTTCAACGTATTCATAAAGACGAACGAATGCACCCATTTCCTTATACTAAAGTGCAATGTCTTACGCCGGAAGATTGGATAATTAGAGGATTCTAATAAGAGTGGAGTTTTGTACTTGGCTTCTGCGAGAACATGAAGCATATTGTTTACAGACGAATCTTGCTTTCAAAAAGATGGATTTTTCAATGAAAGAAATTTTCATGTTTGGGGGCGAGATAATCCGCACGTCTTCAGGCAAAGTAATCCCCAGCAAAGATTTTCTGTCAATCTTTGGGCTGGAGTTTTTGGGAACGCCATAGTAAATTGTTGGCTCCCCAGGTCGCCAGACCTTACGCCCTTAGATTTTTTCCTTTGGGGACACGTCAAGAATTTGGTGTACCGAAATATGCCTGAAAATATTAACGTGTTAAGAAACCGCATTCAAGAAGCATTTGCTTCAATAACAGCTGAAATGGTCAGTAATGCTAGGGCAAGTCTACTGAGAAGAGCTGCTCTGTGCATTCAAGTGGAAGGAAGAAACTTTGAACATTTATTTTAAAAACTATTTACCTATTTATTCAAATTTATACCGCTAATTCATTCATTCTTGTTATTTCTGTATTCATTTACTAATCTGTTTTTCGGATTCTGTTAATTTTAAAGTTTGAGTTTATTATTTCATTTTGTTGGTCTCAAAATAAACTTGTCAATTTTTATGAGAAGACGTCACCTAAAAAATTATGTCAGTGTAACAACAATGTAAAAATATTTAAGATGCATCCATAGTTACAAATAAAGCAGGAAAAGCTAATTTTCAGGTAACTTAACATCAGCAACACGATTGGTTAGTTTAAATTGTTCATTTTCTAATCACTATTAAAGATGGATTTTTTTAAACATTTTTCCGAATATTCCCAGAAGATTGTGAATACATCGTTTCATTTTGGTCCGCTAGTTCTGATAGACCCTGTATATTTTTTTTAAATTAATTTATTGTGAGTTAAAGTAATCAAACAATCAATCAATAATTTTTATTTTATTCGTTTAGAAACAAGATAGTTTTCGCCAACCGACTTCGCAGAGTCGGCTTGTTCTTAAAATTAATTGATTTTGCTTCATGGTGAAACCTGATTTTAATATACATATAGCTCACGCATCTTATTAACTGAATTTTATTATCTAAGATTATCTAAGACGTCCAATTCCAAGATCTCTGAGGTGTTAAGAAATGATATGGATTTTCGTAATAGAAACGAAGTTAAAAAAAGATTAATATTAGTTTTATTTAGAGTTTTTGACTGGTTTTCCCAAACTATTAACTACAATGATTTGCAAACATTAATTACATTTTCGCTTGGTATGGTTACTTTTCCCCATTGCTTCATTGCTATTAATAACGATTTCGTTCCACCCTGATTACAACGCAACGAACTTTTACAAAATGTGCACGTGATCTTTGGTTCAATTTGTTTTACCATAAATCCAGCAATATATTCGACCCCGTTTTCTTTGTGTGCAGATAACATGTCTTTGGAACCATAATTATAATTTTGATCCACTACATCAATAGAAAGAAAATCTTCTATTAAGTCGTTTTTATCAGCAATTTTCTTCCCACTTCTAACAAATAAAATATTTGTGGTGTCAAGTTTCACACAATTCCCATTTTTACTTGTCCTAATTTGATTATGAACAAGTAATCTTTTGTAGGCGCTTTGAAATTGCAACGAAGATGGATTATTGTTGAACCCACCACGTTGTCTAATTAAACCGAAAATTATTTCCATATGATCCTGGCTAAATTTATACATCAAAAGATGTCTTAAATAACCAGTTTCAATCAAATCTTTATAGAAACTTATTATATTGGTTAAATCAACAATGCATCTCAAAAAAAACTGTTTTTTTGTTAGTATTTATAACCAAATTACCATGAGTATCCTTAATGTTACTAATATATTCAATAAAAAATTTAATTTTTTCAGATATGTCTTTGAAGTTCGTGCTAGAAATACCACGATTATATTTAGTTTTAGCCAACAAATGGTTTCAATTTAGGACGTCAAAGATATCATTAAAAAATTTCCAGAAATTTGCTGTGGCTGTACAATTTTCGAAACCAACAATTTGCAATTTAGAACAAAATTTTAAAGCTTGCTTTAGCGTTACACAGTACACACACTAACATAGTTTTTAAATAAAGTCAAACAACACAAAACAATCAAATTTGAGGTTAACCGGTTTGCAAATGAACCACAGAACAAATGAACGCAACTTGCGCAATTTGTTTCTGTAAATAGTCTTGAGACCAACCGTACATTATTTTTAAAATTTGTACAAAGGACAAATGACTTTTAGAAAAAAAGAAGTTGACTCTGATGCTTCCGAATTTGCCACATCGCCTGCATTTTCACTGGATGCCACCTTTAATCTTCTGTCTTTGTAGAAATGGCATTGGCATTACACATGTTGAGCACATGGAGGTGTTTTTTAAAGCCACTGGTTGGCCTCCAAATTCCCTCCAAAAGCAAAAGTACCAAAATCGGGATCTTCACTTAAATTTTGCTCCTGCGTTAAAAAATCTGATGGATCTACGATACTCTGTGGAGCAAATCTTCCATCTAAAAAATATCGAAAATAATATAAATGTAGTCAATGAAATATACAAGCTGTTTTTGAAATGGACTAATAATTGTTTGTATGCTCATTTAAATTGTCTTGTGTTTGAGTTATTACTAAAGCCGCTCTTTATGCTAATGCTGGAAAAAATGTTTTCAAATAATCTTGTGACAGCTTATACTCGTATGTTAGTAGGTATGTTAACAGTTTCGAAACAAGTGTAAGGGCCAGTTTCATAATCTAATTTAAAAGCTCCTTTAGCTTAAAGGGACTTTTAACTCAAAAATTTTGTTTCATAATCTTAAATGTTCCTTTAAATCCTCCTTTAACTTAAAGGACCGACATCGACCATTTAACTGCTAAAAGGCGCCTTTAAAGCAATTCTAACCTCAAAAACAGCTCACATTTGTGCGTTCGGATCTACTAATTCTTTGATACATCTACGTAAATTGACTTTTTAGTTAATACAAATTAAATATTTAATATTTATAATTTCTAGAACCAACCGGTTGGCACTTTTCATTAAATTTGTTTAAAAATGTATTAAATAGAAAATGCTGTTTCCTTCAACTTTTTGTCTTTATTGGCTGACCATCGAACAAATCTAAAAGATCTCATCCACGATGAGACATTTTCATAAAATTTTGGTCTCACATAACGAAAATCATTGTGAAAAGTATGAAATTTGTTCGTCTTGCTATTTATAAGATAATCGGAATACTAAAACTAGCCTCAAATACCTAAAAACATCCCTTGCATTTTTGCTCCAAATGTTGAAGTACCAAAAATTAAAAACAGGTACCATAAATTTATTATTCCAACACTATATACATGTTCAAACATGTTCTTAGTAGCTATGTAAAAAAAAATTCACTTAAGAATACTACATACTATCCATACTCAAACAGAATTTTCAAAGTTCCCGGTTGATTATACGAACATTAACACGAAACTCCCTATTTTTAGTGAAGTTTAGAATGTGATTTCCCCTAAAAGCGCTTTTAGTTAAAAATTCGTCTGTCAATGTTTATGAAACAGCGGGCCGCTTTAAAGGAGCTGTTAGCGTAAAGGTGCCTTTTGTTAAAGGCGCTTTTAAGGCCCGATTATGAAACTGGCCCTAAATTTGAAATTCATTTACAAGGGCTAAACTAGATTAAGGAAACCAGTTTTTCGTGTAGAACGAATTAGTAAGATACCACCACAATTTTAGTTACATAGTTGCATAGATGTACCATTTTTTCCCTCAATTAGCCTTTGAAATCAATGAACAAATATTCTTTTTCGCATTTTACATAAATTTGGAAAACAATTTTCGAAAATTTGTATTGGGTTTTTATAGTAGGTTTTTTTATACTCTTTAAAGAATAAAATTATTTGCAATATCTGCGTTATCTTCACTTATTAAATTTTTCTTACAAGTTTTACAATTTCGCACTTTTTGTAAAATTTTTCTTATCAAATATCCAGCGATATATTCATTTTTATGTAACCTGCTGGGCACTTGGTGGGTCAAACACAGCCGCATACGCTGAATCCAATAATATGAATTTTATTTAAAAGTTTGCTCGCATTTGCGAATAATTTTAGTTTGACAATTTTTAACACTAGACCCAATCAAAACGCAATTTTTAAAATTTATTGACTATTTATTGAACTTAAATAATAGAAAATCAATGCCACACACATAAAGTAACCAAATTGTTAGCACACAACCAGATTCAAGGAGGTAAATCGGCTTTACTAAAAGTTTTTGCAGCAAACAGATTTCTCTTAGTTTTTGTTTTTTTTTTGTCATTCGCAATTCATTAAATGCATTTCCTTCTGGGTTCAATGCTTTTTAAGCATTTTTAATTTTTTTTTTACAATTCCTAGTTTGATGTAAAGCTGTCGTAATCAAATTTTTTCGATAGGCACAAGTGCTATTTTTATTATATTGTTTAGATGCAATCTAAATTCCTTCCTTAAAGGCTGCACATGTAGCACATATTTTTGGTATAACCCGTTTGTATACCTTTTAAAAGCGCCACTACTTTTAAGTCGGCACACATTTTCCACTTATGGTCATTAATTTGATAATTTTGACCTGACCTGACCTGATCTGACCTGACCACGGAGTAGGGGGTTGGCTGAAAACTTTTAGAACGTTCACGCATGGTCTATGCAAGGTTCTCGAAAGTTTAGGAATGCTCTGGAAGATTCCAAAAAGTCAAAATTAAAAAGTAAAATTTTAAAATTGCAAAATTTCGAAAACGCGAGCTAACATTCAAACACGGTAAGCACTGTTGTATTTAACATACTTAACTAAGATTTACCCCAGAGATGCCCAACTTGTTGAGGAAAAAAAGATTGCAGGAGTTAAGTTTTCGATGTTAGAAAAAACTTTAAAAGTTTTTAAAAACTATTTATTTATGGTATTACAACTAAAGATGAACTACTCTTACTACGTCTAACAAAAAACTATCCTATTTCCTACTCTCGTGACCCTTTATAATGCAACAAAGTGCCGAGGTTGCACTATCGCGGAGTCGCGAGTGGTACGGGGATGTAACTCAGGCGTAGGTGTATTATTTCCGTATGAATGACTTCTTACAGAGCCAAAAAAATTTCCAAAACGTCCTGATTCAGGTTCTGTAAACACTGGAACTTAAAGGTGTTTTTAAATTTCCCCCATAAATACCGGAAACCTTTTAAGGTAAACAGCCAATTCTTCAGAGAGGGTACATTTTGTGCTCGTCCGTTTTTAACAAATGCTACATTTGTGGCAAAAATTTTGTTGAAATATAACAAAAATTCTGATGTTGCCATGGCTGTTGAAGACAACACCAGTACTATGTGACGCTGAAATTTGATTTTGTGTTAGCAATGTTTTATAGGCAGCTTGAAACTGTACGCAGTTGAGGTTCTTGTTAAAACCACTTCCTAATGCACCCAAGTTAAAAATATGTATTAATGTTTTTTTTTCGGAAAGCAATTAAAATATTTTGATTACATTTTGTAAACCTATGGCAATTCGTACAAAACCTGCTTGTCGTTGTGAATTGATAACTTTTCTTCCATCTGGCAATTTCAATTTTGAAATGTATTTTTTTTTTACTTTTTTTGGGGCATTTTTCATAATAATTCATTGTTAATTCAAATATCGGTTTTTGATTAATTTGGCGACTAATGTTGCTTCTCGTATTTAGTATGTCAAAAGCCATATTAAAAATTTCGCAAAATTCAGCTGTGGCACCTGCACCTTTAAAATCAACAAAATTACTGTAACAGTACCTTGAAGCCTACACTGTCGCTCAAAACATGAACTGCTAAACGCACATTCATTGTATCATTTTTAAATTCAGTGTGACGTTTAGTTAGTCTTTTCGCCAGTTTCAAGCCTTTTGTATGGGTACATTCTTATTCGAATAGTCGTTTGATGAAAGCCCAGTATATTTTTTTACCTTTCTCATTAATCAAAAATTCTGAATCTGCCAGAGTGTTTTTAATTAGTTTCATCATATGACATGTGTCTAAAATTAAATACACCCGATCATTTGATAACAGGTGTTTAATGCATGCATTTAAACTGAAAAAATTGAGAGCCTCGTTGACCCACCTGTATAACTATGCTAAACATTTGGCAAGGATGTTTTTGCGTTTACGGCCCTTTAAATTCGCAAAGAAGAACTAGGCAATAGGTAATTTCTACCTCTTGTCAAGGCCAACAACATAACAAACGAAAGCATTTCATGCTTCTGACATTTCTTCATTGTTATTCGGTACATTCACAACAGTTTCCAAGTTAATAAAATCGGCATATGTTTGTCTAAAATTCGCGAAATTAATGTTGTTCTCAGGTCTTCATGTTTTTTAATTAGAAGCACTTTAAATTAACTAATCGCAGCCCATAACTCGCTAGATAGCATTCTGTTGCTCAGTACCTGTGAAAAATTTTGCTTAAATTGCACAAAGATTCATCTTTCCAGTTATTATAATTCCAGATTACGGAAAAAGTAGAAATAATAGTTAATTTGTTGTATAAATGTCGTGTTATTTGAAAAGTCGGAGACAATAGAACGTTGGCTTGGCCAATAAGACACGAATGCAATACAAACTTTTATCTACAAACGCAAGAAAGACTGCTTTTATGATTTATCTGTATTTGTCAAATATGACAGATATAATTAACATGGCTAAATAGTCAATTGCTAGGTTATGAAACGGTTGCTATTAGGGTTGCTTTACAGATTGCTGTTAGGAAATTGAAAGCAACTTTATGATCCGTGAGTTATAATGAGCCTGACCGAATTCAAACTGCAACCAAAAATACATTTTCGTAACTTTTGTTGTCAAATTTATATTTACAATAAGACAGCTGTCAAAGTTTCGATAAATCCTTCTACTCAAGGTTTTTAATCGCATTTAGAATGACAGCTTCTCCGAGGAAACGTTAAGCATGAAAAAGCAATGCTAAAAGTTTGCAGCCTTCATAAATTAAGTGCATAATAGCGGAAGTTATGAAAAAGTATGTTGGTTTGCAGGCTCCTTATCACTCGGGGCCTTAACACTTGGAGAGTACAAAAAGACGTACCATTTGCAATAAATAAAGACGTTGTGCTGCTGCATTTCTCCATTAATACAAAATAAATTATGTCTTAAGAAAACACGATATAAGACACTGGTGTTTTGTTGAACCCATAAGACGTCTCGAAATGGTAGTATTATGGGCTCATAATATATCGGTTGTGGATAAATACATTTAAATTTTACCGTTTCTAAAAAGTCCCGAGCTTTTAAGCTAGCTGTGTGATTCTGTTGGCGCAGTTACAAGGACAAAAAGAAACAAAAATTTGACAGAAATTATTTTTTACTTCTAATTGGCTTCAAAGAAATTTTCTGTTTTGTCAGGATCGTTTATACCGACAATTAGTAGAGGTGTATCTTGGTGTGACGAGCTCTGCTTCATCATTCTTGTTGCTGTTATTTATGGTTGGAAAGACATTTGATGAAGGAAGAAAAAGTCAATTTAGTTTACCAACAAAATCTTGTTTGGTTTGGATGTAATTTTATGGATCAAACATTCAATTTTGAAATAAGTTTTTATTTTTTCCTCCAAAACGAGGTTGCCACATTCCACTATGCTCACGTGAAACTTTGTTAAATTTAGCATCTCTTCTAAATACAAAATGTCAGTTCTAGATGCTAAAAAGGTACTTGCTAATGAATCTATTACATAATCAGATATCCATCTATCTCTATCTAATCTCTGACATATTAGGAAAACAAGTATTATTTATTGACAACAGAGTTCTATAATCGTAGCGGAATATTGCTGTTACCTTTTAAAGAAAATGAGCCCACAACGTATGAAAATCTAATAGAATTTAGTAAATAATATTCATTGTTAACTGAACTCGTTTTTTGCTCTGCATTTGAAGAGGTTTCGCCTATGGAACTTAATAAAGGAGGCGTATTGTTGCTATTATCAATAATTCATTGTTCGGCCGCTTCCTTGTTCTCTGAATTACTCCTATTTTGTTCTAAATGCGATGATTCTTTAATATTAAATTGCCGCATTAAGTGAGGAGTTTCAAAGTGTGTTTTTATTTTTTTTTGCTTTTCTTTTTGCCCACTTTTCTTCTTTTAATGGATTGTCAATTTCTTGTTGCATTCGAACATTTTTCACAATTTTTCTTTTCTTTCTTGGTACTTTTGCAATATTTAATTCCACGGCTTTTAAATCTGAGAAAATTTTCTCTTTTAAAATTTTAACAAATCTTTCTATTTTAAATTACTTTTACCATGAAGCAGTTGTTTTTTAACTATTTTGAACCAACATTCAACATTCGCATTACTTAATCTTAGAGGTGCATTTTCATTTCTTCTTTGTATCAAAGGTGTTAAAATTGCTCTCCACAATGGAGCAAAAGGCATGCATTTATTTAGTAAATATTGAATAAACGGTAGACTATGGAAAAAGTTATTTAGAAATTCTGATTTGGGGGGGGGGGGGGGCGATTTTCTTCATGACTGTTAATTTTAGATTGCTCCTTTAAAAAAACTTGAAAAAATAAAATGAAAAGTGAGTCTAGATATTTTCCGTGTACATCTTCAATATTACAATCGTCGAAAATTTCATCGCTTATAAACGTACTGTCCTTTTCCAAATCTGAAGCCGAAGAATAGTGGCAAACAATTGATCTGAGCTTATTATAGGCCATTTTAAAGTATTCATCTTTTATGGTTGACAGTAAAATTATGCAAGCTATTCTAAAATATTCCATTAAATCATTTATATTTGAGGCTTGAATCATTATTGCAACAATATCTAAAATTATTCTTTGTTCGTATTTTCCTACTTTCATTTTAAAAAGTTGCCTCGAAATCATTTTTATGTAATGGGAACAACAATTTCTGATGCAAATTATTTGATTTAAATCCGCGTTTGAGATTTGATTAGTAACGAATCTATATGTAGCTTGCAGATAAGAAAATAGAGTCATCTCATTAAAACCTAAGCACAGAGATGACATAAGAGCAAAACTAAAATCAACAACTATTACGTCTAAAATTGGCCAACTTTTGTGACATTGAACGGTTACAAATCTTTTGAAATTAATAAAAAAGCTAGTTAACGTTGCCGAGTCATGTTTCGAACTAATCAACTCTAATAATGGTATAATAATACCCTGTAAATTTAACGTGCCTGCATAGTAATATAGTCTTTTTGTACAAAATTCTTAATTTTCTCACTACTGAACCGGTAGCATCAAAGTAACAAATGCGATTACTCGAAAATTCTAATATAGTTTCTAATTGACACCTGCTATATAAATAAACTTCAATGTTACCATCGGGAAATTGAATATACTTTTCATTCTTCTCATTCTGAGATTGTAGCAATATGTCTAAATACGGATTTTTATGAAAATCGCCTGCCGCCATCGCTTCCGAACGTGCTTTTTGGTAAACCGGTAAAGATCTGAGGTCTTGCCAATTTCCTTCTGCAATTAATGATGGGTTACATGCGGCAACGTCGCGACTTCTGACTACGGATGGAAATGTCTTAAAAAGTTCCTTCTTTACATGATGAAAAGAAATAAATCAAAAGAATCAAGAAGTCGTTAAAAACTGCAAAACAAGTCTCTAAAACCTGTGGCGATCTCATTACGCTCTCTTGCTTCCTCTCCTGTCGTCCAATGCTACCTAGAAGCATCAAAAAAGAAATTAATTAAGACGCACTGGAGGAATCGCTTCTATGCTTCATGTCTAAGAACAGAGTGCAACATTTGTTCCCATCAACCCATCTGAAGATTTCCTTGAAGAAAGACAACAGGAATGAGTCCTGAAGCTTCTCATGTTTTTTTACAGTGAACAGGTCGCTAGAAAACCGTGTCCACAAACCCTCCTCCTTTTATCCGGGCTTGGGACCGACAGCAGCGTCCTTAGTGCCTTACTTAAAGCACCCCAGGACGCTGCAGGCGTTTCGTTTGTGATAGTAAAGGAAAGAAATGTTAGCTCACCAAGGATCTGCACCATGAAGCTGTAGACAATGAGAGACTCGACCTGTCGGCAACTCTTGGAATCTGAAGCGCCGGACCTTTCAGAGTGGACCGCCAATGATTGACTCGAAACAAAAGAGAGCAACACTTGTTTTATCTGTTACACTGAAATACAGACGTGTGCACTCACCGAGGGTCTCTATCTCCTAACTGTAGACGATGAGAGGCTCGACTTCCTTTGTTCTCTGAATCTGAAATTATACCTCGTGGCTGCTGCAGTCTGTAACACTCAGAACATTAAAAACTTCTAGACAAGCCCTGAAAAGGAAAGTAGTAATGAAATGAGACTTGCGTGTGTGGCCGAGGCGTTGATTTCTCGCATCCTGAAGATTCTCCTTGAGGTTGACGGCCTGTCCTCCACTTCTATGATGACTGCTGCAGTCTGTAACACTCAGAGCATTAAAAACTTCTAGTCAAGCCCTGAAAAGGAAAGTAGTAATGAAATGGGGGACTTGCTTGCTGGCCGGGGCGTTGAATCATTGCATCCTAAAGGCCTTCCTGAAAGTCGACCTTCTGTCCTTTACTCCGATGATGCCTGCTGCAATCTGTAACTTCCAGCACATTAAAAACTCCTAGACAAGTCCTGAAAAGAAATATTTCAGTTAGATCTTGTTAAGAACCCAATGTTATTTATGTTTACTTTTTATCCCGTTTTGTTACATGCATGCCAGCTTATTAACTTATTCTAAAACTTTATTGCATAATTTACTTTCTAAACTTATTTGCTTAAACTAACAATACTAGGTACAGGTGAGCTCTGAAATGAAGGACAAAATACATTAAGCCACCTCGATGTTGGCTACTCTCTGTAACATTCAGAACATTAAAAACTCCTAGACAAGCCCTGAAAAGGAATCTAGTATAAATAAAATGAAACTTGCTTGCTGGCAGGGGCGTTGAGTTCTCGCATCCTGAAGGCGACCTTCTGTCCTCCACTCCGATGATGAGTGCACTCTGTTACATTCAGAATATTAAAAACTTCTAAACAATCCCTGAAAAGAAAGAAATAACAATGAAGTGTATCTTACGTGCGGACGGAGATGTTGAAAGCTAGCATCCATGAAGATGTTCTTCGGTGTCGACCAGGAGAACTCTGTAGAAATCTAAGACCTGAAACATATTACATTCCATGTTTGTGTTGGTCCAGTATTAATACCCCAAAATGTTAGTTTCCCGAGTGTTAAATATTTCAGTTAGATTCAATAGTTTATCCCCGTTGTTAGGTGTGGACTTAACTTAACTTATTTCATAACTTACTTTCTAAACTTACTTGCTAACTTAATTGCTAACCTACTTGCTAACTTAGCTAACTCTATACTAGGTACGGACTAGCTGTGAAATGAAAATATACAAAATTTGGTATTGAAGATCTCATTCTCATTTTGTACATATCTGAAACAAACATAAATTAATCAAAATAACCCAGCAGTCGTGCAGTCAAGTAGTTCATTATAGGTTTAATTTAGTCTGTATGACTTGCAAAAGATGCTGCTAAAGTTTGACCAAGCATTTCAGAAACACTGTAGATACAGAGTGAAATAGTTTTACTTACAGCAGGCGATTTCGTCCCCTATATGTCGACTTGACAATTTTACATAAACAATATTGTCGATTTTGCAAAAGTTCTTCACTGTTTCCACTGCAAGAGGTGGAAGGTTCATTGATCATTCGAAAAAAATAATGTTTCGATTTTAGTGGTAGTTGAATGCAATCAAAATTCTCTTTTAACATTTTGATAGCACTTTTCAAGGCCCATTTTTTTTGATAAATCTGTTTCTAACATTTGATTACGTATTTAATCAAAATTTAAGATTTAAGTTAGCTTCTGTAAACTGGCTCTATGAGTGCCAAATATCAGTGAGCTAAGAGTTGAAATCATATAAAATTAATTTACTATATACTGCAATGATTCTTCCTATGCTGGAGTCACTCCTCAAAGTCGTGGAGTGAAACCGACACTACTTTTTACTACTAGTCCGTATTTCTTGAAGCCTTAAACAGTTTTCCATAAGATTTTAACTTTCGTAATGTGAAAAAGGTTTCGTTCTTTTTGTGTAATTGAAACAATTAATACAGTTGTAACTTACGTACTTTATTACATCATCAGCAAATGAGCTTGAAAAAATCGATTATGTCGCCATCAGTTTAGAATTATTTGATCAAGTTGCAATTACTGAATAATTTTTGGAATTTGGATTTTCAAAGTAAGGCTTTAAATTTTCTATAATAAAGTTGGCACTTAATTTTGGTTAACGTTCAATATTTATCAGTAAGTAATTTTTTTGATGGACTATTGATTATTGTAGAATCATTTATTTATAAATAAGTTGAGATTTTATCAGAAACATTGGCATTTTTTGTTTAAAAGGCTTAACGGGCGTTCCGATGCTTTTACGTCCATCTTTCTACATTTGAGGTTGACCGCACAAATAATTCGGCGACAATTCCCAAAAAGATTATAAGTATTTAAGGACGATTTTTTAACTAGTACAGATTTAATTGTTTTAAACTCAACTGCTCAACGGCTCAACTGATATTTTAAAAAATCTATGACCAAAGAAATACCTAATTTACAACAGCATTTGTTAATTTTAACTCTTCGCCTTTGACGTTCTGAACAGCTAACTTGGCTTGTTCGGACCAACATTGCTGGTTTGGTTTTATTTTATTTTACAATTTTGAAACATTCAAATTACTTCAATATCAAAGGTGAAAGTGGAAAAAAGTTCGCTTTTTCCCAATGTCAGCAATTAAGAGGTTTAACTACCTTTGTACGTTGCACCGGGTTTTCGCAAGTGGCTTAGCTGGCACTGAATATCTATTGAGGACTACGGGGTTGAAAAGGGTTGATTTACCACATGTAGTCATCTTTTGAAATCGATTCCCAAATTCTTCCCTCGTATTCCATGTTTTTAGTGAAGTAATCTTTTCCAGGATGCTGAGATCCTCTTTGTATGTTGTAGCGTTTCAAAATTTGCCGGTGAAGAAGGGCATAATTAATAATGAAATACTTTAGGGACTTCTTCAGATGCTTGGGTTCATAACATCACGGCGTTAACATCCAAGCCAGAGTAGAGCTATCATCTCAAAACTGAAACGTTAATTTTGTCAGTATGAAATGAATTTTTGTTTAATTACCGTCATTCCGTTTATCTAACTTTGTATCCGTGTAAGGAATTATTTTTCTATTGTGGCCGCCTTGAGGCAGCGGATCAACCACGTGTTACCGCCTCAGAGTTTCAGCTAGTGGAAGTGCTACAACTTTCCACCCGAATTTCACGTTGGGTTCGGTAATCCCGTTTCAACTTTCCTATCTTCTCTTATCTCTTCACAACGTTTATGTTTCGGTCCCATTCGAGTACAATGGTCCGAACTTCTTGTTCTTCTTCTTCTTCTTCTTTTCTATTTCCATCTAAAATTTCATAATTTAATTATCTCCCGTTAGCGCATTTATTTACCATCTCTCAATATCGGTCCAGTCGCACCTTACAAAATCTAACCTCAAATGTAAACAAGGTACCGGCCTGTCACCTGTCAGGTCATAGGTTAGAGTATCTTGGTACTTTCTTCGACGAGTGTTGGCGACAAGCGTCGTGAGTGCGCATAACCGATTGTGACTTCCGGTGAATTCAAAATATGACACTTTTTCATTACGGGTTTAAGCGATTTATTTTACCGCCTTATAATATCGAGTACCGCGAGAGATTTCCGTGATGAGGAAGACATCATTGTGACTTTCGATATCGTACCACGAGGTGCGAAGGGTGATCCTCATTTCTATCGTCGATCCGCCAGTGGATGTCGATATAATCGTAGCGTACCGAATAGAAGTTTCTCTAGATTAGAGGTAATTATTGAATTTTTCGCATTACCCGTGTTAATTTTAAATTCCCGTTAGAAACTTCTTTGGGAGAGTCCAAATACTAGTCATTCTTTGGGAGAGTCCCAATATTGGCTAGCCACAATACCGCTCGAAACCACATTGAGCGCCATGAGGACATAGGACAATCGTCCACCTTTTCGGGCGTCCCGGTCCATTTTGCGGATGCCGTCGTCCTCGGCCCATTGTCAGCGATCCAGATAAAACCAAAGATAAGTGATACCCCTTAGTTTTACGTTCAAGAACCTCGAGTCGAGTTAAGTTGCACCGACGCCTCTTGAGATTTAATTACCTGTATTTGTAATTTCCTATCGACTTAGAAGGGCGAGTTGGTAGGCAGTTTCAATGCCCTTACCGACATGTGAGTGAGCGACACATGCCGTAGCGTCAAGCTCGTGTCTTTTGTGTATTTTATTTTCATTTTGTAAAAGAAACAGATCTGAATCTTCTTTAGTTAATAGATAAATTGTTCGATCAGGACCTGCTTCACAGGTGTCCTGACTTAGCAATTTCACAACATTTAACTTTGTATTAGTCAAATTTAACCAACTATGTAGAGTTCATTAATAGACAATTTTTGTATTAGCAATTTTCATTTTATTCAGTCTTATTTCAGTGACCTTCTGCGGGGGTTGCTGATAGTGTTAAACCGCAGTGGCGCCCATTATCTTTATCGGCCTGTTTTGGAAATTTATAAGAGTCCTTACTTCGACCTGACTGCTCTCCGGCGAAAAGCTGCCGTTTGCTTTGTGTTTGCACGATTCTGAATAAGAAGATGCTACAATGTTCCAAATATTGTATGAAATAATATTTGCTGTGCATAAATTTCGTTGAGATCTCCCTCCATCATAAATTCTAGGAGAGTGCATAGTTGGTATATGTAGATCCCACCATTTCCTGAAACATTGAAGGCATCTAATAGTAAATCACCTCCGACAAATGCAGTTGCAGATGAAACCTTCATCATTCACAGGCAATTTCCATGGTCTGTATAACATATTAATTGGGAAAAACATTCTGTTCGCCTGCCTTCCAGTAGTCATTGTTACTAGATCAGCTAGAAGCCCTACTATGGTTCTAACCTCATCAGCTTTTCTTCTTTTGGTGATTTCAAGATTTCGTCTATAATAGGAATGTGTACCATTGCTCTCTTAGCTGCATTGGTCCACTTCTCCCTATACTTCTCTTCTTGTTCTGATGTGAAGAAGTAATGCAATCATTGGTCCAAGACTTTGTGCCATTGATCCTCTCTTTTCAGGTGGGTATGTGCATCCTTCCAACAATATATGGTGCCCACCATGCAAACCGTATTTGGAGACTGGAAAGGATTTGGATGTCCCGTCTGTTCTGCTTATTGGCATAGACCCATGACCAATTCTTAGTTCGGTTAACCTGAGTTGGTTGGCTGCGAAAAAGTCAACCCATACCAATTTTCTTGGTCTTTCAATCCATATTTTTTGAAAAATAAATGAGTGGCTGTTGCAGCCTCCTTGACCATTTTCTCTGCCTTGTCATAAGTAATTGTAGCTGTTGTCCCCATAGAAGATACTATGAACACTCCTTTATCTTTGGCCTTCTTCTCTGCTTTGCCCTCAACCCCGTTAGCTTCTTGTCTGAGTTTGCTGAAGATGGTGAAGATGATGCTGGTGATTTGATTATTTGCAATGTTTATGTTCTTAAACTCATCATCATTTAAGTTTGGTATAGCTTGAACTTCAAACACTTCATCTTTTTTGTCTTGTCTGGTTTAACTCTGGCTTTCTTAGCAGAAGGAATTTCTTCATTTGGATCATCAGGATCTACCAGAGTAGTTGCACTTCTTTTCATATCTCTTCCTCTCCCAGTCATGATGTCATCAGTCATGATTGTAGATTGTTTCTTAGGCTATTCAGATTTTTCTTTGAGCGAGTCCGTTTCTACTGTCAGCAATTAATAATAATTGCGGCGGCTTAGAGGTTAACTACCTTTGTACGTTGCACCGGGTTTTCGCAAGTGGCTTAGCTAGCACTTTAAAACGGAGAACTAGCAAAGTCAGTTTGCGGAAACGAGGTGACATGGGCAACGTACAAAGGGTAGACAGACGTGACACCACCTCATCGTTTTCCACTTTGCCCCTCTTTTAAAATTGGAAGAAAGAAAAGTGACATTTGAAAGAAAGAAAAGTGACATTTGCTTTAAAAAAGAAATAGTCTGAATTTTTTTGTTTACTAATTAACCATGATTCTTTTTTTCAATTGGTGATTACACTTAATAGGAAACTTACATATTAACTCTTTAAACAACTGTTTTCCATATGAAAAAGTCGCAAATTAACTGTCAAAAACGTCTTTTCTTCGATTGTATATTAAGCACGAACCATTTCAACATGAAATTTGTATGTAGAATTGATTAGCATTTGTTCTCGGTTTTTCCATTCATTTTGAACAGATGTCAGCATTTGCTAATTTATTATATAAAAATTCCACTTTGCCTCTACGTTTTACTTTGCCCCAACTTCCCCTACTCTGAAAGAAATGATAGATGATAGATACGTTTTAATCTATTAAAATAATTGTGATCCGACTATGAAATTAATGTTGTTCTCAAGTCTTTGAAACCACATAGTTGTGAGAAAGGAAGAAAGGGTTTTTCAAAAACCAAAACCGTATTTTCTGACAAGCTTACCATATTCATTACAAATCACCTACAATTCAGACATCAGGATTATAAGGCATCGTTTTGTGCTGACTTTAAAAAACTTCAACCTTTCAAAAGATTAGATTTTTTACATGTAGAGATCCGATTTGTATTTATAGTGGCTTCCGAGTTTCCTTCTATTTTCTGGGCTTTCGGTCGCTTCCAGCATTTCTTCGAGGTGAAAATCTGTTCTCCTGTAGACGTGGTGCACACTGTTTTATCATGAAAAAAATTTTATCGTAAAAAAAAATAAGAAATAGTGGAGGGGACAATTAAGTATGCAACTAACCAGTGGAATTGTTATTATTGTTTATGGTACATATTGCCGAACTATAAAATTTTGTACTTTCTAATTATTATAATTCTTGATTGCGTAAAAGGTGGAAATACATTTAAATCTCACCGTTTCTAAAAAGTTCCAGCTTTCAAGCTAGCTGCGTGATTCTGTTGGCGCGCAGTCATAAGGACTAGGAGAAACAAAAATTCAACAGAATTTACAACCTTAAGAACTTGCCCTGGTTAGTTTTATTAACCCTTTGGGTACTGAATTATTTAAAGAGTATCATACATCTGAAACGTATTTAATTTGTTGCTATCTGAAGTAGTATGATAATGCAATACTTTGTATGTAACAAATTGTTTATTTTAATTTAATACATAGTTTAAATAAGATATAAGTTTATAATAATTACAGAGTAATAATGATAAATAAAACAAACAAAAATAATAACAAGTAGTTTTCAACTAACAACTAAATATATCAAAAAGAAAATGACTCACTATCACTACTCGATAAGAGTCTGTTGCGTCTTCGTCGTATGGGTTGTATGTCGCTATCACTATCATCTTCCAATTCGTTATTGTCTTCACTTTCCATTTCACTAATTGACGCATCTCTATCAAATTCTTCGCTTGCGTTATTTGAAATGACGAGTCCGACTCGTCAAATGTTATTACGCCAAAATTTGCGCATGACGAGCGTGGGCCGTCAAATGTACCCAAAGGGTTAATGGGTCTCAACTGACTCAAATATTGAAACAAAAAATGTTACAAGAATGATACAGTTTTTAGGATCTGATTGTTGTTGTTTCTGAAAATGATGTCTAATTTTTTTCTCGGTTTTTGATTCTGAATTTGCTGCTCAAGCACGTCGCAGATTCATAATTTTTTTTTATACAGTTGCCTTTATTTATCGTTGGAAAGACATTTGATGAAGGGATAAAAAGTCAATTTAGTTTACTAACAAAATCTTGTTTGTTCAAGATGCAATTTTATTCACCAAACATTTAATTTTGAATAGATCATCTCACTTTATTTTTCCTGAAAAATGCTGCTTCAGTGAAATGCACCTTTTTTCAAAAGAGTACGTATCTCTTGAACCCTTCAACAGTTTTCCATAAGATTTTAGCTTGCGGAATGTGAAAAATGTTTTGTTCTTTGTGTGTAATTGAAACATTCAAAACAATTGTAACTTACGTACTTTATTACATCATCAGCAAATGAACTTGAAACATTTATTTTGTGTAATCGTAATCCATAATACTATCTATTATGTCATCATCAGTTTAGAATTACTTGATCAAGTCTTGCAATTACTGGATAATCTTTAGAAGCTGGATTTTCAAAGTGAGACTTCAAATTTTCTATTTTACAGTTGGCACTTCATTGGTCAACGTCCAATATTATCAATACGTAATTTTTTGATGGACTGTTCTGATTTATTTATTATAATTGTGTTTATTAAAAATTTAATCAAACATTCATGATTGTAGAATTATTTATTTATAAATAAGTTGAAATTTGATCAGATTCTCTTGCAGAAATGACAGAAACTTCTTTTCTTTTTCATTTAGCAGATGCAGTGCTAGTGTAAACGCTCTCTAGGTGATTCGCTTTTCTAGCACCAGTCTTTTTTGACTACATTCATCAAAATATTCGTAAATGTGGATAAGGAAAAAACAATGGGAAAGGACTCGGTATTTTATCTCAACTCAGCAGCTGTTTCTTTAATTTATACTTTATGACCATATAAGGTAAACGATTCAAAAGAATCCTCGCACCTCACATATTGAGTAAATTGAGTGCTAGGTTGGCAAAAGTCATTTTAAGCCACAATTTTGCAATGCTATTAAAGTATTCTGTGGCAATTCCGTTTTTGTTTCATGAATTTTAAGGCATTTATGACATATCGGCAAGTGATTGCGAGTTTTTTTGTCTATTGTACATGCGACATAAGCAGTCGCAATGTCTTAAGACCTTTGCTTAATCCGCTAAAAAAGCATTGGGACTTTTGAAAATTTACTTCGACAAAGCTTTTTAGCGTGTCTAAGAAGCCAACTGTTTCAATTCAATTTAATTTTTACTCTTTTGTTTCTCCTTGTCCGTTTTTCTTTTCATGGAAACTTGGGTTTTGTTGAGACGCTGGCCGACATGGTTTTGTATTTTAAATGCCGCCTTACAGCTTGGAGTTTTAATTTAGCATTAAAATTTTTTGTATGTTTTCCTGCCAATATATTATTAATATTATTAATATAAATGTATATAAAAAATTTACAAAAACTTTTACTATAATATAATTATTTAATCTCCACACATATTCAAGACTAATACAATCTACGTTTTCACATGTCTTATATGTATACTCTAATCACTACTTATCTCATCCTCTCAAGATTCAAAACAGGTTTCATCCCTCAATCCACTATCGCTACTACTTTCGAATTCTTCATCAGTGTCATAATATATTTCACTTCGCACTGCAGAAGTATAATCTATATAATACATAATTTGGCACTCCTCTTCACCCCTACAACTTCTTAGTCCCTCATCACATATAATTAAATTACAATGATAGCACTGATAACGAGTTGGTCCGACTGAATGGATATGATAAAACGTCAAGCAATTTTTTTGTTGAAGCTTAATGCACCATTTACAGATGCAATCTTCCTCTTCATCTTCCCAAACTTTATAACAATACATATTATAAAAAATAATAATTACTTCTGGTATTACTCACTTTTTCACTAAATTACCTTCACAAATATCACGTATGAAGATGCAACAAAACTGCATGAAGGTGCATCCGACAGCAATAAGCAAAACTAAAAGACCTTGAATCGTCTGGCTAAAGTCCTTCTGAACAAAGGAGGGGACTTCTTATAAAACACCCTCATTCATATCAGTTGATAGTCAGTCGACACATCATCATGTGCAACACGAAAAAGCCCTTCTGCAAAATTATCTCATTAATTTATTATTGACTATTACCAAATGGCGTATCTCTAACAACAAAATGGCGGAATCGTCAATTTCTCAATTACACGCCACAACTAAAACTAAACTAAACACTAAACACTAAAATCCACACAGTTCCAGGCTGAGGTCAGAAAATGTACGCTAACGGCGGGAACACGCCGACAGCTGTCAACGCATCTAATCTCGCGACTTCAATTAGTTAACCGCTCACGAGGTTACATAAAGGTACTTATCGCGTTGGCGTCGCTGCTCCTTCCACGGTTCGACAGGAGTCCGGGACGTCCAGTAGGAACACAGCTCCTTCTGCCTGGGTAGAAACCTTTGGATCGGGACTGCCAAACCCGAACTTCCAAGGAAAGACCAAACGGGAAGAAGAAGGAAAACCACAAAAAAAAGCCTGTGATGGAGGAAAATCCCTATTAGTATGGGGACGCCAGAAATATCGTAAATTCTCAATAGTCACCTGTGATGGAGGGCGGCTTAAATGAGGGTGAGATTGGTGGTAACTACTAATCCGACCAAGTTGTAGGATTGGATTTATCCCTCTCCATCCAAAAATTTGGGTTGCTGATCACGTCGATTAGGAATCCCTTTTCAAAAATCCAGAACACTCAAGGATGATTCCCAAAATTTAAGATTCTTGCACCCGTTTACACATTAACCCACACCGAAACCAAAATGACTCAACATCTTATAAAATCTGAAACGTATTAAATCACATACTGGCGTTAGTCCCGTTAGTTTCCCAGTTAAATATTTCAGTTAGATCTTGTTAAGAACCCAATGTTATTTATGTTTACTTTTTATCCCGTTTTGTTACATGCATGCCAGCTTATAGCATAACTTATTCTAAAATTTTATTGCATAATTTACTTTCTAAGCTTATTTGCTAACTTAAACTAACTATACTAGGTACAGGTGAGCTCTGAAATGAAGAACAAAATACATTAATGACAGGAAAATTGTTGACGAAAACGACGTCTCATGAAGCCGGTCCTGGAGTCGAAGTCCTGTCCTCCACCTAGATGTTGGCTTCTCTCTGTAACATTCAGAACATTAAAAACTCCTAGAAAAGGAATCTAGTATAAATAAAATGAAACTTGCTTGCTGGCCGGGGCGTTGAATCCTCGCACTCTTGAAAATGTCCTAGAAGTCAAAATCCTGTAGAATTCATATTACGTTATACATATTTGTGTTAGTCCCGAATTAACAATTTTCCAGAATGTTAGTTCCCAACAGTTAGATCTGGTTATAAAATTCCAATTTTACCAAATATTATTTGCGCACCTACCACATTTTGTTACTTCCAAACTTATTATATAATTTATTCTTAATCTTATTTTATAACTTACTTGCTAAACTTACGTGCTAACCTACTTGCTAACTTAACTAACTATACTAGGTATAGGCGAGCTCTGAAATTAAGAAATTAATTAAAAGATAGAAGAATCACTGATGAAAGTGAAACTGAAATTTCCTTGAAGTTGTCATCCACACCAGAACACATCTAAAACAAGCAGAAATAATTCAAATGAGTCGAGAAGTGAGTTCATCCAGTTCTAAATGGAGTTGAACGCTAGCACCCGCGTCGTCCTGTCATCCTCATCGAACTCTGCTACAATCTTAAACATTCAAAACATTAAAAACTTCTTTACATGTCCCTGAAACACAAAGAAATGAGTTAAAATAAACAAGAGGTTTGTTGAGGACGATGGAGTTGAGTCGAAGATGTTCCTTGAAGTCCTTCACTTTGAACTCTGCTGCAATCTAAAACATAAAAAACATTAAAAACTTCTTAACGATTCCTGAAAGAAAGAGAAATGAATTAGAGCGTTGCGACGTTGAGTGCTAGCACCACTGAAGCAGTCTAGGCCTGTTCCATCCACTTCGAAGTCTGCTATAATCTAAAACAATAAAAACATTAAAAAAAGAAATTAAAATCTTACGCTTCCTTGCCATCCATCCATTGTTGCATGAGCGCTCTATCCATCAAGTTTCCGAAAGTAATCTGAACAAAAGCAGTATTGTTTAAACTATTAAACGAAAAGTTCAGAGAAACTAATACGAAATGGAAATGTCTAAATTGAAATGGTCCTAAGTAAATTATCTGTTAGTAATACCCTGCAACTATTCAATTTCAAAACCGCGAAATTAAAAAGAAATAAACCCGACGTTTCCTGTAAATTACTGTATCTTTCCACTAGAGAAGTTAAGTTAAAGCTATATCAACTAAGCTGCGCATCGAATTACGCTTAAGCACGTCTTACTTTAAACAAGAAGTAGAATTTTAAAACTCATGAATGAAAAGTTTCGCGAAATATTTCTGCCCTGCGTGGTTCTCAAATAAACTCAATTCAAAGTCTAAAACGGCACAATTTCACTTCACATGCACAAACACATCCGACTCCGCCAAGTTGCAGCGCTCAACTAATTAAACAAAGGAATAAAATCATTACGAAACCTCGGTAAAAACTGCCCTTCGCGTTTATTCGTCGGTGAATTAAGACCGCTGTTGTCATTATTTTTGCGCGAAAATTCAAATAAATGTGCGAAATCCTAGTTGTCGAGCAAATTTCGACTAATGTGAGACGACGAATCGAAATTCGACTGTAACTTGCATAATAGGTAGCTGTGTTGTTGGTTACCTGCTTTACATGCAACTTTTGTGAAGGTAAATATTTGGCCGACTTTAAACGAAAACTTTTTTATTATTCTATAATATCTTAATCTATTTATACTATGCGTCATTTAGCAAACTCAATATTCTAGAAGTGTTTTTTTTGTCGTTACAAGTTTTTTATATGCAACCAGTAATACAATACTGTACAGTGAGTTATCTAAAATATTATCTGTCAAGTTTTCCGACTATTTTCGGTGGTTTATTTCAACTTAGAGCAAAACATTACACTTGAGAATTGCGGGTTGCCTAAAAATTTCCAATATGGCTGGTGAGTAGGAACATCATGGCGGGTACTTTCCACCATTTAGGTTACTTAGTTAAGGTCAATGACGGGATCTCACTTCTGACCCCAGTTGTCACGTTGACCGCAAGTTCAAACAGTCAGGGGTAGCGCATCAGTGGCGGCATTTGAGCGCGCTTTCACTGCGCATTCATCGCTCTCGTCATCATAAAACGCCCAAGCTCTATATAGTTGCTAAGTTTTTTCTGTACGTCATCAGAAAATGTTTTTTTTTGGTCTAAGGGAACTTTCAACGAAGTTGCAGGAGCTGCAAGATCTAGAGCTACACAAGCTTCTTTAACATTTCTTTCAAGGGTCGTTTGTGGCGCAGAATATGTTTTTGACGCTAATTTATACCCCTTTTTTCTTTAAACGACATCTACTGCATTTTTGATAATGCTTCACTCCAATTAAGTTTTAAGAATTATAGTGTCTTCAATAAATAATTTGAATTATACTGAATCGTTTTCCAGTGGTTCTTAAAATCATCTTTTTTAAGTAGATATAATCATCAGTATCGACTTTGAAATTAATGTTGTTCTCAGGTTTTTAAGACCACAAAGTTGTCTCTGCTCTTTTGAAGGAAGAGTCCAGAGTTCAGAGTCCAGAGAGTAGAATTGTTATTATTTTTCAACGTATTGTCAAATCACCAGAGCTCTATAGAATTTTGTTCTTTCCAATTAATATAATTTTAGATTAAGTAAAATGTAGAATAAAAGCATGTAAAGTTTACGGTTTCTAAAAAGTCCAAGCTTTCAAGCTAGCTGCATTATTCTGTTGGCGCAGTTATAAGGACAAAAGCAACCTTAAGAACTTACCATAATAGTAAGTTTTATTAAACGGGTGCCAACTCAAATATCGACACAGAAATTATTTCGTAGTTCTGATTAGCTTCAAAGAAATTTTCTAACTTGACTACAATCGGTTATACCGACAACTAGTGGAGGTGTATCTTTGAAGAGTTTTATGATCTGGCTTTATTATTTTAGTAGTCTTTATTTATCTATCGTTGGAAAGACATTTAATGAAGGGGGAAAATGCCAATTCAGTTAATTTGGCAATAAAATCATGTTTTTTCTAGTTTGGTTTAATCTCAAACTCACGGTCCATAACCGTAGGAAATAACCTTCTTCCAAAATCACTAGTTCGCTTTGATTTAACCTTAATGAAACTCTAAAATGTGAACATCTGGTACGAGTTGAGGACTCCGAATACTTGAAAAACTGTTTTCCAAAGCATTTTGTGTTAACCGAGAAACCATTATGAAATTGAATTTCTCTTCTAAATATATTTTTTGGAAAACTAATGCTGTCTCGGTTGACAGAAGAATGCCACTTTGGAATGGTTTCCATGTGCAGTCTCTTCATACTTATCCTGATTTTCAAAAGATATATCCACGAAACTAGACTTGCATTCTTGGCACTCTCCAGAGATTTTAATAAACCAAGAGTTTCCATTTGTTAAACAATTTTTTTTTAAATGTTAATACACAAGACAGCTTTGTTTTTTCATAAAATTTTCTGAAAATGAAATGGGTTGTCCAGGTTTTCTGCTTGAGAATGACGAAGATGAAGATTAATCTTTTTATTGCATTTTCTTCGGATTTAAATATTTGTGATATTTTTCTGTCGTGCATGTTAAATTAAATGAGAAATGTTCTTCGTCTTCTTCATTATTATCACTTTCAAAATCCTTTTCGTTTTTATATGGTTCTATTAAAGTGTTAAGCAATGGTGAATTTCAAAACAAAAGTTGACTAAGTTTAATAGTATTCGAGAAAGGATAAAAAATTAACAACCAATCCCGAAAGCTTATTCTAGAAGTGGAGTAAAAGGCCACTCCAATTTCCTAGGCAACGAAAGTGTGTCCATCCCATCTTCCTTCGGCTCACAAGTGCTATCGCTTCTGTTTTTTCCTTTGCTAGCGTGAGATTCTTGTCCTTGATCCACCCGCTAATCATTTTCAATGCTTTGTTAAGCCTATCGCCAAGTTCACTTTGGTAGCTCTTAATTACCTCTATTAAACGATCGTCTAACTCAGCCTTTTCCATTGCATCTATTATATGCGACCATGAAGCCGTGTTAAACGCGTTCCTTATATCAAGCGCCACCAATACAATGCAGAAATCCTTTCTTACTCAGCTACCGGCATTTTCCACTTTTGCAAAGTCAAGAACCGCTTTGATTGCGTCCGTCGTGGTCAGATTTTCCCTAAAACCAAATTGGTAGTCGGAGAAGAACTGTTTTTCCTCTTCATTGTCATCCACTTTGACGCGGTTGCTGCTGGTGACCCCAATAATCTGTCCGTTTCGAAATTCCTTTGCCTTCATTATTTTGCTTAGTTGAGGAACTCTTTCTCTGATCTTCCAGAGAACTTTCTTTTTTTCCACCTCCTGTTTGCACTTCGTCCGCGTTCTTGGGTCGAAGTGGCGTGCTATGTTCTTTGGGTTTCGTATGATTTATATATTCGTAATACCTTTTGGTTTTATCGTTTATTTTCTGACGTTGTCTCTTACAGGATGCTTTCTTACGAACTAACTTAACAACTAACTTAACTAATCAAAGCAGAAGAAAGAGGGGGTGGCCGCAAGGGCGAGAAACCCCGACAACACCCGATCGATGGGGGCGCAGCCGCAACCCTGGTATTGGGTAAGCGCCTGAGGCGCGAACACCTCCATTGGGTCAACAATAGCCACAAGGTGATCTTCTGCTTCTGATTGGAAGATTGTCGCTTGGACGACTTTTGTATTTTTGAAGCATTCCTCAGGCCAATTAAAATCTAGGAGATCGGACAGTTCTTTCCCTTCTGCCTTGTATTCTCCACAAGTCATCTTTGCAATGATATTTTCTTTCGTGATGTCTACCGTTTGTGTACCATTACTAGGTCTACCATTTCCCTTTTGGGATGGTCTTTACTAATTTTAGTCAACTCCTCAATTTATTCTTTAATGACAAAGACTTCCGCACATTCAGTTTTATTGTAAATATCCTCTATTTCTATATTTCCAATAGAAGTGTCTCCCAATTTTCGTTTCTTTCCATCGCTCGACAAAGAGTTTGATCGATTTATACGCTTGAAAAACTTATTCGGAATAATATTTTTCCTGCCGACTTCTTCGGACTTTGGCGGATTTTTGCCCTCCCCAGAATCCATAGGGCTGCCTACGACTTGCGCAGAGTGAGATTCTCCACCTAGGGTATTTTTGTTTCAAAACCAGCCATTCTTTTTTATCGTGGATCGCCCCACTACCGTTTTATACCTTCCGACAGGTACTGTCTACAGCCGCCCGCTCCGGAACAAACGCCGACCAGCTAAGCCGTTCAATGTGAAGACAGACGCTTCCTGGATTTTTGTCTGAGCTGCTTTTGGTTTTCATCTCTCTCCCTCGACCGTATTGGCATGGGGTTCAAAGACCCCCGCCGGCATTGCTCTCGGGTTCACAGGAATTACTTAAGCCCCCCTGCCTCGACAAGGCAGCAGCTCCTCGGACCTGACCTGGGATTTGGATCTCCTCCTTGCGGTTGCCAGTCTTGACTTCCACCTTTTCGATCTTCTTCTCGATCGCCTCCTTCACGGCCTTACTTGTGCCTTCTCCCCCGTCAAGGGTGATCAGCAGGCCTTCGCCTTGCCTCCTGACCCCCTTGATTTCCGCCCTTGTGGCCTCCATGTTGACCTCGGTTCTCATCCGTTTCAGGAGTTCAGCATATTGGACTCCTGTGGCCTTCACCAGGATGGTCTCCTTTTCCTCTGGCTTCCTCTGCACCTCTCGTGTGGTGCAGACCGCCACCTCCATTCCCGTGTTGCCAGCCAGAGCGCACTCTGCCAGCTTGCGGTAGGTTCGAGCGTCCAGCGCGGTCGATGTGGCCAGCGCCATTTGCTCTCTTCCCTTCTCCGTCGCGCTGTCGATGAGCTTCCTCACGGCGCGCACGTCTTCCACCCTGGGCTCTGCCCCCTCCTGGCATTGCGGCACTCCCGCAACGAAGACGAATCGGTCTCTCCGATTCTCCCCTGCCGTGTCGCTTCCTACAACTGAGGTGAACTTGTCGTACTTCAATTCACCTACCTTGATGGGGACGAGGTCCCTCAGCTCCGGGTACCTCTCGGCAACCTTTCTTCCTACTGACTTCTCCAGGGTGTCTTCTGGAGCAAGCATCAGTGCAATGTCCGTGTTGCTGGGGGCCATCACCGGATGTCCCTGGACCATTTTGGTTTTCTGGAAGGCCTCTTCAGGCCATCCCCTCCCTGCGAGTTCGCAGATCGCTTCTTCCGAATCTGCCTCGGCCATCCTCTCTCGGATGTTCCTTGTTTCGAGGTCGAGTGCGATCTCTTCCTCGCTCACCGTTTGGGTTCCTTGGTGCACCCATCTCTTGTTTGGAGCGTCCGTTTGACAGCCCATCGCCCTTGTCGCACCTGGGGACCTTTTGGCAGCATGCCTAGTCTCGCTAGCTGCGAACTCATCCATGCTCTTGACGATTCCGTTGGACTTCGCAATCGCCGCCTTGATCTCCTTCTTGGTGTTCGGGTTTTTCCTCACCAATTTCTGGAGCTCCTCCAATGTGGCAGTCAGCGCTGCCATCTTCTTCTGCTGGTCTCCCATGAAAGACCAGCTGTCGTGAGGGCTGTCCCTCTTCCTTTTGGCACGGACGGTTCTCCATTGGGGGGTTTCCTGCCTCCCTCCGGATCCGGCCTCATCCGTCTCTTCATCCGTTGAAGAGATGCTGATGGTGATGTTGCCAAACGCCTCCAGCTCGTCTCCCAAGGTTTCACCCTGGGTGTTTGGCTTTGGCGATCTTGCCAGGGCCCTCCCTTGAAACGGATTCTCACCTGCATCCGTCCTTGTCTCCTCTCCGGTGGCTCCTTCGTCCACCCTTTCCTCCTTGATTTGTTTGTTTGAAATTTCCATGAGTGTTCCCACGAGTGTGGGGCATTGAACTGTCGTCGCACGCGGTGCCCCCTGCACGTGCGAAATGCTTCCTCCGACGGGGTTTGCCTGGTGCCTCGAAGTTGGCCGCTCACGACTGGACCTCTCTCCAGCCACGCATCCGTTTGGCGCGTACTTCACCGTGGAATTGAGGGATTTTCATAGTGGCAGCCCTCCACTTAGCCCAGGCGATTAAGCCAAGACCCCCGTTCCCCCTGCCAGCACGTACCCGGTTTCCCGGGGTCGTTGCACTAGCAAGCGGTTTACGGTGTGTTCTTTGAGTCATTTTTCGTTCGCCGCTGCTGCCTCCCACACTGAGCATGGGCTAGCTAGCAGCTGACTTAAGCCCCCCCACCACGGCAAGGTAATGACTCTCGGGGGAGGACCTGATTTGACTTGACCTAACTTAACCAGATCAATGGATGATAGTATGTGTCCACAGTTACCGATTTTTAAATTCTGTTTAGCTTTGGAATTGGCTACCGTTTTTTCGACTTATCTCGATTATTTTTTGAGCTAAAAAATGTTAGTTTTGAAATTTTGGTTCAGAATTGTTGCCTCCATAAGCCCTTTCTCTATGGGGGGGGGGCGAGTTCTGAGACACCCTGTATTATAATTGTTATAAATATTATAAAGTAAAGCATTCTGGTCAAAATCTTTACAGGTAATTCATAAGGTACGTTCTAGAAAGTACCACAATTTTGTAAAAAAAATGTTTGAATGGAAAATTCTTGGAACATAAAAAAAAGGATCTTTCCTGAGTTATCGATTTTTTTTTATTAAATTAAGTACGAGCGTTCTTGGAAGTGCTACTGCTTTATACATAATACACCGTGTTTTAAAATGATTTTCATCTAGTTACCTTTGGAATGTAAATCCATTTTTGACACCCGCATTGTACTGTTTGAACTAGTTCTGTCATTTTGGATTTCGGTCAGTGGTGTTGTTTGTCAAACGTTAAAAAACAAAAAAAAAACGTTAAAAAAGAATTTAAACAAAAAACAGAAAAATCAAGGAGGTTGAGTCTGTTTTAACTCTTTGGCGATCCTGTGTCGAATTTTTGAGAAGTATTTTGACGGTAAGAAACCAAAGTTCCAATCAATATCTTGGAAAAGCGCCTTTTTTTAATTTGTACGGAAAATCATAGGCGACTAAATGAAAATTTGTTTAAAACGCGGTGTATGTACAAGGTGTTTATAAATGTTTCTAGCATTAAGGGTGGCTACGAAATGTTACAGAAATTTGGCACTTATTATAAATGTGGGTTTAAAAGACCTTAATCATAGAGCAAAATAAGTTTGAGAAGCAAACTGTTCTAGTTGTGGTTTGAAACCTGAAAATTAAAAACTTAGACACAAAACCGTAACTGAAACGTTGTTGACGTAAGTAACATTATAAATAATTTGCAAGATTGTAGTTAGTTTACTATGAAAATAAAGCGGCAAAATAGTGCAAGACAGAATTTCCAGAGCCACCCTTGAAGCTAGAACATTTATGCAAGAACAGTAAACTGTCAATTTCAGATGATCCAGGTAAATATCTGATGTTAGCTGACAGTCAGCGCTTACGCAGGCATCAATTGAAATTAAACAAGGAGAAATTTAAGACAACATTTTCTAACGAATAGAACATTTCATTTCATAACCAATTCCAGCTTCGAAAACAAATATATGTTATATTTTAAATTTTTTTTCGACCATAACTATTCTTTTGCCCTATTTGCATAAAAGGCTTGCCTCTGCAAATATTTTTTTATTTAATAACAATAATAATAATAATTGACTAACACTGCAATTATCAAAAAGGATTTGTGTTCTTGTTGGAAAATTATAGTACTAAGAATCAATTTCTTTATGCCGACATAAGTAAAACTTAGAATAATTTGTTTAATTTTATTTGATTCGCTGTGTGACGCCAGGATCGCCTGGTCGGTTGATGAAATGGACGTTTCAAACCCATGTGAGGAGAGGGACTTTGTGGATAAAGAATTTTCACTTGACTCCGACGAACAGGTGAGTCTCAACTTCCAAGAACTGTTTTGAAATCATGCCTGTCCGTGGCACTGGCAAGCCTGTTGGCGCATATGTCTTTTTGTTGTTCCATTTTCTACTTCTTAAGTTTTTTGGTTGATAGAAAACGTTGATTCCTTATTTACATTAATTTAATTATTATCGATAATAACTTGTGAAGTGCGCACTTCTAATTGTCATTTATGACAATAAATGACAGTAGTTAGTTAAAATCGGCTAGACATTGAACTGTAGTCGAAAAACCAAGAACCATTTCAAAATTTGAAGAAAACCGGTCGCTGTTGTATAATTTATACAAATTGTTTAGAGAAAAATCAAAACATTATGGAAATTAAGAGAAAAATCCATGACAAGGAAAAAATAGTTCACATTTCGGTGTCGCTCATAGTAGGTGATAATAAACTGTATTTATTTTTTATCTGTGCTCTCAAGGTCACAATCGGACCAAAATTTGGGACTGTACTCAACATTTGTTATAATTTATGTATGTGGTTATACTATACCATCAAAGGGAATTTTAATTTTTTCATATTGGTATTGATTCTTCACAGTTGACAAAGCTGCCAGTGTGTCAGTGACAAATAAATGTTAGAAGGTTAATATTTTTTTTCACTAAATATTACATTAAATAAAAATTAAGACAAATTTTGATATCAGAAATAGAAACTAATAAAATCTGAATTGTATTTTTTGATAAAATTAATAATTAAGTTCTCATAAATACAAGTTTTGTTGTGTACATTTGTCGATTGGCGGCGCTTAGTGCATGGAAGCTTTGAATTCCGGCAATTGTCATCTGTCAATACTAACCGTTTCAAATCAAGAATGCCGGCGAGGTGCGAAATATTTTGAATGTTATACAGGCCTATCTTCCAGAACAAGCAAAATTAACAAAATTCCAACAGTTAATTTTAACGTTGGTTAAACTACGACTAAATTTTCAGTTTACTTACCTCGGGAAAATTTTTAACATACACAGAACAACGGCTAGTAGAATTTTTCAGCAAACAATAGAAGTTTTATATTTTAGATTAAAAAGTTTTGTATACTGGCCACCAAGAGAAGATTTGCAGTTAAATGTACCTTCACCGTTCAAAAAAGCATTTAACCAGCAGTTCACGGTCATTGTAGATTGCTTTGAGGTTTTTATTGAAAAACCCTCGAATTTAGAAGCGGCGGGGAAAACTTGGTCAAATTATAAGCATCACCATACAATGAAATTTTTAATTGGAATTTCACCTCAAGGGCTTATAGTATTCATTTCAAGAGCATATGGAGGACGTTCTAGTGACAAATACATAACGGAACATTGTGGATTTTTGGAAAAACTAACGCCAGGTGATCTTGTCCTTGCAGACAGAGGTTTTGCAATTGATGACTCTGTTAGGATATATTGTGCCAGAGTTATGTATCCCTCATTTTTAAAAGGTCGTAAACAACTTGATGCTCCTGATGTCGAAATGACTCGGAAAATAGCTAGTGTTCGAATCCATGTGGAAAGAGTAATAGGACTATTGAAGGGAAAATTTAAAATATTTTCGGGTGTGTTTCCTATAATGCAGTTAAAAAAAAGAGACGATGAATTTGCTCTTGTTGACAAAATAATTACAACCTGTGCTGCTTTTGTTAATTTATGTCCTAGCGTTATTCATGTTCAAGATTTCTATTAATCTTTTTATATTTGTTTTTACCAAATAGATTGTTATGAGAGTTTGTTTATTTTATTTAGTTTGTTTTTTTGTTTTGATGATTTTCTACTAAAATGATTTTAATTGAAACAAATGTGAAAATAGATTTTTTTTTATCTTTTAAAATAAAACACATTAAATGAAAGTATTTGTTTACTCATTGCCTAAATGTTGGCACTCTGGGCAAATCCAAATTGGCCCTGTTAAATCTTGAGGCGTTAAACCAACACATTGAAGGTGGAACCACTCAATTCGGCAATGTCCTGAATCGCACGCAATCATTGCACTTTGGTTGTCGTACTCTTGTTGACACAAGCAATACAACTCCTTGTCGACTGTCGCTGCTTCTTCCTCTTCATCACTTAATCCAGCCCACTCTTCATTTTCTTGAATGTTTTCGTGGGTCTCGGGTTCATCGTGCCTTTTGGTAAAATACTTTCCTAACACTTCGGGTAAAATTACTTTATCAAAAAAGTTTTTGGCAATTTTGCTCTCTCTTTTCCAGAAGTTTTCATCGTATAGCACCTCTGTTACAATAAAATCTTTTTGCGACCATATGCAAAGGTAACATTTTTTCCTACCACAAATTGCCAACTGCATTTGAATTTGGTAGAAATATGCATGGTCTTGTTTCAAATGCACTTTTCCTTCCTTCACCTCAACATAAGAATTCGTATGTTCCATCTGATCCAGTATACCCGATGTTTTTGCACAGAAAGGGCATTTTATTTCTAACAAGGCCATTTCACAACATTCGCATGCCACCAGGCCGTCAGGTGTGGCTCCAAAATACGGATAATTGGGATTTATAATAAAGCCAAGTTGTTGGATTTCCAAGTTCCTGTGCGTTCTTGAAAGAAAAGTATAGCAATCTTTGAATGCATCCTTTTCATGAACACACCCATATTCTAACGCTCTACTTTTGAATCTGTACATCGTTGGGTAGCAAATTCCTCTAATCAAAGAAATTGAAGGCTTATCCAATTTAGTTCTGCAGCAACTCTTTAATTTTGATGCAGTGATACGCCCTGCCCGATATAAAAACCAAAGCTTGCATTCTGCTTGCTTTTTGGTTTTAGCTTCTATGGTCTTTGCATCATCTAAGGTTATTGACAGATCTAGCGTAGCTCCTAAAAAAGATAATTATTGTAATCATTTAACAAAAGTTCAATATTTGAAACATTACCTATTTCTTGTAGTTCCTCCAAAGTCTTATTTTCATTTTCGCTCTTATAGTGACCCATGACGAAATTCCTTTTTTGTTTTTTCATCTCTACATAAAATTCTATCGCAAAAGGCTGGGTCACTATATGTGAAACAGTGTTATCACTTGTTGTAGACAAATTCCTTAATAGCTCTTCTTTCTCATCTGCATTCAAAGAAGGAATCAATTCCTTTCTCGACATTTTTGTTAATGGTAGATCTTCAGTTACTTTCCTCTTTGAAGTTCTGAAATCTATCTTGCTTATCAACTCTAGAGCAGTGGGCTTATTGGTGGGAGGCATCCAGTATGCTTTTGTTCCCGTCCTCGTCACCTCCTCTTGTTTCCTGGCTTCTTCGTCGATATTAAATAAGACAGCAGCAACGTGGGTGCAAACTTCGCCCAAACCAGCCACACAGTCACAATGACCTGCAACTATTTTTCCATTTTTTTCTGCAAGTATCCATGGCAACAAAAGTTTTTTTCGCAATCTCTGTGAGTGCATCACCTGCAACATTTAAAAAAATAGACAATTGTTTAAAATTACACTACACATGCATTACCTTTCCTAATATTAAAATATTTTCACCAAAATGTTTCACGCCGACTTTTCGAATCCAGCCACAAACAGATTGATTGTATGCCTCAAGACTTTTGTACGCGCACATTTGGTCCATAGGATATGTGCTCGTTGTAAATACTAAATAATTTACAATATCTGGATTCAATATTTTAGGAAAAACAGCCACATCTGTATCACAAGAATCCACATTAATCGTGTATGGGTCAACAGATATAATAGATATTTTAGATAAATATCTGTTTTGGTGTTGAGCAGTAAGTGTATGGTAATAAGCACTTAAATCCATTTCGACACCTGCACGTCACGAAAGATCTAAAACATCCTTTAATTACAAAGATGAACAATCCATCAGTACCACACTCACTACGTATAAAGAATAATATTGTAAATAAACAAATATTGTCCAACTAATCTAAATAATGTTCAAAAAGACACAAAACTAAAAAATTGTCACTATAAATACTTCACACACCACGTTAAAACTCGAAAACATACATCCACCATGCATCCACCAACGCTGTCAGTTAGGTTATTTTACCTCCAATCGCTGTCAACTGTCAAACGCTGCACGAGCCCAATTGTCATCTGTCAAAACTAACCGTTTCAAACATTGACTTTAACTAAATAACCTAGACGGTGCAAAGTACCCGCCATGATGTTCCTACTCACCAGCCATATTGGAAATAGTGGATTCAAATTTTTAGGCAACCCGCAATTCTCAAGTGTAATGTTTTACTCTAAGTTGAAATAAACTACCGAAAATAGTTTGACGAAACACGCAAAATTCAATAAATTATGACTAAAGTTGTATACCAAACAACCAAAATAATAAACAAGAGCTTTAATTAGAAAATGCTAGGTTCTATTTGACCATTTTAAAAATTTTCGAAACTTAACCAACTCCTTTCCAATGAGAAAGTGTCCTGGTGTCAACACTGATACATCGTTAACTTCTTCGGTTAATGTGCACAGTGGACGTGAATTCAAACATGCTTCTATTGTGACGTTTGGCCATTTTTCCTTCTCTTTTTTAAAGACCCTTGTGCTATGACCTAGTTCAATGTGTTCTCGCTTGAACTCGTTGTCATCTTCACATTGTTTTTCTTGCTTATTCAGCCGTCTCTCGGGTTGTAGTGACCTTGCTACCGCCCGTGACCTAGATTCCGCAAGTTCAGAATCATCACTTTTGAATGGAATTCTGACGACGTATTTTCCATCCATGTCTTGTTTTGTTGTTTCTTCATACAGCTTCTGACACATTTCTTCATCATTTGTCAGCTGTTGCTCCATTGAAACTTCTTGGTTCTCCCAAATTTTGTTTATATTTTGGTCTTCTTGAGCCCGGGTCATCAAATCGCCATTTGCTTTTGTGACTGAGCTGCTTCCGGATATTATCCATCCCAATTGGGTATTTTGACATAACAACCCATTTTCTGTCTTTTTGATTCCATCTAAAAGAATCTCACGGAACTCCTTTGCTCCCAATATGAGGTCTATCGGACCTGGTGTGTGAAACGTTGGATTTGCCATGACCACGTTTTTCCAATCGTCCTCCACGAAATCTCTCCGGTGCTTCGGAGTATTTTCGGTTAACTTAGGTAGTATAATTGCATCTGCCGATAATTCAAATGCTCCTGGCATCCTTGCTTTGTAAACAATTTGAATTTTTTGGCTGCTAATTTTGGGTTTCTCATCTCCAATCCCCGAAACTTCTGCTCTAATCTTTGTTCGCAGTAGTCCTAACTGACAGGCTGCTTTTTCCGTAGCAAATGCAGACTGCGATCCCGGATCAATAAGTGCTCGTAAGAACTGGAAATTGCCAGACGCATTCTTCACTCGGATTAATGCCGTCGCCAGCAATACCGTTTCGTCGTAACGAGAGATATGGCTTGCTACCTTCGTCCATTGAAGTTTTGGTTTTTCTTCATCCCGATGCATTAGGGTATGATGAGTTTTCCCACATACGCGACATTTACTCTGCGAGTAGCATTTCTTCCCAAATTCATGACTTAAACAGTTGTAGCAAAGTTTTCGTTCCCTCGCGAAGTTAAACCGTTTATCAACATCAAGCAATTTAAATTCAGGGCATGCATAAATTGCGTGTGACAAAGAACAAAATTTGCAACTTGCCTCGTTTAATGTTGGAGACTCCTTGAAGCTTGTTGCGTCTTCGCGTTCCGACTTCTTTGCAAGATGATGAACTTCCAACGCCTGGAATCGTTTCATCAAGAATTTCAGCACACTCTCCAAGGATTGTACTTCGAAAGGGTTGTCTATCGACGCTTCAAAGCTTTCATTGGTCTTCCAGTTCCACTTGTTTGCCATCACACAAACAATGATTGCATCCCACGATGAAACCTCAATCTTCTGCTGCTTTATGGCTTCTAGACACTCTTTCACTGTGTTGTACATCGTCTTCAGTTCTTCTGTGCCGTCATCCTCCTTCATTGATGGTAGTTGCAAGATCTTGTTCACTAGTTTGTTCACGATCAACCTCTTATTGTTGAACCTTTCTTGAAGTTCATCCCAAGCACTGCTGTAGTTGTCTTCAAGAATCTCAAAATGTTGAATGGCCCGTAGCGCTTCACCGCTTACGAACGTCTTCAAGTACTGCAGCTTTTCCACCTTGCTGAGACTTGTGTTTGCGTGAATGATCTTCGTGAATAGGTCCTGGAATGTGGGCCATTCTTCGTATTTGCCTTCAAATACCGGTATCGTAATCTTTGGCAGCACCACACTCGTTGACCCCGAAGTTCCATTACCTCCGCTTGGACTTTTCATTTTCTCTTCCAAATGAATCATCACTGCACGATACTCTGCACGCATCGTGCCAAACCATTCCTCTTTGAAGTATTTGGACTCCCGGTTGCCCCTCGCACACCTGCTGAGTTCCACTTCCTTTTCTCGGATGGTTTCCCATTGAGTTCTGATGTCTTCCGAATACTGTCGGAACCCTTTAGTTGCCGTCTTTGCGCTGTTAATGTCGATTCTCAACAGCTCCATCCGACGGGCTTGGTCTATTAAGTCTAGTTTCAACTTAATCTCTTCAGCTGTTTCTACCATTTTGTCAGGCAGCACTCTCACTTTCCTTGGTACAAACACTTTTCCACGAACGGCCACTCCCGTTTCGCGAAAACTTTAGGAATTTGGCAACGTTTTGCCCACTTGAATCTTGCACTCTTTACAAGATTTTTCCACGAACAGGCACTCCCGATTCGCGAAAACTATAGGAATTTGGCAATGTTTTGCCCACTTGAATCTTGCATACTACAAGATTTGCCACGATGATAAACTTAGTTTACTCGAAGGACCATGTTGAGGGGGTGAGTAAAGACAACCACCTTGGTTCTATCAATACTATCCTTTATTAAAAAACGCCTATCTAATATAATACTAATTTGAATTACATTTAACTGTGATGTTCAAAATGTTGTGTAAATCTGTTGTTCGTCAACATAACAACCAACGTAACTGGTTTACGGTCGCTGGTTTGCAACCGTATTCTGCTGTCGATGCATCCACAACTACTTGTCACCTCAGGATTGCTCCACCGTGGACTGTGAGCCGCTCTACTTTCGACACTTCCAGGTGAACAATCCCTGATTAATCGATGATTAATCACACTCCTACATTTTTAAATATTTTATACATTATAAAAACTGCAGACCATTTAGTATTTACACTTATTATTATTAGATTACAATAAATTAGGAACTAGTTTATCAAAAATCACTAGAAATTCTACGGCAGTAAAGAAAAGAAAACAGACTACTTAACTTGACTTCTTACAAATAAATTTTTATTATAAAACTCATTATTTTAATAAATAACGATGCTTGTCAACTTGTGTTAATGACGTCGTCAAAAAACATCTTAGATAAACTAGGTGGACCTCGGAAATCTGTGGATCTCGCTTTTTTCGTAGACCTCGCTTTTCCGTGGCGTTGGATATTAATTTGTGATTGGTTATTTGTTTTAATATAAAACAAAGAAGGCCACGAAAAAGTTAGGTCTACGAAAAAGCGAGATCCAAAGATTTCCGAGGTTCACCTAGTTAATTGTATTTGACCATTTAACATTTAGCAAAGAAAGTTGTAGGATAACTTAATTTTTTGTGTTCTTCGATATTTGAAACTGATAAAAATAATTATGTTCCTGATGAAAAAAAAGTTTGACTTCAGAATGATAGCATCGATATTGTAAAAGAAAATACCTCCGAACAGAATATTACAACACAGAAGACACAACTTCACGTCATTGATGATGTTTTCCACAAAAACTGAAGTAAATTGGCCCACTTCTGAAACAAATCGTTCACTTGCAATTGCAAGTGTTGTTCCATTGTCTTTTTTAAGGTCCTTTCATAGTCCGCCCAATCATCTAAGTTTGTTCGTCACAATTTGCGAAGCCTCCACCAGTCCCAGAATTGCAATGACCCGTAGGGTCCCATCGTGCTGTTCTTCAAAGTATTGCCACAAAAGCGAGAGCAAAAATCGGTATAGTTCGTACAGTGAGAGTTTGAATGACAGAAAAGTCACTAAATCTACGCAATAAAAAGTGTTTCATACGCGCGAAATTTAAAATAACAAAGTAACCCCAGTTACTGACAACCCTGTCAACCCATTTCGCGTAGGAATTTAGTGTTTTTAGTGTATTTTGTAGCATAATTTGCTGCCAACCTATATGTCAACTGTCGAAATATCCCAATCTCTCACCGGATATGCTATAGAAAGTTTTGTTATTCGCAATTGAACCTCTATCGATGCTTTCCACAAAAATCTTCCCTAATCTTGTTCTTGAATAAAAAACCCCACAGCGAAGTGTTGCTGAAGAGAAGAAAATTTTACTTCAGATTGACAACACAAAAGAAAATACTTCAAAAAGGGCACCACAACACAGGAGATCTCTGTGCTTCTCTGCAACTTTCCAAAAGGGGTGGTGAAGTTTAAGTCTTATTCCAAAAAGTTGTTCAAACTCCCATTATGTTGCTGATATCTAAAGATCTCCATGTTTCTCTGCTTTCCAAAGAGGATTGTGAATCATAAAGCATAATCCAAAAGTTCTTCAATGAAACCGCACAGCGAGGAGTTTCCCAAAGATTGACTTCAGAATGACAGCCTTGACAATGTAAACGAAAATAGCTCAAAACAGATCATTACAACACAAACGATCTCTACGTTTCTCTGCAACTTTCCAAAAGAGGTAGTGATTCCTAAAGTTGTTCAAACTCCCATTACGTTGCTGATGTCTAAAGATCTCCATGTTTTTCTGTTACCTTCCATAAGAGTTTGTGACGCATAAAATATCTTCAAAAATGTTGTTCGTCATTGAAACCACGCAGTGCGGTGTTTCTGATGGGAAAAAGTTTGACTTCAGAATAACAGCATTAATAATGTGAAAGAAAATACCTCACTCAGAACAGATTGTTACAACGATTGTTCCGTTGTCTTTCAAGGCTCTTTCATTAACCACCCGATGATCTTTTTCGTTTCTGCTGGAAAGGGGGCTCTTAACCTCAAAAACGTGGATTTTCATGTTTGTTGCCTTTCGTTTCATTCGTTCATTTCCATTTGCTTTTCTCTTCTCAATACGTGTCTGCTTCACTTCAATGAAGGTTGTTCAAATTCTCATTTTGTTGTGATATTTAAAGATCTTCAAGTTTTTCTACTATTTGAAACTACAGAGTTAGGTGTTTTAACCTCACAGAAACGTCGTTTCGAGTTTAGATTGCATAGTAGGCAGCACGTAAAACACAAAATTTGAGCAATGCCAACTGTCACTGGATCGAATTTTTTTTAATGCGATGGGTTTTTGATCCACTGAACGTGGCGGAAGCTCATTGGCCGAATCACGACACCAGAGCCACCAACGTCGAAATGTCAATGTCAATGTCAATCGTCGGACGAAAAAAACGGTTGTTTTTTTTTTGGAAATCGTGTCCTTTGAAGAGCGAAAATGTGCGCGTGTAAGGTGTCCAGGGGCGCGGCGGATCGTGAAAAGTGTCGAGAATCCCCAAAACCAGTTGCACATGACGTTACAACATCTTCAAGCAGAAAACCGGTGGAAAACGTAAACATATGACAGCAGCGCCAGCGCCACCAGCGCCACTGACATGAAGTTGAAATGTCAATCGTCGAAAGACCAAAGGTTTTTTAAAAATCGAGAAAACGGCCCCCGAAGCGCCCAAAGACTCGAAACCTCGCGCATTAGTTGGGGGAAAGGGTCCTCTATCCGAAAATCGAGCCAAAAAACACCTCGATCTTTTCGGTTCGGAGGAGAAGCGCCCAAAGCGAAAAACTCGGACCTCTCAACTATCGAAGCGAGAGAGCCTGCTCAAGATTTAGTAAGTGTTAATTAAAATTACATCTTTTTTGCTTTTCAAAATGTAAAACGAATTTTGCAATATAGGCAACATTTGATACACCGGTGTACCAGATTTATATCATTGCATACACAAATGCTATTTCCAAGATGGCCCATGCTAGGAACACGGATTTCTACCCCCACCACCGGCTTTTCACCGTCTAGGTATATTATAACATGTCACTGGTTTCAAATCAAGAATGCCGGCGAGGTGCGAAGTGTATTGTAAACATTAATCAAACACTTTAGATGAGGAAGGGCAGCGAAGTAGGTGGAATAGAAACACTAGCGCGCCAAAGTGTTTGTGGGGAGAACTAAAATTGCAATAGTATTAGGACTACTATTATTATTTTCATTGCTCTGATTTCTTTCATTTATTTCATATTAGCACCAAATAATGAAAACATTACTAAGTTTTCAAAACAATTGATACTTGTATAGGTGCTTATAATATTCAAGCAAAAATACTTTGTGTTACAAATATTTAGGTACAGGTTTTAATTCTATACAGTTTTTATTATTATTAAGCCTACTTTAATACATCATTTACTCATTTTAAAAATTGCTTTTAAAAAATGTTGACAATTCACACCAATTTAACAAGACTTTAATTTGACAGAGCATTTATAGAACAAAATGAAAATTAAAGTGATGCAGCAGCATTCTGTAATCCTTTTGCAACTGTTGCATTAACTGATGTGGCAAAAAATCGCTAAATAAGAATAAATAAGAATTTAATTGGCTGTATGCCACTAAGAAAAATTGAAAAAGGAAGTCAATGTTTGTTTTATTTCGTGCTTCGTTTTTGTTTGGACTAAAAAATTTATCTAGCTTCTAATTTGGGCAGGGTCTATCAGAAAACTTTCAGATTTTGCAGAATTTCTCTTTAAAATGTTGTTCTCTTCCCTACACCAAAAATACACCATAACCTTTATTATTAGAGCACAAACAAAATCTCCAATAGTATCATGCCTTCGTACATGCAAAAATATTGAAATTAATTTTAGAACGAAGAATATTTCCCAAGAAAGATAACAAATTCAATTGATTAGAATGTCGCGGCAATAAATACAGAATCAAAGGAGCAGCAGTAGAAACAACAAAGTTAAGACTTGTTTCTGGTGTAACTAGACTATTTGTGTTATATTGTGATGCTTCAATTACTAATAATTCAAGTCCTCCATCAGAATATAAAAGTTGCTTGCAGCATTCAGAACAATTGTGATTCGCTTTATAATTTTTTTTGCAATAAAACCAAGGTTCCTCGTGCAAAACGACTTCTGATTGTTTGCAAATTGGTAACAGGGGCATCGTGTATCTTTGTAAAACTTCTAAGAGGTGTTTCTAAAATTGGACTTGTTAAAAACGTTCTTAAAGTACTTAGGGCGCCTAAATTAAAATCTACTTGAAAATTAGCATCTGGTTAATGGGAATTGGTGAAATTATTGACCAAAAGTGATTTAAAAGAAGTAACAAAATGAGGGACTGTTGGTGAAGTATTTTGACCACCGTGATCTCTTAAATTACTAAAAAAATTGCCAAGCAATCTTGGTTAAACACCCGTGTTAAAAAGTATTCCATTTTTGGAAAAATTATTGATTTTAAATAAATAAATCCTTTAACGTTTTGACTAAATTAACACATGAAGGCACTTTTTTATCGAAAAATTTCATTGATTCAATTGTTTTAATCGCGAATTTCCAAAAACTCGTGCTCTTCACGTCAGATATACAGTTGCAACTCCTGTCAGTGGTGTAGCAAAAAAGTTCTACAAAATATTCTGGGTACTTCTTTTCGCTATCATACACACCCAGCGTATTTAAACCCTCCATAACTTGTAAATCAAAAAAAAAGTTTTAAATTATTATTTGAGGACACACCATTTTATTGTAAAAATTTTTTGATAAGTTGAAGCTATTCAATCCTTAATGACTATTTAAATTTGGTTTTACTAAATAGCTACTAATTGGCACTAAAATTTCAAATTGCGCTTTTCAGCAGAAGTTTATATTGCGGATTCGGTGTCATTGGACTGCCCGTTTATTCTGCCTCAGAAAATTCATTGTAAGAAAACAACGAATATCTGGGAACGCGTAATTTAATACTTATTGTTATCTGAAGATATCACGTCCTGGACGGCTGGGGTCTCATTTTATTGACATTGAACTTGCGTAGTTGCATCTACCATTGATCAGTTACAAGTAGTAGATTTTCTTAAAATAAACTTCTTTTAAAATTCCCTTCAATTTAACCAAATCGACCACTTTTTATCTCGACTCTTCGATTTGGCTGAAAGTTTTTCACCTTTTTTTTAAATTTTTGTTTTGAAATGTACTTTTTAGAAAAGAATCCAAAAAAAATAACATGTTAAACTAAAGATTTTCGTCTTTTTTTAAAAAAAACCTTATTTTCTCAAAGAAAAAAATTCTGCGATTATTCCCGCATATCCGAGAGTGAACCGATTTTTTTCTATTTTTTTTTATTTAATTGATTGATTTGCTCTCTGATTGAGGTTAACTGCAAATGTCAGTTGAAAAATCTAAACCCACATTTGTAATGAGCGGTAAATCTCTTTGACATTTCATAGCCACTCTTGATGCTAGAAACATTAATAAATACCTTGTACAATAAAAGGTTCCCTTAAGTCAATTTTTTAAGTAAAATCGTTATTTTCGTTTTGAGTCAGTTCTTCTATATCTTTCGCTTCTATCTGCTGAAAACCTTCCCTTCCCATTCGTCAGGGTTTTTAAACAATCTTTTCGGTTTCTTCTTGCGAATTCGGTATTACTGAAGTTTTTTGCACACATTGATGTTGTATTTATTGGTGGCAAAAACGATCAACAGAAGCTTATTCGCCAACTAACTTCAATTCGTGGAGATGAAAGCGGTTTTTGAAATTGTCCAACCGACCTATGTTGGCTTGGAAAGAAAATTCAGGTCCATTACTTATTGAAAAGCCAGGGGCTGAGAATCCTTAAGATCTTCAAAAATGATTGCAACTTTGTTACGAATTGTAAGTCCACTTCTTCGAGTTTGATCTTCTATCCACACTTTTTCCATTTTCTTTGACTTACTTAAGCAGCCTGGAGACTAGGCTTAGCTGCAATCTGTACAGAGGCTCTGGTTCTTTCTTCTGCTTTCTTTATACAGGGTTTCTGGGGTTATCGCTGCCATATGTAAAACCTAGATAGATGTTGATAAAGTGAGTAAAAAAATTTTTGGTTTTGGCCAATAATAAATGAGCTACAGTAATTTGAATTTTGTGTTCTACTGTTTGGGATCGACCCTCTTGTTTACGTTTATTCATTTAAAATTGGCATTGAAATTTCACCGCTGTTTCCAAAAAAAAAGGTTTATTACAAGTAAATACAAGTTTTCTAACCTAAAAATGTGTGGTGCACTTCGCTAATCTGGCAAAATTTGATCTGACATTAGTAACTGTCAAATTTTCACTTGAGAATACTTCAGGCCCGAGCCGAAACCTTCTTGCGCCCGTGTGCGAACCTAATGTGCCACCCCCATCTCATACAGTATTCAACCAAAATTTTAAAACAAAAAAAAACAATAATAATGTAATTATAATTAACCGAAATTCACTGTTCAGTTAGTCAGCATTTTTTATCGTTTCAACGATCGTGATTGGCTACCGATTTTCGGGTTTCGCCTTTAACATTATTTATTTTAAAATTTTGGTTTCGTATTGCTGTCTGTAGGTGTCAATTTTCCATTCCATAAAATTATGAAATTTTCCAGAAATTTCAAAATTATGGGCCAGGTTACATTGCGATTCACTAAATTGCGTATTTAGTTTGATGATTGGCCACAGTTGATTAGCAAAAAAACAATCACGTCGTTTTAACACCAAAATTAATACATAATTATTAAATTTTAAAGATTCAGGAGCCAGTTTCATAATCATTTATTTAAAATTTAAAGTGAATTTTTGCTATCTCCACCACCATGTTTGGAAAGTTAAATATAAAGTATTGTTGAAAAAAATATTTTTGTAAATAGCATATTTTTTGAGATATTGAGCAGTATTACTGTGCTAATTTGGCAACACTGTTACTACCTGTGTACCTATAGAGATTGTTTTTAATGAAACTTGCTACTTAGTAAGTTGCATTTTTGAATTCCGAATTAATAAATGAAGAAGATGAAAGATGAAATGAAGAAACAGATTGTTGTAACAATATTTTAATAAAGGACCTTTAGTTAAAACCGCCTTTAAGCGACGATTATAAAAGTGCCCCTAAGTTACCTTCGGAAAACCAAGTCCCGAAATCAGAAATATTTGCCTGTTAATTACAAATGATTTTCTTTATTTTGTAAATTATATTCTTACACTTCTTATTATTTATAATCTTATTAACTACAGGTGTCCGAAAAATAGTGTACCTATCATTGGACAATGCCATAAATCACCAAAAAATGTTAAAAAAAATCCATGTTTTCAATATTTTGGGATTTGATGGATTGAAGAGTAAAAGTTTAATTTTAAAATTAACAATTCTTGTGCTATAATTTTACGTTCAAATGAACTTGTTGCGTAAAAAACATTTTGTGCAGAGGCAAGATGCAAAAAATCGAAAAAATTTCGTAAAATAATGGCTGAAAAGTATTAAACAGTATTTTTCTATTTCGCGTTCATAATGAAGATATTTCGATACGCGTTTGAGCGTATTTCGGTGTCGTAATGGACCAATCTCGTGCTAATATTTCCAGGAACTTATATTTTTCTTAGGTTTGCAGTAGACAAACCGTCAACCTGCCGTCAACGTTGACAATTTAAATTTTGGTTTTGATAAACCATGATAAATCGATCAATACACTATTATTTCTTGTTGTACTTGGCTTAATAATTCATAGGAGAAAAACTCTTTGGATGCAAGAGGACCATCATGATCATGATCAACATCTTTGCTCTCTTGGCTCCTTTGCGTTCCGGTAACCTCAAAACGTCACACCTGTCAAACTGACTAAAATTGGATTTGGCTACTTCGAATTTTTTTCCCGAACATTTTGCTAATGCCAACTACCCTAAAATTCCCTAGATTTCGAAATCAAGTTTTTTTGTTTAAAATAAGGCGAAATAGAAAAAATAGCGTATGATACTTGTTCATAATGCATTTTGCCGCACTTACAACTTTATGACACTCCTCGCTGCGCTCGTCGTGTCTTAAAAACGTGCGTGCGGCAAAATGTTCATTATGAAACGCGTTTCATAATATACTATTTTACTACTAATAAGGCCCCCTCAGAAAACAATACATTTTTAATGCTTTTAGCCTGGTTTTCAAAGTAACTTTTGAAAAGTTAAAATTTTTAAAGAATTTGTCACTCTTTTTTTAAAAAGTCAAAATTTTAAGAAATATATCCTGTTTTATCAAACGTGAATGCGGTTTCGTACAAACAAATTCCCCTTTTAAAAACACTTAAAATTAGGAATTTTGCCTTGTTTTTAAAGTATATTATTTTAAAATTAACATTTTTCAAAGATTTTACCCTGTTTTGAATTTTGTACTAGTAGGCCCCCTCAGAACACACTTTGTTTTTTTGATGATTTTACCCTGTTTTTATAAGGTAGAAGGCATGCTATAGAAACTTATGTAAATGGGTCTGTTCAGCACAACAGTTCAAATATTAATGGATTTTTCCGATGGAGTCAAACACCCTGTCTGTAAAATTGATGTGAAAATTGTATTTATAAATGAAAAATATATGAAAACTTTATTTGTAATAATTACGTACATTAGAAAAGCACAATTTACATTTACATTTTACCGATTTCTCTATGCCCACATAGGAAGCTCACTAACGTTGAATGTTTCATTGCATTCACAGTTGCAAAGAACCCCATAATTTATCATATAACGAGGACCATCATTAAGGCCCATGAAAAGATTTATTGCCGGTTTCATTATATTAGTACCCTGCGGTTTCGCTGCATCAAACCTTCTAACCAACCGTTTGGCAAAATCTCCTCTTTCATACTCACGATGGCCATCTCGAAATTTATAGGCTACCAACCATCGACAAGGCGTCTTGCCGAGACATTTAACTGCTTCAACGTGGGCCACAAAAAATTCAGGCAAACAATTTTCGACGAATAATTGATGTGCTCTTGTCTCCTGATTGTAAACCACACAAGGCATTTGGTTTACATTCGCTTCCTCCATAAGTACACTGGCGGCCTTTAATTTGGAAACACCAAGCTAATCGAGTTCACTGGAAATTTTGAATTTTCTCTATTGTATAAGTATCGTTAGCCTTTTTATCATTGAACGTAAAAAATTAAAGTCTACACCTTCATTCAAGTACTGAAGAGCAAATCCGACTCTGTTTTCCTTATGCGCCTCAGTTAAATATGGCTTTCTAGCTGCCGCCCTATTAGCCAAACATGCTGCTTTAATTCTTTTTCTAGCGGTTCTTACAGAACCTGGAAAATTAGTTTCTTGGCGAGCTTTTACAGCACTTGAAAAAGGCTCCTGGTCGATGTGGTCAACCAAGGCTGCATCTTCCACGTTGGTCGAAATTTTTGGTCTGCCAGGAATTCTAGCACGTGCCACTGTATGCTGTAATCTCCACTTCTTTATGATTTTTGAAATGCAGCTGTGGCTAACGTTTAGGTCTCTTGCAATTCGTCTTAAGCTCCAACCTTCTTCTGATTTACTGATGGCTCGTATTTTTGCTGCTTCTGTAAGGTTTCGAGGCATATTTTTATAAAATTTTTATTTTTATAAAATTGACAAGCTTGACAAGTAAGCAACGTTTTTACATTAGAAAAATTTTGGTGTTTCCAAACTAAAGGCCGCCAGTGTACATACACTTGTCGCCACCAAAATTGGGGCCACAGTTTCAGTTGAAATACGGTGTAATTGTAAGTTCACTTATTTGCAAACTTCTTCATTTTTTTCTTATTTTTTTGTAGACCATCACAAAATGTTTTTTATTTAGGTCTTTAATGCGTATAATTGTTCGTTTCCTTACTAAACAGTTAAGCACGTCATCTGGTATTGATGTGTTCTCCAACTGATTTTTCAACTGGTTAGTTATTTTTCCTATGTTTTTCTCGTTGCTTATTGTTGATCCATGACATGCAAGAAATAATGTTTCAATTATCTCAGCCGTTCTCATCAACTCTTCTGACGGTTGGAGAAGATTTCCTCTTGTCATAAACTCAACCCATTTAGCTCCATCTGCAATGGGATTTTTTGCTGCAACAACACCAAGGCTGGGATATTTCAGGCCACATATTCCAAACCTTCTTGACCAATCCCATTGTTTGGTAAATTGATCTGCACTGCATCGAATTCTTTCGCAAAGTGTATAATTGCCATCTGAGTTTCTTCAGTTGTGGAACCAGCAACTGGCGGCGTGTCTATAAAATTTGCAAATAAAGATTGCGTTAAACAAATTGGTTCGTTTTTACTTGTTGCAAACAGCAGGATTTCCTCATCATCTTCGCAGTTTTTGTTCAAGCTAAATGCAGTTGAGTGCTTCCCCAAAATGTACCCACGAAGACGATATGAACCGAATTCAACCGAATTCCTCGAATATAGGAAAAAAGTGTTCCAAAATGTCTTGGTTAAGGCGACAGGTTAAGATGTAAGACATATCATTAAACCTTCTAAGAATGTCTTCATATAAACTTTGCGAAGATTTGTTACTAATTATAATACCTTTTTGAAAAGGTAGCATGGCTCATTTTCCCTCTGCACGTAAGTCGAACATTACGTCAGTGACGGCGTTTAAAACAAAATTTTGCTGTTCTAGGTCTACCCCGTAAGCATTTTTCCCTGGCCAGAATTTTAGGTGTGCGTTGAAAATGTCAAACCAATCATTCAATAATTGAATGAAATTGGCGGTTTCTACATAGTTACAATCTGAAATAAGATTGTTTTCACCACACCACTGAAGAGCCTTAGCGACTGTAGTGGATAAAATCTGGGCAGCTGGTCGCACCTTTTGTCTTTGGCTACCTTTCACGTCTAAATGGTACCGTAATGTTATGGGCAATCTTCAAGTCGCTTGTTTAGGAGGCCATTTTTAACGATTCAATTGTCTGTTTCGTTATTTTCTGTCCATTTAAATCGTAACCTTGGTCTAAGAGGTGATTTCTTGCCAATTTGAGAAGATGCGCATCAGCGAATACAAAGATTTTTTTGGTTTCATCGGACGGATGTCCAAACCAAACGTTCGCAATTCCCATGTCACACACCACGGCAATTACATCATACTGGTATTGCCGCCGATATGTCCTCAGTAGACCATTTAACTCTTTTCCTGGTCAAAATTGCCTTTACATGGTTGATAGACTTTCATTGATGGACGCCAACTGTTCCTTTAATTTCATGTTTTCAGCCTGCATGTCTGAAAGGGTCTGCAATTGGCGATCCAGCACTTTAGGACTATTCTGTTTGAGCTGTCTTCAACTTCCTTCACAAACAGTTTTTTTCGGCAACTTCGTTTTCGCGTAGACTCAATTGTAGTTACTGTTGCACCTCTTTGACTAGGGGACCTGTTTTCTGTTGTTTTAAGAGTAGGAATAGCCTTTGATTTCAACCTCCTTCCTTCCTTGTTATAAAAACAATCGTCAGTAAAATGAGAGGAACATATCCGAGCTATGTATTTGAAAGAAAAACAAAATTACTATTTAATATGCTCTGACAGAAACCTTTTTACCAGTTTTTACATTTATGGACTTTACATATTGCAGGATTTTTTAGAACATAAAAGATATTTATAAAAGATTTTGCCGATAAAGTTGATTGGAGTGAAATATCACAATATCAAAAATTATCTGAAGATTTTATCAGAGAAAACAAACACAAACTAAATTTATTCATTATATTATGCTATCAAAAATTATCACAAGATTTTATACAAGAATTACAAAAAGATCTGGACGAACTTATTTCCAGCGAAAGACATACAAACAAAATATTTTCAGGTTTTATTACTTTATAAGTATACACTTTATAATTTAAAGAGATATGAAAAATTATTTAATCAAAAAGTTTGTCATAATAACATAATAGAAATTAAATTTAATTATCCAATGAAAGAAGAGGTTAGTTTGAAATTTAAAAATAATTGTATGGAAATCAGCGAGCCGATTACATATCTCGGTTTATTGTACTTTATCCGTAAAGGATATATATGAGAATATATAAGGAAAAAGATGAAAAAGCTACAGAAGTAATACCTCTTGCTAGCCCATATCAAAGACCTATAACAAATGGTCCATACGGTATTTATGCACATAAACGGGAGACTTTATCAATTGAAAGAATTTATAGACTTGGAGATGTTTTTACTCTTGGAATGGGATCATAAATAATTATACATGGGTTTATTTTTTCATACAAATAAAACATCACGCAAATAAATTGAAATTGCCAGATATCTTAACTTTTTTAATATCCTATAAAAACGGGGCAAAAGCTGTCCGATTTTTTTTTGGACGAAACCATATTCATATGTGTGCTGAAGTGGCTCCATAGAAAAACTGAGCAAAAAAGGCAAATTTTATCTTTTAATTAAGAAGGCTGTTAAAATAGGAGTAAATTGTTTAATAAACAAAGTATTGTCAATGTCTTAAGAGTCAAGAACGGTCGCCCTTTTTAGTTTTAGCTTCGTTCTTCACAAACGAACTTTACAAACAACAAATTTACGAATAAGTCCGAATTGTGAAAAAAAAAATGTCACCACGGATGCTCAAGCCTTCGCTGACACGTCGAGATTTGCGAACTCAGCTACGCCTCGTCATCGCAAAACGTCTCGGCTAGTCAGCGAAGTTTCACATCGCATTCTTGGTAAATAAAATAAAAATTTAAGTCACTTATTTACACCTAACAGTTTTGAAGGTACGATTTCGAACACGAAAGATTTTTCAACTGACATTTGTAGTCAACCTTAATCATGGAGCAAAGCAAGTTTAGAGAAAAAATTGGTCTAATGGTGGTTTGAAACCTGAAAACCATAAACTTGGACACAAAACCGTAACTGAGACGTCGTTGATGTAAGTGACATTAGAAATAATTTTCAAGATTGTGAAAAAAAAGCGGTAAAATAGTGCATGACAGGAATTCCAGAGCCACCATTGATGCTAGAAACATTTATAAACACCTTGTATAAGGGTAAACAGTGTGTAATTAATTCATGGATTACTATGTGGTCGTAGAAAAAAGTGTATTAGTACAGCAAAAATCGTGTTAGTTCACTTCTTGCGATTTTGTTTATTATTAGTTCGTATTTTTAATATAGTTAGTTTAATATTGTAAGTGAAACTTTAAAAAAAAAACAATATTTTTACAAAAAAAAAAGGTAATACGTTATTAGAAATAATGGCTAACGAAGATATATTAATTAACCCAAATTCAGCAACTTCTATGGACTATTTAACCTTAAAAAAACTCCCACAAATTTCGTTCTTGTGACACCAAAAATCTCGAATTAAAGCGCGTTCAAGTTTTTTTTGTAATTTTTTTAGCTGCTCGAAATAAAAATTTCTACAAATTCTCTTTTTCGATCTAAATTTTTCTAATTCGACACTCTTAATAAGACAGTCGAGAGTGATAATCTCCACAAATGTCGTTAAAATCGTATAAAAAATAAAGAAATTACAAAATCTTAAAAAAAAGTGGTGGAATTTTTTTGGTCTTACCACAAAAATTTCGTAAAATTCGACTTTTTGATCTAAATTTTTGCAAATTAGTGATATTACTAAAACAAACAAAAGAAACAACATGCATAAATTTCGTTCCTGTCGTACTAAAAATTACGAAATTACAGTATTGAAGAAAATTGACATTTTCACATATGTATTCTGCGTTTTGGTCTAAATTTTTCTAAATTGGTACTCTTAATAAGACAGTAATGACCTATAAACTTTACAAATTTGGTTATAGTGGCATTAAAAGTGAAGAACTTACAGGTCATTAAAAATTTTTGGTCAAAACACAAAAATTTTTCTTAGCCCCTCGAAATTTAATCAAATTTTTTTAATTCGACTCTCTTAATAAGACAGTCGAAAGTGATAATCTCCACAAATTTCGTTAAAATCACATAAAAAACTAAGAAATTACAGGATTAAAAAAAATTGGTGGCATTTTTTTGGTCTTAAAACGGAAATTTTTAAAAATTCGACTTTTTGATCTAAATTTTTGCAAATTAGTGATATTATTAAAACAAACAAAAGAAACAACATGCATAAATTTCGTTCTTGTCGCACTAAAAATAACGAAATTACAGTGTCGAAAAAAATTGACATTTTCACTGTTGTTCAAATAAAAAATTCTAAAAATTCTCTTTTTCGATCTAAATTTTTCCAAATAGACGCTCTTAATAAGCCAGTCGAGAGTGATAATCTCCACAAATTTTGTTAAAATCACATAACAAACTAAGAAATTACAGGATTAAAAAAAATTGATGGCATTTTTTTGGTCTTAAAACGAAAATTTCTAAAAATTCTCTTCTTCAGTCTAAATTTTTCTAAATCGACGCTCTTTATAAGCCAGTCGAGAGTGATAATCTCCACAAATTTCGTTCAAATCGCATAAAAAATAAAGAAATTATAGGATAAAAAAATTGGTGGCATTTTTTTGAAAATTTGTAAAAATTCGACTTTCTGATCTAAATTTTTGCAAATTAGTGATATTACTAAAAGAAACAAAAGAAACTACATGCATAAATTTCGTTCCTGTCGCACTAGAAATAACGAAATTACAGTGTTGAAAAAATTGACATTTTCAGTTGTCCAAATAAAAATTTCTAAATATACGTTTTTTTGGTTTACATTTTTCTAAATTGGTACTATTAATAAGACAGTCAAGACTTATAAACTCCACAAATTTCCAAATGTTCCAATACACGTATTTTTTTCTTTAGTATCCCCAATTAATATAATTGCGTTTATCATCAATTTGAGTAAGTTTGGGTCAGTTGAGTAACAAAATCACCTCGAAATGTAGACGTGTAAGGAGTTGGTTTGTAAGACTGACCAGCTAGGAAAAAATATTTATTAGATGAGACCCAACCATTTGAGGGTTGTTATGTTTATGGGGGTTTGCGGTAAGGTGACTGTAATCGATTTAAAAAGTCAAAGCCTTAACCGCACTAGAGCGTTTGTTAAACTGTACCGAGAGTTCGAATAAGTGAGAGTCGACTGTAATCCAATCATGATATTTCACCTTCCACCACTTTCGCTAAAAAACGTCTAGCATGCAGTCGTGCGTCCTGCTGAGTGCAGTGTCATTAAAACCGCGCTAATTTATGATGCAACAAGTTTTGGTGCTGTTTCTAGTCATTGTAAAAGCCAATAAGTTGGTTTAAATCTCCTTTTATTAATGATTTATCGTGTCAAGAGAGTAAACAATAAAACGTGGCCATGTGTTCAGCGTCGGAAATCCACGCGTTGACAAAATCGTCAGTCAAGGTAAGAATTTAATCATTAATTAATTAAATCATTAATTTAGAGGTGTCAGGTTCTTTGTGTTTTCAAATCTGTGCCAATTTCGGTGTATTAATCAATTCTAATTTTCTGAAATCTTTAAAAGTCGGAGGCCAGTGTAATGTTTGTTTGACAGGTAATACAAGGTGTTTATAAATACTTCTAGCATCAAGGGTGGCTATGAAATGTCAAAATAATTTGCAGCTCATTACAAATGTGGGTTTAGATTTTTTAATTGACATTTGTAGTTAACCTCAGTCATGGAAGAACAATGTAAGTTTTGAAAAAAAACTCTTTTAATTGTAGTTTGAAACCTTAAAATCATAAACTTGGACACAAAACCGTAACAAAAACGTTGTTGAGAGGTTTTTCAGTGAATGAAATATGCACATTGTTAGATTTATCTAAAATAATCTCAAATTCACATCAAACCCACTGTCAGTCAAACTTGGATTTATTGAGTTTTGAACAATAACTTCTCAACTTTTGCTGTCCTTTTAGAACTAACAGTTTCATTATCTGATTTAACACAAATGTGGAAAAGAAATGCTAAGTAAGAAGTCAGAAATTTAATTGACTGTTTGTCACAAAGAATATTGACTGGTCTGTATTCGAGGAGATAAAACACTCTGTCAACGCCAGCTGGAAAACTTGAGGTGAAAATCACAGCGATTACTACTTTTGTTTTTTGAATTTTTGTTCACACAAATCGCTAATCATTTTCCTTCAGTTTTGGTGGTTTTGTAAGGTCACTGGATTGAAAATTTGGTTATACAACAATTTTTCGTTCTTTGCATGGACACATTGTTTTATGAATTACTATCGAATGTTGTCGATTGTCGTTTATAATAACATGATTAGAAGAGTAGATAATTGAAGAAATGGATAAGAATATAAAAGTAAAGTTGTCAAGCAAATAACAAATGGTCGCAGATGGAAATAACTTAAAATTAACAAAACATCACAGAACGTGCGTTTAAAAACAACAATCTTTTGAGTACCCAAAAAAATAAGCTTTTGGTTTCTTCTTGGATACGGTGGCATTGTTGTCACGATAATTCATGTTTTAAAATGTCAAAATTGATTTTTCGAGTGGTGCAAAACGACGATTTTTCCCTGATTTTTGTTGTTTTCTGGTTTGAATTCGCAAAGAATAGCTCGAAATCTACAAAACTGTCACTTTTTATCAAGATTTAACGGCTGAATTGCAAGAAAACAGCAAAAATCTGCACGAAATCATCAAGTTTCTTAGTGAAATCCGCTTATTTCAATGCAAAACGACGATTTCTCGCTGATTTTCGATGTTTTTTGGCTTAAATTTATGAAGTTTTAGGTTAGGAATTTTTGATTTCAATACAACTTTATTATTATACGTAAATCAGTCATACGTAAATTCATTTTGTATATTTTCGACTCTTCACTGATATTTGATACTTATCGTTTTAAATTACATTTAACACATTTTACGAATTAAAATATTTTATTTGGTGGTCAAAATTCGAATAACGAACGCTCTGGCGAGATTTCCATTACTGATAAAAAATTTGCGCCTTGCAGAACCCATTTGATTTATGGAAAAAGATTTAGATTTTGCTCAATCGTGTCAACTTACAACCGAATGAAATTTTGAATTTTTCAAGCTTGATAGGAAACGATAGTTCTGACACAATTTGAATTTATGACAAAAAAGATGCGCGTCAAAAGAGAATTTTGATTGCATTCAACTACCTCTAAAATCAAAACATTTTTTTGGAAGGTAAATATTGAATAAAATCCAAACGAATGCACAAAACAATGACATGTGATATATTTTCTAAATCCAAATTTCCTTCTGCGTCATTTGAATGACAATTAAAAAAATGACAATTAAAAAAAACTACCTTTATTTAAATTTTGAAGGAAAAGACTTGAATTTTCGCGTGCACAATAAATGGAATATTGTTCTACACGCTGTCAAGTCAAAAATGTTTTTTCTTAATTGATTTTCAGAGAAATGCGATTTGTACATACAGGGCGTGCGGAAAGTCGTGATACTGTATCATCGAACAATACCATAGTTCACCGGAAAAAATCCATGCCTTCTATTTTTCGAGATAAAGACTTTATAAAAAAATACTTCACATGTCGTTTTGTGTTAGTTTAAAGGTTTAATCATTTTAATTACTAATTTCTAATTTAATTACTATCTCAAAAAAAACACGCGCACACAGTGGACCATGGCTATGCAACGCAGCGAATTGCAAAGCATGAATGTGTTACAGCCTCAAAAGGAAGAATCAAGAACAAAAAAACATTACAACCAGTTTATTTATTCTGTTATCTTTTGAATTTGAGTGTTTGGTGATAATTAAGTTTAAATGCAATTTGAATATAGCTGGCAAAGAAAGCAAGTCAATTCGTAGCCAGTCGCTGTTTGTTGTGAGCTTGCTGACACCTTAATGCCCTAGGGCGTAATTGTACCTCTAACGTACCGCAAATCCGAGCCATAAAGAGCTAATAATTAAACGGGAAAACATAAATAAATTATTTTTCAATTATTTTAGATTTTCAGAAATGTTTTCTATTACTAAATTGCATCTATTTGACAGTTTAGGTTGTCAGCCTCTTGAGATAATTTATGTTTTTCTTGCAAAAACGACAGAACCTTTTTTTCCTCTTCAATAAGTTTTCCTCCTGTACAGTTTTTGGTACATTCAATTTTACGTCGCTCTCCGGCGCCGGCACTTCAAAGCAGGAGTGGCTTCACCACTTTTTCGATCATCCCTGTAATGGCATTAAAATTAACATTCTTTCTTTACTTCTGTTTAAGGAAGTGTATGGGTTTAGAAGGTTGGATGAATAGGACTATCAATCGACCCCTCGGGTGAACGTTATTTTTACACTATCTATATTTTTAATATTCAACAATAAAATTATCACACGATTGACTTGTTTACAGATTATTACTACACAATTTAAACTACGTATTGCTGATTTGACAATTAAAAAGTATTGTTAAGGTGGCAAATTGATGCCTTAACAACTTCAAAAGCCTTACTTGCGGTATATCTTGTCATGCGCAACCTTTCCTGTTTGCGGAATTCTCTTTTTTCACTCTTTGATAGGCAAGGTGGAACTTGTCTAATAATATCGGCATTTCACGATTCTTCTGTTTTAACCACCACTTGCAGAAGTCTGCTGTGGTTGCAATGATGGTGCAGGTGATTGCACCCATGCACTCAACCCTGGCTGAAATCGACGACCGCACTTAAAAATGTGGATCGCCATTCTTTTTGGTTTCACCCAGTGGTCTTTAATGTAAGGATATTGCACTAGTTCTGAATAAATCCTCAATTTACATTAACAATTTCTTTAATCAGGTCTGAATTTGTAAAGTTCTATTGAAAGTCTTAAATAAAAACGATTTATCTTCAAATTTTCACAGACTTCTATCATAATGAACACCAGCAATTGAATGGTGTTATGCAACGACGGGTCCAACCCACAAAAAAAATTTAATGGACTTCATTGCGTTATTAAATCGATAAAAATTGTCACCATCTGTTAAGCCTCATATGGACCTAAAATTCTTAAAGCTAATAGTCCAACTGAGGTGCTACATCAGTTTTACTGTACTTTTGCAGTAGCGAATCGGTAAAATTGCGGTTTGAATAACGATGATCTTCGTTTTTAGACGACACTGGCTGGATGTTTGTTGCATAACACTATTCAATTCATCGTAAAAACACATAGAATCAAAATGCCAGAGACAAACTCGAATGGTTTTGTAGAATCGCTGGTCTTGGAGCTATTGACCTAATGGAGCTAAGTTTTTCTATTGACTGGAATGTGTACTCTTCTTAATCTGTTAAAATGATTTTGTTTCCGAATATAAAATTAATGTTGTTTTCAGGTCTTCGAGACCACAAGGTTGTCTCTTCTGTAAGAAAGCAAAGGAAGAGACTAGGGTTTCCTTTAAAACTAGATCTTTGTCTTCAGACAAGATATCAACATTATAAGGCATCGTTCTCTGCTGGTTCTCTAAATCTTTGGTCGGTCTTAGTATTTTACAGTTCTGTCGTAGAGCATTTGAACACTTGATCATTCCAAAGAGAATTTGAAGAGTAATTGACTTTGTTTTTTCTTTTTTTAATATAGATATATACTCCTGCTATATTATCACTAGCATCTTTTAAATTAATGTTGTTCTCTGTTTTTTGTGACCACAAGGTTGTCTCTGAGTCCAGAGCCTAAAGGGTAGAATCGTTATTATTTTTTAAGGTATTGCCAAATCATCAGAGCTCTATAAATTTTGTTCTTTCCAATTATTAAGTTACGTAAAAGGTAAACTAAAAGCACTTATTGTTTACGGTTTCTAAAAAGTCCAAGCTTTCAAGCTAGCTGCGTCAGTTCATTGGCGCATTACAAGGACAAAAAGAAACAAAAATACCACAGAATTTACTACGCTAAGCAACCAAAACAACCGACTACGCACGAAATCATCAAAATTTTTAGATAAATCCGCATATTTCGATGCTAAACGACGATTTCTCGCTGATTCTCGCCGTTTTCTGGCTTGGAATTGCAAAGAAGAGCTCGAAATCTACAAAACCACCAATTTTTATCACGATTCAACGGCTGAATCACAAGAAAACAGTAGAAATCTGCACGAAATCATCAAAATTTTTAGAGAAATCGGCTTATTTCGATGCTAAACGACGATTTCTCGCTGATTCTCGCCGTTTTTTTGGCTTGGAACTGCAAAGAAGAGCTCGAAATCTACAAAACCACTAATTTTTATCAAGATTCAACGGCTGAATCGCAAGAAAACAGCAGAAATCTGCACGAAATCATCAACATTTTTAGATAAATCCGCTTATTTCGATGCTAAACGACGATTTCTCGCTGATTCTCGCCGTTTTCTGGCTTGTATTTGCAAAGAAGTTTTATGAAATGAAGTATTAGTTTTGAGGATGATTAATTTCGAAAATGCTGTTGAATTAAACCATTTTTATCTTGATTTTTGATGCATACTGCTCAGGTACGCTATGCACCTATAAAATTATTTCGAACCGATTGGCTTCAAAGAGACTTTCTGCCATTGCTAGGATTGTTTATGCCGACAATTAGTAGAGGTGTATCTTTGAAGAGTTCTCTGTTCTTACTTCATCATTCTTGTTGTCTTTAGTTATCATTGGAAAGACATTTGATAAAAGGAGAAAAAGCCAGATCAGTTAATTTGGCAATAAAATCATGTTTAGTCATGACATGATTGTATTGATCCAAAATTTAATTTGGAAATCAGTTAGTTTTGCAACAAAGTTCCGTTTGGTTCTTTCAAAAGAAAACGTATCTTTTTCATTTTCATCAGCAAATTAACTTGAAACGTCCATTTTGTGTCATTGTGATCCATAACACAAACGCCAGAAGCTTTTCTTTTTTTTTTCATTTAGCAGATGGACTGCTCTTTGAAGACTCTTCAAATGCTGCATGTGTTTCTGTTTTTTAATCGCCAGGTCGTCTCCGAGTACTCCTAAGTGTGGACGATGTGGAATCTTCTTAGCATTTTCCTCACCAGAGGTTTAGTAGGAAGGATCAGCGGAATCTTCATTAGCTTTTAAAAAATATAAAAAGGTTTTGATTTCTAATTATTAAAAAAAATTATATTACAATTACTTTAGATTTTCAGAAACGTTTTCAATTACTAAATTGCATCTATTTATTTGACAGTTTAGGTTGTCAGCGTCTTGAGATAATTTCTGTTGTTTTTCTTGTAAAAACGACAATATTTTTTTCCTCTTCATTTAGCCTATGGAGTGCTCGTGTAACGCTCTCTAGGTGATGCGTATGCTTTTGCTTCTCTATACCAGTCGTCTCCGTTAACTTCTAAGTGTGGACGCTGTGGAATCTTCTGTCTCATCATTTTCCACACCGGAGCTTTAGGAGGAAAGATTCAGAGGTTTTTCACCTAAGCATTCTTTAAGAACGCTTAGGTCTTTTCCACCCCTTGAAGTTGTCGAAACTGCTGACAACGGATGCAGCCTTCGCATGGGTGGTGGCACACCAGGAGGCTCCAGACATCTGACGAAATCATCGACGGTCTTGTAAACCTGCAAGATAAACAAAAAAGAATAAATAAAAATTAAAATTGGCAAAGAAAAACTATGTGAGAATGAATTAAGTATATGTATTCACAGATGATATTTCATCCTCTTCTTGGGATTTCGCCTTCCCACTGACACTCACTCCATCTGCTTTCTGAAATAAAATCAAATATTAATAATTGTTATAGTATTAAAAAATCTCATAATTTACTTACTTTGAATAAAATATCCTCTAGAATATTTATTGAGGATTTATCTTCATTGTCACTATGTATGATGATGATCTGGAAAAAGGAAACAAGTACATAAAATACAGGCAAACTGTAAAAATAAAATCAACTTGTAATTCTCAATACTTATCTATGTAGTACGATTATTATACTCACGGGAGATGATTTGTTCATGTTTAAATTAAATTTATTAATGGTTGCCTTCTCTGAACTGTCACTTGTCACAAATTTCAAAATGAATAATTTGCATTAGAATTTTTTTTTAATAAAAAAATTGTTGATTTTGCAAAATTTGTGTCCCCACTTTAGACGGATACAAAGGAAGTGGAAAGTTCAAGCACAATTGAAAAAACTATCGAGCTTGCATTTTTTTTTGCAGGACAAGTCAGTGCTCAGAGAAAATATCTACATATCAAATGATTGCATCAAAATCAGAGACCGAGTATTTCAATGAACTTTCCTGGATGTGCAAGCTTGCATTTTTCATGACCGCGGTCATAGAACCAAAAAAATGTACATGTATGTAAAAAGTGATTACTTTTTGGATATTTGTTGTAAACATTAATGACAGCTCGTTTGTCTTTTATAAAATTTGGTCTTTTAACAAATGTAGAATAACCAAATTTGAGGAAATCATGTTGGTTAACATTAAATTTTAAACCTAAAATTTTGAATATTGCCAATCCTGAATCTGTTTGAGCGAGTCCTTCAAATTTATTAAAAATTTTGTAAAGAACATTTGATTGATACCATTCTTGTACATTGCTTGATTGGTCAGTTAATTCTTTTTTGTTGGAAAACCTTTGAAATATATGTGGCTTTATAAAATTTTCTGAAAATATTACATTATGTTTTAAGAGATGTTTTGTTCATTTTTTTCTAACTTTTATGAAAGCATTCTTACATCCATGATTTCAGATAAACCCTGTCAGAATTCTGCTGTTAAAAGATGAATCAACATCTTTTCATGTAATAACGTAATCTCTTATTTTAGACGGAATTGACTGACTTTTTCTATTTTTAAAATTAAACTGGTTTTTATGTGTTTCATATTAAAACGATAACATTTGAGAGGTCCCCTTATTCTAATAGATCCTTTTCAAAGATTTTGTCTTTTGTTGCTTTTTAACTTTTCTGTTTGTAAAACTTTTTACTTATTTATTTATTTTACTAACACACTGACAGATTATTGACAAGTTATTGTGATCCCTAGCAGAAACAAATTATAGTTTCCTTGTTTCTTGATGTTTTCATGTTATACATACAAACACAAAAGCATAGATTTTTAAATTCCAAAGTTTTTGCAAACATAAATATTACATGAATAGACAATTTTTAACTTGTAAATTTACGACACTAGTAATATAAGCCATGTGCTATATGATAGTCAGGAAATTATTCAAATTTCTAAAAGTGTCGACGCATCGGAATTTCAAAAAAAAAATCTGCAATTTCGTCTTTAAAGCAAGTTGCTTGTAATTTATAGCATCATCAATCATACGAAAATGTCTGCACTTATCAAAATATTAACGAGAAATATAAGAATCGATGAATATAGGATTCTATGCCATCGTTTTATAATAGATTTAAACCGATTTATTAACCGATATATTTTTTCCCCGATAAGTGATTCAATTTTTCTTAGCGGCGGCGGTAGAGAAGGTAGAGTAAAAGGAGTTTCTTTTAAAAATTCGGCAATGGACTCGCAACCCTGTGAAAGAAACAAGGAAAGATTTAAACCTATCTAATTTCACCTTTACCACCCATAGTGTGAATTTTTCAAACAAATAACTGTATTAGAACCCTTAAAAGTTTCTGATGGTAAATTTTTGGTTCCAAAATGTTTAAAGCTTGACATCCTTTAAACTAAGACAATTAATTGTGGAGCAAAAAATATTCTTATCCTGTTTTTGGTCGTGCGGAAGTAAACTAGGAGTATTTTGTAAGGGAACAGAGGGTAAGATGGCGATGGTAAGACAATGGAATGGTTTCCAATGCGAATATTCTTTAGGAATTCTCCCATTCGTTGACCTTGACGCTGTAATGGCTGGACTTTTCCATTTTTTTCCCTAAAAAGTTGATGTTACTTATGATGATCATAATTGTCGTCTTACCGGAAATTCCCTGCTATTCTGCGCCCCTCTCTGAGGTCTTCTGCAGAGCAAAGCGCTAGGGAGAAGTGCTGTGGCATCCGAAATGTAAGGAAGCTTGTCCAAACCCAAAAACCGAAACAATTATGTATAAGTATAATATAGTTAAAATACCTTAAGGTTAATCCAAAATTTGAGGCTTTTTAGACTCAATAGAGACCAATTTGATTTTGCACTGCATCACATTTGTTTAAATTTGAAGCAGTCTACAATGAGAGATCACCATCACTAAAAGTGACGCTCGATCAAACACTTAGTCTTTAATTAATTCTCTAAGGTGATCGGAAACTTCCGTCTTTATCAAGGACTTGGTTACCACCGGCCACTAAACAATATCAAATGCACACTGAAGTCAACGAAGTTGGACGAAATGAACTTTTGATTGGACTTTAAACTTAGCAAGATAGAAACTCATTGCATCTGTCCATGATTTCCCAGGACAGAATCCAAATTGTTTTGGGGAGAAAAATTCTTGATTGAAGTTATAGTCGTTGTCTTATGATCTTTTCAAAAATTTTCCCATACTTTAGAGGAAGAATTTAGGAAAATAAACGGTTTTTAGGCAGGAATTTCAAACATGCAGAACAAACGGTCCCACACTTGGGTGGATCTTTTTATTACGCTTGTTTTCAGATCATCCACTCCGGGGGCTTTTTTGTTATTTAGGTTACTAACAAGTGGGTTCAGTCCCTTGGTGGGGAAGTTTCTAATAGTTATGTATGTTATAAAGCAAAGCCCCTAAATCTATAGGTCAGAGCGAATTGCCAAGTATAGGAGGGTACTGTTACGGGGGGTGAGAGGGGATGTGACGTCATAACGGTTCGTGTCATTTAATTCGACAGGGTTTCTCCAGAGAGCAGTGGCGCATTTGTATGATTAGTCCTCAACCCAAAAAAAATTTCGGTCTCTTTTTGGCTCCTATTCCTGCTTATTATCATGGTATTTACCCCCTATTTGTAACAAAACACATCAGAAATATCCCAGACTCTCAGCCCTGGGACACAAGTAATTCGGTCACAAAAACATTTTTCAATGAAAGATGAAGTGATGAATGAATGATGAAGTTGTACAGTCAGAAAGTTTTGTGTTTCTCATCATTTCCTGAGAAATTGCTACTACATGGCAAACCATTTCAAAATGTGTGAAATCTTGTGGTTTTCTTGGTGTTCCTTACGTGGTTGTGGAAGCAAATGGTAAGTTAAAACCAAACTTTTCTGACAGTGCAGCTTCCGATCTTACGTTTGAAAGCATTTTCGTCTTGATACTGGTTCTCCAAGTGCTAATTACTATTCTCTTTAGAGGCACTTGGGTCAAGCTGCGATTGGGAATTGAGTGTTAAAGTGAGAATTCAACTCACCATAGATTCGACCAATAAGAGACATTTATTTTTTCAAATAAACCAATCAGAGCAAACTTTTTTTGGAAATTTTCACTAGTGAAATTTTCAGTGACAATTCCACGCGGAAATACCACTCGAAAATTCCACACTAAACAATGTGCAAGTTCAAAGAACAAGATTTAAGGAATTATTTATTGTAATTATGAAAAATACAATTGTTGTAAATACTTTTCGCAGTGGCAGATTCTGGTGGTGATTCTTTCTGATTATTATTGGTGGTTTTGAAGCACTTCATAATTTGTTCATGATGTGCTTGATCAAGTTGCAAGTATGGTTTCAGAGATGTTCTTGAGCTATGTCTTGTAATTTTAATTACTTCTTGCTCTCCTATGCCAAATTTTGATAACATGGTTACAGCTGATGAACGAGCAGAGTGATTAGTAATTTTATGATTTTTTGTGTCCAGTCCTGCTTTTCGGGCGCTTAATTTGAACCATGTACTTAACGTATTTATTCCCACTGGTGAATTTTTGAACCATTTTCCATTCTTGTTGGCATTCCACCTCTTATTCACCGTAAGAAATAGTCTATCTCCTTTGATGTGATCACCTCTTTTTGATAAAAGTTTCTTAAACAATCTGAAACCAAATAATTTTTTATTAGAAATTTATTAAAGATATTTTTTAATCGAATTACCTTACGGGACACATTTCCGGTGACTCCTTATTGGGGATTAACCATTTACTGTCGTTTAGCAAATGAGAGCCTCCTTGACGAGTCTTTGAAAACACTGGATTATATTCTATTCGGCCTGTAGGTTCACCACTATTATCAACTTCATCTCGAAAAAAGCTTAGGAGACAATTGGCAGCTTCATTACCCCTCCAGTCTAGTTCTCGAGCCGCAATCAAGTAAAACTTTTGCTGTAAACCTTCAGGAGTTTCTTCGTCCCATAAGTTGATCATTTTCAAATATTCTTTATTATTTATTGCTGCTGAACTAACCTTCCGCTTTGTTATATCTGCTTGCAAGATTTTTCTTTTAGCATCTCTTGCATTTCTTGCCGATTTAAAATGCATATCCTTAAATTGTGACACCAAAATGTTCAAAATACATTTCTTGTAATAATTTTGCAGTTGTATTCCACAGCACTTTAACGGCAGTTTCCTTATAATCTTGGCCGGAAGACTTTTTCATATTAAAAGTATAGTCTTTCAATATATTGTTAACACTATCCACAGGTAAAGGTTCTGTTAAGGAATAACTTCTCTCTTCACAAAATCTCTTGAACTGGGTCCAGCATGATTTGTGGCTCTTCTGGGTGTTGGTGGGTTTTAAACCTTTCACTGCTTCATCTATATCGTCACTACTTGTCTGCCCAAATCTTGAGTTCTCCATTGCAATCAGAAAAGAGCAAAAACACTTTGCAAATTTGTTTTGGCTCAAATTTTTTCACTTTGTTTACTGTGACACCAAGACGACGAACAATAATTTAGAATAGGCTTACTGAGTTTTGCGTTTCTTTTTGTGTCGGTTCGTTGAATTCTCATGACGAATATAACTCGAGAGCTCGAAATTGTGAGAAATTTTTCCTCCAGTACTCGTAGTTTGTTTCTCCGGACAATTGGCACTCGTTCGCTTCGCTCACTCGGGCCAATTGATCGTCGAAACAAACTACTCGTCTGTCGGAAAAATTTCCGGCAATTTCGAGCTCTCTTGTTATATTACTTATGAAAATACATACATGCAAAACTGCAGTTTGCTTGCTGACCGATGTATTCAAACTTCGCGCCAAAAAGCGAACCGTTTTGACTTCATCAACATGGAAACGCGATTGGTGGATTCGCTCAGACCTATTAAGGCGAGCGCCAAGACATTTTTCTTATGGAGAATCCCATGTAAAGTATCGTCTAAAAATTTCGCTTATTTTTTGATGTATCAGTTTCGTTCTTATTCTCAACTGCTTGTATTCACATTTTCTTCTAAAACTAAGAATCAAACATTGGAAAAAACATTTAATTTAAAAGTTAAAGGACTTGAAAATTCGATAATTTAGGGGTATTTTTACGAATAGAAGTTTATGTCCGATTTTAGTAAAGAATACTTTCAAAATCACTTTCCCGCTAAATTTAAATCGATATCATTAAAATTGGTCTAGTTATGAGAGAGATAAACTAAAAATTTTTCAATCGAAGCTCTGAACTTTACATATAATTTACGATAGGCTGATTTATAAGCGTACCCTCATTTGCGGTTTCTTGACCAGCTTTGGAAGTTGTAAATCAAGGGATTTCTTCTAAAATTTTTACCTGCTTGTTTCGCACAGAGGATAATAAAATGGTTACAATTAGAAGAGGGTTATTAAGGCTGTTCTACCCCTCAACTAAAATTCGTGTTTTAAAAAATATGCAACCCAACATACTAACCATTTGACACATGCCAATCATCCATAAGGGTGAAAATCGTCTGTAAAATTAGCATATTTTCTACCACAGTTCAGCAATAAACCAGGCAGATGAATTTGCCTTGCTTTGGAGTTTGTTTCGAACGTTTTCCCGATTTCGAAATATTATGTCTCTCGAAAATAATAAATGAAAAATAAAGAGATATAATAAATCATATCATAATATCATCTAATAAACTTTATATTTCAAGTAAAAAATGTTTCGTTAAAAATGTGTAGGGGAGAGGGGGGCATAGTGGGGTACCGGGGCATAGCGGGGTAACACTCTTGCTGCTCAAATCAAACGCCGTGAAAAAAGTCGAATAGCGTGTTTTGATTGGTTGTTAGTTGACAATTAACCACGTGTGTTTTATAAAACAAAATGTGAAAACCTATATGTTTTATAAAACAAAATGTGAAATTCTGTGTTTTCGTTAAAAAATTCGCGAAGTGAGAGAGCAAGTTTTTTTCAAATCTAGTCATACAAATATAGTAGCTAAATATGATGAATCTGCTCATTTATGTGCAACATGCATTGATGCCTAAGTAATTTTAAAATGTTACTTTTTCTAAGTAGGTACACAGTTATTAAAAAATTTGATTTCCCCATAGGGTACCCCACTTTATGTGCGGGGCAAAGCGGGGCAAATCCCATTTTTTTAAGTAATGCTCACATGTCGTAAGTTTTTTCTGGTAATCAAAAAAAGTACAACAAAAATCATCCGCAATACACTAGTCTATGATATTTAGTAAAAAAAATTTGTTAATTTTTATTATTTTAGCGTGCGTGGCTAATTGAATGTTAAGTACCCCACTATGCCCCCCTCTCCCCTACCATCACAATTGTATTTTCAAAATTACACTGTGCGACAAATTCAAATTAATTTTGAATGTGTTATGTAATCCAAACAAAGTACATACCCAAAGAACATCCTTACCTCAAAACCTTCACAATTTTTAACATAACTAGTTGAAAAAAACATAGAAAAGAGATTCTTTTTCTATTTTACTTATGATTTTAATGTATGTATGGTTATCAATATTTAAAATACACATAAAAAAACTAAAATTAAAAAAAATTATATGCAAATCATAACTTGTTTAGCCACCAACTTTGATACAATTTTTTTACTCTTTATTACAAAATTCGATTTTTTTAAAATAATTTTAAATTGATTGTATTTGGCAATGTACAGACTTTTATTTTGGAAACAAAAATGTTTAAAACTTACAAAGTCATAAAATTTTACTTTTAAAATTAAATATAAAATTTGGTGGTGACTTGCGGTTACCGGCATATGTTTTATCAAAAGGTGGGCTACCTATAGAACACAACAGTTTTTTGGCTACTAAAACTTTGTCAAAACTTTAATTGATAATAAACTTAAATAAATTAGATTTAGATATTAGTTCATCTTGTCATTTCTTGTGTTTCAACGAATCCGCGGGTATTTAATAAAAACAATTCTACCAAATTTTAAAATAGATATTTGGGTACTTTCGAATAACACAAAATATTACAAGTAGGTAAAGAATATGTTCTAGAGCTACAATTTTTTTTATAAAATTGAAAAAACACTCGATCACGATTTTTTTTTTCGATAAATCGCTTATGCCAAAGGTATTTTTACCATAGCAACATAGAAGGTGGTGTGCGGTTGAGTCTTAATAATCTAAAAATTAGATGTAGAAGTTGTTTTTAATCGCGGAAAATGCAAGATTGTAGAAAAAATATGGTGTGTATTTTGAGCGCAAATTCAAATACCGTTTTTGAGAGGTTGCCGCGCAACTTTAGACTTTTTGTCTCTTTTAATCGGCAATGTAAATTTTTACGCTCTTAATACACAAATAGCTATTAAAATTTGTGTAGTTGTACTTTTGCCATCAGCTACTTATATTAACGTGAGTTTCAAAATTATGAAAGATATCCATCGATCTGGAAGGATTCTAAGTAATATTGGTGTATTAAATTTTAACACTAATTTGTTTTTACTTTTTATACGTGGACGTCAAAAAACTATACATTTATACGCATCACAAAAAATTAAAAAATAACATATCTTGGCACAACTAAATATTTCAAAAATTGAGAACAAATGTCCACCTCAATGAATGTTTTCATCATTTTGGAAAAGTTTAAAAAGTTGCTACAGTAGCACAATTTGAGATATGTATAAAGAAATCATTGAAAATGTAAAATCATGTTTTGGGTAATTATTTTAACCAAGTTGGGGAAATTTCCAAAACACAGAAGTAACAATATAGAGCTATGCTGGTATCTAAAAATCAAATAGTTACGGGAGCGCTAAAAAGCTTTCAATCGTCTAATCTTTTTATTTTAACCTGACGGTCATTAATGGGAGACAACTAGGTGCTGACCTTTTTGGTTTTATGGCTACTTGAGAAAACATTCCACCCTGCCTGCGGCAAAGGACCAATTGGCCAAATATGCAATAAAATGCATAACAATCAATGTATGAAATGCAATTAATCCGTTGTCCTATATAGAATAGACTGTTTAAATGCAATGTTGTAATGCAAGTTATTAATTGAGGTCTACTTCAAGAGTCAAAAGCGAATTTTTTGTCAACAAAGATGAGTTTGATTGCACTAAATCTAAACTCAAAATACTACACTCAACTGAAAAAAAAAGGTTCTGAACAGTGACTTTTAAATTATATTATCGATTGAAAATCATTTTCAATCGTTAATCTAATTAATAAAATGTCGACAAAATGTCTTAAAATTTATTTTTAGAAATCTTGCATGAGGGTTAAAATGTTATTATATTCAGATGCGGCAGTCTTCAATTCTTGGTAAGAAGTAGGTATAAAGTTGGGGTCCCAATGGTCAATCGCCGGTTGGCCGAGTTGTAGTCGTCAAACCGTGATTAGGATTAGAGACCCCCTGTTGTGAGGGGCTGTAAATCATGCCAACATTGAAGTGTTGGTTGCCGACTTTTTGAAAATTGGGGAACATTTTTACATTACATTTTATTTTTTTCTAAAGAAACTATTCATGTGGGGAAAAAACCAAGGAGTTTCCCGGATGTAGAATCAAATCCCTCATCTATCGAGTCGTAGTTCAAGCAAAAATTCCTAAAACTGTGCCCGTAAAACGACATGGCGTTTTTTCAGTTTTTATTTTTTTTAAATAAATGTATAAGAAATTTTTGAAAATCAAAGAGTTTCCCGTGTACATTTCGATATTATCTACACGTACAAAAAAAATCAAAACTCCAACTCTTAATTTGCGGCCGTAAAAAGTAATGGCGTTTTGCGCTATTTCCTATGCACTTCGGCCGGGGTAGGACAGAGCCTTAAAAGTGCTAATAAGTACAAGCACAAGGAAGTTTCATAATGCTTAATGTATGAAATTATAGAAACAACTATGTAGTATGAAAATTCATTTAATTTATAGTCATGTTTTCAACTAAAGTCTTTCAATGACACACGAATTAATTTCTCGACTACTTCACGTTTTTTGGACGTAAAATTTAGAAAATGAAATTTATTATTATTTTTCTTATTACATATTTTATTATTTATGTTAATTTTTTCTTATTTCACTGGAATTTAAAAGTTCATCAATGTTGAAATGTTGAACGAAACAAAATTGTTTTGAATGGTATGACTCTATGGAGCAACCTGACCGGATGCAATTTACCTGATGTTTGCAATATTGGATTAGGGTTTATCTAAGAAAGTGACCGGGGTTGACTAGGTAATGCCAATTTCTTTAATTTTGCCGCCGGCTGGTTCAACTTTTACTGAAAAACCCACTAAATCTTGTTCCTTTGAGAAGAATATAAATTTTTCTGAGCCACACCTGACGGTCTTTTTGAGGAAGAATGAATTATTGAAATAAAATGCCCGTATAAAGCTTTTAATTCAAACTTTAAAGATGCGGTGGAGAATAAAAAGGTTGACTTCTGGTAACTAGAAGAAAAATACATTGTACATTCAAATCATAATTGGTATTACCAAATCCAAGGGCAGTTAAGAATAACACGAAAAAAAAGTGCATCCTGGGTGTTTGGTTTGGACAAGAAAGTGATATGAAATATGAATATAATTATGAAGACACAACTTTTTAGAAAAAAAAATGGAACCAAAATTGATTAAGTTTTATTTTGATCACATGTTGCTGGAATTAATTGACTCTAGGAAACAAATATTGTCTATTCCGATCCGCCGTTTGAGTTTGTATTACCTATGTATTAGTTAATTGTCAATATTGTAAATAAGTACCTTTTATGTAAATACCACTTTTCTTGTAAATACTTACTAACATGTACATATACACATTATTATACTATGTATTTTGTATCTTCATACCAAATACGTATCTATTTGAAAATAAATAAAATTAAACATAAAACAGATAAGTTTAGTTTTTTTTAGAAAATTTCTCTTTGGCATTCTAATATTAAATAATACTTTAATCTATTTATTATTTGACTAGTTGAATTATTTTTTGAACAACGTACTAATGTACTTACAATTTTAAAATAAATTTTTTGATTCATATTATTTTACCCATGAAAAAGTATTTCTACCAGACAGAGGCAAAATAAGCATTTATCATTTTACAATCACTTTACGATAGCACAGTAAGGGGTGTTGTAAACAGAGGTACCGCTTGACAACCTTCCCGATGTGACAGCTCAGCTCGAATTCTGAACAGCGACGAGTCTTGGCACTCGCCTTAATATAGGGACTTTGGTTATAAGGATCGTACCGGCAGACATTATGGTCATTATGGAGTCGCGACGTGAACCATAGTGACTTGATACGATCCGAATTGCATACAAAACTTTATCTGCTGGCATAAGCTAGAAGTAAAGAAAACGAAAAAAAGTTCTATTCGCTTTAAATCTGAAATAAACGGCAGAATTATTATTACCAAGTACCACTTGATCTGCACCGTTACCAAAGTTCATCTGCCCCAGTTTCCCCATTCAATGAATATATTTCTTTTTTATATGCTCTTCATGTTGTTTGGACTTTTTTTTCGAGACAAATTTCTTGTAACTTTATTTATTCTCTTTTTTTCTTTCTTTTCTTCCTACATTTCCAAAAATTCCTTCAATAAGGAAGATATTAATAATTAATAATATTAATATAATATATTAATATTTCAGACTTTTTCTTCCTTCTGTTAGGTCGCGGTTGTTAAGTTAATTTTGGTGTTGGATAAAAATCTTCAAAGGACGATCTTCTTTAAGAAGTAGTTGGTGGTGTCACGTGATGCATATCTGCCATATCTTGGGCCTTTGCTTGTTACACACTATACTGGTTCTGGATCTTTACTAGTTCCAGGCCTCGGGTTGAAGTCAATTATGGTTTCTTCGGCTTCTGCATGAACAGCAGTCAATTTGTTGTTAAACACTTTCACGATATTAAAAAAACAGTAAACATTAATAAACACCTTCGTTTTTGCATTCATAGGCTGATGGATTGTGAAAATATGTGAAACGATGTCTTTGTCAAAATTTCTAAAAGTACAGCAAAAAAATAAAAAAAACTGATACTTTCAAAAACATCAAAAAAAAATTGCTGTTAGCAACAATGAAGTTTGTAAACATGAAAACAAAAAACGCCAAACAAAAGCGGAAAAAAGAAATTATTTTGGAGTTACGTAAAAAAATGTTAATCAACTTTTTGATTTAAGTGAAAGTCTTTAAAAAACACTTTATTTAAGTTAATAACAATAATTTCACAAACACAAGGCTAAGTTTATAGAATTATAAATTATTAACTGAGTTTTCACTTGAGATGAGTACAATAGATCAAACTAAGACCAACTAAGATCATCTAAGATCAACTAAAAACTTAGTGGAAGGGGTTCCTATTTATAATCTAAAATATTGCAAAAGATTGCAAAATAATAATTAATAATAAAAATAATGATGAATAATACAATTCTGGGTAAACAAGTTACAAAATTGTCCTAAGACAATAGACCCATCTTTTTATTAATTATTATTTTGCAATCTTTTGCAATATTTTGGACCCTAAGGTGCATAACTTGTTGGTTTGAGAACGTATAACGACTTGCAGTTGGCAGTTAGAAGGTCTAGAGGAGGCCTTATTTATAGAAGTACAATTTGTCGATTATATTTTCCTCAGATTTGTACGCAATGTGAACCATTCTCAGTAATAACTCAAAGCGATTTTTCGACATTACATTTTTGGCAAAATTATTGCTGAAAATTTCATCATTAGTTCAATATTCTGCAATTGATGATGTGACGAGACCCATACGTACAATCAGACCGAAAAAAAATCAGATTTCTTCGTTGGTGGTTTGTCTCCACTCATGTAGACAACTATTTGGTGTCGCGTTTGTCGCTAGTATGAATTTAAAAGTTGCCTTACTTGGCTTACAGGTGGGTTTTATTGTTAGATTTACATTTTATGTTGCTAAAATTGCTCGCATTTTAGGTGGTTTTGCTTCTCCTCTTCTTCAAATTCATCAAAAACCCCAGTACAAGCTGTATGCCTTTTGGCCAACACCTAAAACATTTTACTACTCTTTGGAGCTGTTTAATTTTTGTTCGAAGCAATGATTAGTGTAAATCAGTTTTTTAATTTGAGTAGACGTGAAAGATGTTTGCGTTTCTGAATAACCAGTTGCGTTTGTACTATATGTATTGTATTCTCGGTTTTTCAAAATGAGCCGAGACATTATTCACTTTAAATGGAATTTTAAAATCAAACAATTGGAGCTATATTATACAAATAAAGACGGCGTTTTTTGGATGTTCTAGAATCGCGGTTTCTAAAATGCAAACTACCGACTAATCCGGCAACATCTCAATATCTACCACAAATTAGTAAATAATTGTGGAAATAAAACGATCACTTAAATTACCACCTAGAAATTTGCACTTAGACCTTAGGCAAATCGGTTATTTACATAGGTAAGTGTTTCTGCTTGCCAAGTAACACACCTGTATACTAAAAAAACACTCAATAGTAAGTTTTCGTGACACTTTAATTCAAAATAAAGCGAAAATACAAATATAAAGTCAAAAAACAAATCAACAACCATAAAGATCAACAGAATACAACAGTCTCCAATGAATGTTTTGTTTGAAACGTCCCATTTAATGGAAATCCTCCTGTCGTTGCAATGGGTAGGGATGACAAGACAACGCGAGGGAGCTTTTTATGCTTCTTTGGACATAAACAGTCACGCCTTTGTGGCACTTTCGGGATTCTTAAGGCAATGTTGTGCTGGTTACAAGGTACGATGTAACTCAAAAAACTTACCACCAACATGTCCATCGAAAGCATTAACGCGTGGTTCAGTTGTTGTCGCGACGTAGCAAAAAAATCACTGCATTCCTATTGATGGAGACTACAATATTGTGGAAAGCCGCCTCTTTAGACAGAAATATCATGTTGGGAGATTGACACAGTGGACGCCTCATAGGTTGCTGGTCAACACGTTTCCTTTAGATATCTAGAAACATTTATGGACCCTCGTTCTTCAGGTAGGATAGAGAGATTTGAGACAGACGCTGCCGTGGGTGATCTTGAGTTAAGCGATTGATCGTTTTCTATGAGATGGTGCTAGGGCATGTCTCGTCTTCAGAGTCCGATATTCACAACTATTGTTATCCATATCTAAAATATAAGAAGTGAAATTAATGAGCGTAATTTGATATAGATTTTTACACGTTTCGTGCTGAAAAAAATGGATTCTAAAAAAGATTACAGCTATATTTTTATATAACGAAAGATTTTTACCTTACCTCTTTACTCTATGGTTCGCATTCATGACAATCACACTTGAGAATATCGGGCTGCATCATCTTTCCCCTTAGACCCGGATAAGCTCGTCCAACATCTCTAAGAAAACGATCATATTGAGCAGTTAAGTCATCGGAGAGTTTGTTCAAAATGTTGTGCCGGTACATCCACTCTCCGATATAACCATCGGCTAGCTCAAAATTGTTCAACGATCCCAGCGTCTTCTCTAAATCTCTCCACGAACGTTCAAATTTGTTCGTCGAAACGCGAAATGCTTCTTCCATACCTTGTGGACGAGGACCGATAAATGTTTGCAGACATCTGGGATGAAACGTGTCTGCCGGTGCCCAAAATGGATCTTCATCCTCCGGTGGATTCACAAAATTTTCGCAGTGATTGACAGTCAAGTGGCCGCCAAATGCTTGTCCCACTACTTCACGATATGCTGGGAGTTCGTTTGAAAATATCACCGAGTCAGAGTCGACAAATTGTTGCAGCAATGGCAAAAGCGTGTCGCTGTCACGGCTAGGCACCAATACGCTAAATCTCTGCTGAGTAGTACGTGAAATACCCCCAAATAACCAGTTGTGTTTCCGTTGTGTCAATTTTCCAACACGATATTTTCGTTTGAATAGATGAGTTTCGTCGATCTCGACAATATCGTGGTCACCGCCGATCGGGGTAAAGTCGTGCCACGCAACTTTTCTTGCCACGTCGCGACAGTAACCGTACCACGCGTTGATGGTGTCGCTGGAGCAATGAACAGTTTGGTTGCACACAACTTGAGTAAGGTCTGAAATTCCAATCAATTTTAGTTATTATTCGAATCGTTTAGGGGACGAGCATCGTACCTTGCAACCAGCAACATATTATCTTAAGGATCCTAGATCCACCGATGTCGTTCAACCGGGCTCGCTCGAGAAAGGTACCACTAAAGCGTGAGCGCTTGTGGCCATGAGGACAACAAAAGCGCCATCCGTCCCTCGCGTTGTCTGTGACGGTCGTCATCAAAACAGGAGGATTTCGATTGCAAACGGGACAAGGTGGATTTTGGTGGGCTCGACTCGGTACCACTTTACAATGCTCAAATAGTTTCATTGCTTGACTGTTGGCGTCCTGGCGGTTCCTGCCAGGGTGTCTGTCTCTTCCACAGAACCACCCGAGAGAAGCAAGATTGATGCCGTCTTCATAGAGGGCGAAGAAATCCATTTTGCTGTATAGACATTATCAATGCATTATTAATTTAATTTGCTTCTTATTATCTAATAACAGTTGTAGAGGTCGATTGCCAAAAATTGAAAGAATTTAGAATCTATGTCGTTGCAAAGAAAATTAATGAAAATTTCGGAATTTTAAGTTAAATGGTCTTCTAGAATGCTCGAATTTCGTTGCAAAAATTCTAAGATCCTGCACTTTTTAAAATCCATAAAACTTGTTTGATTTAACATAAAAATTTTTGGTTTTTCTGGTTTTGTCAATTGAAAAAGACGATTGACGATGACATGGTGCAAAAAGGTTAAACTTTTTTCTAACAGCATAAGAAGTGCACTCGTGGTTTTACAACTTAAACTAGAATCTTAAAATAAAACCTAGAAATATAGTGTTATTGATAAAAAAAATTTTTGGAAAAATGAGCCAGTCCAATTACACCCCAATTACATTCTCTTAATTGGAGCCCGTTGGGTAAAACTCTTTCAGGATTCTGCAACGAATATATGGACATAGAATTGAAAATAATGTGTTATTCTAAAAACTGATGAGATAGGCTCGTTTGTTGGATAAATATTGACATGCGCCTGCTAAAAACAATGGATTTAGTTTCACAAAATGATCTTAGTTTAAAATTCATGAAAAAAACTAGAGACGCCTCTATGTTTCAACGTTATGATGACTGTATGATAAATTACGGAATAAAAACCACAAAAACTAAGGTTTTTCACATTCACATTCACATTTGATTAAAAACTATCAGTTCTTATCTGGTATCGGTTATGCTAAGTCGTCATTTTAGACTTTTAGAAAATTCTGTTCAATATATGAGGAAAAGATACTGTTTTATCAAATTAGTGTTTAAATTTATAACGTTCCAATTCGTAATGATTTTGAAAACTAACTTGATAAAACAGATTTGATCTTCAAACGGTCAAAAAGTGCGCCTTTCTGTAACTCTAGAGAAACAGTTGAAGTGACCGTTTTTCGCCTGTTTTTCGACAGCGAAAGAGTAGAACGTTCCATAGGCGGCGCAACCGAATTAAAATATGAGGCTTCTTGAGGCAGTAAAGTAAGGCAGAGGTAAATTTATTGACAGTTAAGATGTTTTTTTTTTTAAGTTTTGTTTTTATAAATGAGTTCATGTAAAAATTTCTATTTTATTGTGATTCGTTGGCTTACAGGGCTTTCCACAAAAACACTTACTTCTACTCTTAATGATATAATTTACTATTTTTCCCATTGTTTCAAACACAATTTGCATAAGAATAGAACAAATGAAAACAGATTTTTTTTTCAGATCGGGGAAAAAATAGGTGTTTTTTTTCTCTGGTTTTTGTGTGGCTTCTGGACGTTTGAAGTTTCATTGAAGCTTCATATGACTCATTGGTTCTTAAATCCCATTTTTGGCCATTACATGAATTATTATATTTGTATCCTAAGAGTCAGTATCGATACCAAGTAACTTGATCGATTCTAAACATTATTTTATTGTGTCATGGAAAGTTTTCAAGTTTTCTGTAAATTCGTGGTTCAACACGGAAAGAATTATTATCTTATCCAATAATTTGGCAACAATAATAAATCTCTTGTTATCGTAGAATTTTTTCTATTGTTTCCAAGTTGCCATGCAGTTTGATTTGCTGATTTGGAAGTGCTGAATGGTCTTGCTTACTTCCCGTTTTACGTTGGGTTTAAAGTTCTGCATTTTCTCACCGTTCGTGAGCGTCGTATTTGTGTTATAATGGCTTTGGTGAATTTATCTTGAAGCGCAATCCAGTCTTCAAAAGTTCCATCAAAAATGGGAATTTAATTGCTTGGTAGTTTGACGTTTGGCCATTAGACTGACTACTTATGGCACGAATCTGCACGAAATCATCAAAATTGCTAAAACATGCTAAACGACGATTATCGCTGTTTTCGCAAAGAAGAGCTCGAAATTGATAAAACCACCAGTTTTTATCAAGATTCAACGGTTGAATTGCAAGAAAACAGCAGAAATCTGCACGAAATCATCAAAATTCTTAGAGAAATCCGCTTATTTCGATGCTTAACGTCGATTTCTCGCTGATTTTCGCCATTTTCTAGCTTGAATTTGCAAAGAAGAGCTCGAAATCTACAAAACCACCAGTTTTTATCAAGATACAACGGCTGAATCGCGAGAAAACAGCAGAAACCTGCACGAAATCATCAAAATTCTTAGAGAAATCCGCTTATTTCGATGCTAAACGACGATTTCTGGCTGATTCTCGCTGTTTTTTGGCTTGAATTCGCAAAGAAGAGCTCGAAATCTACAAAACTACCAGTTTGTATCAAGATTCAACGGTTCAATCGCGAGAAAACAGCAGAAATCTGCACGAAATCATCAAAATTCTTAGAGAAATCCGCTTATTTCGATGCTAAACGACGATTTCTCGCTGATTCTCGCTGTTTTCTGGCTTGGATTCGCAAAGAGCTCGAATTTTACAAAACCACCAGTTTTTATCAAGATTCAACGGTTGAATCGCGAGAAAACAGCAGAAATCTGCACGAAATCATCAAAATTCTTAGAGAAATCCGCTTATTTCGATGCTTAACGTCGATTTCTCGTTGATTTTCGCCATTTTCTAGCTTGAATTTGCAAAGAAGAGCTCGAAATCTACAAAGCCACCAGTTTTTATCAAGATACAACGGCTGAATCGCGAGAAAACAGCAGAAATCTGCACGAAATCATCAAAATTCTTAGAGAAATCCGCTTATTTCGATGCTAAACGACGATTTCTCGCTGTTTTCTGGCTTGAATTCGCAAAGAAGAGCTCGAAATCTACAAAACCACCAGTTTTTATCTAGATAATAGTTATTTTCGTACCAAAGCTAAAAGTGTTTCTTTGTTGGCTGAGCCTTATTTTAGACAAGGCGAGAGCAAAATGGCACTTTTTGGCATTAATAAACACAAGATTTTTTAGGCGAGTTACAAGTTATTTAATGATTATTTATAATTTATTTAATCACTTATCACAATAATAATTGCAAGTATTTATGGAGCCTTCAGAAAAGTTTATACATATTTGCTTCATTTACATTTACAATTTCGGTCATTTTTCGTCCGCATTTGAGTTTTTTTGGTCTCCCAACTTCACAAAAGTCACTATTTTTTTATAGACAGTAAAGTAGGCAATTTTGTTATATATTATACACATATTATAAATATTCTGGTGGCAAACAGCGAAATTGGAGAAAACATTTTTGCCAAAATTTTAAAACGTCTAAAAATTCACAAATAATTTCACAATTCTGCATAGTGACAATGCGCCAAATGAAGAAAAACAAAAACCAAACCGCTGATTTTGGAGGTTAGCAAGGAAACATTTTTCTCCATTAATTTTGTGACAATTTGTCTATTAATTCTTGAATATTAGTTTGAAAAAAAAGAATCTCAAATTTTTATTTGAGAAAAGAAATTTTTATTTCCATCCATGTTTATAGTTCAATTTGCATTCACTCATTGTCGGTCGTGGAAATAAATCTAAGGTTTGGAGAAAAAGTAGCATTTGTTATTTGGCCGAAAAGTGGCTTTGTTTCGCTACGCTTCGCCTTGCTACTGCAGTTTAATTGCTGGACAAAAAGTACCACTTTTCTGCCGTATAACAAAATCTAATATACATGTCAAAATATTACAATAAGACAGAAGTTAAAAACAAACTGCTAAAAGCAGCGCCATCGACAGTAATGTTTGCCATGTGCGGTCGATACGACGCTGCACGCCGGCTTGAAAGTTAATAGAATGATCGATCGAACGTTCATCTCTATTTAAGTTGCGTTTTCCACCCGAGAAATCGATAAATCTTCTTATATTTGGGCGCTGTATTATTTCGCCGGATGTGTGCCTTCAACTCCGACCAAATCAGTTCAATAGGATTGAACACACAATGATATGGAGGCAGCCTTAGAACGGTGTGTCCATGTCTCTTTGCAAGCTCGTCAATATGGTATGATTTGCTATATGTTTTGGTGCGAAGAACTTCGATTAATTCTGACTTTCTGTAATTTTCTTCGAAGTAGACGTCGTTTTCATGCAAAAAATCCTGGATTTCATCTTTTCGGCTAGAATTATTCGGGATTTTTCGTAATTGTAGCGAATGATAGCTAGCATTATCCATCACAATAATACTGTTTGGTGGAAGGTGAGGAATCAGTTTTGTTTCAAACCACTCATTAAAAATATTTGCAGACATATTTTCGTGGTAATCAACTTTTGCGTCCTTAATGTTGGTCGCAGCTAACAGTAAGGCATCTTCATGCAGCCATCCATCTGCGGAACCCACGTTCAATATAATAACACGTTCCCCTCTTGATTTTGGTACATCGAAAGAACACCTCTTCGAGCTGTCGGTCCATCCACGTTGAGCCGTGTCATGGGTGTCGTACCACGTTTCGTCCAAGTAGAAAATTGGTCTGTTTTCTTCTCGGAATTTTTTTATACCATTCAGATACTCGTAGCGCCATTTCCTTAGTCGTTCAGACTCCATGATAACGACTCGTTTGTTAATTTTCTTGTACCTGAAGCCAATTTTTGTCAAAAAACGCCTCAAGCTAGTTTCCGAACAACTAATCATATTATTGCTCTTCAATTCTGTGTACAAGAGGCACACGGTGGGAGCAATTTTATTTTTATAAAAATCATAAAGTGTCCTCCGAATCATTTCGGCATCTTTTACATCATCTAAAGTCCGAAATACTCCAGAATCTGAGCGCACCTTCCGACTTTGAATTTCATTCCTCACAATTTTTTGCACTGTTGAAGAAGCAATGATGTTTTTTTATTATTCCTCTTTCGTCACCTTTGTTTTCTTCCACGAAAAATTGGAAAACACTTTTAATTATCTCCTTCGCGTCGTTGCTTAGAAATTTGTGGCGTCTTTTTTCTTGAAAATTTCTTGTAGCATCTTCTTCTACCGACACATGTGCTGCGTTGGCGTTGTCTTCCTCACAGCTAACTGTTTCGACGTCGATGTCACTATTTGCTACTTGATCCTCGACTGGACGCCACATTTTTTTTTTAATATCACACAAAATCACTTTGCTAATCAGAAGCCAGTTGATATTCTGACGTTTAGAGTAAGACTAACTTAATGTGCAAAAAAAAGTAGGGAATGTTTTCTGTTTTCAAAAACAGAATCTTATTGGTTCCAATATTTGACTAATTACCTAAATCCTGAAAATGTACGGTCAGGGAATTACGCTTGGATTATAGCTAGGTATGACATTTAAGGTTCAAGTGTACCCCCTATCTCAAAAACGGTAAATTCAAAAATTTTGAAAAAAATCCTGAAGATGTAAAATTTTATTCTAAATCATCACATAAAATTTAAAAAAAATCTGTCCTGCGGTTTTCAAGATAATTTCAAAAAACTTAGTTTTTAGGTACTTTTTAGCTGTTTTCTTTTAAACTGGTGGTTAGATTCTCTTCAAATTTTAACATGACTTGTCTTGCAAACTCAGAAAAATGTGGGAATTTTTTTATAATTTTTGAATTTACAGTTTTTGATATATGTGTATTTTTTGATAACTTTCGTTAATATCTACTATAATTTCTTCTTTTTTCAATATACAAGTTATTTACATATTTCTCTCATATTTTTACCATAAATTAGGATCAATCAAATACACTTTGTAGCACAGAATAGTCGAAAAAAAAATAATTAAGGCTGGGATACTATGACACATTTCGATCAAAAACTATGCTATAGGAAGTGGTGTCCCCAAACGGCCTGGAAATAATTCAAATTATTTTTTCTATCTTATAATAGAATGCGCTTTCGTCGCCTTGTTGATAGATTCCTTTCTTACCGGCAAAAAACTGCATCAAACACGCTGTGTGATTTATACAATTGCCCATTAAAATACTCTATAAGCTTTGTTCTTACGAAATGCAGAAAAAATTATATGTTCGACTGGAGATTTATTTTTAGCCTAAAGATGCATGTGTTGACAGAGACAAAAACTTATTTAAAGTTGCTACTGTTTGTATTTCTTCCCTTCATAATATTGTGCAAGATGCAGAAAAATCTAGCTAATAGTTTTGGCGGCTGTGACGCTCGCTTTAAAAATGTAATTTTTAGCGATTTGTGAGAGTTTATGGAACCAATCTTTGATATTTTTTTTTAATATCTTAGTCGTAATTTCTGAATATTGTTTTCAAAGTGTGATGAGAAACAAAAATGCTGTTTTATCAAGTTAGTTTTCTAATTTATAGTCAAAATTCGAAACTACTTTTATACCAAATGTCAACATCTTGTATCACAAATGTCATTTAGTTCACTTTAAATCGTAAAATTAAATTGTGGTCTTTTTGATGTTAATTAACAATTTGTAGGGTCCAGAAAAATTAAACACGCCCGCGTTAATTGAAATTGATCTTCTTACAATAAATGTACAATAAATGTAGTTTGCAATTTTCAAAACTAAGTTGATAGGTTTTTTTCAAATTTTACACACTATTTGTACATATTAGATTTAAAATAAAAATTGATATATTTTTATCGCAGTTATGCTGAAAAGAATTTGAATTATTCAACTCAACTCAAAAATCGCTAAACATTATCACACGTCGCGACGCCAAACTAACGGTAATAAAAAACAATTTTTTGCGTCAGATTTTATGTAGATTTGCATATTTTTATCTTTGAAATTAAAGGCGATTTTGGGGATGTCCATAAGTGTTGCCGGACCATGTATTATGTTCTGATTTATCCTATAAGAAAGTTAGTTTTTATTTGTATTTTTTTCTTATTTTTTTTATTCTTCTCTTAATTTCCATAATGTAAATGAGGCTTTGAGCAGTGACGTTTGTTTTGATTTTTCTCTAAACATTTTATATTACCTTTACTAATCAGCAGCCACTGCTCTTGACGACTGGTTATCTTCAAATTTTGCAATGGCTCTTGTTTTTTCGACTTCATTTCAATGTTTAGCCGATTTTAACTAACTACTGTCATTAATTATGATAAATAGACAATTTGCCGTACACATTTCGTTGTCGTCAATAGTGTAAAACTTCATATTTTTTTTTAAATGTTAGAAAAATGTCGTCTAAGAATTTGTGTTTAAAAATACATATTATGAGTAATTGTTGATTAGGACATCTGCAACAATACGTACCTTTTGTCAATTAACATTTATAATTTTTATTAAAGAAGTATAAAAATTAATATGTTTAGTATCATAGTGTGGTGTACTTTTATGTTAGTTCGGACGTAAAACATGTTACAAAGAGCCGAAAAATATTTCAAAAAATAAAAATTTAATATCATAACAATAATTGAATGGTGTTATGCAACAAAGATCCAGCCCACAAAAAAAATTGATGTACCTCTTCCACCATCTGTTAAGTCTCATATGGACCTAAAATTCTTAAAGCTAATAGTCCAAATGAGTTGCTTCATTAGTGTTACTGCAATTTTGCACTACAGAATCGGTAAAATTAAGGCTTGAATAGCCATAATCTCCGTTTTTAAACAACAGTGGCTGGATCTTTGTTGCGTAACACTATTCAATTATAAAAAACTAATATTTAAAAGAGCTGCTTTTAAATCGCATATTCTAACGCATAAAAATATGGATAAAATAACAAGTCCGAAAATTATTTTTTACACCCGAACTCTTCAATTATATTATATTATATTATATTATATATTTTTATTCTTTCGTGCCCAACTCTACTTAACTCAGAGAGTTGAGACTATTATTACTAGAGAATGAAAAGGTGGTGGTGGGGATGTTTTAACAAGGGCGCCATGTTGGAAATAGTCTTTCTTGGAATGTATGCAACCAAATTTGATTCAATGTACTGATTAAACAATTTATTTTTATGTTTTTAAAGATACGGCTCAACCACATCAATAGACAGTTTAGTTTTAAATTGTCTCGGAAAAGTTTTAGACAAAAATTAACCAAAATTGATTTATTTAAACACCAGTAATAATAAATTCAATCAATTTGATATCACTTTTATTCTTTCTATTGAGAGCGATTCAAATTTTATGCAAAGTTTTGGTCTACAGCATGTACAAATTAAACAATAAACAAAACAATAATATTTTTTTCGTAATTTAAGAAGACCTGTGTATCATCATAATTGTTGCGATTCATTTGTTTTGCTACTAATTTTTAAATCAAGTAGCTTATGACTTTGTAAGTATTAAACTTTTTTGTTTTCCAAACGAAATACTTTAGACTGCTTAAATCCAATTAACTCAAAACTAATATAAAAAGAACGAATTTTTGTGAGCGCAAAAGTTTGCATCAAAATTGGCGGTCAGATAATTTATGATTTATGATCTGCATAATAATTTCTTTTATTTAATTGTTTTAAAATTTTCGTTTTTCTTGATATAGTTTAAATATTTATTGCAATAAATACGTAATATAATAAAACCTGCAAAAACAACCTCTTTTCTATATTTTTTAACTATTTTTCAAATTGACAGATTATGGTTGTACGTGATACGAAAGCAAAAGGTAAAAAAAAGTGTTTTGTACTTTGTTTAGATTACATCAACTTTCAAAAAGGGCAGATAAAATTAGTTTGAATTTATCGGGCAGTGTCATAATTAGTATAATATTTTTTTAAGTTTATTTAAGTTAAACAAAATATTGAACTGTTTATCAATTGTTGATAAAAAATAATAATGAATTTAATGATTTATAGACATGTTTTTTTTCATAAAACAACAGTTTTATTTATTTATCTTGTATGCACCCCCTTATTAGTAGGCAACCCCCATTTACACCATGCCCAAAACACAGCATTTGGCTATTTCCAATATGGCGCCCTTCCATAAACAGTTTTGGTTACCCCCTCTACCAGATTTTCATTCTCTAGTAATAATAGTCTCAACTCTCTGACTTAACTCCACCGTACCTCACTCCCCAAAACAGCGCACCCTATTGATCAATAGTAGTACTCCACAAGAGCATCATGGTAAAACATATGATACTATAAAAAATCAAATTAAACTGTAACATTTACATTTTAAATTGTGCCATCTCTCGTAGGAGAATGGTATCATTTGTGGGTTCACTTGAACCTTAAGGGGGGGTTTCTCCAAAATTAGTCAGCACTAATTGTAAAGTAAGTACCATCGTTACTATTGTTATTATTTACTTCTGAGTAAAAAAACAGTCCCAAATTGTGGGATTAATATTAAGTCTATGTGTATTGTACAAAAGACGGTATTAGCTATAATAATTCCGACGTCGAACGTATTTTTTCCAGTAATTTTTGTAATACAACGGAACAAAATACTTAATATAATACTTATAATAACTTAAAACGTAACCGAAAATTATAACTCTAACGATTCAAAATAACAAGACGACGAAAACGCGTTTTCTTATTAGAAAATCAATAGTATTTATAAAAATAAGACTACTCCTAATTGCGAACCCCTAAGCAGTGTTTGAGTGACAACCCAGGCCTCAGAGCCGAAATTTATGACCCCTCAACCGCACCGTCGTAAAAACCCTTAAAAGTCAAGTCATCTGAGCAGGTCAGCGCCAGATTATCTTGACGGCTGCTATAACTAAAGTGACTTCCTGTCGGTTTGTATTGTATCGAGGTCGCAAGTTTTTAGGTTGTGTCTCGGCAAGACCGGTCCTGCGTCCTGCATAAACGATTATTATCTGAATGCGCAGCGCACGAATTTGTTCGTTTGAAAATTGAATAGACGCGTAATTTAAATGGGTTGTTGTATGGCAAGGGGTATTAAAGCCGACACGGCACGGTTAATCCAAATAATAAAATTGTGAAAAAAACTGTCCATCATTTTTAACAATTGTGCAAAACATCTTTCATGTAAAAAGATCTACGTTTTGTTTTAAAATAAACTTAAAAAGTTTGTTTAAAATAAGCTAAAAAACTGTTTATATAAATGTGGAATAACAAAGAACAAAAACAATAACAATCAGCCGTAAGAATTAATAAACATTACAAAACAATAAAAACATTGAAAAAGAATTACAAATGCAATCAATGCATTTAAAAGTGTCACGGCGTCGAAAAATTTGCTAGCTAATTTGGGATGAAATTCAACAATTTTGTATCTCACCTATAATATATTTATTATGTATCTTCGTAAAATCACAATGAACAGGCTAAAAGGCCCTAAACTCTTTTTTATTTGATAAAACTAAAATTTTAGGCGCTAGTTTAATTTCAAGTTTTAAAAATGGTTTACGAAAAGTATCCATTTTTTCCATATAGTTGGAATCAAAAGTTTTGCCGAAGCAGACAGAAACAATATTTTTATTAAATTCAAACATTTAACATAACACAAATGAACACAACTGAACTAATCGTTGTCCAGTTTTCGCAAACGCAGTAATTTTCATTTAATTGAATAAATTAAATAATTAATAAGGAAATAGATATTGAAGCATTCGTGATGTTATTGGGGATGATTGAACTTGCAAATTTATTTAATTCGATTTTAAAAAATATGAAAAAAGTAATTTCTTCGACCAAAGTAAACTCCCTCTGGACTTATTTTCTAAATCTAGTTCGGTCGATATCTCGCTTATTTTTGAAGCAAACTTGCGTTATTTTGTCTCGTTTTACGCAGAATTTCGCGCAGATTCTAAAACTGTGCTCCAAATCGACGTATTAAATAAAAACCATAATTAACCGAGTTAAAGCCGTTTACCATTGTTTTTCTTGCGTTTTTTACGCATTATTTATGGTTTTTGAGACTTTTGTATTTCGATTTTTGGACTGAACAAATTTGAGATCGATCGGACAAATATTTTACTAGTTTTGGCCCAAATACAAAAAATTGAAAAATTTTTATCGATTAAGTCCAAAATCGCCCATCGAATTATGGGCATTTATGACCTTTTTCGAAAGGAAAATGGGCCGAGAAAAACGATGGCGCAAAGTATTGTTCAATATCTGTAATAGTTTCCAAGATTTACAATAGGTGAAGTGAATATTTTTAGCTATTTTTACATGATAATAGGCCATTTGTGTACCAAGGCCAAAAAGTGTTTTTTTTTTGGCCGAGCCTTTTCTTAATGGGCGCTAGCCAGAAAGAAGGCGAGGGCAAAATGGCACTTTTTGGCCGTGATACTCACAAGATTTTTTAGGCGACATCATTAAATTTACAAGTTAATTAATTTTTATTTATGATTTATTGATTTCATCATTTATAACAACTGAATAATTGTAAATATTTATAAATCCTTCAAAAAAGTTCATATTTTCTTAATTAGGTTTGATGTTGCAGCAGCACTGCTAGACATGTTCATTTTCAATAATTCAACACGTCTTTGTTGCACTTTACAGCAGTTTGTCGATTTTATTTTAACCAAAAAATTAAAAAATTGGGGGTAATGTCGGTATCTTGATGTAATAAGCAAAACTATGGATAGATGGCGCCACTATACAGTATGTCCCCGGATTGAGTTCACAAGAGGGAAAAAAAGTTTATTTTTCATTTTACAAAAAAATGACAAAGGAATAACATTTTTTGCTTATTTCAAAACAGATAAATCTGCAATTAAAATTTCAAAATTATTAGTTTGTACTCTTAAAATTAATTTTTTCATAATTTTTATTTATTAACTTTTGTAATCGTATTCAAATAATAGCAGGCTGTGTGTGGATTCACAAAATGAAATAGTGCGTTAAAGATTAAAGAAAAATTTTCCTAATAATGTGTAAGTATTAAAAAATTGGAAAAAAATGCAATTGCATCCTTTACAATAATTGAGAAAAATCGAAACAGTCGAAAAAATTACGAGTTAGAATTGAACTATGTGCTAAAACAGGTAATGGGCCAATCAAATAGTAGAAATTGGTTTGAGTTAAGAAACAAATTTCATTCCTTTGACATTTTTTGCTAAATTAAAATTTAAATTAAGATTTCCAGAACACAGCTTGATAATATTAAAGTTTTAATTAAAGATTTATTTATTTTAAATTAAGCAAAAAATATTATTCCTTTGTCATTTTTCTGTAAAATGAAAAATAAAGTTTTTTTCCCTCTGGTGAACTCAATCCGGGGACATACTGTAGATTGGCCAAAAATGATTGCGGCCAGAAAAAACTTACTTTTAAGCTGCTTTTGAGGCCTAAAAATTCCATTTTTAGTTTAAGTCGCATAAAAAATTCTTTGTACGTCAAAGTTATTTCGTTTGTTTATTAAGCATTAAACATCGTTTTATATACAAGGTGTTTTTAAGGGGCATGTATAAAATGAATGTGGTAATTCCTTGTCACAAATTGAGCCTATTAAGAGTTTTAGTAAAAGTCTTTTGGTTTTCGAGATAAAATTACACAAAAATTTCAATGAATTTGCAAGTGCGCTACTAATTTAAAGTGAATAATAAATTGAGTTGCTGGTTGCTTTGGAAACAAGCCATTCATGGATTGGGGTTAATTTTACCTTGTGAATTTTTAATTTAAATTTTTTTTTGTACCTCTTTATGCCCTTTCTGGAATAGCGCAGAACTTTTTGTACATGCTTTTTAAAAACACCTTGTATACAAGCTCGCCAAGCACTCGCACCCCAGAGAGCAGCAATACTGATGGGAAATTTCAAAACAAAAATCGATTAAGTTTAATAGTATTCGAGAAATGATAAAAATTAACATGACAATTTAAATAAACCTTCATTTATTTTTGAAAGGAGAGAATTTTCCTTTATATAGCGCTCATATAATCACATAGAAAATTATCAGTTAAAATAAGCATTTTTGTGAGGTAAAGTCCATTTCTCTTTTCTTTATACAATTTATGAAAGAAATAATAAAAAAAAACTTTTTTTTTAATTGTGATGGAGGTTTTTTTCTCTCAAATAAATCTTCATTCTATACTACAATTTTGCTAATTGTGTTTATTCTAAAGATTTGCTTTATATCAAAAAACTACTTCTATTTAAAAAAAAATGTATTCAATAGTTTTATTGAGTTTGCTATCGAGCGTTCAAAAAAAAACCGGATCAGGTCACCTATGAAATAGCTGTGATTGGCCAACTTAAATTGCTTGTAACTTGAATACTATAAATGCCTGAACATTGTGCGATACGTCAATCAACTCAGATTTTGATGGAGAATTTCTCATTAAAAGGAAGTTCGAGCGTTCTGGGACACCTGTATGTATGAGAATTAAGTAGAAACCGAATTATATTAAACGAAAACATCTACGCGAAAAGATCATTTATAGATAGCGGTTGTTTTCAAAATTACTTTCGAAAACGTCGATATACAGGGTGAATCCGAATAAAGTGCAAAGATTTTAACCACATTATCAAATTCCTTTGTAGATAATGATGATGCAAAAAAAAATCGAAATTCGGGTGAGGCAAAACCCTCCTGGCTTACCCGTTATTCGAAGCTTATGGAATTGAATTTAAATGCTGTTTCTCAAAGACTGCAAAAATTGTTTAACTTTCACTTGATTACAGATTTTGAAGGCAGGACACATTTCAAAAATTGAGTATGGCGAAAAATTAATTCGTTTGAAATAATGGATGCGCTTAAAAGGGCCATTTTTAATCTGGATTGGTTCGTAAGGTGACTTTTTCCGGCTCGCTTTATGTACCAAACTGAAATTTAAATTAGAAACAAAAGAATGAAAAACTTTAATCACTTTTTTATTATACCTGCATCATAATCCTAAATTAGAACACGCAAAAGCGTGCAAAAAACTTCACTCATTTTCTGAACGGATTTTTACAAAAGTGAAAAAATGTGCTTATCAACGTAAACAAACAATTGCTAACCTTTGATAGTTTTATTGTGTAAATTCACGTTTTTTCAATGCTCCTAAAGGATTGTAAATGGATAGGTGTAATAAAAAATAGCGTATAACACTCGTTTATAAGCGCCTTTAAAACACTTACGACGTTAAAAGCACTCCGCTGACGAGTCGTGCTCTTAAACTCGTCGTGCGTGTTTTAAAGGCTTGCTTATAAACTTGTATTATAATATACTATTAGTAAATCTTTTTGTTTTCGAGATAAAAATACACAAAAATTTCAGTAAATTTGTTTGGGCGCCACTGATTAAAAAGTGAACAAAAAATGGGGTTGCTGGTTAAGAGGTGTTGAATGTATGACTATTGAGGTTAATTCTACTTTGTCAGTTTTTGATTTAAAAATTGGTTTTTCAAACTTCAAACTAATTCTGGAATAGCGCAGATCTGTTTTATACATGCATTTCAAAAACATTCTGTATATGATGGTTGTAACGGTGATTCACGAAATTTTTATTTAGGTAGTAGGAGAAAAATATGCCATTTGATTTATTTTCAATTGGTTTTCAATAAATTACCTACACACATTACAAAATTAACAATAAAAGACAAGAAACAAATATTAAAGAAATACCTTTCAAATACAAATATAGGAAACTACGAAGAATACCAATTCTCAAGATCAAGAACAAACAGTAAGATGAAACAAGAAAAGGAAAGAACATGGAAAAAATTAAGAAGAAAATGGCAAAAACAATCTTCAGAACGATAAACACTATCTCTTCTGTCACATTAGTCCAAAACGCGCCAGCCGTGTTTAACTCTCAAGGTCTCAACAGAATTTTTACTGTTTTTACATGTTTTAATTGTTAAAATTCTTATAGCGAAGAAAAATTATTGCACTTAAACTTGAATACAAAAGTTACCATTAAAAAATTAATAATGATTTATTACACAGCTCAACAAAAAAAAAAAATTTTTGTTGCCCTTAATATCTGCGGATTTCTATGTTTTTAAGACCATAGTTTTCGAATATATTCTCGAAAGTACTGAATTGGCTCTCGTTTTTATGTTTTTTTTTAATAATTTTGACTTTGAGTCTCAGAACACGAATTATAATAAAGTGTTTATTATTATGTTAAAATTCGCTTTTGTGCACGCCACGTGACCAACAAAAGTTGAATTGCTTCAAGATTTTCAGTAAATAGGGGCATACAAAATTTAAAAGACGTGCTTATAAAATGCCTTTTTTTAAAGTTTAACATAAGTTTTATAATTTTTTTTCTTTTTCAACTTCTATGTACATTAATTAACCATTCAAACGATACAATTTGTAATATTTTCCAAAAAAAAAGATATTTGACAATATACTTGCTACTTCTTTCTCAATTTTACAGATTTTTAGTAAAATATGAAAATCAATATTAAAAAAAATAGTTTAATACAATTGTTTTGATATTTGCTCAATTACAATGTTGCATTTTTGCACCTGTACATTAAGATTGGCCGCTTCAGTGTTTAGTTTCTTTCGCTTCATGTTAGTCACCTGAAGCAGCTTTTCTTCTTTTTTGTTGAGCTCTTGCAGGGCCCTCTCTATGCTCTCCAGATGGTAGAGATGTTTTCGTTTCTCTCCCATCAGGCGCTTCCTGCAGCTTCGCATAGTTGTCGTGGTGGAGTCTTCTGCTTCCACCACAGCTCTGAGACGTTGGCTTCTCGTATTCAGCAAAGTCATTCTTTAATAAGGCCAAATTTTTCCCCCTTGATGCGGTTGGGATCGGAGATTTGACAAGTTTTCTTAGGGGAGGTGGCCAATTTTCCAAAACCATTCATAGTTTCGTGAATTGTTGGCATAGAAGTATTCTAAACCACTCTTACATCAAGGGCAACAAAATCACTGTTGACCAGTGTTATTATTATTAACTTATTAGTCACTGTTCTTCTTAAACTACGTACCTACTTCATAAAGAAACGTAACTACCTAAATGGAAGATTAGGCAAGTTACTGAAATAACAAAACTTTTAACACTAAAAGAATATTTTATAATAAAAATATGGCAGATTCAATATACATACATACAGGCTGTCCGGAAAGTCGAGCACCACCGTGAAACTGTATCATCGGACAATGCCACCGATCACCGAAAAAATGTTAAAAAAAATCCATGTCTTCAATTTTTCGAGATATGATGGATTAAAGAGTAAAAGTTTAATGTCAAAATTAACGATTTCCGAGCAATAATTTTAGGTTCAAATGAATTTGTTACCTAAAGGATGTTTTGCGCAAAGGCATAGTGCAAAAAAATCGGAAAAATCTTGTAAGAAATGCCTGAAAGCAAGATTTTTGAATCAACAATCTCCATCAGTGTGGCATCGTTCACATGAAACCATAGTTACATGACTCGTTCATGAACCAACCTGACTAACGCCAACAATACAATAGCAACGTTACTATGACTTTGAATACTAGAAATTTAAATTATTGGGGGAACAGTTGAGCAGTGTTGCCATTTTCCTAATTTTCTTTTGGTCCTCCTGCAAAAACAGAGAGACTGGAATTTTTTTTAACATTTTTTTGGTACTCTTTGGTATCACCCAATTACCCCCTTTCAAGGTGGTGCGCCACTTTCCGGACATCCTGTATGTACCAACATTAACATTAACTATTAAATTAATTAGTATAAGCAGTGAAAATTAGAAGTTGTAAAAAAAACAGAATGCATGGATGTGCGTTGATGAAACAAAAAAGAAACTTAATACAGTTGACTTTAACTATGGTTACAGGAAGTACATAAAATTAATTAACAATTTTTCGCATTTTTTTGCTTGTTTTCTTTCTTCTGCTGTTAGGTCATTTAATTTTCGCTTTAGAGTTTTGCGTTCATGGCTTTTACCATTCCACCATTTGATTTTTATGTAGCTCCTCTGAAGTTCTATTTTTTATCGAATGCACAATGCGTTTGGTAATTAAAGGATCTTTATTTATTCGTGTCTTGTGAAGCCTATTAAAAAAAATTCACATTCCTTTGCTTGGTTGTGTGAGTCTTCTAAATGATAAATGTTGAACCCAACTCAGCATTCCATAGATGTGGTTTTCTGCAGTATAATTGATATAATCTCCCATGTATGGACAATTTTTCCCTAAATTTCTTTGCTATCCAACCACAAAGATATTCGAAACCACCTTTTTCATTTGCTTTTTTATCTCAGAAACGGACGAACTTGTGATTGACAAAGAGGAGCTAAGATCTACAATATCTTTTTCTGGAGGCTGAAGAGAAATGGTTACTCCAGCTTGAATAATAATGTTTGCTACTATATACTCATGCATTATTAGCTGTTCTGGTTGAGTATTTGTTTTCTCTTGTATCAAACCAGGATTTTTCCCTAACATAATTAATCTGATTCTATGGATTGCATTTAGGGGCGATGGTTGATCGTGAAGACCTCTAGACCTTCTAGACCTTCCAGTAATAAACCATAAGGTTTTTTCACATGCAGATTTTCTTTTGGTGGATAAGAATTGATAATATCAAACCAGGTACTTATGTTTCTATAAATTTTCTTGTGTTTACTGACCAACTTTTGAATGAATTAGAGCCGTTGCTGTAATGTGGGACAATAATTGAGCTGCTAAGGTCACGTTTGGTCTTTCAGGTCCTTGGCATTCCAAATGTTTTTTCGTCAATTTGTGACAACTTGTGACTTCATTGCTACTTGTATAAGCTAATAAAACCTTTAATGGTTCACTATTTACAGTAGATTTATTCTTTAATACAAAGCCTGTGTCTAATAACCAGTTTCTGATTAATTTAAGCAAATGGGGAACGTCGGCAAAATAAAAAAAATATGTCCCAAAATAGAATGAAGAAAATATGGTTTCTCAAAATTTACATTTAAACTGCTCCAAAGACCAAGATTTCCGCTACAGTCAGATACACATGCTACTACATTGAGCCGAAATAGTTTCATTCGGAACCAATATTATCTGCATCTGTTTATGAGATCCAATTATTTTATCTTTTGCTTTATCATATTCATAAGCCGACTCCACCTTCATTTCATCAAATTGTATAACTGCTAATTTCTCAAATGTACTTAATGATATACCAGCTATCTTCATAAAACTTAAAACATCTTTAAGAAATCCATTCCTGAAATGCAATTTTGCAGCCCATTTTTGTAATGTTGATACATGAGGTAACGGATATTTAAGAGAATTTCTCAAGCATAAGCAACATTAGGTACCTCAAGGCAAAAGCTTTATATATATCTTTTGATTTCCAAATAACTTTCTTTTTTTTGTTAACCAGGAATATCCCTTTGCGCTTTACTAAATGTGTCATTTAACACTTTTTCTAATTTTTTCACATTTGAACTTCAATTTTTTTCGTTATAGAAACAATTTCGTTCTTCAACTTCTCCATTTTGCGATCCTGTTCAGCAAAGACTTGTCGAGGACTTTCATGATTTTTTAATAACAGTTGGTATTTCTCTTCTACACTTTGTTGAATCTCTGTTACACTAGAAGGTCCTGCTTTGTTATTTTTAAGAATATCTTCAATAAAATCTTGTCGTCACGTCTTTTATTGCGAGTACTTTCTACATTCGAAATATTAATAATACGTTTTAAAAAAAGCTTAGGTACCACTGTAAAGTTAAATTGTAATAATAAATTGGTATATTAAAAAACAAAACTTTAGATATTAGATTATAGTGTTTATAGGAAAGAAACTAGTACTTCTCGCTACATCACCGCAGGCTCCTATAATTGTCCTCGACATAAGATGGTGAGTCTGAATTTTCTTGTTTACATGTTTTTGAATTTCCCATTAAACAAATTTAGATTATAAAAAGAATAAAAATTAATTAAAAATGCTGCCAGGTGTAACGGTTTCGATTCCAACATTGTTGATAAAAAAGTTACAAAATGTAGATTTAAAAATTTGGTCAATGAATGTTCTACTTTTCAGAAAACACCTGAGAAGACTTTTTTGTAACAATGGCTTGCTCACCTTCAGTGACAAAAGGACTGGAAAGAATTTTCTAGGGTTTAGATCTCAAACTTCGGGTCCTAGCCTCTAAAGTCTTTTAGGCGATCCAAAAGAACAAGTAGGAACAACAGAAAAGTCGGGAATTTATTAAATTAAATGTAAAGATTGTGATCAGAAATACAAGGTGTACCCGAATAAAGTGCAAACATTTTAACCCGAATATCACACAACGCAGTTTGACATAATAGCCAAATTTCAGGTTCCGAAACGTCACCGTTTCCGAGAAAAAAAAATTATGCTTTTCTGCAGAAACTGATGTGCGCCACTGAGGTCTATTAAGGCAGGACAGTTCGCTGTCAAGTTCAGTCCAGGCCATCAAAATAAGTTGGGAATAAAAACGGTAATTAACAAGTGGCAAAAGTGTCTTTATCGAAGTTCCAGTCAGTTTAACATTAATAGTGGTGGAGAAATGTGAGTTTTATTGTGACATAACAGTAAAATCGACATATACTTTTCCAACTGAGCTAACGTTATATGGTTATCATAAAATTCTGCTATTGTGTAAAAGTTTACATTAAAAAAAATGTATAAACAATCTGGTCCACTGTAAATTTGATTGACGTTAGAATGACAGGCTTCAATAAATCTAACTCATATTGTACTTACTGGTTGACGAGCGTTGAATGACAAGTGACACGGCGGTAGGACAATTGACACAGTGGAAATCCAACGGCGTTTCTTTTGGTTTCCCTCGCTTGCTGGTTTCCTAATTGGTGTCTGGTGTTAACAAATATCTTAATACGGCTCATATGCCTCAAAATGTGTCTTATTTTTGGAGAGTGCGATCGAAATTCAGCGTTAGCAGCAACTAAACGGACAACTAAACGATTCCTTGTGTTATTTATCGGGCTAGACAGAGTGGTTAATTATTAACAGATTGGCGCAAGCTGCTAGACTTCTTCCTCTGGCGTCACTTCAAAAGTGTTATTATGTTGTGCCGCTAAATACTGAAGCAGAGCTCAGACAACGCATTCAGGGAGCTGCGGATGACATCATCACGCATGACATGATTTAAAATGCATGTTAAAGTTTGGTTACAAGAGTTCAAAATAATGACAAAACAAATTGCATTTTTGGCGTCCTGATTGCTGTCGGCATTCGCTCTTTTTCGGCTAGCCGCGAGTTCTGGGACGCCCTGTATATTTTAAATAAAGACTTTTAAACCCCGCGTGTGAGTTTAGAAGGGTAATTTAAAACCAATTTATACGACACGATTGAGTCACTCATTGATTGATTCGTTTCAAAATTACACAACTCATGATTTAACTTTAAGTATTTAAGTTATAATGTGGTAAAAATTTTAAACACTTTCTAACTGCCACAGACTTTTTATTTTTCTCGAACATTGCCATTCCAGAGCAGAATGTCGCTCAAACTAAACCTCATTCTTTCGTTGTCGTACATTTGTAATATTTTGTGTGTTTTGAACACCAAATCAATAGTTTTAAACTACAAAATAACATACTCGGATTCGATTAAGAAAGAATTCTATAGTTCACAAATTATTTCTCTTCCTGCTACTAATCATAGCCACACAACATTGAAAGTTCTGAATCGGAATATTCCGAAACTTTTTTGCAACGTTTTACATTTTACTCGCGATTTTGAAATTTTGTTTTTGTCAAACTGTGGAATTTCCATGTTAGAAGAAAATTGCTTGTCTGAAAAACTACGAAAAGTTTCCCGAACACTTGACATGAGTTCCAATAAATTGGAGGTGATTAAAAGGGGGACATTTACAAATCTAAAATTAATAGAACTAGACCTCGATAGAAATTTCATTTTGACGATCGAAAATGCTGCCTTTGTCAATTTAACCAATCTAAGTTTGATAAACTTTGCTTTCAACCGACTGGTTACTTTTAATTCGGCAGGTTTCATCAACATTGAACAACTCAGCATTTTGTCTTTGCAAAATAACTATATTTCTACTTTATCCAAAGGTTTCTTTGGTCATCTGCAATTTCGATCTCCGCAACTTGGATTAATGTGTAACAACATTTCTGAAGTTGATGAATATGTCTTCGCTGATTTTAAAGTTAATGGTCTCATTCGTTTACAATTACAAGGTAACAACATCGAGGAATTACCAGAGAAAATTTTTGATAACTACAATTTTTCCCGTGTTGTTTTAACTTACAATCCATTGAAACGGATTCCTGTTTGTAATCACAACTGTTTTGTGGAACGTTTGGTTCACGATTGCAATTGCACGACCGCAATGTTGCAAAATAATAGTCAAAATGGAAAAGTTTTTTTTGTTAAACGGGCTCGTAAAAGTATTTGTCCAAAGAGACAAAATGGTCAAGGAGCCATGTTTGAACATAGCTTTATTATACGTTTAGTTTTACTTGTTAACTCTTTTAACATTTTTTTACAATTTTTTTAGGTGTTAGTGCACGTGTATCTCAGAATTGTGCAAAGAAATAAAGTACCTTATCTATGACCATTTAGATATTTGCTCATAACGTAGTTCATTTTAAACTAGAACTCGTGTAGATGTGAAATTCATCGCGGGCTGTGATTGGCTAAAATCATTTAGTTATTGTTATAATTCAATGTTGTAACAATTTATCTTGGTAATCAATGAAAACTACTGTTAGACCTGTTGACAGTGGGTCAACTTGTCTTAGTTCCTGTTATATTGTGAATTATTTTGAGAATTCAACTCACTATACAGGATGTGTCGTAAGGCGCTTATAAACTCTCCACCACCATGTTTGGAAAGTTAAATACAATCTATTGTTGAAAAAATTATTTTTGTTAATAGCACACTTCTTGAGATATTGAGTGGTATTCTTGAGCTAATTTAGCAACACTTGACTAATATGTACCTATAAAGATTGATTTTAATAAATCTTGTTACTTAGTAACGCGCATTTTTTAATTCAGAATTATTAATGTATGTACTAGGTCATAATTAATTTATTGAAACTTAGTTATTTCATAACATGTTAGTTTATTTCTCAAATAACAAAAAACGCAAAACAAGTTAAATTACATAAATTATAAAAGATGTTCAAACACTCGACCCTGTGCTAACAAACGCCTCAGCTCGTCTGCGTAAATTGCCTATAATTCTGTCCAACATTTGGTCATTAATATGATTTACTGCATCAAAAATTCTTTGTTTCAATTCTTAAACGTCTTAAACTTCTTAAAGCATGCCTTTCATGTATCTCCAGAAGAAAAGGTCCATAGGATTTAGATCCGGCGAACGTGGAGGCCAGGCATTTGGAGAACAACGTCCTATCCATCTATTTTCATAATTGTTGTTCAGCCATTGCCTTACAAGCAGAACAAAATGAGGTGGAGCGCCATCCATCTGCAACCACATGTCTCGTCTCACAGCCAAAGGAAGATCAACCAATAAATGGTTTTCTAAATCATTTTGAAGAAAGTTTAAAAATTCTACACCTTTCAAACTATTAGGTAAAACATGTGGTCCAATCACGTTATTCCCAATAATGCCCGACCAAATAGGTATACTAATTCGATGGTGATGGCCATGTTCAAATGTCACATGTGGATTTTCCTCTGCATAATAATGATAATTATGTCGATTACAAATACCATTCCTTGTGAAAAGAGCTTCATCTGTCCACAAATTGTTTTTTTTTAAATTAATTATTTTTCTCCAATATCCATCGTGAAAAATTCGTCCTTAGAGCATAGTCTTCGGGAAGCAAAGCCTGTACCTTAGTGTAATGATTCGGATGTAACTTTTCATCCCTAATAACACCATTTATGATTTTAAATGGTACGAGTACATCAAGCTGTCGGCTTCAAGAATCGCTTCTTCGGTCCTTATAGTGCTAGTGGTTCTTGGACGGCCAGGAAGAACTCCTTTTAAATTTGGAACTGCGCTTCTATTGTCCCTTAGCCTTTGATCTAAGCTTCTTATGGCGTTCATGCTAGGTTGCCTTCTCCTCGGATGATATTCTAAGTAGAGGCATCGAAGCATTTCCACGGCATTCCCTAAGCACTAGGTACATATCACAATACTCATTTGCAGAAAATTCCATTAGTGAATGTCTGCAAGTCAAAATTTTTTACAATTGTAAATTAAGTCTCTGTTCTTTCCTCCACAAGGAGGTTAATCGGAGGTTCTGCAGCCAGCACCTGAAGGACGACTGTCGGCGCAGTGCCATAAGCGCTAACTATTCTCAGTAGTGCTTGGCGTTGAGTGTCTTCGAGTATCACCCTGTTTCTTTCAGTGTTCATAGCTTCACTCCACACCGGAGCCGTGTATATTATTATTATTATTATTAATTTAAACCCTTAACAGGCCAAGGCCCAATTATAAAGGGAGTTATCAAAAGCCCATGCACACCAAAATACTGATAAGCAGAAACCCTCGTAGTTAGCCTTATTGGCTTGGGAATTTACTTACATTAGTCATGGCCCAATACATTGTTGCAAATTTTCTTTATTGAATCGAAGTGAATATCACATTCAACAGATATTACGTTGTACAGTTGTGTCATCTGTGTTATGGGTGATCTTAATTGAGAGTTTGTCCTCGAGAACTTTGAATAAAAGTACAATTTGCTTCTTGTGTTGACTTTCGGAACTCTAAAACTTATGTTTCTAACCAACTCAATACAATCGATTTTGTTATGAAGCAAATTGTATAGAAACTTAACAAGTAAAATGTTTCTTCGCTTGGCAAGAGATGTAAACCAAAATTTACTTAACAACTGGTCATGGTCACATCTTCGAACGGGGTAAGCCCCCTCAAATTTATAACTAATAAATTTAAGAAAACATTTTTGCACAGATTCTATCCTGGCACGGTGAATTTCATAAATTGGATTCCATATAATTGCTCCGTACTCCAATTTGGACCGCACAATTGAATAAAATAACACCTTCAACGTACTCAAATTTGAAAAGTCTTTACTGTTCCTATAAATAAACCCATAAATTCTGTATGCATCATTGATCACATCAGATATGTGACTCTTAAATGAGAGTTCTCGATCGAAAGTGATACCTAGGTCTTTTATTGATTCTAGTCTTTCCAATGTATGTCCATTTAAAGTGTATGCATAAATAACTAAAGATTTTTTCTTGGAAAATGAAACTACTTAACACTTCGAAATATTAAGCAAAAGATGATTGCGATTACACCAAAAGTTTAGCATTACCAAACAGAATTGTAAATACTTACAATCCTGAACAGATCTGATATTGGTCGGCAAACATTAGTTTGTTGCAAGGAATAAAATTTGTGATATCATTAATAAACAAACTAAACAATAGGGGACCTAGGTTCGACCCTTGAGGTACACCAGATAATGGCACAAATGGTTTAGATGTAAAGTTAGAATACCGTACAATCATTATTCTATCGCTTAAATAAGACCTAAATAGTTTCAGAAACGAATTTGAGAATCCAATTCTGTCGAGTTTTCCAATTAAAACAAAATTAACAATAATAATCAATGGTACCATCTTATTCACTTCTGTAAGATCTATTTCTTGACAATAAAAATTTATGTTTGCAGCTAAAATGACACCACCACCTTTGGACATATCAGTAAATTCAGACGATCGATCCTTACGAAAGACAAAGTATTTATCAGGAAACAATTGACTACTCAAAATACCTTTTGTTAACCAGGATTCGGTAATTACTATAAAATCGAAGTTATTTTCAGCGACTGAGTTGTAAAATATGCAAGTTTTCGAGCGTAAACCTCTGGCATTTTGATAAAATACACTGCTTTTCTTATTTGATCGATTGATTGACTGATTTATTGCGACACCACATATAGTTTTGTAACATTGCGTAACATTAATAACACCATCATCTGCAGAGATCATTAGTGAAAAGGATACAATTTTTCAACTGGACTACAAAATAAATCGTATATGATTATGGAATTTGATACCTCGTTCAGTATCAGTTTTCTGATGTTGCTGGATGGCCCGCGAATGTTTGGCATTATGCGGCTAAGATTTGCAATTGCTCTTCCAGCTTAGTTTGAACCGTATTTGGATGTAAGCGTATGTGCCGAAAAGTTCATGTTCTGGTCAAAAATTATTCCCAGTTACTTGAGCTGCTTAACTGGTTTCACTTCTAGATCCTTGATTTTAAACTTCACTCTTTCTTTTTTCTAGGTACATATAGAACGGCAGCCTCGGTTTTTCGTAGGTTGTTTTTTGACATCCAGTCGCAAACACGCTTTGTTTGGCAGATACTCCAATTGAGATTGTTAATCCTAATAAATCTGTTACTACAGTAGCTTAGAATAAAGTTTATTAAGTACATAGAGATGTTTTTCATTTGCAATCAGGCTATAATTTTTTCCCACGTGGCTGTGTAAAAAGCATTTCTAACATCTAGTGTGACGAGGGCGCATCATTTTGCATTTCGTTTCTTTGAATTGGCTTTGACTCGCTGCTTCAGTTGTTGACATTTTGGCGCGAAATCCAAATTAATTTTCCGAAAGAATCCTTTTTTCTTCTACTTCTTGAATGAGTCTAGCTGCTATAAGTTCTTCCAGCAGTTTGCTCACGTTGTTTAATAGACATATTGGTCTATAGGATGAGGGAATACCTGGGCTCTTTCCACTTTTCGGGATCAGAATTAACTCGCTTGTTTTCCACTCATCCGGAAATGTTTGGCAAACCAGTAGTTTATTCATCATGTCTTGCCTGAGTTGGGGAGTTGTTTCAACTATGGCCAGGTGCTCAGCCGGCTTTCTGATCGAATGTTCAGTTGTTTGGATACGATCCTATATCCGTCCTGACCTGACCTGGCCTTTTTTTTCCAGCCCATATTTTCCGGGTTTTAACCATTTGTATCAGGTAAGAGTTTATATTAAATTTTTCAGGGGCCTGGATTAGCCTGCCGAGTTGAATGCATTTTTAACATCGAAAGTGACTAGCATACAGAGTTTTCTATGTTTCCATGTTTTTTCTTTCACTTATAAACGATTTTGGTGAGTTCTCTTAGAGCGACTATTGTTGATCTTCCTTTCGTAAAAGCATATTGATTTGTTGCTAGACCACCGTAGTTTTCAATTTCTTTCACCAGTCTTGTTTTAATTAAAATTTCAAATATCAACTGCATTTAGGATGCAGGGCCGATACTGTTGGGTGCTTAAAGGATTTAACTTTGGTTTTTCAATAAGGACCAACCTAGCTTCTTTCCACTCTTTCGGAAAACTGTCTCTTTTAACCAAGTGGTTTATAAGAATTAGTACGGTCGTGATCTAATTCTTTACCAAACCAATTATTATTTCCACAGGAATACCGTCCGTGCCTACAGCTTTCTTCAGTTTAAAACTGCCTGCATCAGTTCTGCTTCGTCAAACATGTTAAATTCGTTTTCATTTTTATTATCCGTTTTCTTAGAGGGATCTATATGTATCACCTGGCTTTTCTGAAGCAATTTTTGCGCTTCCTCTCACATTGGTTTTTCCGGTATCTTTTATCTAGCTCGTTAATAAGCTGTTTCCAAGCTGCTTCCTTAGCTGCTTGTATTTTCTTCTTGCGCTCGCTTTGATTATCAAAGTACTTGTTCTTAAGTACGTCTAGTTCTAAGATATTTTTTGATTTGGCCCCGGTCCATTTGCGCCGTGCTCTTTGGCAGCTCGTCCGTGCTATTTTAATATCGTTGTTTCACCAAATATACACTTCTTTTATGTCCACATCCCGTTGTTATATTTTGGAAACTATCCTTATATGCATTTTTTAGAGCTTTACTAAAATTAAGCATCTTATCTTTTTTGTCTTCCCGCCCTATGTGCCATTGAAATTGTTCTACAAATTTACCAACTCTCTTTTCTTTAAAATCCATTTAATATTTACTTTTTGTTCCTCTAGTATAACATCAAACAGAATATGTAGATGGTCAGTCAGGTTTTGATCTAAAAGTGTTGTCCATCCACTGACGTTTTTTGCAAACTTTTTAGTTGTTAGTGTGAATCACGAAGGAAGAGTTGTTTCTAATGAAAGTTGGATCACTCATCTTTTTGCTGCCAACCAGTCAGCTAGAAATTTTCCTCTTGTGTCCTCTTTAATGCTGCCCCATGCTTCTGACTTGGCGTTAAAATCCCCGCATATTACTGTTGTTTGAGGAAGTATAAGGGTAGAGGGTAGATGAAATGAGATAATCAACCACTCTCGATGAATGTTATTTTAACACTCTATTTTGACCATTCAACAATAATTTACATACTATTGGCCTACTTATTTACAATTGTTTCTACACATTAAACTACGTTTTGCTGAGTCGACAAATGAAACTATTGTTAAGGTGACAATGATGCCTTAACATCTTTCCGGGACGAGAAAAGATAGATCTGCCGGAGTGTTGTTGAGCTCTTGGTCGCCGGAAGACGAAAGTGGTTGCATCTCGACTTTGTCGATGACTGAGCACACTCTGCTGGCTGGTTGCGGCGGAGTCGCTCTCCTCTGTAACGAAGCAGTCTCGTACAACTAAAGAAAAGAACAATTATTAAAATGACAAGGACTACTACTGTAAGTAGGCTTGTCAAAACGGCGTGATGAGTAATCTTGGTCCAATGAACGTTCTTGAGATCTTCGTCAATTGCCTCCTCCGCTGACTTTAAGGACTGAAGATCGTCAGACGGTCTGATGACCTTATCCTGGATTGGAGAGATCGACGCTGGCCTTGATGATCTTTCAATCTTCGCCCAATCTACCGGAATGGCCTTGGTAAATGCGGCAACTACTGGTATGCCTTCCATTCGCCGAGGTGTTAATGTCATCTTCTTCGTGGCCACGATGCAGTTTTGTGAGATTGTCAGGATCCCAGTTTGGTTTAAATACACGTTCTGACGATTGCCATTGCAAGTAATTGCAATTCTAGCCACTCCAGGCAAGATAAACAACCAGGAGTTGCTCGTGTATAATTGTTTCCAGATGTTCGACGACAATTTTTTACGACTAATGGCTAATCAATGATGCTCTGTGAACTATTCTCAATGTTAAGCACATTAGATGGAGAAACGATGAACGATCCATTTTTAGTTTTGGTAGCAAAATTTAGCTCATTTTCGTTGACTTCAAAATAACGCTGCGTATTGTAATCAATCGCTATCAGATCTTTGTCAATATCTAGTGTCCAGTAAAATGTTTTTTGAATTTTATAGGGAATAGGAATGACCTTAATTAACAAAAATTCTGTGATTTCTATGACGATTTTTATCTATCTCTTTTTCCAGTTCCTCTACTGGTTTTTAAACCTTTTCATGTTTGATGTTTGGACTGATATAACAGCCAATTCGTTTGCACTATTTTAACAAGGCTTATTTTTTTATTTTCCCCCTTTTTTACTATTCCAGTTGTCTTTTTTGTTATGCAGGCTCTTCCTTCTTTGGTTACAATTTTGTCATAGCTGCACGTCACCCCATGCGTGGGGTGTCGCGTTAATTCATTCAGCCAACTTGTTTTTTTTTACCTGGGGTTTAATGTTTTCTTTTTCTTTTGTTGCCGCGGCTATTGCTTCTTTTAACCTTTTACATTTGTAGCTACATTGCAGATAGGGCAGAATGCTAGTTTAGTACATTCTTCTTTTTTGTGCCCTTTCCCCCACATTTTTCACAATTTTTGTTTTTGTCCATTCCATTCCTTATGTCCATATTCCCAGCATTTATTGCCTTTCAGAATGTTGACCTTTTCTTGCATTTTACACATAGACAAGCCAATCCTAACTTTTCAATTTGTCCATAATCCTTATCTCCATACCAGTCTCTTCATATTCACTCCTTAGTTCTTGTTTCAAAACTTCCTTTATTTCTTTACCTTCAACTGTCGGGTCTAGGTCTAGCAGCAACACTGTTTCTTTCCTCATTTTGACTTTTACTTCGGCCACTTCCTTCATTTCTCCTCTTAATGTTGCTTTAAATGCTTCTCTCTTTTCTTAATCTTTAGATCTATAGGTATCTTTGCCAGTTTCCTGACATATTGACCTGGACCTGACCTGACCTGACCTGACGTTTAAAATATCAAAGTATTGACAAGTTGTCAATTCAGAATTGTCATGGCTGAAGTATTTAAAGCCGATAAAATTAGAACAATCTTTTTAGTACATAGTGGTATAATCTATAGTCAGGTCCTTGGAAAAACCGAAAATTCTATCAATTTTGGAATTAAAAATTAGAACTGTGAATTTAAAAAAGTAATGTTACTAAAGTGGGGTTTTACACCATGTGACAATTAGATGACATTGACGTCTAAGATCTTTTGCCCCGGCTTAATTCATAAAAATTACTTTGAATAATGAATCCGTACTCCAGTTTTAAAATCGAGCGCTTTTTGACAAGTTTTTGACTCCATAATACGGAGTGATCATTTTAATTTGTGATCCAGGCGACCTTGACCCAAATTAACGTAGGTCTCCTGCTAACAATTTTGACAGTTTTAGATTTTTAACTTTGAAAGTGGTGGTACTCTAATAAATCGTCATGAAATAACCATTATTACATCCTGTCAGACATTAAAACACTTTGAGCACCAGTTTAGTACAGGCTTAACGTTTCAGCAGAAAGTTTTTACCATGATTTCTCAATTTGAGGTTATGTCCAATTTGGTGAAGTAACTCTCAGACATCACTTGAAACAAAATTCGCAAAAATTATGTTTAAACTTTTATTAACATATCAGAAAATTATACAGCTATTTCTTTCACTTTGGGGAAATGCATTTTTTAGCCATTTCTTAGATATAATTTAACAAAAATGTTAATCCTAGTTTTTTAAATTTCGTAAAAACTTTAGTTTTTATCGTGTTATTATTTTTGTTTGTCTAACATGTTCTATCTGTGTTTTCAATTCAAAATAACTTAAAAACACAATAATAGAAAAGAAAAGTCCGTAAAGACCAAGAAATAAAAATATATGAACCACAAATTTTAAATATACACTAAATCCTCAACATTCGCGGGTTGAAACAGATAATCAAATAAATGAGTAACATATTATTTTTATGCAATTTCAAGCACATTGTATATCCAATTCACATAAGCATACATCCTTGTATATCCAGGAGGATCAGTACTTTCGCATCCGTTTCCGCTCACAAAACTTGCAATTCCAACGTGGATCGCAGAATATTTGCTATAACTGTCGATTAAAGGACTACCGGTATCTCCCTGAAAATAAAAGTTTGAATTGACACAACATATAAGTGGGCTTTGAAAGTTGAAATCAATTGGTATTTCTGTTATGACCACAGTGTTAAGGTCACTAGATCAAAGTTTCTGTTTTATAAGGTACCGCTATTAGTAACAAAAAGAAAGACAACGATATCTAGGGTGCAATTCTTGAAACCATGGGAATCATTTCCAATGGGAGTTTCCAAAAAATTCCCACAGAAAATTACAAATCGTATTCTTGAAATTTGTATGGGAATGTTTTCCCACGAATTTTGTGAAATGTGAAATTAGATTCATATGACATTTTGACATAAATGTGCAAAAATGGACGAGTTTATGCACCTTCAAATGCTCAAAAATTATTAATGCGTGTTGTGTTCTCCACAACATGTGTGTGGTTAATAATCTACCAGTTCCTGATCCAGAAGATAGGGACGATGAATTGGATTTTGAAATGCTGATAAATGAACATGAAGTTGAAGAAGAGGAAAATGGCAGAATACAAAACGTGGAATTAAATGATGGAAGAAGACTGCAACGAAAAATCATTAGAAATTATTTTGCTCGTTAATAATTTTATTTTTAAAACACATTTTAACACAATTTCACAATATTTACAACATTTGTACACAACACAACATTGAAATGCCTCTGAAAAGTTCATATCAACCCAAGAAGATCTAAATTAACTTACTTCTTATCTACTAAAAAACATTTTATTTCTTTTAAACTATTTAAGATCTCCTCTTGGGTTGATATAAATTTTTCAAAAAGGACCAATTTTTTCGAATAGCAATCTTTTTTTAATTCGAATTTTTGTTTTGCAATATCCGTAAATGACTGCTCAGTTTCCATTAGTTTATGTTTTTTCCTGCTTCGTCTGATTTTTTTCCATCCTTTGGAACTTCTGTGTTTACACTGCCCCTGGTTATTAAATCCACTTTTTGATTACTCTTTTCTGAATTGTTCTCTTCTTGATTACTTTCTTGATTTTGATCAAGCAGTATTTCATCGAAATTCTAAAAAAATCTAGATTAATTTAGAAATTTTTGTCTTCAAAACAATTGCTTACAAAGCTTATTCTCTGGTCTTTGATTTGGAGGTCTCCTGTTATAGAATGTTCTGAAAGTAACCCCAGAACAAGTTCTTCCTCTTTGTTGAAGACAATTGGACATAACGGACCGCCTCCAGTTCCAGTGGAATGTCTTTTACAGTCTCCCTGTTTTTTTTGACATTTTTTTAATGTCTTGCCAGGACTACTTACACGTCTCCAATGTTTCCAATCTTTCTGTGCTCCCGGAATTTCGTTTAGCTTTCTTGCAATTTCACTCCATTTTAATTGAGCTTGTTTAGCAGTAAATTGCACATTGATTATACCTTTATAGAGCTCGGGTTCATTGTGCATTTGCTCAATTAAAAATTGCTTTTGCTTGGCTGAAATGTGGCCGTTGTGCATTTCAGACATGATGATTTCACCTTTTGCTAGTTTCACTCTCGCTATTTTACGCAGTTTACGGCGTACAAAGTTTGAAAAATGCGAGCGTTGCTATAGTAACAAACAAATTTTGCATTTCCAATGGGAAAGTGATTCCCATGCCGTCAAGAATACCAAAGTGTCCAATATACAAATGCCATGGGAATTTAAGGTGGGGAAATTTTTCCAATGGGAACTTTTTCCCATAACTTCAAGAATTGACTCCTTGTAATCTTGTAAAGTGTAAGTTTGTCGGCCTCACCGGGAAAAGTCATCAAAATGTGTTGTAGGACCAACTGACTTGCTACCCTTAATCTAAAAGAGGCACCTCATAAAACAGCAGAGGGACAAGATACAGTCATTGCACTGAACACTGCAGATACACAGCCTCAGGAGGGAGATACAACATCGCTTTCAACATCAGCAGGAGAAGATGATTGGCTTTAAGCCACTTCCTGCCTGAAAGGGAACACTGAAAATGCAATAGAACAAGAAATACACATAAGATAGGCAAAACAGGTTCTATAGTTCCAAGTGGCGTACGAAGGTCCTTAAACACATGGGTGCTAACTCATAGCTATACATTCATAGAGAAAATGTAGTAGAATAAAAGATTTGATTAAAATTATTTTATTGTCGTTAAGTTAGATGCTGCACTATTTCTTTGGTTTTTGGATACAACGTTGAATCTTCATTTTACCTCAAATTAGTTACCTCAGTTCTTAAACAGGTCAATTCTAATCCAATTTTTGCGTTAACGCAAGTCTGGTTCCCATGGATACTGCGGCAACTGAGTTGCCGCTCAATTCTAATACCACTTTGGGGCGCTAGTTTGCTGAATTGGTTTGCAGTACTGCAAATAGGTGACGCAAGCATTTGCGTAAACCACGTGACCGCCTATTCGCGCTCATTCTTTCCAAAAATGGCAGAGCTCGACAATGCTTTGGGAGCTTTTGCTTTGGATTTCTTTGAAAGTGAGAGTGATAGTGACGAAAATGAAGAAAGGCCACCAAGAGAACCGTTCAATATTCAAGAAATTACCAACAAGACGCTATTTCAACGCACACGATTAAACAGGGAAGTATTTCTTTATGTTTTAGAGGTTATTTCACCGGATTTGACAAATACTACGAACTCAGGACGTTACGGGCATTTAACACCGATGCAAAAGTTATATGCAAACTCCAATTTTATGCCATTGGATCATTTCAGTGGTTAATTGGTAACAGTGGCCGGATTTCGCAAGCCGCAGCTTCCCGCGCAATTCAAGAAGTAACAAATGCTTTGACCGCACGAGCTGCGCATTTCATCAAGTTTCCACCACCAGAAGAATACGCGGCAATCAAACAGGCCTTCTACCAACTAGGACTGACTAGACACGGACGAGGTTTTCCTAATGTTCTTGGTGCAATTGACTGCACCCACATCCGAATTGCGGCCCCAACAACAGCTCCAGAACAATATTTAAACCGTCATATATATTATTCCATTAATGTATAGTTAATTGTAAGACCTGACTTGAAAATCCACAACACCTTTGCGGAATATCCAGGTTCCAATCACGATTCCTTCATCTGGAGAAATTCGGCTGTTCGGAATGGACTGTCTGAAGGAGATTTTCCGGAAGGTTGGCTTGTTGGAGATTCTGGATATCCACAAGAACCTTGGCTGATGACACCAGTGCCACATCCGAATTCACCACCAAAGATGTTGTACAATTCTGTACACATCTCGACAAGAAATCCAGTTGAGAGGGCAAATGGTGTTCTTAAAAGTAGATGGCATGTTTTAGATTCACCTATTAAATATTCTCCCAGAAAAGTCTGTGCTATAACAACCGCATGCTGTGTTCTTCACAACATTTGTACGCAATACAACCTGGAAGTAGAAGATCTACAGGAATTTTCCCTTAATGATGACCATCCCAATATTGACCCACTGAATCCCAATTATGAACACTTCAGAAACCACATCATTGATCAATATTTCACTTGATTATGACGTCTACTCAATAATGATTATCTTTTTTTCTAATCGTTTATTTCAGACTCTTCATTTTTTTTGACTTTGCAAATTTTCAAATTATCCTTCCAGTTCTCATCATTCCTTCTTTTTCTGCCAGCTTCTCCGTGCTCTCACTAGATATAGTTCAGCCAAGTTGGTCTGAGCTACCATAAAATCATAAAAATTAGTTTGTGGTATTTTGTCATTTGTGACGAGACATCTGGCTTGTTTAGGGATGCTGTTCTTATCCCAGGGTGCAAACTTGAGCAAATAAACCCTCATTATGTGCACTAGCTAGCCCGCAAATTTTTATGTTTTTATGGTAGCTCAGACCAACTTGCCTGAAGTATACTTTATTAATTCAATAATAATAAGCAATGTTAAGTTTTACGTCTCATATTTTATGTTTTAAGTTCTGCATGAGTTTTCAGTTGTGGAAAGTAACCAAATTGGGAAAATATGAGTAGAAAATAAAATAAACCAACCCTTTAATACCAAATAATTAAAAGTAAGAACAAACAATTTAATTACTAATTCATTTTTCTTTTTTTTAAATTCACATTTTCTCTCATGAGATCTAACTCTTCCCTCTTTATTTTAATATATTCTTCTTTAAAAGATCGGAACTCGCTTATAAACTCTTTTAATAATTGGTTTCGTTCCTCTCCTAGCTTTGCAGATTGAACAATAGTTTCTACCGCCAAGGTCTTCTTACTTTTTGGTCGCTTGGGAACATTGGTTGGTTTGGCCGAAACTGAAGGTGATGGTGCGGTGGAGGACTTTGGTTTTCGTTTAGTGACAGGACTTTGTTTTGATGCTGGAACAGGGCTTGGTTTCGATGCTGGAACAGGGCTTGGTTTTGATGTAGGGACAGGACTTGCTACAAAATCAAGAAAATACTTTATGCTTCTTTAGACTCGAATTTCAGTAGTGTTCCACTGATATGTTTCAAATATGTTATCATGCATTCATATTAAAATGTATTTCATACTAATAAATCAATTATTAATACTTTACTATTTGTCATACCTGGAATGGGGGAACCAAGCACCGAAACTGGACGGTTTTCATCGACGTTTTCATAAGTTTCTAAACAAAATTGAGAAAGAAGTTGAATAATACCTAATTAAATGTTTAAAAATTCCTTCGATTCTATATTTTATGAGCATTTAATAGGATAGTGAAAAGATATAGGAGTACATTAAAACATGTTACATACCATTTTCAGGTCCTGGCAAAATTGAGGGAATATCTGGAGGGATAGTGTCATGATGATGGAGAGGAGGATCAACGATGTTAAAAACTGAAAAATGGTAAAAATAATAACATCAACGAAATTTAGACAGTTTTATTTTGGTTTTGCGTGTACATACACTAAATTCAAGATTTCTTGGCTTTTGTACTCTACAAAGTATAATTTCTCGAAACATTTAATCGAAAATTTGGAAGCAAAGCAATAAAAATAAAAAATGATTATATGAAAAACTATCTGAAAAGAAAATGATCATTATAATTTGACTTACCTTCCCTTCGATAAGTATCTATCCCCCCAGAGATACCCTCAATGCTGTCTGCACCTAAAAACGAAATGAGCTTCAGCTCAACATCATTCAGGGGGGCAGCGTCGTTTTCCCCTCCACCTGTTTTTCTTGCTTCACGCCGAAAAGCACTTGCCTTGTGCTTGGTTCTTTGCTTCAGGTCGCGGAATTTCTTTTTTAGGTCCTCCACATTCCGCATCACTGGCGAAACAGCACTCACACTTTCAAGCACTTCGACCCATGCCCTGTCTCTATGAAATTGAGTCAGGGCAGGGCCTTTTAGTGGTCCAAACAATATATTTCGCCTTTTCTCTACCTCCTCAACAAGAACTGTGGTTTCACTTGCCGTGAAGTTCTTGGACCGTGGTTTCGTCCTAAAATGAACGATTTTGGGTTTCGTTTTTATGTTATTATATTGAAACTTTATATAAAAATTGTATGTAATCCAAAAAAACACTGTACTTACGTTTTCTGGCTCATTTTGAACAATTTTAAAAATTCTTTTATAACCAACACGCCTGCGCTTTGACAGTCTGATTATCACGTGATCTGTTATTCTTACGCGTTACGGTTGCGTTTGCAGTGGCTTTGCATTAACGCAAATTTTTGAATTAGAATTGAGCGGCAAGCGATTACGCAAGGATGCTGCAAATGAGTTCAGCAACTTTGCCGCTGCGTAACCGATTTGCGGCACTGAATTAGAATTGACCCGTTAGTAAATACATATATTTCCCACCTACTTATCAGTTACACTATATCATCTTATTGTTTTACTCACAAATATGACTAATATCAGTCTCATCCATTTGCAGACTTGCACTTGGTTTCTTGTTACTTCATAAGAAAATCACAAGGTTTCATTGCAACAATCTGTATTTCAGTGTTGTGCACCCTCAAGTTCTTGAATATTTTTCCACATTCAAACTTCTCAACTATTCAACTATTTCATATACTCTTAGTCATTTCCTCACTATACGCGTCACTTGCATTTTCCATGTATGTCCGTCCTAATGCTTTTTTTCAGTTCTTCTTTAGGTCTTATAACTTTTATATTTCTCGGTTCACAACATATAAAGAATTTATAACACTTATGCCCTTACTGTATACCGGGTGTTCCAGCGATTGCTGAACATAGGGAAATAACATGGGAAAATGAATTTTATTTTTTTCCTGCTCTCTGGAACCCCTAAATAAAATTCGGTCAATAGTGGATTATTCTTTGAATGATTCTCAATCAAACCGTAATTTTTTTAATTCGATGCTTTTACAACATTATTAAAAAAAAACAAATTGAAAATGGTTAATTTCAAACTTTCCGCCGAAATGTCGGTACAATTGAAATTTGATATTTGTCATTGTGACAGCAGATCACCGTGAGTCCAAACTAACCTCACTTTTTAAAGATTTGGAGATTTCTTTTGGAGGACTAACAACGATGTCTAACGTTTCAAAACTCTTGTTCTAAGCCCAAATTGTTGCTTTCCAATATAGGTAACTTCAGTCTGTGCAAAAATGTGGTTAAAATTTAACAAAATGTCGCGAGAACTTTGAACCTTTGAACTCTTAATAAAAACAAAAACACCAATGCTTAGCTGTGTTCTTCTATTCGACATTCCCTGCCATATATTTTTGTCGTTTCTAAAATGCATCTGGACTCTTGGTGAAGCAAATAATCCGTTAACAGAGCATCTTGACAAATGAGATGCATTTCAGTTGTAGCATGAATGCTACCGATTTTGTTGTGCAAAACTGCAGTAAAACTGATGTAGCACCTCAGTTGGACTATTAGCTTCTTCATCTAAGGTTAGTCCTCCAAAAGAAATCTCCAAATCTTTAAAAAGTGAGGTTAGTTTGGACTCACGGTGATCTGCTGTCACAACGACAAATATCAAATTTCAATTATACCGACATTTCAGCGGGAAGTTTGAAATTAACAGTGTTTAATTTGTTTTTTTTTTAATAATGCCGTAAAAGCATCGAAATAAAAAATTACGGTTTGATTGAGAATCATTCAAAGAATAATTCACCATTGACCGAATTTCATTTGGGGGTTCGAGAGAGCAGGAAAAAAATAAAATTCATTTTCCCATGTTATTTCCCTATGTTCAGCAATCGCTGGAACACCCGGTACAGGTGGAATCGTTGAAACACTGCCAAAGACAACGCTAGAGGCTCAAACACATGACTCGCACTTCAATGGAATTGATCGTAATGTTGGTTTCCTCACTCACTTCTTACGTATTCAAATGTTCTCCTGTAGTGTTAAAAATAGAATTTTGTATTTTAGGGTGTTAAATAAATAATTTTGCCATAACCTTAATATTTGCTCCTGATATTCGTTTTGTTGATGTTGATAATTGCAGTTGTTCTGTATAAACTCAATCAAGATCTTAAACATGTATACATCTTCAAATTTGTAACTCTTTTCTAAATAGAGCTCTCATGTACTTCATATTCTGCTCATGTATTTCTTTCATCTATTTATGCAATGCTTTCTCTCAGTTCTTTTTACATCACATCATTATTACCACATTGTCTGCATAAGCTACAATATAAAAAGTGCTCATAGCATATTATAATTAGGGCGTTACTGCATAAAGGTCGAATCGTTGAAGATTGCCAAAGACAGTGCTTGACGTCCAAGGACTTTACTGAGTGTTGCTCTTCCTTAACGTGGCAAAATGGAATCGGTCCTAATGTCGTTTAGCTCACCTCTTACGTATTCACATAGTCTGTTATAATGTTGGAACCAATTTTCTTTTTGTACCCACGGTTTATTTAAGTGTATTTTAAACAAATAAATTTAAGATAACCTTAAATTTTATCAATGACAAATTTTCGTCAACAATTTTATGACAATTCCCTAGAATCTTGCGTCTCGTTCTAACCCATTGCTTTATGGACTATGTCTGTCTCTCTTGAATTGCGCACTGAAAACTAATAGCCGTACCTTATAAAACAGAAACTTTGATCTAGTGACCTTAAACGTTTTAAAATTACTTTAAAAATAGAAATATTGTCTTAATTGAGATAATAATTTAGGTAGATTTCACTTTGGTGATCAATCTTAGTTTACTGAATTTTTACCTACATTTATAGATCTTGCGATTTTGGGTTTACAAGCAACCATTAGAACCATTGAGTCCATTAAGACCATAAAATCGGAATATCGTTTTAGAAACCATAGGTAAACACAACTATAATCCTTCCCAAGAATTTCAGAATTATTTCGAGCTCTTCGGAGTTTTTGGAAGGACGCTTGATAAAAAATTTCTAATATACACATTCAATGTTTACTTTTTAATTTATTAATGATAACGATTTTAATTTGCAATTATTTGCAATTATTTATCCAAAATGCACTAGTAAAGAGGTCTTTATTCACTTATTTGAAACAGAAAAAGTACTCTATTACTCTCAAGAGACCATAAAGAAAATCATTCTTCATTTCCATGAGAACAACGCAGGCACAGCTTTCTAAGCGCTAAAAATATATTTTTTAGGCGACTTAAACTAAAATTTGAATGTTAAACCTCAAAAGCGGCCTAAACCTAAGTCTTTTCTGGCCGCAAACATTTTTGGCCGATCTATGGTGGCGCCATCTATCCATAGTTTTGCATATTACGATACCAAAATTACCCCCAATTTTTTGGGTAAAATCAAATCGACAAACTGCTGTAAAGTGCAACAAAGACGCGTTGAATGATTGAAAATGAACATGTCTAGCAGTGCTGCCGCAACAACATCAAAAAGCACATCAAACCTAATTCATGCAAATGTAAATAAGGAAAATAAACTTTTCTGAAGGATTCATAATAAATATTTCAATTATTCAGTTGTTATAAATGATTAAATCAAATAAAAATTAATTAATTTGTAAATTTAATAATGTCGCCTAAAAAATTATGTGTTTATCACGGCCAAAAAGTGCCATTTTGCCCTCGCCTTCTTTCTGGCCACGGCCATTAAAAAAAAGGCTCGGACAAAAAAGAAACTTTTTAATAATTACGATTTTATTTTGACTGCAACTATCATAAAAATGTTTATACAGGATCCTGTGTAGTCGGTAGCAGTAAAAGTAAAATCGTTTTTACATATTTTCCATTTTGTATATTTTTGACTTTCTTGGTGTAATTTTTATTGTATTTTTTAATTTTATTTTTAACGTTTTATGTAATTTCTGCTTTATTATTATTTTGTTTGTTTCCTTGAGTTCTTTTATTCATATTTAAGTTTTTTTTTAATTGTTTTATTTAATTTTTGCTTACAATAAAGTTTGATATTTTTGTTTTGTTTCCTTTAACTTGTGAATTTTTACATTTTTTTTTCGTGATAAGTTAATCAATTGTTATTATTATTATTATTATAAATTTTATTATAAAATATATTGACCATTTAATTCTATTTTAATTAACGAATTTTCATATATTGAAACAAATCTTTTATTTTTTAGCGAAAAACGTAATAGATACAGGGTGTTTTCGATATACACTACGAAAAATTGATCACGGTCTTTTACCACTTACTCGGTATACTGAATTCACATATGAAAATATCCACCTAAAACAACAAACCTTGGATTGTTGCTAAACAATCAAGATTATAATTTTTAATCCAGTGGCGAACTGGAAATTTTGACCAAATTTAGAAAACGAGAAGATTTTTACATAGTGCATTTTTTCTCAATTGATTTTACTTGTCACCAATTACCGTGTTTTGTTTGCTAGTGTATTTCAAAAACAGCCTTTATTAACTAAATGAAGACTTGACATAAATAACGGGCTGAGCGCCAAATCGCATATTTGGGATCCATTAGCAAAACCTAATATAATTTATGCCGTTAGCTTAATATGAAAATGTTTGATTATCTTAGAATATGATTTGGCGCTTAGCCCGTTATTTTTGTCTTCTTACTCGGATTAGAATAAAAGAAAAACACAAGGTTAAGTTTAAGCTAGTACAATTTGTTAACTGAAGTGAATTAATTCTTGATTTCTTAAAAACTAACTTGTTGACTCAAAGACTTTGCGATCTTTAACAATCATCAAACTTTTAAAGCTATTTCGTAGTCAAATTAAAAAAAAAACATAAAAAAACGATAAGTTTAAGATTACAAAAATTATCTCTTTTATAGATTTTATATATGCTTAAAATAACCAAAATATCTTCCTTTAATATTAAAACTAAAAAATATCCATATTTAACCTAACGAAAAGACAGAATAGAATGAAATCCTTGACGAACAAAAATAATAATTCTTCCATTCGTTGGACCAACATAATTCTGCCTTGACGTACCAAAGCTATTGAGAATTACAACAGTACTTATAAAACCAGCTTAGCTGATTATTTCTGCTATGTTGTTGCACAAAGCAGAAGCTCCATTGCGAATGTTTTCCACGTCCCACACTATAACCTTCAAACGTTGCTCATCCTGCAACAATTATATTCAATCAACAGTCAAACACACCTCAAATCATTACATTATACGTATCCATTTTAGCTCTGCAAGTAAAAATAAACGTCTTGAAAGCGGCTTCTTGGAAATGGGAAATTGTAGCGTCCGCGTGGGGTTCATTTTCCATTGCTAGACCAACTTCTTGCGCAGTTTTGTTGAGAATCTTCTCAGCAGTTGCAGAAAACACCGTCACCCAATGAGAACCACTAAAATCGGCAATGAGCATCTGAAATCAATAGTTAATAATTATAAGTAGTGAATGTACCAAATTTGGTTGTTCGAACTTTAGAACTGTCGAAGTTACGAAATTTTATAGACACATTTTGATTTTGAGTTAGTCCTCCATATGAAAAATTCTAAAATTCTTACTTCTAGTTCTAAAATTCTATGATTTAATACACTTTATAAGCATCTCCAAACTAGTAAATATACCAAATTCAAGTGTTCTAACTTTAAAATTGTCAAAGTTTCGGAATTTAAGAAAATTTGTGTTTGTTTTTCCAACATAGTATGAAAAAATTCTAAAATTCTTACTTCTTGTTCAAAAACTCTATAAATTAATACACTAAATAAGCATTCTGAAGGTAGTAAATGTACCAAATGTGGTTGTTCTATATTTAAAACTGTCGAAGTTACGAAATTTTATAGACACATTTTGATTTTGAGTTAGTCCTCCATATGAAAAATTCTAAAATTCTTACTTCTAGTTCTAAAATTCTATGATTTAATACACTTTATAAGCATCTCCAAACTAGTAAATATACCAAATTCAAGTGTTCTAACTTTAAAATTGTCAAAGTTTCGGAATTTAAGGAAATTTGTGTTTGTTTTTCCAACATAGTATAAAAAAATTCTAAAATTCTTACTTCTTGTTCTAAAACTCCATAAATTAATACACTAAATAAGCATTCTGAAAGTAGTAAATGTACCAAATTTAGTTGTTCGAACTTTAAAACTGTCAAAGTTACGAAATTTAAAAGACAGATTTTAATTTTGAGTTAGTCCTGCATATGATTAATAATTATAAAAGAAATTGTCTCACTCGAAGAAGTAGACTGTACTTGAAGTTTGGATATTCCTTCTCACATCTGTCACATCTGTACATTTTATTATCTATTTCTATGACCTTCTTGTTGCAGTCATCAGAAGGACAGGCTTTATAAACCGCATTCTCGGAAATAACAATGAGGATTGTCGCCAAAGTTCGAAAATACTGCAAGCCATCCAAATTTCGGATTTCTTGCAAGTTGATCCATCGCGATGGCACTCTTTTCTGTTGTGTGAAACTGCAGTACTGTCCTCTAGTGGTGAACCACTCTTTAAGTTCTCTACTGTCTTCATTGTCGGGGTCAACTTTCAGATGACTGTTCATTCCAATGGACAATTGTTTCGCGCCACCAAACTCTCCAACTCTTACTCCTCTGAGAAGAAGAACCGGATGTTCGAAACCGTTGAAGTTTTCAGCTTGGGCTCCCCACAATGTCAAATTGATCTGAAAAATCAAGTCAGTTTATAAAAATAGCGAGTCTTACGTACGGTTGTTTCTGATTGGTCCACTAACACGACGTCACGTTTGTGAAGATCCTCATTGGTTCGTCTTGACGTCACGTTTTGTAGCTCTGATGAGTTTAGACAAACGGCTATGACGTCGATGATGGTGTTTACATCCATTTTGATGACATCGGAAAGGTTTGTGAAGTTGTACTCCACTTGAGGAATGTCTTCATTGTCGTTGGTTTGTTGAAGAACACTTCTTTCACATATCTTAATTTCGTAGTCATGTTTTAGAGAATTGAAGTTTTTTTTCGCGGGAATCACGTCACAGTTACTCAAATAGTAAACTTTGTCCACCTCCACGGCATTGAAGAACTTTTCCGCCACGTTATTGAATGCCACACATCTTATTTCTCCACTGCTATCAATGAGATCAAAGTTAAAAACTTTTATGTTTCTTCCTGGCCGACGAGAATTCTTCATCTCGGATTTATTGGTTACTCTAGCTTTAATCATCCATTTTTTTCTATAAGGGTTAAGTCCTTCTATCGGGGTTATGTTTTTACTTTTTGATTCCGCTGAAGGGGTCACCTGTGCGTTCTCTTTTAACATTTCTTCGTTAAGTACTTTAGGATTCCCAATTCTACCTCCAACTAAAGAACCAGATAGCAAAGTCTCGAGGTTTAAAACCACAAGAATTTTTGTGCCTGATGGTATACTGGTCATTCTGTACTCTTTTAGTTTGACCACCGAAAATTCTTCAATTTGTACAGTGGGGTCAGCAACAAAAACCACTGTACCTGAGGAGTACTTTCCATCAGAAAGCACAAGTCTGTAGCGATGTTTGTCGGAATTCTCTTGTATAAGTTTGAAGCCGATAATTTGTAGAATTGGTTCGAGGATTTCTTCGTTCTTCATGATGGGCTGAAACAATTTATTTCAATTTACAAGGTAGATACGGCTAAAATTTAAAATTTTTATTAAAGAACAGTCCAAGAATGATTTGTTTAATTCTGTAATATTGCTTTCTCTTTCATATTCAGAGTAATGAGTGAATAGGAATCCAAAAACAAAGATGCTAAAGGATTTAAGATATCGAAAAGAAAGTGGAATAAAAAAATACAAAGAAAATTTAAAGGGAATGTAAAAACAAGGTGTGTTCAAAGACAATCAATGTAGAGAAAATAAACGGAGGATCTAAAGAAAAATCGGATGGAATCTAGAAAATGTAAGTAAGAAAAACTTGAAATAAAACTCTGGGAATCTGTAAAGTTACAGAAAATTCAAATACTTCTCAGGATTTATAAAAACTAAATACAATTTGAGGAAAAATTCAAAGAATATCTAGAGGTTCTAAAAAAAAGTCAAAATTTAGAGACTCTAAGCAGAATCTACAAAAACTCTAAAAAACTTTAAAGAAAAACCTAAACAGGCTCAAGATGATCTAAGAAAATATTCAAAGAGAATTTCTACACTTGAAATTGGAAACTAACTTGATAAAACAGCATTTTTTCTTCAAATTTTGAATACAATTTGCATTAGATCTAAAATGACAACTGAGATATTTTTAACACATTTATATTGAAGAAATATTAAATTAGCAGTTGATTTTATAAACCTTCACAATTAACTAAAAATTAAATTTTTAAATCGTCGTGACGCCAAAACTATCGGTGATAAAAAAAACTCTTTTTTGCGTAAGTTTGAAATTTAAGACGATTTTGGGGGTGAACACAAATGTTGCCGGACCCTGTAAAAAAAGCAAACGTAATCTACAAATAAAGAAAAATGTCAAAAACTCAATGTCAAAAAATCTACAAAAACTGTAGAGAACTTTAAAGAAAAAACCTAAACGGGCTCAAACAGGTTTAAGAAACATTCAAAGAAAATTTATATGCACAATCTAGAGAAAATTTAGATATAAACCAAAGAAGAATCGATAACAATTTTACGGAATTGGAACAAAAATCTAGATCGTCTAAGGAACACTAGACCAAATCTAAAGATCTACATGTAAACAAACTGGAAATTCTAAAATTCAGCATAAGAAATAAATTAAGAAAGAAATTATAGACTGTGGACTAGCCAGGGGAAATCTAAACATGATTTCGGAAAAAAATTGTGGTGGAGAAGTGACGTCATTTCTAAAAACTGCCATGTCTTATCGTTTAAAAGATACAAAACAAAAAACGTTGAAAAAACTTTCAAATAATTAAAATCAACCTAATGGGACTTAAATTTGATAAGAGTACTTATAGGATAATCCGAAAATGCAAATGAGACTTTTGTGTTAATTTTTCCAAACAAAAATTGATTTTAAATTGTCAAAATGCTTTAATAAACATGTACAAGGTGTTTAAATAATAAATGTTTCTAGCATCAAGGGTGGCTATGAAATGTCAAAGAAATTTGCCGCTCATTACAAATATGGGTTTCAATTTGTCAGCTGACATTTGCAGTTAACCTCAAACATGAAGTAAAGTAAGTTTTGAGAAAGAAACTGTTCCAATTGTGGTTTAAAGCCTGAAAATCGAAGACTTGGGCACACAAAACCTTAACTAAAACGTCATTGAAGTAAGTAACATTATAAATAATTTTCAAGATAGTTATATTCACTATGAAAACAAAGCGGCAAAATAGTGTACGTCAGGAATTTCAAAGCCACGCTTGATGCTAGAAACATTTATAAACACCTTGTATAAGGGAGCAGTTTAGGAAAAAAAAGCTTATTTAAAAAAAATAAATTTTAAATTTTGCGGCGGAGTGTACAATATTCCAATTATGCATCATTATTATGCATTTGGTTATAAAAGAAGCAGGATAGGTAAAGTTTGCCACTATTTTCTCAATTTTAAAATACATACACCGAAACCGCAATCATCGAGTTTTAATGATAATGATACATCGAAAATAAAAATATTTGTATTAAAAATCGATGTTTTTTTGGCAAAATCGATATTAATAAAAAATCAATGTAAAAGTCCCAGATTTAATACATGTCGATGTCGCAGTAATCGTTTGCAGAATGTATGCAAGCCAATTCTAGGCTTTTGACAATTCTAGGCACACAACCTTTTTTCAAATTTAACATTTTTAATACCTAGTAGTACTGATGTTTTGTTTACTAAAATTGGTTGTATTCAATTTCCTAATAGTATTTATCTGTTTGTTTCAGCTAATTTTATCTGATGAAGTGAAATAAATAAAACCAAGTTTTTATGTTTTTATGACCTGCCTTTATAAACTTATCAAGTTTACCCATGACTTATGACACATTCTGATTAACACAGGCGTAAAACTGATACCGCTTCCTTTCCTCTATATGTATGAAACAAATTATTTTACTATTGTATTCAAGTTTGAGTGCATATTTTGCCCTCTGCTAAGAGTTTTAACGATTGGAACTTGTAAAAACACGACTAGCCTGGTTTAGAGTAGACAAATGTGACCTCACTCTCCCACTAATGACGGCAAATGCTGCGACTGTGTTATTAACCTATGTCACTGTTGCAACGCAGGTTAAAATTATGCTGGCTCAGATAAAATTTAAATCTATATTGTTCAAAATCCTTCAAAGTTTAAAATAAATAAAACCAATAATTCAACCCACGGACTTCTATTTTCTAAACTCAACAACGTAATAATAATTACAGTGATTCAAGACTGCTTTGAATTCAATTTATGTACATACCAAAATAACTCCTTCTGAGAGATCCAACTTCATTTTGAACGAACTCATGGCTAAACACAACTTTGCAAATAGTAATTTCTTCTTCAGAACGTCACAAATTGTAATTATGTTTCGCTTTTCACTCACTAAATTTTATCGAAGGTTCATAATAACACTAACGCAACTAAGTCGGTGCAGCGCGCGCCTCTCTTCTTATCTACAAGGTTGACCTTCGTCATAATTACCACTTATTCCAGCTTTCTCGCTCTGAAGGCCACATAGAAATGCACTTGTCAGACCGCCAGTCGTCTTTCAGCTCTCGAGGCGAAAGTTTCAACAAGACTAATAATTATTATTATACAGGGTGATTTTTAAAAATCAAAATGGAGTTTCGACAGTATTTTAATTAAATTAGGTAGATTAAACAATAAAACATCTTGCAGAAACATAATTTTGTTAAAAGTCGAATATATAAATCTTAAATTAACCAAAATCATGAATGGTTGAATTGTTTGCTACTTGATACTTTAAATAACCACCTTCTTTTAACTACTCTTTCGTTCATCTACTTTAATTAAATTTTTCACTTCACTTCACTCAAAATAAAAATTCCAAGAATTTAAAATTAGTGGACAAATCAGTTCGAACTCTTTACTTAACACATCAGATACTGAATACATAAAAAAGTAATTTCATAATTTGTTTTTGAATTAAAACTTTGTTAAGAAAATTTGTCACACCCGTGAGAATATTTTAACAAAAGTTGACAAAACTGGTTGAAATCTGTGGAGTTAAAAATTGATAATTTGTATACAAAGTAACAGATTAATAATGCAGTTTTTGCACTAATTAAAGTTAAAAGATATATCAGTGAAATACTGAAAATAAATGTCACGAGTGTGACAATTGTTAGATCGGACTTTCCAAATTTGATGATTTAAGGCTTAAACTTGTACTGACAGTTGGTTTTAACAACTCCTATTAAAATGCTCACATGTTAAAGCAACTCTCGATGGTATGGGAGGGACAAATAAACGTATCGTTCACAGAAAGGTAATCAACAATTCTGCTAAGGATTTCTCCTTGAAAGCAAAAAGTCAATTAATAATATAAATATTTTGTATACTGGTGAATTCAAAGTCAAAATATCTGAATTAACTAAGGAAAAATATTCAAGCAACCAAATATCCAACAATATCTCATATTTTGTCCAAATAAAGAAATTAGTTTAGGGTGGATGTAGGTATGTCTAGCGGATTTAAGTACACTCGACCAATTTGTGAAACCGAAACTGGGGGCTGTGGGCGCCTTCGCCTGTGTAAAATATAACTTACTTTGTTCAAAATGTTACAAGTATTAATAAAATTAGTCTTTCTGCTACTTTTTTTTATTTTTTAGCAACGTTTATTTAACAAGTTTTGCTTTGTCACGCCCGTTACAGTTTTCTAAAAAATACAGTGCACAATTGAATTGGTTATTCTAATTGCAAAGAGGCTTAAAATGTGTGCCAATAGTTCATATATTTGTGAACTAAAGGAGAAAGAATAAGATTTTTGTTATTCGCAGAAATATAGAAAAATGTAATTAAAAACAATAAATTTAATTTGTACGCGTCACACCCGTGACACCACAAATTAACTTGCTGCTCTATGATCTGCAATCGTAACTTAACAAATTTTATTTAGATAATTTGCAGCACTTTAACCTACCTGATTTTGTCACACCCGTGACATATGGAATTGCTGATTAATAATTTCAAAAAAGATTGTCAATCCTTTCTGTTATTTGCTGCTTTTTGACATTACAATAACGGCATTCTTTTTTTTGACACCATGCACCTAGATTTTATTAACTTGTATTGCCTATTTTTTTTCAATTTTGATAATTTTTTTAAAAATATTTTTTTGTAAAGTAGAACATATTGCACATTTCTGAATCAAGAAAATTAATATCTTCCAAATTATGAAAAAAATATGGGTGCCATTTTAAGATTTTAAGAAAGTTGAATATCGCTCAAAAGATTTAGAAAAATTCTAAAACCATCAGTTAATAGTAAATTAAAATTCTACGCCTGCCGTTTTTAAAAAATCACTCTGTATTATTATTCTACAACATAATTAAATATGAAGTAAATAAAAAATTATGTGCCTAGTCATTGTATTCGGCAAGATTAGCCCATATTCTTTGTAGAAAAAAATTTAAAAATTTATAATTTAAACAAAAAAAAAACAAACAACTAACAGATATATCAATGACTTAAAAAATCTAATAAAGCATAATGTGAAACTGAAATACAGTAGTTGCTGGCGGCTATGAAAAATCAGCTAATTGGGTTCTCTTGATGCTTCGATTTTTGATAAATTGCAATTGCATAATGTGAATGAACTTAGTGATAGGAAATATCGCAACAGATTATTCTAGATTACCCGAAATTATTAAAAACGTTATTAATGACTTCATTAAAAATTACTGATTTTAAGTTAAAACATTATAACATGACTGACCTCTCATTTTTGTGCATTTTTGTCTTTAGGAATTTTTATGGATTATACAGATGTTCGGTAATGTTACTGCCATAACCTAATGGCTAATCATGGAAGGTAAATGATTTTCGAATCTGTAATTATATTTTTTGCTTTATTTTAAAAGCTTCAAGAACCCAAAGTAGTCCAAATTCATCCAATTTCGAAATTGGCGAAAATCCAAGTATACAGGGTCCGGCAACACTTGTGTCCACCCCCAAAATCGTCCTTAATTTTAAAGACAAAATTTTGAAAATTTGCATACGCTCACAGTTGACGAAGCTCTAAAAGCTGACAAAAAAATTGTTTTTTATCACGGTTTGTTTAGCGTCGCGACGCCTAAGAAGTCTAATTTTTACCGATTTTTGAGTTTTTGCGGAATAATTCGCGAATTCAAATTTTTTTCGACATAACTGTAACAAAAATATTTAAATTTTTGTTTTAAATCAAATACAAATTGTGTTTAAAATTTGCGAAAAAAACGCTGCTTTATCAAGTTAGTTTTCAAAATTATGACGGCGCAGTGGCAAACTACGTTTACACCAAAATTTCACAAGTCACTTCATTCACTTTTATAAAGGCTAATTTTGATTAACACGGGCATGTTGCACTTTATGGACACCACAAATCGTTAATTAACATCGACAAAGCGACAATTTCATCAAGTAAGACTTTTGTTACAATCTAAAGCGAACCAAAGGATAGATGTCATTTGTGACACAAGATGTTGACAGATGGGTGTAAACGTAGTTCCCAATTTTGACGTAATGAAATTGGAAACTAACTTGATAAAACAGCATTTTTTTCTCAAATTTTGAAGACAATTTGCATTGAATCTAAAATAACAACTGACATATTTTAAACATATTTATATTGAAAAAAAATTAAATTAGGGGTTGATATCACAAACCCTCACAATTACCTAAAAATTACATTTTCAAAGCGTCGCGACGCCAAAACTATCAGTGATAGAAAACAAATTTTTGCGTCAGCTTCTAGAACTTTGTTAACTGTGAGCGTATGCAAATTTTGAAAGTTTTATCTTTAAATTTAAAGATGATTTTGGGGGTGGACACAAGTGTTGCCGGACCCTGTATATGTAGTCTTTTGACCAAATGAATAATTTGTCGCTGAAATCAGTGGCGCCAATAAGAGGAAGAAATAGTAGTGCAATGTTTGCAAAAAGAAGAGAATGTCAATTTTTAATAAATGTTCAAAGTGGCCATACTGTGACTGCCGTAATAACGATAGGTCAAATGAGTTTATTTTCATAATCACGAAGCAACTACGCTACTGGCATAAAATAATAAACTGTCAGTTTTGCATTAATCAAAAAACTACCTGGGATAAGTTTGATTCAAAATTTGGTGGTTCTTTGCGAATTAATCTTTGTTTGGTTGCTATCGGCGACACTAAAGCCGCGATTCCACTTGTTTGCTCTAGCCCAGACCAGACCAGATATCCAAGATTTGAGTGACGTTTTTATAATTCTTCAGCCCCTTTCTGCGGTTGGACCGTAATAAAACATTAAGATGCAATTGCACCCCAAGTTACTGGTGGTCTGTCCGGGCTACGCCAAACAGGCCAAGTTGATTCGGTTCCGTGAAACAGCGCAGAGATAAATATGATATAGATATTATTAATTAATAGAATTAATTAACACAGAAATTATGTAAATTTTGCAATGATAAACGGAGGACGTATTTAATTTCGTGCTAGTTCTGAATTTCAACAGAACGGCCGCCGACCCGAACCAACCGGAGTTGTCCGGAAACTCGCCAGACAGGACAAGTTGGTTCGATTCCGTGGAACAGCGCAAAAATTAATTTGATGCTGATATTCTATTTATTGCCGATGTAATAAATAACAGACATGAAAATAGAGAGAAAGATGAAAAAAAAATTTTTTTTAAATAATTTGATCTGTGGAGTTTGCCGATGTACCGGGTGTTCCAGCGATTGCTGAACATAGGGAAATAACATGGGAAAATTAATTTTATTTTTTTCCTGCTCTTTGGAATCCCCAAATAAAATTCGGTCAATGGTGGATTTTTCTTTGAATGATTCTGAATCAGACCGTAATTTTTTAATTCGATGCTTATACGGCCTGATTAAAAAAAAAACAAATTAAAAACGGGTAATTTCAAACTTCCCGCTAAAATGTCGGTACAATTGAAATTTGATATTTGTCATTGGGAAAATTGGCGAAGGGTGCGACATCTATTGTCGTTTGTCTAAAACGCCGAAACGGTGAACAACAAAAACGGCCTGTCTTTGAAAAGTGTTTTTGAACCGTTTTCGTTGTTGAATTTTGCAAATTAACAGTTTAAAATACTTCTACTCTGTGTCTAGACTTTTTCCCTGCTTAGGACTAAAGTGATTTGTCGTTTTGTTTAATATTTCAATGGTCAAATATCTCATATTGTTCAAGAGTAAATTGGCAAGAAATGTTAACATAATTCAACGAATCAGGCTCACTGACGCTGTTAAATGTTAAAAGAGGCCTTGTAGTAACAATTTGTATCATGAGATACTAAAAATTGGCAGAAACGCACGCACTAAAAATATAAAATTGAAAAATGCCAAATACAGCTACGTTGATGTTAGTTTATAAGTTTTACTTGCAAAAAAATTGTTGGAAAACATTCAATAGCCACAGGTGCATCATTTCCCTGACTATTATATAAATATGTAACTTTCTTTTAAAACCAGAGCCGAATTACAGAATGAAATCGCCAAGAAATATTGATTTGAACCGCCAATAAGTCCACAGCAGCCTTCTATTAAATGTCCGAAGAATGCTTGTATATTTATGACAATTTTCTGCATCGTATGGCATTTTAAATAAAGAAAAATGCAAATTTTTGTTGCTTGTTAGATACTGTTTTTCACCGTTAAAACCGCCATTTTCTAGTTTAGTTGCGCCATCTGTTGACACCCGAATAGCCCCCAATTGTGACAGCAGATCACCGTGAGTCCAAACTAACCTCACTTTTTAAAGATTTGGAGATTTCCTTTGGACTAACAACGATGCCTAACGTTTCAAAACTCTTGTTCTAAGCCCAAATTGTTGGTTTCCGACATAGGTAACTTCAATCTGTGCAAAAAAGTGGTTAAAATTTAACAAAATGTTGCGAAGACTTTGAACTCTTATTAAAAACAAAAACACCGATGTTTGGCTGTGTTCTTCTGTTCGACAGTCTCTGCCATATATTTTTTGTCGTTTCAAAAATGCATGTGAACTCTTGGTGATGCAAATAATCCATTAACAGAGCGTCTTGATAAATGAAATTTATTTCAGTTGTAGCATAAATGCTACCGATTTTGTAGTGCAAAACTGAAGTAAAACTGATGTAGCACCTCAATTGGACTATTAGCTTTCAAAATTTTAGGTCCATATAAGGCTTAACAGATGGTGACAATTTGTATCGATTTAATAAAGCGATGAAGTCCATTAAAACATGTTTGTGGGTTGGATCTTTGTTGCATAACACTATTCAATTAAAAGCCAACATAAGCTGTACCACCAATGTTTCTTTTACTCTTAGCTGCTTGTCTTGGTATGTCTTGATATCAAATTATCGATCTAATTTTGAGCACAGACTGAAATTACCTATGTCGGAAACCAACAATTTGGGCTTAGAACAAGAGTTTTGAAACGTTAGGCATCGTTGTTAGTCCTCCAAAAGAAATCTCCAAATCTTTAAAAAGTGAGGTTAGTTTGGACTCACGGTGATCTGCTGTCACAATGACAAATATCAAATTTCAATTGTACCGACATTCCGGCGGGAAGTTTGAAATTAATCGTTTTTAAATTGTTTTTTTTAATAATGTTGTAAAAGCATCGAATTAAAAAAAATACGGTCTGATTGAGAATCATTCAAAGAATAATCCACAATTGATCGAATTTCATTTGGGGGTTCGAGAGAGCAGGAAAAAAATAAAATTCATTTTCCCATGTTATTTCCCTATGTTCAGCAATCGCTGGAACACCCGGTACAGAGTCAGTGATTATTAATTTTTGTGTGCGCCGATATCTAAGTTATATTCTGTCATGAAATTGCCAGAATTTTAAGAAAAAGCATGGGTAATAAAGGAATTTAGGTATATTTTTGGATAATCTCCTTAACTTAATTTGTTTAATCCTATTTGCTGAAATATCACCAAAATCAAGAGTGTAAAATAAAATACATACATCGAAACCGCAATCATCGATTTTTAATGATACAAAGAAAATAAAAATATACAGTATGTCCCCGGATTGAGTTCACAATGGGGAAAAAAAGTTTATTTTCCATTTTACAAAAAAATTACAAAGAAATAACATTTTTTGCTTATTTTATTTTATAAATCTGTAATTAAAATTTCAAAATTATTAGTTTGTACACTCTTAAAATTTAATTTTTTCATTATTTTTATTTATTAAATTTTGTAATCGTATTTAAATAATGGCAGGCTGTGGATTCACAATATCAAAAAGTACGTTAAAGTATTAAAAAATTTGGATAAGAAATGCAGTTGCTTCCTTAACAATAATTGAGAAAATTCGAAACAGTCTTAAAGAATTACGAGTTAGAATTGAACTATATGCTAAAACACAGGTAATGGGTCAATCAAATAGTGGAAATTGGTTTGAGTTAAGGAACAAATTTCATTTATTTGACATTTTTTGCAAAATTAAAAATAAAAAAGTTCTTCGTTATTTTTGGTTTCTTTCGATTTTAAGAACACAGCTTGATAATATTAAAGTTTTAATTAAAGATTTACTTATTTTAAATTAAGCAAAAAATATTATTCCTTTGTCATTTTTTTGTAGGTATTTCAAGAATGTACTGTGAAACATATCCGCCATTGCAAAATTGCGTTGACGGAGTTGCTACGGTAGCATCAGTTTGATTGGAGTTGCTAAGGCGCAACTCTGATTTGCAATGCCGCAAGTCAACATGAAATCGGGCCCTAAGAGTAGTATAAGAATGGGGAGAAAAAGCGAGGCCACTCCAAGGCCTTCTAAGGTCACCTCCCACCCTGTTTTTTCCCAAGGCCAATGGCGGCAGTGTCCACTCGACCGCCGACCGGGGACAGTCTTCCTTCAGCTCCCTATAAGCCGATGGTGCGCAACCATGGACTGTTTCATGTGGGGTGGTAGTTTGTTCAGTGAAAGTTATTACAATCCATTTAATGAGCATTCGGAAGAAGAAATAGTTATTCCTCCATAGTGTTGCTTCGCGAAAACATTTCCGACAGTCGGTAGTGGAACCATGGGTGCGATTTTGGTTCTCTAACGATAATTATCGGTACCGAGCATTTCGTTTGTTTACATCACGTGACCATTTTATTTCTCTGTTTTACCGGTCCCGTGGACGAAATTTTGCCAAAAGAGCGACACTATTCTATGACTTAAGTCTGCCTTAACACAATGCATGCCGTTTTGGCTCTCAAACGACAAATAAATATTTTTGTTAGTAATTTTTCAGAGATCTCATTGAGGTTGGTAATTTGATTCTCCCTAACACGACAAGCGCTGTTGCCACATCTTTTTGTTAAACGCTAACTTCAAGTCTATTTGAAAAGTTAATATCTAACCGAACAAGTGTCGCAGAGCATGTAAACCTGCAATTTAAACCTTCAAGAAGCCTTTTTATAATGATAACAATATTTGTTTTTGTGAACCAAGCACGAAGCAGTGTATTTTTTTCGATTTCTGACGTCCGCCGTTACAAAAGTTGGCCTGATAGTTTTTTAACTGTTATATGCCGGTAATGTTACTTCTCTTGGGTGTTACTTAACATTTACGAAAACTTCGCTCCTCAGGTTTGATTTTAACAAGGATTTATCGCCAATCTTCCGATTCCGGTTCAAGTTTGGTCAAGTGTGTTACTCTTTTTAAAACATGTGCAATTTGGCTTAATTTTATTCCTTTCGCAAGAACGGGGAATAGAAGGGTTAAGTCAGGAATCGTTTAAAAGGCAACTCTGTAATAGTTGATACATTCAATCTTCCCTACGAATAGTAAAAAACATAGAAAATAGATAATAGATAACATTTCTATTTCAGTTTAGTGAATTTTTTAAAGACACAATGAATAACTTGACTCCGCACATACCAGTGGCGACTCGCCATATGAGGCAAATTAGGCTGCGCCTCACCACTTTTGTATCTGGCAAATTTAAAACCATTCTAAATTTATTATTATACTTTTGTATATAAATTTTAACATTAATGATCACTTATTATAATCATAACCCTTGAAAAAAAATAGACTTCAGTTTGTTGTTTAGAATATATCGCATGAGGCTCATCATTTTCAGTTTCAGTTCCACTCATTTTACATGCGATATTCACGCGAACTGGAACATCTCCAGATGACCCGATGTACTCGGTAATCTTCGTCGTACAATATTTTGTAATTGTATTAAATTTACCTACTCCTGGAGGACGTGTGATGACTTTTATCTGGTTTAATCTGTTCTATGGGTTTAATTATACCCAATGCGGTATTCTACATAAGAGGTAACTTATGGTTACTCCTAGCCTTTAAAAAGATTCCAGGAAGCATGTCAAAAATACATAGTGAACAACACAAAAAAGAAATTTGGAAATCCCAAACGCCCAAATTTAAAATTGTTTCTAATGATAAACTTAAAAATCGTTCTAATAGGAGAACAATTGAATTGCACTTCAGATAGTTGTGCTAATTTTAAAGAATTTTTTGGCTAGATTAATATTTATAGATATTTTCACAAATCAATTCAAAAACGAAATTAATTACCATATTACCAATTTAGGTGTAATCTACATATAATGAGCCTCACCTTCCCAAGTGATCACAAACTGTAAAATGGAAGTTACCAATGTTTTTGATCAGAAAGCTAACCGCTCGCAAGTAGAAGTGCTTGATGCCTCATTTGGCTATTTGTTAATGTCCTACCTTTTGACACTGTTTTAATCCACAGCAGATTCTCCAAAGGTTTAAGATATATTCTTGTATTGAACCGTTGTTGTGCGGTTCTAATAAATAATTTTGAAAAAGATGCAATACAAGATGATCGAAGTGTTAACCACGACGTTGAGGCTGATATTATCATTCTATTGCAAAGTTTTGAATTATATATTTTCTTTTATTTTGTTGATAACTATTTGATTAATTATTCTCATGCCCACTCACATTCTCAATTCAATTCCAAACCTCGCTAGTTCTACTGTTCATAAACTGAACGTAGAATTTTTTTCTTGCACAAAATTGGCATATGAAACAGAGTTGTTGGTTTTTACCAGACTTAGCAACTCTGGCTTCTAAACATTTTGGTTTCAAATGGACACCAACGCCTTGAATAAAAATGTTTCCATTTTATAATTATTCCAAAGATAAAACAAGTAGCAAACTCCTTTGTATGGACATTAATGTAAGATTTTGGAACAATCCATCAAAAAGGAAAGAAAAATCAGTCTTTGCTGTCCAGTTAATTTTTTACACACAATGTTCTTCATGTTTCATCTAAATAATGAAAAACTAACCTTAGAAATAAATATAATACATTCCTGCATTTAGCCATCGTCGCATTTCTCAATTGAATTATGTTAATAAACGTTAATTTGTAATTTTGCTTGTCTTTCGTAGTGAGTAAACAAACTGTTGAGGTTATGTACTACCGAAAACATCTTTTCGGCTGGGTTCAGGCTGACGAGAAGTTTTTTGTTGCAGTACCGATAATAGCTGCGTAAGTAACGAAAACTCTAGCGTCAGAACTGTCAACTAGGATGACGTCATTGACTTGGACATTGACTTGGACAAAAGTCAGATAAGAAATACATGTTCTGTGGTACGAACTGTCAAGAAAATATTTGGTTATAATGTTCTAAACGCTTTCTTATGGTTTTGTTCCGTTCAAACCATGGGGCAGACTTACTCATTTACTTCGTAGTGCCCTTAGACAACATCAATTCGAACCATTTTGCATGTTTTTTAAAAATTTTGGATCGGTAGAAAACATGTGTGAAATTATCGTCATCTCGAATAATATGTGGCAACAGCGCATCAATTTTTACGGTTGGTGAAAACCGAAAAGTAACCAAACGAAATGCTCGGTACCGATAATTATCGTTAGGAGAACCAAAATCGCACCCCATTATCGAGTACCTGAAGTGTTTTGAAGATCGGTTGTTGACATTTCGCGATTGGCCGCTGCAAGATGTTGATCCATTAACTTTAGCCCACAACGGATTTTATTTACTACCTCAAGAAGTTCGATATTGTGCGCTGTTTTCACTGCAACGTTGAGCTGGGCGCATTTCGCTCAACGAACGTAATTTCCGAAGAACGTATCAGTATTCAAAGGATTGTTATGCAAAACTCTGTATTAGTAATAAAAAAAAATATGTCATAGGATTGAATATATTTTGAACATCCTACTTGATTATAAGACTTGCATGTATGATGGTGTTGGTTTATAATAAATACTGTTAAAGAAATGTTGCTTTTTTATTGACCTTGAACACGAGACGTTGACCGGACCAACACAGGTGGTCGAACCGGTGGGTTGCGCGAATTCCACGCGTATACAGCATGGTCCAAATTTATTGCACACTTTTCATTGCAGCCTGCAACCTAAATCTGGGACTTCTACATCGATTTTTTATTAATATCGAGTTTGCCAAAAAACCATCGATTTTAATACAAATATTTTTATTTTCGATGTAATCGATGATTGCGGTTTCGATTTTATTTTACACTCCTGATTTTGGTAATATTTCGTTTGGTTGGTTGTCAACGTATATTTTGGAATTTTGTCTATTCTTATTAATCTCGAATTTGTTATTTTTTATAATTTAGGTATTTATTATTTTGTTTATTACTTAAGGTTTTTATGTATTTTTGTTTTCTCCGCATTTGTTTATTATTTTGTTGCTTTATTAAGAATTTTATTTATTTTTGTTTTTCACAATAAACTGTGCTATATTGAGTTTTTTATTTACAATTTTTGAAAATCGATGCATTGGAATCGATGTAATTGTGCTCTTGTTAAAATTTAGTTCAATATGGATTTTTTTTAGTCGATGTTCTAAGATTTACTGCAACCCTAAAATTGTCTTTAATTTTAAAAATTTGCATACGCTCATAGTTGGCAAAGCTCTAAAAGCTGACGCAAAAATTTGTTTTTATTACCTTTCGCTTGGCGTCGCGATGCCTAAGAAGTACAATTTTCAACAATTTTTGAGTTTTTGTGGAAATACTCGCGAATTCAAATTTTTTTCAACATATTTGTAATTCAAATATTTGAGTTTTTATTTTAAATCTACTGCAACTTGTGTAATTCGATTTTTTACGCTTAAATGCTGAATTTACGAAACCAACCCTCATTACAGGGTTGTACTCATTTTCTTTCCTTGAAAGGGTACTTCTAACTACCAACACAATGCTACTTGACTCACCCCTTCCGGAACACCCTTATTTAGTCAGGTCCGGGCTTAGCTCGACTGGGAAGTCACGGAATTCTCGCAACAAAACATATTGCCATCGGCCTTAATCATTTATTAATGAAATAACTTACCGGGGGAGCTCCGCCCCCTGCCCCATCGCTGGATAGCGGCTCGGATTACTGGCACTGACCCCTTTTTCTGCAACTGAAGGACACCCATGTTCTCACTCCGACCCTGGTGACATCTTGACATCTTTTTCTTTCTTCGAGTACGGCAAAGTCAACCATTACCGTACCCACCCGCGTACTGAAAATTAACCATCCAGCACGCTACTTGGAAGTCAGCCATCCAGGCCTTCTGGAAGTAAACCATCCAGGCCCTCTGGAAGTCAGCCATCCAGCTCTCTGGAAGTAAGCCATCCAGCCCGACATGTAGCCCCTCGCCTTCTGGAAATCTACCATCCAGAACACTTCCTGGAAGTCAGCCATCCAGGCCGCCTGGAAGTCAACCATCCAGACACCACATGTCCCTCACTCAGCGCATTCTAGAAATCTACCATCCAGAACACTTCCTGGAAATCAGCCATCCAGGCATCCTGGAAATCAGCCATCTAGGCCCCGCACCGCGCACAACACTCAATTTCCACCTTCTTCTCCAACGGCCAATTCTTCACTGCCTTAAGCCACACATTCTGACGTCATTCACCCCAACCCGGGGTGCGCACAAGTTACTGAGCCAATCCAAGGGCTCTTAATTACAACATTAATGACTCCCAGTTACGTCATCACCATTATTACAAATACCACATTTTTATCGTCTTACACTTGTATTTAAAACTTTCGAAAAAAACGCTGTTTTATCAAGTTTTCAATATTATGACGGCGCAGTGGCAAACTACGTTTACACCCAATTTTCACAAGTCACTTCATTCTCTTCAATTTTGTCAATTTTGATTAACTGGGGCATATTGCACTTTTTTGACACCAGGAATCGTTAATGAACATGGACAAAGCGACAATTTTACCAAGTAAGACATTTGTTACAATCTAAAAAGAACAGCTGGGTGTTAGCTAAAAATTGCATTCTTAAGCCGTCGCGACGCCAAAACTATCAGTGGTAAAAAACAAATTATTGCGTCAGTTTATTACACCCAGCATCTAAAATATCAGTTGCTGTTGTTTAAAGAGTATTAAAAAAATGTTGCAAAACCCCATGGAAGAAAAGAACGCGTTTTAGCGCCAAGTATATACAGGTGGGCCAACGAAAACGAAACAGAGGCGTTCAAAAATGCAATGCGCTTTACGTGTCTTGCAAAAATGAAAAGAAAAAATCAACTAAATAAGTAAAAGCAACTACCTGTCCTTCGAAATGCAAATTTATACTATTCACTGCAACCACAAAAAAATGGTTTTCGTATGAAGAAAAACTTTATTTGTCCCAAAATATTCACTCTGTTTTGTCTTTTTGTTAGTAATCTTCTGTTTTTCATTTTTTGGGGTGATTTTCACCCCTTTGATAGGGTACACCAAAAGTTTGTTATTTTTTTTTAATGAAATTTACGTATTTTAGTTTTATTTTAATTAATGTTTTAAAAAAAAAATTAGATATACACTGCGTCGCCAAATTTATGTAAAATTTAAAATTTTATTTTTTTTTAAATAATTTTTTTTACATATTGATCTCTAATAGTGAGAATTCCTGTCATTTTTATCTTGGGTTTCATAGTTGGTTTTGACAGTGTTTTATCTTCTTGAATACTGATAATAGTCAGTGTTCTTTGTGGCATACAGTCAATTAATTTCATGACTTATTATTTAGTTAATGAAACTATTAGTTCTGAAGGCATTGCTGAATGTTGCTGCAAAGTTTACAATTGTTGTTGAAATTTTGGTTCAGAGTTGTTGTCTCCATAAGCCTTTTTTATCTGGGTCACGACATCTGGGACACCTGTATATTCAATAAGGCACTAAACTAAAAAATTCAACGTTTTCTGTATATTTTAAATTTGTCAAGAAGTCAAAACCTATTCATGTTTTGAACACTTCAAGGAATTTTTCGAAAATGTGAATACCGTCAAAGGGCATTAAATCCACATTCTCAAAAATTGTTTATTCAGTTTCAATATGATCACGTAATTTTAAAATACTTTCATCTTTTAGACAAACACTTGACCGACTTTCGAAATTAGATAAAAATTTCAAAGTCTCATATAAGAAGTACTGCACACTCTCAACTGACAACAGTTCAAACATGAAACTCGTCGCGGTTATCTTTGTACTTATCTCCCTGACATCAGCTGCTCCAAAGGTAAAATCAACGAAAAATCCCCCAAATTATCACATTTCCAACAGGTGCGACCTTTGAAGAACCGCAATTTGTTCAAAGAACCTATCAAACCTGTCATTTTCCACAGACCGAGAATCATCGGAGGACAAGAGGTTGCACCTCATTCAATTCCGTGGCAGACATTTCTTGAAATTTATAGCAAAACTGAAGGATGGTACTGTGGAGGCTCGCTCATTTCGGAAAAATATGTTGTAACGGCTGCACATTGCATTGAGGGGTAGGTTCAGAACAGTCAGAACACTAAAAATATTGTTTTTGTAGAGCCCATCAGGCGTATGTGACTTTGGGAGCCCATAAAATCCTCGAATCCGAATCATCCCAATTGGAAAAAGTTAGTCAAGCGTTTATCATCCATGAAAAGTACAATAGGACTACAATAGAAAACGACATTGGCGTTATTAGTCTCCCAGAAAACGTGGTCACGTCTTCATCTATCAAGCCAGTGAAGTTACCATCAACTGAAAATAATTTCACGGGAGAATTTGGACGAGCTAGTGGTTGGGGGTTGACCAACGCGGAAGACAACAGCGTTTCTGAAGTTCTTATGTACATAGATGCGCTAATTATTGATAACAATGAATGTGAAGAAACTTTCGGTTCTCTTACTGACTCGGTTTTGTGTGCTAATGCAGGTGGTGGTACCATTTGTGGAGGAGATGCAGGTGGTCCGTTAATATTTAGTAATACTCTTATTGGCATTTCGTCGTTTGGGTTGCAAAATTGTCCTTCAGGGTATCCGATGGGTTTCAGCAGAGTTAGTAGCTTTGTTACGTGGTTGGAAGCCAATACAGACGTCTCACCAGATTAGTCATGTGTGTTTGTTTTGTGATAAATAAATTTCGCAAGTTTGATATTTTATCATTGCAACATGAGAAGTTACTTCCGATACCTTTATCAATTTAGATCAGGCGAACCGTCTTTACAATTTCTTTTTTATTATACCTGCATCATAACCTTAAATGAAAACACGCAAAAGCGTGCAAAAAGGGGTCTTTAAGACACTAAAGCTTTAAAGTTGTCTAGGTAACAAGAAATAGTGAAATGTCAGGACCAATTTTTATTTATAATATAAATAAACATGAAAATTAACTCTATACTAAAACGTGTAGGGTAACCCTCACTCTAAAGTTGAGATGTTCGAGTTCGAGCGTGTACGTATATACTTTCAAAATTATCTCCTCCCGAACTGTACCATTCTCGCTCCTTTTGCCCCACTAGAAAAATCGACGAGTTTCCAAACTAACAAAGTGGCCGGTTTTCGTCCTCTTCGGTCGTTTAGTTTTCGCGAAATAAATTTTTAAAACTCGGGGTTCGATTCCTGTGTTTTCTGGAACCTCGCTGTACGTCGGTTTCGTGGGGACAAAACTATGACCATTAAGTCGAGAGACACACACAATATGTACGGTAGCGGTTTTTTTTTGCCTCGGCACTTATTTAAATCATTAGCGGAGATTGATTTATTTAATTGAGTTCGATTTATTTTTAATACAGGATCTCTTTGACCATCAAGGTATGTTTTCGGTATGTATGCGTAACTTACACTTAAAAATCAGGAAGCGCGAATTCATTGTTTAATCACAGATCATCATTTGATGGACAAATATTTGTTGATACTCTGTATAAAAAAATTGCATAAATACCAAGTATCTAACAGGCAAGGATTCTTATGCAAAAGTACAACATATAAATAAAATAGACGCGACGAGTATAGAATTTTATTCACAATCAGTCAACAATTGTTCATTTTCTAACTTTTCGTAAGGTGGAAAGTGAGCTGTTACTACGGTAATTCACTTCCCAACTCGCTGGGAAGTGACCATTTCCCGACCTTCAAATGCCAGATAACTAGATTTTGATAAATGAAGTAGGCCGCGTTACTAAATTTGACATTTCTATCTTGTCATTTGGCGTCGAAGTTGATTTCAAAAAGTGTGTGAAATGGATGCTGAAGCTTCTATACCGTTTAAAAATAGTACATTTTCCGGAGAATTTTACAAAAAATGAGAAGAATGTCCACATTTTAAGAGGAGAAACAACCGCGTCTCGTTTGACTGCAGGAGTTTAACTTTTCAAGTGAACAACTGAAACAAGGTCTGACACTGTATGTTGCAGGTTATGATCACTCTTCGTTCACATTCAACATTAACGGTGTTTCCTCTAATATAATTTAACTTGTGAGTTTTAAGTTTCGTTGGTTAAATATATTGTTCATCTTACTATTCAAGATATTTATAATAATAAAGTTGTATTGAAATCAAAAATTCTTAACCTAAAACTTTATGAATTGACAGTAGCGACTTTGGTAGGAGGTTGAACCAAGTTAAACTACTTATAATGCATTCACGATCTTTTTAGACCGCGACAAGCCATGGAAATCTAGTAACTTGGTTGGTAGTCAACCTTTGTGAGCTAAAGTTTCCTAAAAATGATTGACATTCGTTCTGTCGATTGGAGTTGTCACCTTTTTTTGGTTATGAATTGTGTCTGAAACCTTTCCTCTGTTGCCAGTTTGGACCGAACATTCAGAACTTGATAATTTTACTGAATTTTTATCTAAAATTTTGAAATTATTTTTCAACAAATGCAATATTAATCATAATGGAAGACATTACTGCTGGTATATTCCAATGGCAAAAAGTTTACCATTCTCAGGAAGCACTTCTGCCAGGTCTTGATTCTAGTCATAAAACCTTAAAAAAGTTTATTTGATCGAATTAGCATTTGACCCAGGGTTTTATGTAATGGAATCTCACACTAAAAGCAAACTTTGGCAAATTTCGTTAACTAAAAGTGCAGCAATTTAGAATTTGAAGTGTTTTTGTTTACATAAAGTCTTGTGATCGTTCACTTCTCTGTGTTTGTAACTCATAGACTTAATAATTTTGAAAAGTGTTGTTTTCTCGGCATAAAATTCTAATTGTTGCCGCTTAGCAGCCAAAAGTTTTTATCTTTGGTGCCCAGAACTTTGGAAACGGTTGCACGCCGCACCTAAAAATATTTTGAAAACAAACGTCTACGATATTTGTAACACTTCAGATCATTTGTTCCAGTCTTAAATCAGGGCGATCTTTTCGAAACTGCAAGTAGCACATTTTTTGTTCGAAAACGAAATCACTTTAGGCATTTTATTGGAATATTTTGAAGATAATGCCTTTAAACTGTTACTTTCACGATTAAAAGGAAACACACAATTTTTCCGGTATCAGAAAAGTGGCAAACTTGCATGCATGAAAGACACATGTCAGATGTGACAGTAAAAAAACTACCTCTGTCAGTCATTGTAGCCAACAAAAAGAAAAAAAACATGGCCTACTCTGGTCTAAAAAGATCGTGAATGCATTATACTCCTCATTTATTTTGAATACCGCATTTCAAGGTCATAATTTGTGAAAATTGTGGAGCTCCACGGCAAATTTGAGAAGATTTATCCATTGAATTGAACATAAACGAGTACAGGAACACCCAAAGACCTGTTCGTGATTGTTTTCAATACATAAATCCTCTTAAATTTGTCGTAAAGCTCCACAACTGTCACAAATTGAGTCATTTCCAATGTAGAGCATGGGCGAAAGTAATTTGGTAACAGTTTTTGGAAGCTAATAAACGTTTAACAATATTGGACTTTTAACTTTCTTTATTATTTTTTTTAATATGATTGTGAATAAAATAGTATACAAACCTCGGTAGAAGTTCGATTCCTATCTCTCGAGAAATTGTCCACCTCGGCTGACGCCTCGGTGACAAACTTTTTCTCTCGAGAGGAATCATGAACTTCCCACCTCGGTATGTAATCTACTATTATTACGACTCCGTCGATTTTTAATCGTTCGGCGGCAGTAGATGTTAGAGAGACTAAAAATACAAGTGTGTAAGTTTACAAGCAGTATCGTTGTTATGCAACCAATCTTATACCTTCTAACATAACCAGTAGATAGGAGTCCTCAGATAAACAACGTTTATTTTGGGAGAGATCGTCATACGCTTCCATGGTCACCACCCAGAGATTAGATATGTTAAGTTAACCGCTCACTTCTATCAGCTGTCGCAATAATTTCTTCTACCACATTACCGTATATTTAGTAGCGTTGATTTTATTTGGCTGTAATAATGAATCAAAAAGGGGATATCTGGACATTTACCTACAAAATCACGGTAAGTGAATTTTAATTCTATCGATGATTTTAGTAAAATATTGTGCATCTTTAACAAATAAGTACGCGAAATCTTCTCCTTATCATAACGTCTGAGAGAAATTGTATTGATCATTGTATTGGATGTTTTAAATATTCTAGTTTCATCAGGAGACAGCGTAATGTTAGTTGTCAAAATCGAGTTTTGGTTTTCTGTTGTTGATGTTTTCCTGGTTTATTCGTGTATTGTTCCCATTTGATTATCTTATCTATTTTACTATTTTTTGTGTAGTTAGTAGAAAATAAATTCGATGCACCCGCATATGTTAGTTTTTCATGAATCACTAGACATTAAATTTATTTGACCTCAAGACATGTGGTCGAAGTAGGCGCCAGTTCAAGGTCACATTTGCCATCTGTATTGCTGTCGGTACTGTAATAATCAAAGATTTAAAAGGGCGCAAAACGTTTGCTTTTATTTAGAAAATCTATTGACAAAAGTGAAAAGTAACTATGGTAATATTTCAAAGTTAACTAACTCTATTACATTACAATTTAATTATTCTATTTCTATTATTACAAAAAGCTAAAAATGCCCTTGCAAAAGTAACATATTTAGCTCACCCAAGAAATAATTCGAAAATTTCAATTGCATGTGATTCCTCCTCAACTTGTATTGCAGGTGTTTTACAACAATTTTATGAAGGACATTGGGAACCTTTAGCTTTTTACGGTAAATCACTTTCTAGTACGGAACAAAAATATAGTGTTTTTTCGAGAGAATTATTAGCAATTTACTTTAGTATTAAAACATTTAGATATTGGATTGAAGGTCAAAAGTTTACTATTTTTACAGATCATAAACCTTTATGTAGTGCTATTAAAAAATCATCGGAAATTTATTTACCTCGTGATTTCAGACATTTAGAATACATTTCTGTTTTTACAACTGATATTCAACATATTAAAGGAGAAACTAATATTCCTGCAGATGTATTAACAAGAACTTGTCTTTTTAATGACTCAATAAACATTGATTTTAAAGAAATAGCGCTTGCTCAAAATAACGATGATGAACTTAAAACTTTGTTAGAATCCCCAAATTTTGATTTTGTCCAAATAAATATTGAAAATGATATAATGTTATGGGTTGATAAAAGTAATAATTTGTTAAGATCATATATTCCTCGACAGTTTAGATTTTTAATTTTTGATAAAATTTATAGTTTAGCTCATCCAAGCATAAGATCTTCTCAACTTTTAATTTGTAGACGTTATCTTTGGTCAAACGTGCAAAACGATATAAAAAATGGGTCAAATCTTGTGATAACTGTCAAAGAAGTAAAATAACAAAACATTCATTTTTACCATTTCAAGCTATTAGAGAACCAGATTGTAGATTTGAACAAATTCATTTAGATATTGTTCACCTTCCTCTTTGTGACGGTTATCAATATGTTTTACCTATTATAGATAGATTTTCAAGGTGGCCAGAAGCAATTCCACTTAAAATTGCAAATGCTGAATCTGTTATATCAGCAATTACAAATTCTTGGATTTCACGATATGGAGTTCCAAAAATAATTACTACAGATCATGATACAATATTTTTATCGCGTATTTGGGAAGACTTTCTTAATTAATTAGGTGTTAAACATATTAAAAGTAGTATTCAACATCCTCAAAGTCAGGGAATTAGTGAAATGTTTCATAGAACTCTTAAACAAGCAATCAGGTCTTGTGGCATTTCTTTTTGGATTAAAAAGCTTCCATGGATTTTGATAAGTTTAAGATCTTCAAATAATCACCAAATACAAGTTTCTCCTTCAGAAATTTTATATGGATCTGGCTTGAGACTACCATAAAATTTTTGGAAACTCAGAATTTTAATAGTTATGATATTCCTAATTTTGTTTCACAATTAAAAAAAATTATGGGGGGGACAAAATTTTTTTACACAAATGCACATTGGAATCCTCGAGCTTATATTAACAAAGATTTGTATTCTTGTAATCACGTCGGGGTCACCAAAATATTATAAATTAATGGGCCATGAAGGGATGAGATGTTTTAATTTTAAATGTTATTAACAAGACTCTTATTACTATAGTAATTCCAATGGTAACAAGATTTACTACAGTACCCTCCCTTGCTTTCTGGAGCGCGAGTTCTGGAACAGCCTGTATACACTTCTAGCTCAAAAAATAATCGAGTTTAAACAAAAAAACGGTAGCCAATCCGGAAGCTGAACAGAATTTAAAAATCGGTAACTATGGACACATTGTCGTTCATTGGTCAGACTCGTTGCCTAGGAAATTGGGATGGCCTTTACTCCACCTCTAAAATAAGCTTTCAGGATTGGCTGATAATTGTTTATCCTTTCTCGAAAACTATTACACTTTGTGAGTGTAAAAATTCGTATCAAAGTTGGCAAACCAATTATGATTTGCATACATTTTCATCATTTTCTTTTTAAACTTTTATTTTCTCTGATATATTTTGAATCTTTATAACCATAACTACTTTAATATTTTAAATAAACCTGAAAAAGCAAGCTCTTTGGTATGTTTGTTTACCTATTCTTCAAAGTGACATAACAAAAAATGGTTGATGATTTGAAATGTTTGAGGTGAAGGCACCTTGTTTAGATCACAAAACACAACACAAAAAAAGTACTCAAAATTAATTTGAATTTGTCGCGCAGTGCATAATTAATTTTTTTAAACAAATACTTGTTAAAATATCTCATTTCTCGTTTGCACACGCCCCAAATAATCAAAATTGACCTTTACATGAATTAATAAACTGAGTTGTAAAAATTTGGTGTCAACTGTTCCGTTAAATTTTAAAAAATACGAATTAAATTAAAATTTTAAAAATTTTGTACATTTCGAGCTCTTCGAGCAAGAAATCGTCGTTTTGCATCGAAATAAGCAAATTTCTTCAAGAAATTTGATGATTTCGTGCAGATTTCTGCTGTTTTCTTGCAATTCGGCCATTGAAGCTTGATAAAAATTGATGATTTTGTAGATTTCGAGCTCTTCTTTGCGAATTCAAGCCAGAAAACGACGAAAATCAGCAAGAAATCGTCGTTTTGCATCGAAATAAGCGAATTTCTTCAAGAAATTTGATGATTTCGTGCAGATTTCTGCTGTTTTCTTGCAATTCAGCCGTTGAATGTTGATAAAAATTGATTATTTTGTAGATTTCGAGCTCTTCTTTGCGAATTCAAGCCAGAAAACGGCGAAAATCAGCAAGAAATCGTCGTTTAGCATCGAAATAAGCGGATTTCTCTAGACAATTTGATGATTTCGTGCAGATTTCTGCTGTTTTCTTGCAATTCAGCCATTGAATCTTGATAAAAATTGATGATTTTGTAGATTTGGGACTCTCCTTTGCGAATATGATAAAAACAAATTTTAGCGTAGAATTCTGGAGCAAATTTTTACCTTTCAAATTAAAGACGACTTGGGTATGTCCATTACAGGTGTGCTCATAGGGCAAGGGAGGGTGCCGAAAGCAATACAGATGGTAAAAAAAAATTAAATAAAAAACTGATTAGGTTTAATAGTATTCGAGATAAAAAATTATTAATTAACTAATATTAGGACTTTGCAAGTTTTAAAATCTGAATCAAATGTGCATGTATTTTTTTATAAATTCTAAATTTATTGTTATGAAAATCTTAACGCTTTTTTAAAATAAACTTTCATAATTGACTAATGGATTACATCATAGAAATAAATATTTAATAAAAATTAAAACTCGTATTCGTTACAAATATACAAAATTAAGTTACTTTAAAAATCCGTCAAAAGAAACGGAAATAGATGAAACTCTTTTGTCTGCAAGATTATATTTAATATTTATGTTCTATCAATTATGTTACAAAATTTTATGTTGCTTTAGATATTTTTTTAATACATTTTATCCAATATGTCATATTAATACAATCAAGTCTTGTAAGTTAACTATACTTCTTGTAGTCTCTAAAATAACCCACTTACACCAG